>JAWHQI010000371.1:1200000-1800000 GCA_033032865.1 Dactylorhiza incarnata | reverse complement strand
GAATTAAAAAGGAGGAAGAAGACAAAGAAAACATGGAGGAGGCGAATGAGGAATGAGTGCCAAATGGCACACCACTTCCATTCCCCAAGCTCTCCCCTGAGATGGGGCATTAATTTCACTCAGTTTGGGGCAGAGAGGAGGAGCCTTCCATTGGCTGAGAGGGGCGGCAAGAGCTGGCGAGAGCTCTTTAATGGTGTGAGGCCATATACCCCCCTCTCCTTCCTCTCTCTATTGCATTCTCCTCAGAGCTCTCCAAGCAGTCGAGCCCCCATTCCAGCAAGAAATTTCGAGTTCAGCAACACTGAGATAGCCATGGACGCCGGAAATGGAGCTCCCATGTTCCTCCGCCGCAATACCCGCCGCCAAGTCCGCAATCAGGCAAGCTCTTTTCCCCCTCCACCTGTGCTAGCTATCTCTATCTTCTGTTTTTAAAACGAACTGAGAAATGGTGCCATCACCATTTTCATTTTCCATGTTCCCGACCGAGAAAATGAAGTTGACGGGAGACCTCCTCCGGCCACCACAGGACAATCGGACACCACCAGTCGACGACCAAATGTCGGCTGGTGGTGGTGGCTTAAGGGTTTTGTCGGAAGAGGCCGAAGGTGGCCGGAATCAAGGGCCAGAGACGGCCCTGGGAGAAGCCATCTGGATCCTTGGCTGGCTGGGGACGATGAGCCACAGACGTTAGATCTCGGGCAAATCCTTAATCGCAGACCATTTATATGTATTATTATAGAAATTTAAATCCTGTCACAATTAATACAGAACATTGTGAGATTTATTTGGGGCTTATAGAGGCCCCAACAGAAAATGTTCCCTGAATAAAAATTGTAGCTCATGACCTTAGGAAAATTTAGAAATTTGTTTGAAGTGATTTGGAGCACTGTAGCTCTCTGAGCATTCATTTTAGTGGCACATGCACATATGGGTCCCTAGACCTCTAAAAATTAATTTAGAAAGACATATAACTCTAAATGACTTGAAATTTAGGGCATGCATGAGTCATGCCCTAAATCACCCTCTGCCAAAAATTGGTGATTTTTGGAAATAATTTTTATAAGATTTTGTACAACATTTCATTTTTCTTGTATAGCCTAGATCTAGGGTTAAAATGGTCCAAAGCCACCCAAGATTTCTCTGTATGGTAGTTCAGGCCAAGTATAGCCTATGGTTAAAATTTTAGGTCATTTGTACCACTTCATGCTGGGTTATTCCACTTGCATGTCTTTGCATAATATGGAAAATGGTGTGCATATAGCACCCAAGTTGGACTTAGTGAATCTTGAAGTTATACAACTCCAAATAAGCTGAAATTTGGGCCATGCACGAGTCATGCCCAAATACATACCCTGCCCAAAACTGGAAATTTTAGGAGAACATTTTTCTAAGGTTTTAGAAATAATTTCATAAAGCATG
Organism: Dactylorhiza incarnata; assembly: GCA_033032865.1. Lineage (NCBI taxonomy): Eukaryota > Viridiplantae > Streptophyta > Magnoliopsida > Asparagales > Orchidaceae > Dactylorhiza > Dactylorhiza incarnata. Next base: position 1,798,581 of record JAWHQI010000371.1, on the reverse strand, counting down.
CATGGTATAAATTTTGGGCTATATGAGGCCAAATCACTCCAAATCTCCTTTGGTAGGTTGATTATGTGTACATTAGTCTCTGGTAAATTTTTTGGCTCAATTGGATTCTTGTGTATAAATAAATCCATGTTTTATTTGAGCCAAAAGAAAAACCTTCATAAATGTCACACTAAGTGTTGTTCTTGCCTTAGTAAATTAGACATTTTGTACTTAGATTTTGAGACTCTTAGAGGCCTTAAAATAAACGGCAGGGAGAAACAACTTTTGAAGGCCTTTGTGTCTACTATCTATAGAAAGTGAGATCACACCATTTGGAGTCCTACAGCTCTCTGTAGGACAGATTTAGTAAGGATGGTCCTAATAAAGGACATACCTTAAAATGTAAATAACTTTTACATAGTAAATGATATGAGCCTGAAAATTTAATCATGGGTGTATGCACCCTAGATCTACTATGTGCCCAAAAATCAGAATTTTTGGGCCACATTTTTCTAAGATTTTAGTAGAAATCTAATAAAGCATATATGGTGTATATCATGGGTGATTTGGACTCAAATCACCCCAAATCTCCTTTGGGAGGTTGATCATGTAATTAATAGGCTCTGGTTAAAATTTTAGGTCAATTGGACCTCTGCAAGTTAGTTCATTTTACATGCAAGTGCAAGGAAATTGGTGTGCTTATAGCATGACCATGTAACACTAGGTTTACATGAGAGTTTATGGGTTTTCCCTTGGTCAACTTTCATGAAATTTAAAGCATGCACTTAGAATCATAATACTATACTCTATAGTAAAAATCATCAACCTTTGGGGTTGTTTCCCTAGGAAAGTTGACTTCACATGATTTGGTCGCATAGTCCCCGAGTGAGTAATTATATGGTCAAAGCTCACTGAAATGTTGTGAAACTTAGTACATAGACTTTTAATATCAGTAGAAAGCTCTGGTAATTTTCCTGGAATTTATGATTACATATAATTGGTACTTCATTCCCAATGTACAATTTGAAGTTATAATTTAGAATATTCATATCTAAAGATGTTTACACTGGAATATTCTAAGAATCTGAACATAACCTTGTGATATCATTATACACCTCTGGTAATTTTCCTGGAATTTATCATTACATATATTTGGTACTTCATTCACAACGTAGAGTTTGGAGTTATATTTTAGAATATTCATATCTAGAGATGTTGACACTGGAATATCCTAAGAATCTTAACATAACCTGGTGATATCATTATAGACATCTGGAACTAGAATTGATCATCTTGATTTAGGAGTCATATAGTCAATCGTGTGGGCATGTGTTTTCACTTTAAGTCATACCGGTCTGCGAATAGTAAAATACTGACTTATGTGATTTAGACCACCCCAGACCATCACCCATGGAGTTATTAACACATTGATCATTATTAAGTCATGGACTGATTAAATGATTAACCATCAGGGGCATTTATTAAAAGAAAGGGGTTGGGGTGCGTTTAGTAAAACTATCAGTTCAGGATTTGATAGTGGTGATGTATGAATAGGAGTGTGGGTCCAAGTAAGGCTGAGAAATTAAGTGAGTAGATAGTTCCTAGATGAAGAAGGGAACTCGAGCTTAGAATGTGATGGCGGGTGAGTCAGCACCCGGTCACGAGTCATAGTGGTGTTGGAGTTCAAAGGAACTCCCCACTCCTAAGTACTACGCTTAACTCATCTTAGGGAATTAAAGTAATTGGAAAGGAAGAAGGGGGATTAAGTAGAAAGGGGTAGACACCAATAAGATTAAGTGCCTTGGGAAGAAGGAAGTTTGGGATGCCAACCCATCACACTTCCTAGTACCGCTGCGAGCCCCTCACAGGGTAGTCCTCGGGAAGCCCAAGGTTAACCCTAAGCTTCTAAGTTCAATTAAACGATAGGCATGAGTAGTGAATAAGCAAAACTTGATTCACTAACAATACTAAATACCTTATGTCATCCCATCGTACCTCCTAGTACCATTGCGAGCCCTTCATCGGGTAGACCTTGGGAAGTCCAAAGTTAACCCTAAGCTTCTAAGTTCAATTAAACGATAGGAAAGAGTAGTGAATAAGCGAAACTTGATTCATTAACAATACTAAATACCTTGAGAAAGGGAGGTTTGGGATGTCAACCCATCGTACCTCCTAGTACCGTTGAGAGCCCTTCATCGGGTACACCTCGGGAAGTCCTAGGTTAACCCTAAGCTTCTAAATTCAATTAAACGATAGACAAGAGTTAAATAGAGGAAAACTTGATAGGTAAACATCGCCCTAAATTGGGGACGGAACGGTACAAGGATGGGTTAAGTTCTGCGAGCTGGAAGTTCGGGAATTGATGATGACAAGACGAATTGTCCTGCGAGCGGTAGGCTTGATGTAATATAAGAAGGGCTAATTAGTCCTGCGAGCGGTAGTTTCAGTAGTATAAGAAAGGACTGGTCGAGTCCTCCGAGCCAAGAGCTTGGTGTTCCATTTAGAGGCATTGTTGTATCAAGTAGTACGCGGATACCACGTGTGTTCTTAGGGGCGTACGTGAGTTCTAGGCTGAGAGGTGTCATACTGGCCTAGGAGTGGAGGACCCAATCCACTGCCCTTGTTGCCTCAACGAGGTGTACCTGAGCAGAGACTCAAAAAGTGGGATAGAGGTGGTGCTTACCGGATAGTATGCGGATACCCTGTGTGTTCTTAGGGGCATACGTAAGGTCTAGGCTGGGAGGTGTCATATAAGCCTAAAAGTGGATAGCCCGGTCCACTGCCCTGTTTGCCTCAACTAGGTACCTGAGTTGACACACTCGAACATAGGTAACTACCAAAAGGTCTGTACGTACATAGTCGGGTGGGTGAGTTGCATCATTGCATTGCACATCATAGCATATCATTCTTGCATAAAATAGAGACCTCATCGTATAAATTAGTATGTGCTCTTTTATACAATGAGTTTACCTTAGTGCCAGATCCCTTAACTTATGTGCTTGTGTGTACGCATATAAGTTAATGTTACTTTTATAGCTGTTTTTATATGATGTTACTTACTGCCTTTCCTCTTATATTCTAGATGTGCTACTATAGTTGTTATTTACATGATTCCTTATACCGTATTTGGAACCGTATGAATTGTTTTAATATACTCGTTTCCTTTTATTGTATCTCTTTATTACTTCTGAACATGTTTAGAGAAGAGGTGCTTGGTGTTTATATACACACTTGATAGTTAGGTCCATGTCACCTGATTTGTTTTCTGTTTATCCCTTGTTGTCCTCCGCTTCCTCCTCCCGCCTGGTGCCTAGGAGTCGCGGGTGGAGGCAGTGAGGAACATGCTGAGTCTTATAGACTGACGGTCGGTGGACTATATTATTACAGGAGCACCAAGAAGAGCAGACCCTCAACAGGAGGGTGGTACCGGACACGGTGGCTAGACCTGGACTCGGACTTTCAGCTGCTGCGGGAAGGGCACCGGTGAGCAACCATCCTCCGTTACTGTCACAACCCGCATTTTCTCCAAATTTAGGAATATCAGAGTAAGAGAAAATACGCGTCATGATGTCACATCATGCAGGAGACAACTGCAGACGCTCAGGCGGAAACCTATTACTTATTTAATCAAAACATGTTTACATGATAGATCATCATTTGAACTCATTTATTAGGTTTTGGGGTAAGAACTGTGTCTCTCAGTTCGTGGATCAACTAGTCCACCGAGAAAATATATGTAATTGCAGCGGAAAATACTTGATTTAGTTCACTTAAGGTCCTACATGTACGTGATGACAGGACATAAAGTAAATGATATGTGATAGCTAAAATTTAGGATGTAAATAATTTTCTCCAAATTCTACGAACTATAGGCAAGAGCACCTATCATTCATAGCATAGGATATTCAAAACAAATAAATATCAAGTGTCGTATTCCACGGGTCTGTTGATTACTTCTACTCACGCAAATTATTATTATTTTATCGGCAGTAAAATAGAGTTTTGAAAATAATTAGAAGAAAAGAAACATTTGATCGGGAATCATTCTTAAGTGAAATGTTTTGTAAATCTAGAATTCAAAAGAAATCGATTTAGACAAACTTGACCGTGGAGGTTCCCAAAATATGATAGAACCTCTCTCGAGAGAACTACCACCTAACCTTAGGTTGATCGATTAAGACCCCTCGGCCAGTCGAAACCCCTAAGCTTGCTTTATGCGATGAGCCCCACTATTGGATTTGACTCCAATCCGGAAGATTTGCGTCACCCTCTCTCGAGGAATGCATACAACTCTTTTTACCGATGAGCGATCTACCCGTATTTACGGATCTCTCGATACACTAAAATACGGATCAAACTTGATTATCATACCCTAGAAATATGAAACCAAAAATTGCAAATCAACGGTAAATCTTAGTTTTCCAAACTAAACTATGAATAAGAGATTTTGAAAAGATAAAAGCTTAAGAATTCATCCGACAAAATACTTTGAAAATTAACAAAACATAATTGAGAAGAAAGATATTTTTATTTCTAAGTAAAGAAAAGTACAATTGCATGTAAAGTAAATCTAAGCTAGGAATTAAAAAAGACAAGACATAAAATAAAGTTACACTAAGAATAATGCAGAAAACCTATACTAGAAACGATCCAAACTAAGCATGGCCTGGATGCCCATCACTTTGGCAGCAGCTGGCTTTAATAGGCAGAAAATTGCTGAGTCACGCCCTTGGTCACGCCCGTGACCAAGGGCGTGTAAGCTGCGTAATTGCGTCTTGAAAGCCCGGGAACGTTGGGGAAGAAAAACCGCCAAAATTGATCATCTCGACGGGTCACGGCCTAGGTCACGCCCGTGACCTAGGGCGTGTCTTGACCGAGTCAGGAAACGGCGGGAAACGGCGCGATCTGGAGTTAATTTGGCAGTTGAGGGAGAGGGCACGGCCACGGTCACGCCCGTGACCAAGGGCGTGTAAGCTGGAACGACTCGGCGGCAGAAACTGCTTGAATTGAATGCTTGTTGGGCGAGTCACGCCCGTGACTTGAAGGTCACGCCCCCGGTCACGCCCGTGACCTGGGGCGTGTAACTTTAATCCGACGTGGCAGCGAGTTCTGTGAGCTGAAAGCGATACACGGTCGTGGCCATGGTCACGCCCCTAGGTCACGCCCGTGACCTGGGGCGTGTATTGAGGGTTTTTGCAGAAATGCTCCAGAATTTCCCCTGAACACGGCTATGTGCTTGAAATTGCTATTAGCAGCCCCAAAGTCCCTGAAAATATAAAACAAAGCAAATTAGATATATATTAAATTAAAATTATATAAAAACTAATTAATTACTACTAAAATACTATATAAAAATAACTATAAATAATGCACTATCAAATACCCCCATACTTAAGCTTTTGCTATTCCAGAGCAAAAACTAATTTATAAGTATGAGAAGAATTTATAGGACATTTCCAAAAGGATTTACTTCAAATTATGCACTTCAAATCTCATAAAACTCATGTCAAAATAAGTTAAGAAATTAAAATTCAGATTTATAAGAAATAATTAATAATTCATAAATTGAAATGAGTAGAATAAATTTTAGTTTTGAAATTCTCTAACTAAATCTTCATAAACAAAATTGCATTGAATTAAGCAAAATATTCCAAGATTAAAATTATAAGAACTTTACAATCATGAGAAACTTTTAGAAAACTACAAAATATTAACTATGCTCTCTCAATAATATCTTGGATAAACAAGTGAACTTGGCTAAATGGGGTAAAATTGGCATTGAAGAAGTTACTTTGTATATGGGAAATGATGAATTTTATCCTCTCATTTCCATCTTTTTTTTTAATTTCTTCTTCTTTTTATATCCCAAATGTATATGTTTAGGAGTGATGAATTTTATCCTCTCATCTCCATACCATATAATCTTTTAAAAATTTGGGTGCATATGTTTAGGAATGATGAATTTTATCCTCTCATTCCATGACATATGATCTTTTCAAACCTTTTTTATGCCAAACAATGGGTTTAACAAAAAGGTAGGGGAAGGGCTAGGGTTTAAAGGCTAAACAAATTCCAAAGAAACATTTTAAGAGCATAGAAAATAATTTGAGCAATCTACAAGAAACTATGAGTTCAAGTTAATATAAGTAAAATCTAGAGATATTTAACACAATTACTACAAAATTGAATTATGATATTTTAAAGAGAGAAAGTAAAACTAAGAAATATTCTAAGCAAATCAAGATAATGAAAAACTCATTAAATCAAATTCATCTAAAAATTAAATCTAACATATTTTGAAGAGAAATATAAGATTAAAACTACATAAAAAGAAAACTCTTTAAAAAGCCTATAAAGAAAACTCATAATTAAAATCAATTTTGCATAAATGAAGTTTGGAGAAATTTAATATTACAAAATTTATTTTATTGGAAATTAAAATAGTTTTTTAAATGAAAACATTTTTTTTGAATTTTGTAAATTTTTATAACAAAATTGAAAATAAAGAATAAAAAAAAAAAAAAAATCAATTTTTTTTTGTGAGTTTTGAAAAAGATTTTCTAATTTTTTTGGATTTTTAATAAAAACTGAATATAGGAGAATACACCCCCATACTTAAAAATAAACATTGTCCCCAATGTTGATAAGCCAAGTAGGAGGGAAAAGTAAATAAAATGCATAAAAAGTAAATTGCAAGACAAATAATGATAAGCAAGGGGTGCCTCCCAAGAGCGCTTTCTTTTTCTCGTCTTTAAGCTAGACGGTTATTGTTAGGAAAAAGGAAAATAAAATTGAAAATGCACAGGCAACTCCCTTAATTCACGCTCAGGTGAGCATGCCGAAATCCGTTGCCCGGCGACTCCTCCGCTATACTCTTGATTCTTCCGTTGTCCGTTAGCGTGAAATTGTGAATCCAAATTACCTATACATACCTTAGGTAATTTGGATTGTTGGAGATGAGCGGCAAATGAATCGGTGAAGACGTTTGGTTGCAACGGCTCATCCTCTACATGAAAATCGTTAGTATAAAAAGAATCAAGATTAAGCGAGTCAGAAAAATTTTCACAAGGAGGAGTTTCTTGTGAAAATACATGATTAAGCTCCGGTTGTTCATTTTCAAAAATAAAATTCGTATCCAAAAATATATTTGAAATTCCAAGTGGACTAAATTCATGGGACACAATATTTTCATGAATTTCACTTTCAAAGTGAATAATTGGCGAGAGAGAAAATTCATGAAAAATAGGAGGAGATTCGGGCGGAGGAGGAGATGAAACAAGTTCTTCTTTAATTTCGTCCGGTGTCTCCATGACTCTTTTAAATTCGTGGTAAAGAAGTTCTTCTTGAGCTTGGGTAAAGATATTTAAATTTTGACAAATAGAATCTGGAGAATACCCAAGAGTAGAAGAAAAAGAATTTTGTGCGGTAAAAGAGGAGGAGTGAAAATCTTGATTGACTGGATTTCCTTCATCGCACCGAAAACTATCCGGGTGATCTTGCCACCATGAATAATTAATATCGGAGCAAGAAGATATATTATTAGAATCAGAAAAATCATTCGCATGAAAACTAGATGAATTATTTTCATCAAAGTTTGAATAATTGTTTTCATAAATAAACTCAAAATTATTTCCATAAGAAAAACTTTGAGGGTAAAAATGAATATAACAATCCTCACTTCGATGTGGTGCTCCACAAAAATTACAAATAATTTGGCTCTTTCGTGCGGCTTCCAAAAGATTGACTTTATTTTGAAGCTCGGCAACTTTGGCGGCCAATTGAGATAACATTTTTGAAGAAAGATAAATGAACAACCGTCACTTAATAGAATGAAATTTGAAAATAAATCAAAAGGAGAAATGGGGGCGGAGAAAGAGATTGATAAAAGTAATAAAATTCACGCTTTCAAAATATCAACAAATATATTTCCCCGGCAACGGCGCCAAAAACTTGATAGCTAAAATTTAGGATGTAAATAATTTTCTCCAAATTCTACGAACTATAGGCAAGAGCACCTATCATTCATAGCATAGGATATTCAAAACAAATAAATATCAAGTGTCGTATTCCACGGGTCTGTTGATTACTTCTACTCACGCAAATTATTATTATTTTATCGGCAGTAAAATAGAGTTTTGAAAATAATTAGAAGAAAAGAAACATTTGATCGGGAATCATTCTTAAGTGAAATGTTTTGTAAATCTAGAATTCAAAAGAAATCGATTTAGACAAACTTGACCGTGGAGGTTCCCAAAATATGATAGAACCTCTCTCGAGAGAACTACCACCTAACCTTAGGTTGATCGATTAAGACCCCTCGGCCAGTCGAAACCCCTAAGCTTGCTTTATGCGATGAGCCCCACTATTGGATTTGACTCCAATCCGGAAGATTTGCGTCACCCTCTCTCGAGGAATGCATACAACTCTTTTTACCGATGAGCGATCTACCCGTATTTACGGATCTCTCGATACACTAAAATACGGATCAAACTTGATTATCATACCCTAGAAATATGAAACCAAAAATTGCAAATCAACGGTAAATCTTAGTTTTCCAAACTAAACTATGAATAAGAGATTTTGAAAAGATAAAAGCTTAAGAATTCATCCGACAAAATACTTTGAAAATTAACAAAACATAATTGAGAAGAAAGATATTTTTATTTCTAAGTAAAGAAAAGTACAATTGCATGTAAAGTAAATCTAAGCTAGGAATTAAAAAAGACAAGACATAAAATAAAGTTACACTAAGAATAATGCAGAAAACCTATACTAGAAACGATCCAAACTAAGCATGGCCTGGATGCCCATCACTTTGGCAGCAGCTGGCTTTAATAGGCAGAAAATTGCTGAGTCACGCCCTTGGTCACGCCCGTGACCAAGGGCGTGTAAGCTGCGTAATTGCGTCTTGAAAGCCCGGGAACGTTGGGGAAGAAAAACCGCCAAAATTGATCATCTCGACGGGTCACGGCCTAGGTCACGCCCGTGACCTAGGGCGTGTCTTGACCGAGTCAGGAAACGGCGGGAAACGGCGCGATCTGGAGTTAATTTGGCAGTTGAGGGAGAGGGCACGGCCACGGTCACGCCCGTGACCAAGGGCGTGTAAGCTGGAACGACTCGGCGGCAGAAACTGCTTGAATTGAATGCTTGTTGGGCGAGTCACGCCCGTGACTTGAAGGTCACGCCCCCGGTCACGCCCGTGACCTGGGGCGTGTAACTTTAATCCGACGTGGCAGCGAGTTCTGTGAGCTGAAAGCGATACACGGTCGTGGCCATGGTCACGCCCCTAGGTCACGCCCGTGACCTGGGGCGTGTATTGAGGGTTTTTGCAGAAATGCTCCAGAATTTCCCCTGAACACGGCTATGTGCTTGAAATTGCTATTAGCAGCCCCAAAGTCCCTGAAAATATAAAACAAAGCAAATTAGATATATATTAAATTAAAATTATATAAAAACTAATTAATTACTACTAAAATACTATATAAAAATAACTATAAATAATGCACTATCAATATGCACATATCTAGGCGTAGTATATGTATAGAAAATATCCTTAGGCGACTTTAAAGATAAGGATTTCTGTTAAAAGAATGCAACGAGGATGAAAGAAAAACCATTTTATAACTATAATGTACCTAAACATAAATCATTCCCAGAGAGCAAGATACACAAGATCTAAAAAGGAGTAGCATTTAACTGGCAAGTAAACTATAAAGTATCAAAGGGGCACAACGGGCGTCAACAACCTGACACTAACTCGTTGGCTCCAAACTAGCATGTCTGAACACAAGAAGAAAACTAACCACAACTACCTCGCAGCAGCGGTGTAAAACAGCAACTAAAACTCCCGGAGACTCCGGGCTACACCACTAGCAGCTAAGGCTCTGAACCTGAGACATTCAATAAAACAAAGAATGCCTCAGCAAGGGAATTACATGTGGTAGAAAACAAGCAGAAAAGTAAATAAGGCATAAGGGGTACCAACCCAAGCCATATTTACCGAAAGAGAAGCTCTCAACAAAGAACAAAGCAAAGCACCAAGTGCATTAAATACCATAAAGAGGAACAAACAAAATTCATTTATCTTGTTAAATTTATTTAAAGAGACTGATCAGCTCAAATTAAACGGGGGCGGTCCTTTATCCACTGCCACCCAAAGCCAAAAACGGGTGGGGGTTTCTATCCCTAACCACCCAAACACGGCCCAGGGGACCACAGGCCAAGCCTGCGGTTGACCACTAAAATGGCCGCAGTGCAAGGCTACAACACTCCCCACTGCCCCCCAAAACACGACCCACTGTGCAAGGACAAAGGCAATGGTCTTATTATTTAATTCCTTTAATTATGGCATGGGACGAAGCCCGAGAAAAACACTCACCAGGATACCCTAAGGATAGGGTCACAAATGGAGTAAACACTGCATAAGACAATTCATAAGAGAAGACATAAGTTATTTAACCACAACGGGTACGAGATTTCGAAGAGGAGAAGTAATCAGAGGCATAACTCAAGTACTAAGAAGTAGAGGGCATTTCTCGGGAACCCAAGGGCAATATACAAGGGGTTTCTAGAGAAGTCAAGGACAGAGAACAAGAGTTCTAGAGAGATCCAAGGGCAGGGACAAACATTTCTCGAGAAATCCCCAGCAGGGAATATGATTTCTCGAGAAATTAGGAGGCAGGGATCAAGGATTTCTCGAGAGATTAAAAGCAGGGTCTGGGATTTCTCGAGAAATTCAAGGCAGGGACAGGGATTTCTCGAGAAATTAAAAGCAGGGATCAAAGATTTCTCGACAGATTAAAAGCAGGGTCTGGGACTTCTCGAGAAATTAAAAGCAGGGATCAAGGATTTCTCGAGAGATTAAAAGCAGGGTCTGGGACTTCTCGAGAAATTAAAAGCATGGATCAATAGATTTCTCGAGAGATTAAAAATAGAGATCAATAGCTTCTCGAGATAGCAAAGGTTGTACAAGAAGCTTTCGAGAAACAAGCCAAGACACAGCAAGAACACAAAACCATAGAAAAACAGAGATTCCACCAAAAAGGGAAAGGAGGAAGAAAGCCACTTGCCTTAAACCTTGCAAAATCGAAGATCTCCGCTCCAAAAGTTATGGATCGGCCAAGAACACACACGAACACGAAATCCTGAAACATTTCGGGTCGAAAAGAGGAATTAGGTCACTACCATAACTCCAAAAATTCCACGAAACGGGAAAAAATTACCACTAGAACAAAGATCCCACCGAGAGCTTTCCAAATCTACTCTCCAAACGCGATTCCGACTACTACAGCCCTCGAATCGCCGGCCGGAAGCTCCACGACACGCCGCTCTCGCTCTCTCGCCCGACAGAACTCTAGGTCGGCCGAAAGGGGAAGGAGATGAAAAGATAAAACCTAAGCTTAACGTATATATATTAAGCCTCCAGGAGTTCGTCGAACTCAGCCTCGAATTCGTCGAACGCAACTTCAGCGAGTTCGTCGAATGCAGGGCTCAACGAGTTCGTCGAACGCAAGGCTTAGAGAGTTCGTCGAACGCAGACTAATCCCAGTTCGTCGAATGCAGACTGATCCCAGTTCGTCGAACGCAGACTGAGAATTTCATGCAAAGATTAATTGCAATATTTACATAAAAATTCTCCCATTCTATTTAAACTACGACGGCGACTAAATCACCTCGGACTTCTACGAAATTCGCACCTAAATTGAAATTCGGCGCTACGAATCCAACAGCGAAGTCAGAATTCAATTCCGACGAGCCAAACTCGGGATAAAGCCTCCCGATGCTAAGATCTCAATAACTACGCAAAAATCTTCTCTACAACTCGAAAAGACGCGAAATCTCGCACGCTCGATCTAAATTACGCACTTTATCTGAGCTAAGGCCCAAAACTAAACCTGACGAGCTGACGTAACGCCCTTACGCCAAAATTACGTCACAGCGGCCACGTAAATAATTAACGAAAAAAATCAGGGGCGTTACAGTCACTCCCCCTAAAAAGAAGTTTCGTCCCAAAACTTGAAATCCAAAGATCAAGAAAGATACAGAATCAAATACAAAGGTTACCTGACAGAAGATTTACCTGAAATATAAGAGAAGAGGCTAGGATGAGTCACTCTCATGGCAGACTCCAACTCCCATGTTGCGCTTTCGACACCTTGATTTTTCCAAAGAACCTTAACCATCGGGATCGTCTTCCTCCGCAACACACGCTCCTGAGTCTCCAAGATTCGGACAGGCTATTCAACATATGAAAGATTGGGCTGCAATACGGGAACTGAATCAAGAACAAGCCGATCACTACGCAGACACTTCCTCAGCTAGCTCGCATAAACACATCATGAACATTTGGGAAGGAAGCAGACAAATCCAATCTATAAGCTGACGCTCCGATGCGCTCAACAATCTGGAAAGGTCCCACATACCGGGGGTCCAACTTGTGGTTCCTTCCAAATCTCTTAACGCCCGGCATCGGAGAAACTTTCAAGAATACTAAGTCTCCATTGACAAACTCAAGATCCACCCTTCTCCGATTGGCATACTTCTCATACCGCTCCTGAGCGATACGAAGCTTCTCGCAGATATGAGTCACGACAACGCTCATCTCTTCCAAAGCTTCTGGGCCTAACAATGAACTCTCACCAACCTCGGCCCAAAACAAGGGAGCTCGGAAACGCCTCCCATACAAAGCCTCAAAGGGGGCCATTTGCAAACTCTCCTGATAACTATTATTGTAGGCAAATTCCAACAATCCAAGACGCTTATCCCAAGCTCCACCATGATCTAGAATATAACACCTTATCATATCCTCCAAAATTTGATTCACTCTCTCTGTCTGACCATTGGTCTGAGGATGGTAAGTGGTAGAGTATCTAAGGTCAGTGCCCAAATCTCCTTGCAAACTCCTCCAGAAGCGAGACATGTACCTTGAATCTCGGTCCGACACAATGCTCATGGGCATACCATGCAATCTGATGACTTCATTCAAATAAAGTTCTGCTATTTTCTCCATAGAGTAACCGATCTTAAAAGGCACAAAGTGAGCACACTTTATCAATCTGTCAACTATAACCCACACAGAATCATGTCCTCCGGGAGACCTCGGCAAACCGGTAATGAATTCCATTGAAATACTCTCCCACTTCGAGCTTGGAACATCCAACATGTTCATCTTACCTCCAGGCCTCTTATGATCCGCCTTCACGCACTGACAAGTTAAACATTCAGAAACATATCTGACTATATCATTCTTCATACCTGACCACCAAACAATCTGCTTCAGGTCCTTATACATCTTTGTGGAACCAGGTTGATAGGAAACACTAGAGTCGTGCGCTTCACTACAGATCTTTGCCCGAATATCATCCAACGCGGGGATACAATACCTACCTCGGTACTTCAAAGTATCCTTATCATCGATCGAAAAATCTGGTAATTCTCCCTTCTCGGTCCTATTCTGGAGATGCTGCAAGTCAGGATCTTCCTTCTGGTGCAATCTCGTAAGGGTAATCCAAGAAGGCTCTTCAGCCTCTAAGCTCGAAGGCGCGGTACAACTACCGACTGAAATATTCATCAACATAAACTCTTCTACTAAGGACTGCACGGAAAGATTGAAGATATGCGCGGTCTTTCTACTCAGGGCATCGGCCACCACATTAGCCTTACCCGGATGATACAGGATATCAACCTCATAATCTGCAACATACTCCAACCACCTGCGCTGGCGCAAATTCAGCTCTTTATGGGTAAAGGCATACTTCAGACTCTTGTGATCCGTATAAATCTTGCATGACACTCCATATAATTGATGTCTCCAAAGCTTTAAAGCATAAATCACGGCAGCAAATTCTAAGTCATGCGTAGGGTAATTCTTTTCATGAACTTTTAATTGTCTAGATCCATAGGCAATCACCTGTCCTTCTTGCATCAAAACACACCCTAGTCCAATGTGAGACGCGTCCACATAAATAGCATACTCTATTCCTTCGATCGGCAAGGCCAACACAGGTGCACTGCACAAACGCCTCTTTAATTCCTGAAAGGCTTCTTCGCACTTATCGCTCCAAACAAAAGCGGTATTCTTCTGGGTAAGCTTAGTTAAAGGTGCTGACAGCACTGAGAATCCTTGAACAAATCTCTTGCAGTACCCAGCCAACCCTAAGAAACTCCTTATTTCCTTAGGCGTTGAAGGCGTCTTCCAATCAAACACAGCAAAAATCTTAGCGGGGTCTACAGTAATTCCATCCTTGTTCACCACATGACCCAGAAAGGATACCTGAGGAAGCCAGAACTCGCACTTACTCAGCTTCGCATACAACTTGTGCTCTCTAAGAGTAGAAAATACTAAGCGCAAATGCGTAGCATGCTCCTCAACACTTCTGGAATATACCAGCACATTATCGATGAATACCACAACAAAATGATCCAGAAAATCGTTGAACACGCGGTTCATCATGTCCATAAACGCAGATGGTGCATTCGTCAAACCAAAAGACATAACCAGAAACTCAAAATGACCATAACGAGAACGAAAGGCAGTCCGGGGAATGCCCGACTCACGGATCCTCAACTGATGGTAGCATGATCGAAGGTCAATCTTCGAAAACACCGAGCTACCACGCAACTGATCAAACAGATCATCTATCCTCGGCAACGGATACCTGTTCTTGATGGTCACTTTGTTTAACTCTCTATAATCTATGCACAACCTCATGGAACCGTCATTCTTTTTCACAAACAACACTGGAGCACCCCAGGGAGAAGAACTGGCCTAATGAATCCACACTACAATAGCTCATCTAACTGAGTTTGCAACTCTTCTAACTCGCGCGGGCCATACGGTACGGTGCCTTAGCGATAGGATGGGTACCAGGCTCAAGATCAATAATGAACTCCACATCTCTAACAGGCGGAAGGCAAGGAAGACTGACGGAAAAGACATCAGGAAACTCTCGCACCACCGGAACACCCTCAATACATGGCGATCCAGTAACAGTTTCTACTACAGAAATAAGGTAAGCCAAACAACTGGAAATTAACAGTTTCCGAGCACATACCGCAGAAATTATCGGGGAACACTGGTACGGAGACCCAAAAACGCTCATGGGATGATCGTTGTCCATCACAAAGTCCAGACGCTTTTCCTTGCATCGGATGACAACATCAAAACTGTACAACCAGTCCATACCCAAAATCACATCAAAGTCTTCTAGGTCCAACACCTTGAGATCAGCAACAGCCAAGAAATCTCCTAAGAGAACGGGGCAACTTCAGACGCACTGGTTCGAGGATACCAAATCACCAGAGGGGAACTTAACGAGGAACGAATCGTTGCCCAGCTCAGGGGTCAAACGATGACGCTCGACGAAAGCCCTTGCTACGAACGAATGGGTAGCACCCAAATCGAACAGAACACGCGCCCAACGATTCTTTGCCTTAAATCTCCCTATAAGCGCGAAAAATAAACTAGTCTAATACAGCGAAACTAAAAGGAATCAAGACTAAACAGCTGGCTTAAGGTCTAACCTGCGATCACTTGGGTCGAAGACTGCGCTTGCTCCTGGGTTAACACGTTCAGCTTTCCTCTTCCTTTATCCTGATGTTGCAGCGGCGGCAAGGCTCGAAGCGGAACTGGCTGCAACAGGGGTTGAACTAGTGGGCATTGAAACTTCAAGTGCCCTTTCTGTCTGCACTGGATGCAGACTTTATCTTTGGTCCAACACTGGGCCACATCATGCCCCTTCCGCTTGCACAACGGGCAGAGCACCTCCCCCTTCGGAGCACCCTGAATTGCCATCACTCGCTGTTGCTTTTGAACTCCTTTCCTTTTGAAACACCTCTCAACTGGATGGCCAGAGCGGCCACAGAAACTGCAGACCTCACCACCTCCTTTCTTCAAGACCGGGGCAGGCGCACCGGAATTTCCTTCTTCTCCAGCCTTTCTCTTTCACTTCTTCATCATTGATCCTCGATTCTTGGCATTATCAATTGCCTCAACCTTCAACACTGCATCTACTACCTCGGCGTACTTCTCCGACCTGTAAGCACTGGCCAGCTGCTGGATATCACTGCGGAGACCACCAGAAATCTTTTTACTCTTCCTTCTTCCGAGGATACCAGGGCCGGAGCAAACCTGCTCAACTTGCAAAACTCAATCTCATACTCGCTCACCGAGAGCTGCCTTTATTTAGATGCAGGAAATCATTCGTCAACCGGTCTTGCTCTACTGACGGCAGAAACTTTCTTAACAACATTCCTTTGAAGGTTTCCCACGAACATCCTTCGGAAAGATCTTCCTTCTCCCTCAACCACCAACTCTTTGCGAGACCCTTAAGTTGGTACGCGGAAACCATCACCTTCTGATCCACGGTGATTCCTGAATATGAGAACATCTCTTCAATGGCTATAAGGCAATCGTCCAAGGCCACGAAATCAGCTCGTCCGTCATACGATGGAGGACCCAACCTTTGAAAGTGCGAAATGAAATTCATTTCCGGAGGTATCACTACTGGGGGTACCAAGGGAGCAGGAGGAGTAGGTACTGTCTGTCCTACTACGGGGGCCTGCATTACGGGTTGCTACCTAGCACCGACAGACAACAACGCCTCAACTTGCGATTGCATCGCAACCATCTGCTTAGTCAGAGCCTCATTGCTCTGGCGCAGACTCTCGATCAAAGCCTCACTCTGCGCTCCGGATGACTCGCCCTCCGACTGGGGAGTCGACCTAGTCGCGACTCGCTTGTGCGCCATCTCTGCTAATACGCATAAACCTACAATTAAACTTAACCTTACACTAGAACTACACTGCTTGGTTCGGAACATACATGTACAGATACTTGTCATTGCTACCACCTTGCTCTGGGATTTTCATGATGATATGCTAAATTTGGGGATGATACTACATCACCCCTCTTGACTCATGTGCAAGGGTCATGAATGCATGAATTTTTCTGTTCATTTTGAAATCATGGGTGTACATGTGTCATCATATAAGGCTTTAACTTCGCATGTGTGCTTATGTAATGTTATGTAATGTATGTTGTGTTATGCATTCTAATAAAGGCCTTAATGCATGTTATGAGCGGCGTACACATGAAATATTATGCATCCCATACTACATAATATTGCATGTAACGAAAAAGAAAACGTGCTAATGGGCATCCATGTGATGATGGTTATGCATCCCATACTACATAACCATAACATGTTGCCACCTATGGTGGATCCATATACAAACACATTATGCATCCCATACTACATAATATGCCCCGTATATTTCTTATCATGCTATGAGTGTAGTGTTCATGCTACGGCTAAGACGTACTGATGACACATCGGTGTGTGTATGCAATGAAACCAAAACAACTACTATATCAGAATTTGTTGCCCAACCGACTTGTCGAACAACCTCCCTCTGATACCAACTGTCACAACCCGCATTTTCTCCAAATTTAGGAATATCAGAGTAAGAGAAAATACGCGTCATGATTCCACATCATGCAGGAGACAACTGCAGACGCTCATGCAGAAACCTATTAATTATTTAATCAAGACATGTTTACATGATAGATCATCATTTGAACTCATTTATTAGATTTTGGGGTAAGAACTGTGTCTCTCAGTTCGTGGATCAACTAGTCCACCGAGAAAATATATGCAATTGCAGCGGAAAATACTTGATTTAGTTCACTTAAGTTCCTACATGCACGTGATGACAAGACATAAAGTAAATGATATGCACATATCTAGGCGTAGTATATGTATAGAAAATATCCTTAGGCCACTTTAAAGATAAGGATTTCTGTTAAAAGAATGCAATGAGGATGAAAGAAAAACTATTTTATAACTATAATGCACCTAGACATAAATCATTCCCAGAGAGCAAGATACACAAGATCTAAAAAGTAGTAGCATTTAACTGGTAAGTAAATTATAAAGTATCAAAGGGGCACAACAGGCGTCAACAACCTGACACTAACCCGTTGGCTCCAAACTAGCATGTCTGAACACAAGAAGAAAACTAACCACAACTACCTCGCAGCAGCGGGGTAAAACAGCAACTAAAACTCCCGGAGACTCCGGGCTACACCACTAGCAGCTAAGGCTCTGAACCTGAGGCATTCAATAAAACAAAGAACGTCTCAGCAAGGGAATTACAAGTGGCAGAAAACAAGCAGAAAAGTAAATAAGGCATAAGGGGTACCAACCCAAGCCATATTTACCGAAAGAGAAGCTCCCAACAAAGAACTAAGCAAAGCACCAAGTGCACCAAATACCATAAAGAGGAACAAACAAAGTACATTTATCTTGTTAAATTTATTTAAAGAGACTGATCAACTCAAATTAAACGGGGGCGGTCCTTTATCCACTGCCACCCAAAGCCAAAAACGTGTGGGGGTTTCTATCCCCAACCACCCAAACACTGCCCAGGGGACCACAAGCCAAGCATGCAGTTCACCACTAAAATGGCCACCGTGCAAGGCTATAACACTCCCCACTGCCCCCCCCCCCAAAAAAAAACACGACCCACCGTGCAAGGACAAAGGCAATGGTCTTATTATTTAATTCCTTTAATTATGGCATGGGACCAAGCCCGAGAAAAACAATCACCAGGATACCCTAAGGATAAGGTCACAAATGGAGTAAACACTGCATAAGACGATTCATAAGAGAAGACATACGTTATTTAACCACAACGGGTACGAGATTTCGAAGAGGAGAAGTAATCGGAGGCATAACTCAAGTACTAAGAAGTAGAGGGCATTTCTCGGGAACCCAAGGGCAATATACAAGGGGTTTCTAGATAAGTCAAGGACAGAGAACAAGAGTTCTAGAGAGATCCAAGGGCAGGGACAAACATTTCTCGAGAAATCCCCAGCAGGAATTATGATTTCTCGAGAAATTAGGAGGCAGGGATCAAGGATTTCTCGAGAGATTAAAAGCAGGGTCTGGGATTTCTCGAGAAATTAAAGGAAGGGACAGGGATTTCTCAAGAAATTAAAAGCAGGGATCAAGGATTTCTCGAGAGATTAAAAGCAGAGTCTGGGACTTCTCGAGAAATTAAAAGCAGGGATCAAGGATTTCTCGAGAGATTAAAAGCAGGGTCTGGGACTTCTCGAGAAATTAAAAGCAGGGATCAATAGATTTCTCGAGAGATTAAAAACAGGGATCAATAGCTTCTCGAGATAGCAAAGGCTGTACAAGAAGCTTTCGAGAAACAAGCCAAGACACAGCAAGAACATAAAACAATAGAAAAACAGAGATTCCACCAAAAAGGGAGAGGGGGAGAAAGCCACTTTCCTTAAACCTTGCAAACTCGAAGATCTCCGCTCCAAAAGTTATGGATCGGCCAAGAACACACCCAAGCACGAAATCCTGAAACCTTTCGGGTCGAAAAGAGGAATTAGGTCACTACCATAACTCCAAAAATTTCACGAAACGGGAAAAACTTACCACTAGAATGAAGATCCCGCCGAGAGCTTTCCAAATCTACTCTCCAAACGCGATTCCGACTACTACAACCCTCGAATCGCCGGCCGGAAGCTCCACGACACGCCGCTCTCGCTCTCTCGCCCGATAGAACTCTAGGTCGGCCGAAAGGGGAAGGAGATGAAAAGATAAAACCTAAGCTTAACGTATATATATTAAGCCTCCAGGAGTTTGTCGAACTCAGCCTCGAATTCGTCGAACGCAACTTCAGCGAGTTCGTCAAACGCAGGGCTCAACGAGTTCGTCGAATGCAGGGCTCAGCGAGTTCGTCAAATGCAGACTGATCCCAGTTCGTCGAACGCAGACTGATCCCAGTTCGTCGAACGTAGACTAATCCCAGTTCGTCGAATGCAGACTGAGAATTTCATGCAAAGATTAATTGCAATATTTACATAAAAATTCTCTCATTCTATTTAAACTACGATAGCGACTAAATCACCTCGGACTTCTACGAAATTCGCACCTAAACTGAAATTCGGCGCTACGAATCCAACAGCGAAGTCAGAATTCAATTCCGACGAGCCAAACTCGGGATAAAGCCTCCCGAAGCTAAGATCTCAATAACTACGCAAAAATCTTCTCTACAACTCGAAACGATGCGAAATCTCGCACGCTCGATCTAAATTACGCACTTTAACAGAGCTAAGGCCCAAAACTAAACCTGATGAGCTGACGTAACGCCCTTACGCCAAAATTACGTCACAGCGGCCACGTAAATAATTAACGAAAAAAACCAGGGGCGTTACAGTTACCCACTCTTCATATCTACCCTGGGCAGAGCAAGGAGCTATACCTCCGTGAGGGCGTCAGTCCATGCCAGTGTCTAGACTATTTTATATTTGCTAAGCGAGAGGCAAAGAAGAAATTATTGTATCAGACTTAAGCCCTTTTATTTTCCGCACTCTGATTAGTACCTTCAGTACCCTTAATTTATCTCATTTTGGACAAGTATTTTAATATTATGTGATTTGTTGTGGACATGTGCTACTTAAGATTATTTATTCTATGATATATGGTTGGTCTGGATATGTTGAATAACCGGCAGGATCGGCGTATTATGGCGGCAACTGTTTGGAGTAATGGTGCCACCGCAAGACGACGGTTCTGGGCGGTAAGACCCGGAAATAAATGCAAAAAAGAGGGTCTTACAATCAGTATTGTTCTTGGTTTAATTACCTTTACACTTTTATTTTTCCGAATTTCCTCTCCCTGTCTATTTTCTCTTGGTGTTTTCATTTTTTCTATTCATGTCTTGGGACGACGTTTCTTGCAACGAGTAATTTTTTATTTGGAATTCTCGTGCTGTGAATGTTAAGGACGTTGGATCGGTGATCTTCAGTTGTTGCATTATTGTTGTTTGTTGCTTATCACCACATGTATCTCTTGCTTCTCGATTTTTTTCTTTAGCTCTTGTACTGTCGAGCTTAAAACCATGTATCATTCTTCAGATTCGCAAGCCTCATTCACTAACTAAACATAAATGGGGCACAAAGATCTATACTTATCACTGGACTCTAACCTTAGAACTATCTTGAAAATCAGACATATCACTTTCTCTTGCATTCCGCCTCCACCTTTGATTATATTTTTTCCGAGTATTATCTTGACATCAAGTGTATCAAAATCTCCTTAAGTGCCACTGTCATTGCTAAAAATGTTTCGAATAACCAAATGAAGGACTTGATAGTTTCATCATATAGAAGTGAACCTCCAAATACTATTGTCTCCCTGTGATGATTTAGTCCCAAGAAAAATACATAACGGTCTTGTAGTTTTATTTGTCGTATTAAATGTAATCACATCTCTGAAGTGGTTATAATCAAGCATCATTATTGCATCAACCCTGAAAATATTTGTAATCTGCTCCTTAGAATCTAATTAAATAACATAATAATATGATGAATTTTCTTTTAAATATCTGCTAAAGTACCTCTCTAAACTACTTACTTCATCATACATCAGTGATCGTTGTCTTTTGGTGCTTAGGCAATTATTCTGATCTCTTAGAGTAAACCCAAGTCCTTCACCTTCACTGACTTGTTTAATGAAAAAGTGATATGAATCTTTTATCTTTATACCCGATTCAAGTGCTATATCTGATTCAATTTCTTGAGCACTAACATCTTCAACATCTTGTCTCGATTGAGCTTTATTTGTTTGATAAATACTGTTATCTTTCCCACAAAATCCTTCTCGATCACAAATAAATTAAATCTCATTGAAGTTAATACTTTCGTCTGAATATTTATTTGCATACTCCTTTCGAATACCAAAATAACCTTGTCCGCCATATTTATTGTAAAAAACATACGCTTCAAAGTCAAATGAAAACTCTTTTCCTTTGTATGGTGTAAAATCCTCCGATACTTCAGGGATAACCACTAATGACACCGTGTCTTCCATTTCAAAGCATGAATTAAAACAATAACATTACTCATTATATTGCTAATTTCAGAGAAGCAACTGTGAATTCAGAGATAATAAGTGGTGGGATGAGAGATAATAATTGTTTTGAAAACTTTACAATGTAAATATGACCAAGGAGTAAATCAATAAATATTAAAGTGAAGGGTCTATGATCTAATAGAGAAAATCATAATGCATAATCAATAAGCTTCATAGTGCATAATCATGAATGCTTCTTTCGGGATGATGACATAGTAATTGATGGATCAGGCTCTCCTGCCTTCAACAATAACTATTCATGAGTACATTTGCATATTTTCAAGCCGACGAACATTTGCTTCAGTTTTTTTCATCACCATAAACTCAAAACAGGAAGGGTATTGTCCAAGATGAAGATTTACACAAATCTGAAGTAACTGTTACTTTCAGAGCTACTAACTAGGAGTGAGAAAAATGCAAGAAGAAATAAGAAGGATTCAAGAAGCTCACCATAACTGTTAATGTATATTCGGACAATTATCGTGTTCAGGGGGCTTAACGGGTCAGTTGGGTACACGGATACCCATCCCCGTAGACACTCCTAGAGTTTTCTTATAAATACCACCTGGGGGCAACAGGGAGAGTGATTCCACTTTGATCCTCCTCCGGATGCTTCGAGCAAACTCTCTCTCAATCTCGAATCACGCCTCTAGGGTTTCGCTCACCCGCTCCCGTCCGGTTCCTGTTCACGCGAAGGTTTCGCGATCTCCCGCCGCTGCCGCTCGCGAACAATGAAGAAGTAGATCGCGCCTCTCCCGCTCGTCGCTGCTGGTTTGCTCCCAGCCGGAACGCACGTAGGAGGAATCCTGTAACTGCATCGTGACAGTTCTCCCTCTCCTCGCGGCCGCACGTGAAGGGGAAATCGGCCGTCGCTCGTCTGGAGCGATTGCAGACTTCCTCGTAAGGAAAAGGGCAAGACACCACAGGAAGGCAACCATGCTAACATGGTTAGTCTCACTGAGCCATCCGACTTTGTTGCCATGGTCGGAAACGGACAGGCCAGTACAGAGTGGTTCCTTGACTCGGGGGCAACATGCCATGTGTGCAACAATTGTAATCTGATGACAGGTCTCACTGATGCGAGAGAATCTGTGATCGTTGCCAACGGTGAGATAGCTGACGTGCTGAAGGTGGGGAATGCAACTTTGCTGCTATCCTCAGGTAAGACTTTAACTTTAAAGAATGTTAAGCTTATTCCTTCATTAGCTGCTAACTTAGTGTCTATTAGCTTACTATGTGATGCTAGTATGTCTTTTACTTTCTGTAGCGGTAGAGTAACACTGTCAGTTAACTCACACTATTTTGGATGTGCCTACGTCCAAAATAGGATGTACAGACTAAGTCTAGCAAACAAAATAGTTCAACAAGTTCAAACAAACTTAGTTAGTCCTAAGACTCTACACGAGAGACTAGGACACGTAAACTATAAGAAAATGTTCCAAATTGCTAGAACTCACCAGATAGCTTTAGACACTACAGTTCAAACTGATAAATGTGAAGTGTGTGCTCAGACTAAGATCACTAGGAAACCTTTTAGTGCGGTTACTAGGAGCACAACACCCTTAGAACTGATACATTCTGACATATGTGACTTCAAAAGTTTTATCACTAGAGGAGGCAGGAAGTATTTGATCACCTTTATAGATGATTGTTCTAGGTTTTGTCACATTTATCCCCTTAAAACTAAAGATGAAGCGTTTGAAAAATTTTGTTTTTTCAAAACCAGGGTAGAAAACCAACTTGACATGAAAATCAAACGATTTAGAAGTGATAGAGGAGGAGAATATATGTCCAGTGAGTTCAAATGTTTCCTTGCCCAGCATGGAATCATTGCAGAAACCACTGCTCCCTACTCACCCAAGTCTAATGGCATAGCTGAGCGTAAAAATCGAAGGTTAATAGAAATGTTAAACTCTATGCTCTTGACTGCAGGCATGCCTTCCGCCTATTGGGGAGAAGCAGTTCTAACTGCAAATCACATTTTAAATAAAGTTCCTCATGCCAAGCTAGAGGTTACACCCTATGAGCTTTGGTTTAAGAGACCCCCGTCTTTTACTAGACTTAATACCTGGGGCTGTATAGCCTATGTCAGGGTTCCTGACCCTAGACGGTCTAAGATTGGACCTAGGACCAATACATGTGTCTACCTAGGTTGTGCTGAAGATAGTGCTGCAGATAGATTCTTAGATATTTCTAATAATGTCGTTATAGAATCTCAGGACGCAGTATTCTTTGAAGATAAGTTTCTCAAGGATAAGAACCTGTCTCTCCCAGGTATGCAAGTTACTATTACTGAAGAAGATCCTACTTCAGTACTGATCACCTCCTATTCCATTCCGGTAGATAACTCTGGCCTAGAGTCTAGGAGAACTTCTGTAAGAGAGCGAATTCCCAGAACCTTCGGTAGTGACTTTGCCACTTGCCACGTTGAGGCTGATCCATCCACCTATAAGGACGCGATGAGATCCAGGGATTCCCTACTCCGGAAAGAAGCTATTGATGAAGAGATGTATTCTCTACTTCAGAATAACACCTGGACGTTGGTTGATAAGCCAAAATGGGCTAAAACCGTATGGTGTAAGTGGATTCTGAAAAAGAAACTGAATCATGATGGTAGCGTAGCTAAGTATAAAGCACGCATGGTGGCTAAAGGTTTCACACAAGTAAGCGAAGTAGATTACTTTAATGTCTACTCACCCATGTGTCACTTAGTAACCATTAGGGTCCTCCTTGCTATTGCGTCTATTGAGAACTTTATTGTTCATCAATTGGATGTTAAGACTGCGTTCTTGAACGGAGATCTGACCGAAGAGATCTACATGAGTCAACCTGAAGGTTTCATTGTAGACGGTCACGAAACAAAGGTCTGTAAATTACTTAAATCTTTATACGGACTAAAGCAAACACCGAAATTATGGCATGAGAAGTTTGACTATAGTGTAAAGAACATGGGATTCAGGTCGAGTCTCTCGGATAAATGTCTTTACATACGTAATAGATCGAATAAAGTTGCCATAATATGCTTGTATGTAGATGATATGCTTATTCTAGGATATGATCAATCCGAAGTGGATGACGTTAAGTCAGATCTAATTAAAGAATTTAGCATAAAAGACCTGGGTGTAGCTAACATTATACTAGGCATGCAAGTGAGCTTTGGGAAGAATGACATCTCCCTAAGTCAAAGCCAATATATAAAGTCCATGTTGGACACGTGGGGATACAGTGACAGTAGAGCATTTGAGACTCCATACGACTACACTAACCGCCTAAAGCCCAATGAAGGAGCTATGGTTAGACAGTTAGATTACTCTAAATTGCTTGGTAGTCTCATGTATGCTATGGTCTGCACTAGACCTGACATAGACTTTACGGTCGGCATGTTGTGCAGATTCACTAGTAATCCTGGCCAAGACCACTGGAACGCCTTAGATAGACTCATAAGATACTTAAAGCACACCCAAAAGTATGCTTTAGTCTACTCTGGTCATCCTTCAGTGCTTGAAGGATATTCTAACGCATTATGGTGCTCGGAATTAAACGACAGCAAGTCCACTAGTTGGTTTGTATTCACACTAGGAGGAGCAGCTGTAGCCTGGAAGTCCAAGAGGCAATCTTGTATTGCACTCTCTTCTATGGAATCCGAACTCTACGCTCTAGCGTCAGCAGGAGAAGAAGCAGAGTGGTTAAGAGATTTGGTGATGGACATTCCTCTGACGAGCCTGAAAATGAGTTCTGTTGCAGTTTACTGTGACAATCAGGCTACGAAAACGATTGCTACGAACACTTTGTTCAATGACAAAAGAAGGCAACTAAGGCTGAAACAATCCTGGTTGACCTCACTCACAAGTCAAGGGATTATGACCCTGATTGATGTGAGATCGAAAGATAATGTTGTAGACGCCTTGACCAAAGGCCTGAATAGAGCTCTCACAATAAAAACATCGGGGGAGATGAGACTAAAGTTCATAGATGTATGAAACTGTCATCCGTTGTTTATGTTTTCATAGTGAGAACCTATATAGTCGCAACATTCAAGCATCTAATAACAGACTGAAAACCCCAAATAATTTCTTGATGAAAACCCACGATGGCTAGATGCCTGTTATTCCACATTTGATAACTAAACATCTTTCTCATTGCAAGTTGATTCAAAAATTATTCAACTGGGAATAGAAAGTCGTTGTAGTCGGTTATCTAACATTGATGATCATAGCACATTATTCCACACCTGATAATGTTGCAAACGTTGTTGTGCCATATCATTCAACTTTTGTTGATGAGGCACATAATGATCACTAATGGATAAGATAACCGTTGATTTACAAAATCAACACTAGACTGGTTCCTGCTAGACCAGATAGAGATGCTGACAGTGTTACTTCACCAATGCTACAAGTTCTAAGCTCACTTATGTAAGAGCTAGTTCTCTTTTTATGTTACTGCATATGTTCATGAATTCATAGAGTTTTCTAACTCATGAAATTCCTTGCAGGCTTTGGTGGAGATGGAGGAGAGAAAGTGGTGTTTGACATGGATGATGATGATCTACTAGACGAGTAGAATTATCATATGTTTTATCATGTCATTATTGTTTTCAGATTGTTTGTTGAGTAGCACCTTTTATTCTGGATGTTTATGTTAATCCTGCTGTACTATGCTAACTCTTATGATACTATGTTAAGTCGAAAACTTTCTTTATTCTATTACACTACTTTCTGCACTTCGAAACGTATACGATATTTGTCACAAATATAGGAGGAGATTGTTAATGTATATTCGGACAATTACTGTGTTCGGGGGCTTAACGAGTCAGTTGGGTACACGGATACCCATCCCCGTAGACACTCCTAGGGTTTTCTTATAAATACCACCTGGGGGCAACGTGGAGAGTGATTCCATTTTGATCCTCCTCCGGATGCTTCGAGCAAACTCTCTCTCAATAACTACTTACCACGAGGGGGAGAAAGGAAGTTCTGGTGGCATGTTCGACGACAATAAAATTTTAGAGCTTCAGAACCAGAATAGACTGAGGCGGAGAATGAAGTTTACCAGCGCTTCAGAACTTAGCCGGTCGTGTGTTGACGGCGGCAAGATACCGAAGCTTCAAAACCAGAACAAAGTGAGGCGGAGAATGGAGTTCATCGGCCTTTCAGAACCTGGCCGGCAGCGTGTTTGACAACATAAAATTATCAGAGCTTCAGAACTAGAACAAAGCGAGCGAGGTGGAGAAATAACCCCTATCGGAGCTTCAGAACCTGGACAGTGAACAGAGCGCGCGAGGGGGAGAAATGGAGTTCTGGGCCTTCTGGCAGGAGAGATTTGTCGCTATGGGGGAGAAATGGAGGGAGCATGTTTTGCCAATTTTATTGGAGTTTGTATTAGAGGCTGTTGTTATTTAATGATATACACTCTAATAATGGAATTTGTAGGTGTTTAATTTGTTAATCTCAAGTGTTCAGGTTGGGGAGAACTTCACTTTGCTGAAGTTTTATGGATATTTATAGTGGAAGTGATCAGTCTAGAGTTGGTCATAATCAAGATTTAAGAGATCTTACAAATCACTGAAATCAATGTCTCTGGACTGCTCTAATTGGTGCACAGATTTGCTTGAACTCCCAACTAGATGTGGAGATGCCGACTTGAATTCCAACTGGACTGAATATTAGACTGTCTGGACTCCCGTAAAAGAGAGGAGCTACCGATTTGAACTCCCAACTGGACAGAATACTGGACTCCCAACTGGATGTGGAGCTGCTGACTGGAATGGAACCGACCACTGGTTAGCATGAGGTGATTCTCTGGATGCGAGAGGTGTGAGGCTCTAGTGAGAACTGACGACGGTGAGACTATGGAAGTGAGCCTGACAACGATGAGAGGTGAGAGATGTAAAAGCCTAGATGAATCAAGGCCCAAATCTGCACTTGTAAAGCTCAAATTAGATATAAGAAATCTAGAGTGTTCTCTTTAGAATATTTCACATTTACGTATTTCCGATTGTATCCAGAATGTTCTTATGTACAAGTATAAAAGTCATGTAATACCATCAGTTTATGTAATGAAAATCAAGAGTTAAAACCATAATACCTTCCCTTCTCATTGCGTGTATTTCATACCTGTCGCGTGTGTGTGTGATTCTTCTCTAACATTGGTATCAGAGCCGTTAGGGAATCACCATCCAACTCAGTTCCGTGGATCCACATACTCAAACCCATGGCTTCATCATCTACCATTATGCCCATTTTCTCTCATCCTTCCATCCCCATGTTCAATGGAGAATACTATGAGCAATGGAGTGACAAAATGGAAACTCTATTGATCTCACAAGACTTGTGGGAGATTGTAAACGACGGCGTCCCCACCACGGGAAAAGGAACTGATGGTGCAGCACCAAAACCCAAGAAAGAAGACAAGATGAAGGATGCTCTTGCATTGCACTTGATACATTAAGGAGTATCAACAACCATCTATCCAAGGATCATGGGGTCCAAATCCTCAAAGGAAGCTTGGGAAAGGCTCAAGAACGAGTATAAGGGAACAAAAAAGGTAATTAAAATCAAACTCCAAACATTACGACGACAGTTCGACGATATTAAGATGCATGAGGGAGAGAAATCACAAGAATACTTTGCTAAGTTAACCAGCCTAGCCAATCAAATAAAGCCTTATGGGGGGACTTAGAAGAAACTCAAATAGTAGAGAAAGTGCTAAGGTCTTTGCCCAAGACCTATAATCACATAGTCTCTGCTATCATGGAAGCCCATGATATTGAAGCAATGTCTGTCACAGAGTTAATGGGATCACTCGAATCTTATGAAGATCTCATACTCCATGACAGCACCCACCTGGAAAAGGTTTTTCAAAGCAAAATTACCTTCAAAGATAAGAAAGGGAAGATGCCTCCTTTCAACAAAAATTTTAAAAATCAGAAACAAGAAAAACTTGAAGAGAAGGTCTATTCCAAGCTGAAGGACACAACTCCAGCATCAGGTCCTTCCTGTACAATCTGTAAGAAGAAAAATCACCAAACCAAGGATTGCTATTTCAGATGCAAATCCTGCAAAGTCCAGAACCATTCTTAGAAGAACTGTTGGTTCAAGCAAAAACAAGAGGCTAAATTCACAGAAGCTGCCGACAGTGACCAGTTTCTGTTCACCTGTAAAGGGCCAGAAAGTAAAGACTCCTCTTATCTTTGGTTCATCGTCAGTGGCTGCTCAAGCCACATGGTGAATGATCGAGATTATTTCATCACACTGGATGAGACCGGCAAATTAGAAGTCATGATAGGAGATGGGAAGAAGATAAGAATAGAAGGCAAAGGAACAACTGCAGTCATCACAACAGATGGAGCTCAGAAATTAATTGAAGAGGTACACTTTGTCCCCTCCCTCACACAAAACCTATTAAGTGTTGGGCAGTTAATGAGAAGAGGGCACATAGTAGTGTTCAATCATAACACATGTTCAATATATCAAGCTGGAACATATTCTCTAATTGGGACATCAAAATTAAACTCCAGCAACATCTTGTCATTGGATTTGCCACCCTACAAATCCATTGTGCTTGCTTGCACCCAAGACAACAGGACAGTCCAAATCTGGCATTACAGATTAGGACACTTGAACCTGCCCTCTCTCCACCACATGCACCAACATCAACTTGTAGAAGGACTGCCAAGTCTATCTAAAACTCAATTAAAATGTGATACATGTGCCCGGAGCAAATCACACCGGCTGCCATTCCCACAAACAACACAAAGAAGGGCTACACAGTCCCTGGAACTTCTCCATATTGACCTCTGGGGCCCTGCCCGAGTGCCATCTCTAGGAGGCAAAAGATACTACATGTTAATTGTTGATGATTTCAGCCGTTACATGTGGATAATGCACCTAGACAAAAATCAGAAAGCCTCCAGCACTTCATCATTTTCAAAACACAAATTGAAAACCAATTAGAAAGGCACATTAAAGCCCTAAGAAGTGACAGAGGGGGAGAGTTCCTCTCCAAAGAATTCAACTCATTCTACCAGGTAGCAGGAATCCACAGGGAGCTCTCTGCACCTGCTACACCACAGCAAAATGGTGTTGTTGAGAGAAGGAATCGAACCATTGTAGAGATGATGAGGGCAATGCTGATCCAGAAATCTCTACCTAAGTCTTTTTGGGGAGAAGCCACTACCACATTCGTATATATTCTTAACAGAACGCCCACTAAAGCACTTGTCAAATTAACCCCATATGAAGCATTGTTCAACCAGAAGCCCTCCATCTCTCACTTGAGAGTATTTGGATGCATAGCCTATGCACATAAAACCATTGAAAGACAAGACAAACTAGAAGAAACTAGCACAAAGTGCATTCTTCTGGGCTACAGTGATCAAACCAAGGGATATAGACTTCTTGAGCCCAGAAATAACAAACTCATTATATCACGAGATGTGATTTTTCATGAAGAAGACGCTTGGAATTGGGGTTCAGAACATGTCTCACCTCATTATCCTGTGTCACCGGTTGAGCTGAGCACTTCTCCAACAGTAAGAACTCCTCCAAGCCCCGTCCAGGATAACACAGGAGGAGGAGAATCTGAACTATCAGATTCAGACCATGAGTCATCATCACCACAACGATTCCGATCATTACAGGACATATACCTGAATGACGAATTTGCTCTCATAGCATCAAGTGTACCAACATCATTTGAAGAAGCTGCACAAATTTAAGAATGGATAAATGCTATGACGGAAGAAATTGCAACCCGGCAATAACACCAATGTTAACCACCGACAAGTTCACCGCCAGAATAGAAGAAGAAGAAGAAGCAGATAAAGAGAAGTATAGAAGCCTTGTTGGAAGCCTAATTTATCTCACTAATTCGAGACCAGACATTGAGAACTCAGTGAATATATTGGCACGCTTCATCAGCAATCCCTCAAGCCATCATCTCGCTGCAGCAAAGCGCATCCTCCGCTATCTACAAGGCACAAAAGACTATGAAATTCTTTATCAAAAGAGCTCAAATTTCACTCTTCAGGGCTTCACCGACTCTAATTGGGCAGGGGACATCGACGACAGAAAAAGCACCGGAGGATACATCTTTTTTGCAGGATCAGGTCCAATTTCATGGAGCTCTCGCAAACAGCGGTCAGTTGCATTATCGACCACCGAAGCAGAGTATATGGCCCTCCACAATGCTGCGTGCGAAGCCATCTGGCTTCTTCGACTAAAGAATGAAATAGAAGGAGAAGGAGAAAGAAAAAGAGAAGGGGTAAAACTTCACTGTGACAACAACTCCGCAATAGCTCTCTCAAAGAACCCAGTATACCATAGCCGGAGCAAGCACATAGACATAAAACACCATTTCATAAGAGAACTCTTGGAGAAGAAGATGGCCGAAGTCGATTTCTGCCCGACGAAGCGCCAACTCGCTGACCTAATGACAAAGCCACTGTCGCGGGAGAGATTCGTGGAGCTGAGAACAAAAATAAAAATGGCTAACAGTACATATTTAGAAGGCGACCTAATAATTCGTCGAGCTCAGTTTCATCGAGCTCAGCTCAGATTCGTCGAGCTCAGCTCAGATTCGTCGAGCTCAGTTTCATCGAGCTCAGATCAGATTCGTCGAGCTCAGTTTCATCAAACTCAGCCTAGTTTCGTCGAGCTCAGCTCAGATTCGTCGAGCTCAGATCAGATTCGTCGAGCTCAGATCAGGTTCGTCGATCTCAGTTTCGTCGAGCTCAGAACAAAAAATAAAATGGCTACCCGTACAGATTTAGAGGGGGTGTAAAAGCTCAGATGAATCAAGGCCCAAATCTGCACTTGTAAATCCCAAATTAGATATAAGAAATCTAGAGTGTTCTCTCTAGAATATTCCACATTTATGTATTTCCGATTGTATCCAGAATGTTCTTATGTACAAGTATAAAAGCCATGTAATACCATCAGTTTATGTAATGAAAAATCAAGAGTTAAAATCATAATACCTTCCCTTCTCGTTGCGTGTATTTCATACCTGTTGTGTGTGTGTGTGTGTGATTCTTCTCTAACAAGAGATTGGAGCAAGAAGGCGGACTGGAGCGAGACGCGAGAAATGCTGGAGCAAGAATATTGATGGCGAAATGCAAGAAAGGCTGGGCTGCAGGAAGCTCGATCGCATAATAATTACCTTTGGTAGCGGCAGGCGAGAGTTTTATGATCGGATGACAACAAATTTTCTAATAATCAGACGATTCAATAGCTCGGCTATAAGGTTGGTTCTGGGTACCCCAGTGTAACTGGTTCTAAGTTTTTTGGATTCAGAACCGAACTGAGACCCATGAGAATTGAATTTTTCTTTTCATCTCTAAATCGTGAAGTTCTCAATTGATGAGCAACCTTGCTTCTCTAATGATAGCATGATTGTTTTCTCACCATGATGTTGGAACCACGAAAATGGGTTCCTAATGTTCGGACCTAGGGGTGAACAAAGGCTACAGGTTTAGTGGTCGACCCAGATGAGACACGACGAGAAGAGACTAGGGAACGCAAAAAATAGCTCTGAATTGCCTACAAACAAGACTCGCGTGCTGCAGCGAGGAAGTCTCGCCACACACCCGAAAGTTTATAGGAACTTCCCCTCCTAAAGCCAATGCTGAGCTCGACACAAGAGGGACGGGCACTGAACTCGCCCAGCCCCTAGAGGGGGGAGGACAAAAGGTGCCTTCTACTTGTGCCTTGAGCTCCTATTTATCGGCAAATCCAGGGGGTATGGTCTGCGAATAGCCGTTCCCGCCTTTTGATATGGGCTGCGAATAGCTGTTCCTGCCTTCTGGCGAGGTAAAATCTGAACTCGCTCACATTTGGGTGAGTTCCTCTGAGCTCGCCCTACTGGGCGAGGTCTTCTGAGCTCACCACTGCTGGGCGAGGTCTTCTGAGCTCGCCCCTACTGGGCGAGGTCTACTGAGCTCTCCCCTGCTGAGCAAGGACTTCTGAGCTCGCCCCTGCTGGATGAGGTCTTCTGAGCTTGCCCCTGATGGGCGTGGTGGTCTGAGCTCGCCCGTGCTGGGTGATGTCTTCTGACCTCGCCCCTGATGGGCGAGGTGGTCTGAACTCGCCCACATTTGGGCGAGGTCTTCTGAGAACGCCCCTGATGGGCGAGGTGGTCTGAACTCGCCCACAGTTGGGCGAGGTCTTCTGAGAACGCCCCTGATGGGCGAGGTGGTCTGAACTCGCCCACATTTGGGAGAGGTCTTCTGAGCTCGCCCCTGATGGGCGAGGTCTTCTAAGCTGTCTTCCTTAGACATTTTTGATCTTGATGAATTACAGGTTATACACATGAGACCTCATTTTCAATTAGTGAGAGCTTTGTGGTCAATAATCTAATCCCAACTAGTTGTGGTTGGTTTTATAAATCCTCATTTTCATCGCTCCCATCAAGTGTTGTGTGAGCTGGAACATCTAAAACTCTAAATTTCCAAATCTATCTTGAACAATTTCATACATACATTGGTTGTACCTCTTTCCCTGTGTAATCTTTCGATAATATTTTAGGGAGTTTCTATAAGGGATATAATGATTCTTGAGAATTCAAGAACTGGGAAAGGAAGAAAAAAAGGTCGAATTTAGAAGAGGCAGATATAAAGGGAATTTGGAGAAGTAAAAAATTTGTCATTCAATATTCATCAATGCCTTATTTATACAAATTATGGGTTGGCATACAATTTTGAGCCAATGGACCAAGAGTGCCTATACGATTATAGTTGAAAATCTTCAAAGTCGGATGATATTTGAGCTCTTCTTCTGGGCTTATTTATGTTCTATTGTTGGTCCATCTTCTTTGGAATTTTGATGTTTGTTGTTTAATTGTGTCTCAGCTCTCATTCAATGTATCATGGTTTGAACGTATATAATCGTGCTTGGTTTCCATAGACTGGCTCGAGCGCTACAACCCATATATCTTCAAAAAAATGTCACACGTGATGTTTTTGTCTTCTGCAACATCTCATTTTACTGTTGTCAGATTCTTCTTCGACAACTATTTTGTCTTCGACCATCCATAATTGCAGAAGGAGAGTAGTCCTTATTCAATTGTCTTCCTAATGCAGCAGTAACCAATCCTTCTTCAGTAATGAGTAGTCCTTCACATTACAACAGCGATCGGGTTAAGGGCCGAGCCCGGGACTCTGGGACTCTGGGCCTAATCCCGCTCCTGGGTTTAGTCCGCCACATAACAGGGCCCGCGACCCACACATCCCAACCCCTCTCCGCACGTGTTCTCGGTGCGATGGGTTGTTGAGACTGGGGCTCGATACCCAGACCTCCTTGATAAAAGCACTTAACGCTTGCCCCCCAAGTTCACGACGGGCGTCGAACGCGTCCAAGTTCACGACGCACGCCATACGCGTCCAAGTTCACGATGCGCGCTGAATGCCTCTAAGTTCACGATGTGAGTCGAATGCCTCCAAGATCATGACGCGCGTCGAACGCTCCAAAATGCGCGGCGCACATCGAACGTCTCCGAGTTCCCATCATACTCAGAACGCCTCTACTTGCATGGTGCCCGCTAGATGTTTCCAAGTTCGCAGTACGCGCAGCAGTTATCCTTCTTGATTTCCTAGATTATAGGTTTTGTTCGTTGTTGTCATTGTCATCAACGAAGCTGCCCGAACTGCTGGGGGGGGGGGGGCAAGACGGGCATATAATAAAAATGGCGATCAGTGTGCTCCAAATCAAAGAACGTGATTCGCCCGACAGGTGTTACGGCGGTTACTACGACAAAATTACTAGGTTACCCCTGCCCAAGGCTATAAAAGGAGCCCAGAGCCTTCATTTGAAGTTACCTTGACTTTACTTGAATTCATCTTGCCTTTAGCGCCCGAGAGAGCACATTCGAAGATCTTTCAGAGTTCTCCTTCGGCGTTCGAAGAGTCCTTCGAAGATCTCCTTCGAAGGTGACTTGAAGATCTTCTTTAGGCTCTAGAAGATCTCCTTCTTTCTTAAAGATTTTCCTCTTTCTCAACCTTCTCTACATCCCCTGCAACGAGCGGTGGCCTGTCACCCTCCCCTCGAGCTCCATTTACGCCCCCGCGCCGGTCAATCCGCCTCCCATAGCTCCAAACCATGCTCCACTGAAAGAATTCACTTGAGAGGATGATGTCTACGAAGAAGAATTCTCTGACGCAACCAGCTCCAGGCATCCCGCTCGACCGACCCGAGGCCCTAGGGCTAACTTTCGTCACCACCAGCATGATGTAGCAGGCATTGGTTACGAAGTTGGAAGACTCACTCGCGAAGAGATTCACGAAGTGATTGCAGAAGAGTATGGACAGATCGGTCAATGAGCCTCTTTTGCCCGCCGCCCTCTACACCACGACACCCCACTGATGCCTCAGGTCCTAGCTCATCCGATACCACATGGATTCAAACTCCTCAACATCGAGATGTTCGATAGGACGGGCGATCCGCTAGAACATATTAACCACTTCACCACAATTTTGAGGATCTACAATGCCTCGGATCAGCTCATATGTCAAGTATTCCCATCCACGATAAAAGGGAAAGCAAGAATCTGGTCCCACTCCCTCAGAGATCGAACCATCAGTAGCTTTACGAAACTGGCTCAACAGTTCCTGGATCAATTCATAGCCAACTACAGGATCGTCAAGGACCCCTCTCACATGTCTGGAATACGCCAGAGCAAAGGGGAATCCCTCAAAGGCTTCTTCCACTGCTTCACTGCAAAGGCTCGGCAAATCCCCGGGGTCAATCCTGAGCTCTTGCGAGGACTACAACCAAATGGATTCTACTCAGCGCTAATGAGAGAAACAGTGCCCAGCTATCTCAACCTCATACACTATGTAGAAGCCCAGATTGCCGCGGACGAGGCTAAAGAAGCACACCGCCAACAATTTGAAGGAGGCCTGAAGAGAAAGAAGGGAGAGGAGCAGGCTACCAGAAGACAAGAAGAGTGTCATGACAACGAACATCGTCGGGACCCCCGGAGAGATCGGGATCACCGAATGCCTCAAGATTACACTCCTCTCAACACCTCCCGCGCGAATGTACTCTATGCGATCCAAGACAACCCGATGCTCTAGAGGCCGCAAGAACTCCCCCAAATACCAAGGGAGACCGATCGAAGTATTGCGAATTTCATCGAGGAGCAGAACGCACCACAGAGGAGTGCACTAAGCTCAGAGATGATATTGAATGCCTTGTTCGCCAAGGCATCCTCGGTAGGTTTCTGCAACATCAAACCCGCAACCAGTCAACACAACTTAGAAGAGAACAACCACTTGCACACCATGATACGCAGGGGGATAGACAAATGGTAGGAGTAGAGGAGACCATAGTTGGATCCCCCTTCACCTTCAACTCCATCAACTCCATCACCCAGCACAGAGAGAGAGAAGATCAGAGCATGCAACACACAACGACTATCAGTTTTTGAGACGAAAATATGAAAGTGTTGGATCTTGTGGCGCCCTTAGAGGGGGGTGAATAAGGGCCTTTTTAATTTAAGAGTTTTTACT
Source organism: Dactylorhiza incarnata (assembly GCA_033032865.1). Taxonomy (NCBI): domain Eukaryota; kingdom Viridiplantae; phylum Streptophyta; class Magnoliopsida; order Asparagales; family Orchidaceae; genus Dactylorhiza; species Dactylorhiza incarnata. Next base: position 1,762,164 of record JAWHQI010000371.1, on the reverse strand, counting down.
TAAGAATTTTTAAAACAAATTTTGCTTTTCTAAAAATCACTTATAAAAATTTACAAACTATGAAAATTTTAAATTAGATCAAACACAAATTTCTAAGTTAAAGATTAAGCAACCAAATTTGCAATTAAAGAAAAGGCATAATATTTTAATCATGAAATTCACATACAATAAAAATGATCTTAACAATGCTTAAGATCAAGGCACAAATAAGATAGTAAACTTTTGACAATTTTTGTTTACCAATCCTTCTCCCAAGGATCAGAAGGCTATCACTTGTCTCTCCCTAGACCAAGCCCAAGCCTATCCTCTAGATCTTCCCAAGATCTAGAAGTAGCACACAAGGCCACGATTTCCTACCAAGCCACGCAAGGACTTGGACGCTCCGCACAAGGAAGCGATTTTCCCTTAAGCCACGCAAGGACTTAGACGCCACGCACAAGGAGACGATTGCCCTACCAATACAAAGTGAAATGTATATAAATGAAAATCAAAATGAAATAAAAAACTCCCTAGAAATTCAGATCTCTGAAAGGAAGGTTGAAGCCTCGAGATGATCGTTGATGTAGAAGCGCGCCCGATCTCGTCTTCAATCTCAAACCTTCTCAGCACAAATAAGAGTTCTTGAGGTTCCGGAGCTCTCTGGTTCGTATGCACTCAGGAAAGGACTTAGAATCTTCAAAGCTCTAATTGCACGAACAAAATGAACCAATATATAGAAATTCACTGTCGCCTGGGCGACATCACTGTCGGAATTCCGACAGTGCCTAACTGCCGTTCGTCGTGCTGTCGTGCGAGCGGTTGCCGTCCATTGTAATTTTCAATTTCTTAATTTTACGTTTAACAACTTGTAGCATATGTAATGTGGAAATAGAATTAGTCACAAGGATAGAAGAATTTGATTTACTTACATTGCTATCGGGAGAGGCAAGATTTGAACATAAAGTTCCTTTCACATCTTTTTGGCACTCCTCTTCCAAAAACAACATTTCTTCTTCTCTTCCACTTGATGTGCTCTCCATGGTTTCATCCTGAGAGATTCTTTCTTGATTGCTTGTGCCAATTTGAATGTTTTCCAAATGCTGTGCATGCTCCAAACCTATACACGGAAGATCAAACATTTCATTAAGAAATTTCCAAACTTTGTAAGCATTAGTAAAACAATAAATCAATTTGAAAATATCTTTTGATAAAGCACAAAATAAAGTATTCATAGCCTTCGCATTTAAATGACATTCCAATTTATTTGATTCATCCGTTGGTCTTATAATTGCCGTATTCCAAATTTTGATATCATATGAGTCATAAAAAAATTTCATTAAAATTTTCCACCCTTTATAATTTTTGCCCATAAATAAAGGAGGTGATAATATTTTTTCATTTATATTAAAATTTTCCCCACTAGTAGAAGCGAGATCATGATCAAGATGCGCCATTATTCCCGGTTGTTAAGCCGATTTGGAATAACCTGCCTCTGATACCACTTGTTGGATCTTGTGGCGCCCTTAGAGGGGGGGGGGGGGTGAATAAGGGCCTTTTTAATTTAAGAGTTTTTACTTAAGAATTTTTAAACAAATTTTGCTTTTCTAAAAATCACCTATAAAAATTTATAAACTATGAAAATTTTAAATTAGATCAAACACAAATTTCTAAGTTAAAGATTAAGCAACCAAATTTGCAATTAAAGAAAAGGCATAATATTTTAATCATGAAATTCACATACAATAAAAATGATCTTAACAATGCTTAAGATCAAGGCACAAATAAGATAATAAACTTTTGACATTTTTTGTTTACCAATCCTTCTCCCAAGGATCGGAAGGCTATCACTTGTCTCTCCCTAGACCAAGCCCATGCCTATCCTCTAGATCTTCTCAAGATCTATACGTAGCACACAAGGCCACGATTTCCTACCAAGCCACGCAAGGACTTGGACGCTCAGCACAAGAAAGCGATTTTCCCCTAAGCCACGCAAGGACTTAGACGTCACGCACAAGGAGACGATTTCCCTACCAATACAAAGCGAAATGTATATAAATGAAAATACAAAATGAAATAAAGAACTCCCTAGAAATTCAGATCTCTGAAAGGAAGGTTGAAGCCTCGAGATGATCGTTGATGTAGAAGCGCGCCCGATCTCGTCTTCAATCTCAAACCTTCTCAGCACAAATGAGAGTTCTTGAGGTTCTGGAGCTCTCTGGTTCGTATGCACTCAGGAAAGGACTTAGAATCTTCAAAGCTCTAATTGCACGAACAAAACGAACCAATATATAGAAATTCACTGTCGCCTGGGCGACATCACTGTCGGAATTCCGACAGTGCCTAACTGCCATTCCTCGTGCTGTCGTGCGAGCGGTTGTCGTCCGTCGTGCTGTCGTGCGAGCGGTTGCCGCCCGTCGTGCTGTCGTGAGTGCGGTTGCTGTAACTTCTGGCCTGTCGCCTGAGCGACATTACTGTCGGATTTCCGACAGCGCCAAACTGCCATTCGACGTGTTGTCGTGAGGGCAGTTGCTGTAACTTCTGTGCTGTCGCCTGGGCGACAGTAGCTGTCGGAAAATTCCGACAGCCCCAAACTGCTGTTCGTCGTGCTGTCTTCTGTTTTCATTCGTCGGAATTCGTCGGGAGTTCTCGAGAACATTCGACGAATTTACTTGGCCGCACATTTTCCTTCACAAGTCTGCCTTTTTGACTTCTGTCTGCGTTCGTCGATATTCGTCGGGAGTTCATGAGAACATTCGACGAATAAACTTAGCCGCAGAAATTTGTTCTTTAAACTAGAAATTTGGCTTCTGTCTGGATTCGTCGAGATTCATCGGAACTTCACGAGACATCTCGACGAATTGACTTAGCAAAAATTTCTTCTCTTCTGAAAGCCTGCTCCACTCCTCAAACTTGAAAACCTTCAGTTATGAGTATATGAAGTACACCCCAATAGAGAGATTACACATGGACCAACACTTTGTTCTACACAATGAGGGATTACATTGTCTAGAACTGTGTTTGGTGATCCATTGCAACCTGACTTTGGTGTGCACTTAGCATTAAGACCTGTCATAACATATCCAACACCCATGAACGAGGACTTGTCTCCTCATTGAACCTGTACAACCTGGACACTATAAACACACAAAAGACTAGATCAAATACAACACGGTATTTGTTATTTTCAAACCAAGAGATGCGGAACATAGGCTCCAACAGAAAAGACTGCTCCAACCGCACCAGGACTCGCTTATCATCAGTGTGGAGATTGGCTACCCAAGCTTTCGTGTTAATATGATACTGATCGATAACGGGAGCTCCGTTAACATCATATTAGTGTCCGCCCTCCGAAACATGAAGGTCCAGAAAGAACGACTCCAGCTAGCATCAGGACCGGTGTACGACTTCAACGGCGGCCCCGTCCTCGTGGTGGGAACAATCACTCTGCCTGTAACTCTGGGCGAATTTCCGAAGCAAGTCACACATGACGTCCAGTTCGTGGATGTGGAATCAGACTCCCCGTACAATGCCCTCTTCGGCAACCCCCTCCAAGCGACGTTCAAGGCCATTCCCTCCATCTCGCACCTCGTGATGAAGTTCATCACCCCAGGAGGAGTCAGGGTCATCCATGGCAACCAGGAGGCAGCTCGCTCCTGCTATCTGAAGAAGACCCAACCGGGGCAAAGAGAGACTCCGTCATTCGGCGCGACTAGTACCAGGGGCACCACCGCCACGTATCATGCTGGATGATCGGGAGAGATGGTGAAAACGTTACCCAGGAGAACCAAGAACCGGGCAGTAGAGCCCTATATTATCTACGTTTTGCTTTTGTTTTGTTTGCTTAAAACTATCTTCAAACATTAAGCCTCAAGTTTGCACTTGCGCACGTACATTTTATTTTATATAATTATGTTGTGATTGCTTCTAACTTTATCCAATTGCAGGAATACTCGCATCACTGACCGCACACTACCGGCTCGAAGCATCCGCCCTTCGACGTCGTAGTAGGTCACGGTACCGCCAGGGCCTGTCCCACTCATGGTCGCCAACGGTTCAAAGCGTCTGCCCTTCTCTGCTCTTCCGGGGCCATTCCCCCTGACCGCACATTATCGGCTCGAAGCGTCTTCCCTTCACCATTGTAGTAGGTCACGACACAGTCAGGGTCTACCCCCTCATGGTCGCCAATGTTTTGAAGCGTCCACCCTTCACCAGTCTTCCATGGCCAGCCCCCCTGACCACGCACTACCGGCTAGAAGCATCCTCCCTTCGCCATCATAGTAGGTCACGACACCACCAGGGCCTGCCCCCTCATCGTCGTCAACGGTTCGAAGTGTCCTCCCTTCACCGATCTTCGGGGAACAGTCCCTCTGACTGTGCACTACCTGCTCGAAGCATCTGCCCTTCGCCATTGTAGTAGGTCACGACACCGCCAAGGCCTGCCCCCCTCACGGTCGTCAATGGTTCGAAGCGTCCGACCTTCACTGGTTTTTCTGGGCCAGTCCCCCTGACCATGCACTACCAGCTCGAAGAATCCGCCCTTCGCCATTGTAGTAGGTCACGACACCGCCAGTGCCTGGCCTTCTCACGGTCGCCAACGATTCGAAGCATCTACCCTTCACTGGTTTTGCGGGGCCAGGCCCCCTGACCACGCACTACCGGCTCAAAGGAATCTGCTCTTCGTCATCGTAGTAGGTCACGACACCGTCAGGGCCTGACCCCTTCGAGGTCGCCAACGACTGAAACGCATCCGCTCTTTACCATCATAATATGACAGCTCTCAAACTGCAGTTATCAGTTCGAACGAGAAAGCTCTTCACTGTCATAATAGTTCTGCACCCAAAACCGCGCTCACGGTTACACAGAATGAAAGGTTCATACACCAGAATAGTAAATCTGAATCTCTCCACCAATCTTCTCTGGCCTCAACGCTAAACGACAAGCTCGTCACGATCTCCGACACAATCGATGAGCGGCAAGCTCGCAACCGATGAGGACGAGACCGAAGTCCCTCCTACACTAAAGCCAAGCGACGAATTCTGGAAAGTTCGCACAACGACAAGCTCATAACTGCACAAGTCATGACAACTCTCCTAAACGAGCTCGCTCGCCCGAAGATATATGTTCGTTAGAAAAAATTTCGGACTCATTTTCTACAAAAAACAACCTCCAAAAATTGGGGGGCATTTGATGGGGTTCCCTAAAATGGATCCGGTCGAACCCGTGAGCACCCCTCATATGGGGTGCGTCCAAGTCTGCACCCCCTTGGGTGCGGCCAAGGCCGCACCTCCCATATGGGGTGCGCCCAAGGACGCACCGTCCTTGAGGTACGGCGGGGCCGCACCCCCTTGGGGTGCGGCCAATTCTGCACCCCCTTTTAGTACGGTCGTGACTGCACCCCCTTGGGGTCCGGCGAGGCCTCACCACCCCAGTATCGTCTGGCTACACCTCCTAAGTCTAGGTTCACGATGCGCGTCGAACGCCCCCCAAGTTCACGACGCGCGTCGAACCCTTCCAAGTTCATGATGCGCACTGAACGCTTCTAAGTTCATGATGCGCGCTGAATGCCTCCAATTTCATGACACGCGTCGAACGCCTCCAAGATCATGATGCGCGTCGAACTCTCCCAAATGTGCGGCGCGCACCGAACGTCTCCGAGTTCGCAGCATGCTCAAAATGCCTATACTTGTATGGTGCGGGCTGAACGTTTCAAAGTTCGCAACGCACATATCCGTTAACCTTCTTGATTTCCCAGATTGCATGTTTTGTTCGTTGCTGTCATTATCATTAGCGAAGCTGCCCGAACTGCCCAAACTGCCGGGGGCAAGACATGCATATCCGAAAAATGGCGATTCGTGTGCTCCAAATCAATGAACGTGATTCTCCCGACAGATGGTTACAGTGGTTACTACGACAAAATTACTAGGCTATCCCTACACAAGGCTATAAAAGGAGCCCAGGGCCTTCATTTGAAGTCACCTTGCCTTCAGCGTCCGAGAGAGCTCCTTCGAAGATCCTCCAGAGTTCTCCTTCGGCGTTCGAAGAATCCTTCGAAGATCTCCTTCGAAGGTGACTTGAAGATCTTCTTTAGGCTCTAGAAGATCTCCTTCTTCCATAAAGATTTTCCTCTTTCTCAACCTTCTTCGCATCTCCTGCAACGAGCGGTGACATGTCACTCTCTTGCATTCTACAACTTGTAACACCAAAAGATATACTGGAATTTGGTTGGCACCGATTCAGCCCCGTGATTTTTATCCTTTCCGAGTTTTCCACATAAAAAGTCTTCTTGTCAGCTGTCTCACTTTACTTTTACTGATTGCGCATGCCCGGTTGAAGAATGCGCGCTCGGGCGAAAACACGCGCCTGGACGAAAGCGCGCGCCCGGGAAAAAAACTCGCGCCCGGGCGAAAAACGCGCGCCCGGGCGAAAAATACGTGCCCGGGTCTAAAAACGAGCATCCGACTGGAAAATGCGCTCTCGGGCGAAAAACGTGCGCGGAAAAAGCGTGCCCGGGCAAAAAAGGCGTTTCTGGGCAAAAAAATGCGCGCTCGGACAAAAAATGCTCGCCCGGTCGAAAAACACGCGCCCGGCCAAAAAAATGCGTGCCTTGTCGAAAAACGTGCACGACCGTTAAAGTCACTCTCGGACGAAAAATGCGCGTTTGAGTGAAAAATGCGCGCTCGGGTGAAAGATTCTCGGCCGGTCAAAAAACTCACGGCCAATCGAAAAATGCGGGCCCGGGAGAAAAATACGCGCAAAGGTGAAAAACACGCCCGCCTGGGCAAAAAAATCCCCGCCTGGGCGAAAAATGCACGCCTGGCAGAAAAACACGCGCACGGCCAGAAGACAGGCGCCCTACCGAAAAACACACGCCCGATCGAAAAACTCACACCCAGGCGAAAAACGCGCTACAAGGCCGAAAAACTCGGGTGAAAACACTTGATTATGCGGAAACCTCGTGGGCGGATATAAGAATTGGCGATTTGATTTTTTAATTCAAAGTCAATGTCATGAGTTTTCACATAAAAGTCAATATCCGCGTAAATTCCGTCGCGCCGAAAGTTAGAATTGGATTTCTAATCGTCAATTCTAATTCTAGAAAGTGAATTTCGTCCAAAAGAACGGACCCTTAGCGTAATTCTAAACCTGGAATAAAATGAAGTGTCCTAGAGTCAATCTTTAACACATTCATGTCATGAGGTATTCAAATTGATAAGAATATTGCAAAGATGTACATAATACATGTTCTTTATAGTTCTATTTCGTCAAGGATGAGCTTCTTCATAGATCTTTATATTTTTATTGGCGCAAAATATAGACCGCAAATAAAAATCAAGAAGGATGCATGTTTATTATCATTTTATTTAGCCAAGAATGGGCAAGTTCATAGATCTTTAGAGTTTGATTGTCAAAGGAGCAGAGACTAGGAAATTGAAAGTTGGAATTGAGACTCTGTTGTTGTCATTTCATATGTACACAACTATCAAATTGTTCGAGTTATATTTTTTGCTAAAAAAATGAGATGGTTTTTTAAGATTTTGGGTTTACGAATAGCCAATTCTGATTTGCCGTTAACAATTCCCTAAATTTTTGTAGAACTGGTATCGGTTTTCTTCTTACTAATTTATGTCAAATCTTTACCTTTGAATTCCCGTGATTTTAAAATCATTTCTTTAGCTTGAGAATAAGATCTTTCTTTGCATTCCTCGAAATTTCACATTTCACTTTTATACCACCATCTTCCTCTACTTTCCTCTAAAATGCATCACTCGTCGCCGGATTATTGTTGCGCTCACGTGAACGGCTACAACACGATGACAAAAAGCACTCTTATCTCCTACATCACTGGCGCAGCACCCTCCCAAATTTTTTCGTATGTTCATCCACCGAAATTATTATAACCCCAAAAGATGTTCGGTAGCGGTCTCTCTTACGCGCCTCTTCTTCTCCAGCCAAAAACGCAATCAATGTTTTGATCGCGCTGCTCGTTTCGGTCCAATTGGCGGTGGCCTCCTTAGGGTCCGGGAAAATGGTGTCACAGGTGGTTCCTTGAAGGTGGCATGGGCCCTTCATTGCACAGATGCGTTAAAAATGGAAAAAAAAAATCGTCCGCCACTTAGACAAAAAAAACCGTCCGTTCGGTGAAGCCAATCAAAATTAGTGGGTCCCAAGATGCACAGACGGCCCCCACAATACAAGGCACGACATTGGTCCTCAACAATTATCTACGTTCAAGTTGTGGACAATTTTTGCTCTAAATAGACGCGTACCCGCGTTACGCTATTTAGACTCCGTTTGGGGGGACTTAGGGTGCGTTTGGCGCGGCTTATATCCTCCGGTGCGGCAGAAACGGACCGAAGGAATAGGCAAAGCAGTGTTTGGCGCGGCTTATGGACCGGAACGGAGGTTATTAATAACCTCCGTTTCTTTGTTAACATTGACCGCGCCTTTTATCTCCAGTCCAGCCGCGCCCCACCGCTGCTTCTAGGGTTATCTCTCCCCCGATCTCCTTCGCCCGCTCCAGTCGACGACTCCCCCGATCCCCTTCGCCGGTTTTGTCGCCGCCGCAACTCCACACGCCGCCTGAGGTTGGACGAGACGCTGGAAAGGAACGCCTGGAGGGGGCCTCGGTCAAGCCTGGAGAGATCACCGGGAGATTTGTTGGATTTCGAACGGTTCGCCGGAGATTTTTGAGGGGGATTTTGCGAATAGCAACGACGAGCTTCTTCCTCCTCCTCAGCCTATCCAGTGCTCGCCCGCTCCAGCTTCCTCCGCCGGATTTTAGGTAGAAATCGTTATTTTTTTGTTAATTGTTTTTGAGATAAATGTGTTTGTGTGTGTGGTGCGATGATGGTGGTGAATGTGTGTGTTTTTGTGTGTGGTGAGATGAATGTGTTTGTATGTTAATTTTTTTTAAAATTTTTGTGTTTGTGTTATATATGTGTGTGTTATATGTGTGTGTATTATATGTGTTTGTGTGTGTATTTTATATGTGTGTGTTGTATGTGTGTGTGTGTGTGTGTGTGTTATATATATGTATATTTGTGTGTGTGTTGTATGTGTGTGTGTATGTGTATGTGTGTGTTGTATGTGTGTGTGTATGTGTATGTGTGTTTTGTATGTTTTATGTGTGTGTGAGTGTGTGTGTGTGTGTGTGTGTGTGTGTGTGTTTATGTTTATGTGTATATGAGTGTGTGTGTGTGTGTGTGTGTGTTATGTGTGTGTGTATGTGTGTGTTTGTATGTGTATGTGTGTGTGTGTATTTTATATGTGTGTGTGTTGTATGTTATGTGTGTGTTTGTGTTATATATATGTATATGTGTGTGTGTGTGTTGTGTGTGTGTGTTGTATGTGTGTGTGTGTGTATGTGTGTTGTATGTTATATGTGTGTGTGAGTGTGTGTGTGTGTGTGTTGTATGTTATATGTGTGTGTGAGTGTGTGTGTGTGTGTGTTTATGTTTATGTGTGTATGGGTGTGTGTGTGTGTTTAATTTTTGTGTTTGTGTTATATATGTGTGTGTGTTATATGTGTGTGTATTATATGTGTTTGTGTGTGTGTATTTTATATGTGTGTGTGTTGTATGTTATGTGTGTGTTTGTGTTATATATATGTATATGTGTGTGTGTGTGTTCTATGTGTGTGTGTATGTGTATGTGTGTGTGTATGTTATATGTGTGTGTGTGTGTTGTATGTTATATGTGTGTGTGAGTGTGTGTGTGTGTGTTTATGTTTATGTGTGTATGAGTGTGTGTTTATATGTTTATGTTTATGTCTGTATGAGTGTTGTATGTTATAGGTGTGTGTGAGTGTGTGTGAGTGTGTGTGTGTGAGTGTGTGTGTGTGTGTTGTATGTTATAGGTATGTGTGTGAGTGTGTGTGTATTTATATGTTTATGAATGTGTGAGTGTGTGTGTAAATATGTTTATGTGTGTGTGTTTATATGTATGTGTGTGTTTATATGTTTATTTGTATGTGTGTGTGTTTATGTGTGTATGTGTGTGTGTGTGTGAGTGTGTGTGTGTGTGTGTTTATATGTTTATGAGTGTGTGTTTATATGTATGAGTGTGTGTGTATGTGTATATGTTTATGAGTGTGTGTTTATATGTATGAGTGTGTGTGTGAGTGTGTGTATGTGTATATGTTTATGAGTGTGTGTTTATATGTATGAGTGTGTGTGTGTGGCTGTATATATATGTGTGTGTGTGGCTGTATATATATATGTGTATGTGTGTGGCTGTTTATATGTGTGTGTTGTGTGGTGTATGTGTGTGTTTATATGTGTGTGTTGTGTGGTGTATGTGTGTGTTTATGTGTGTGTGTGTGTTTATGTTTGTGTGTGTGTGTGTGTGTGTTTATGTTTGTGTGTGTGTTTATGTGTGTTTATGTTTGTGTGTGTTTATGTGTGTGTTTGTTTATGTGTGTTTATGTTTGTGTGTGTGTGTTTATGTGTGTGTTTATGTTTGTGTGTGTTTATGTTTGTGTGTGTGTGTTTATGTGTGTGTGTGTTTGTGTGTGTTTATGTTTGTGTGTGTTTATGTTTGTGTGTGTTTATGTGTGTGTGTTTATGTTTATGTGTGTTTATGTTGTGTATGTTTATGTATGTGTGTGTTTATATGTATATATGTGTGTGTGTATGTGTTTATATGTGCATATGTGTGTGTGTATGTGTTTATGTTGTGTATGTGTGTGTGTGTTTATGTTTGTGTGTGTGTGTGTATGTGTGTTTATATGTGCATATGTGTGTGTGTTTCTATGTGCATATGTGTGTGTTTATATGTGTGTGTGTGTTTATATGTGCATATGTGTGTGTAAGTGTGCATATGTGTGTGTAAGTGTGTTTATGTATATTTTTTTATATGTTTATATGTTTACATATGTTTATATTTTTAAGATGGGTAAGCCGAAAGACGGTGGTGTCTCCGCTATATGGGATACAAATGATGTCCTGGTTTTTTGCGACATGCATTCATGAAATAGAGCTTGGTAACCGACCAACAACCCATTTTAGCAAAGAGGGCTGGGTTAATGTGACTACCAAATTCCACCTACAAACTGGAAAAAAGTATGATAAGGTTCAAATGAAGAACAAATGGGATCATTTGAAGAAGGAGTAGAAGATTTGGAGTGAGCTAAAATGTGAGTCCACTGGTTTGGGTTGGAATCCGACTACAAAGACTATAGATGCTTCAGACGAGTGGTGGACCGAGAGATTGAAGGTATTCATTTATTAAAAAATGATCATTTAACTTTATGTTCAACTATTTTTCCTTCCTAATTTTTTTTACAATATTGTAGGTTGTCCCAGCGGCCAAAAAGTTCAGATATGCTGGCATCCCCCCCGAGTTAGAGGAACGATTGAGGAGGATGTTTGATTCAGTAGTTGCCTGTGGACGTCATGCTACCATTCCTAACATAAGGAGTAATCCACCTAAGTCTACCGACGAGAGAGAGTTGTCCGGTGGGGAGCATGACATCCAGGAGGATAATGTTGCAGCACCTCCCCCCGAGGTCACATCGGCGCGGAAGAGGAAGAAAGGAAAGAGAAGTGTCACCAGCTCTGTCTTAGAAGATCTGGCAGAATCTTCAAAGACCATCAGTCGATGCATTCAGGAGCATCCAAGGAGCAACCCTTACACTATTACTCAGGCATTAGAGCGGTTAAGTGGATACCCCGACGTTGTAGCGGACGAGAAATTCTATGACTTTGCCATCACATTTCTGTTGGACAAAGGTCATAGAGAGGCATTTATGTTCCTACCCGAGGGTATGAACATAAAGTGGATTTATAACCGCTACAATGGTGGGGAGTAAACTTATCATATTTAGGGTCATGGACTGCTAGACGATTATTATTATTGCTGATGTTATGGTTGGATATGTTTATTATTTCTATGTTTCTGTTAGACAGTTACTGTTAGATATTGTTAGACTGTTACTGTTAGCTATTGTAGTTGTGGTTGGACTGTATTCTTATTTATTTCATGTATTTTGTTTATCAGAGAATGTCTACCACTGACTCTGATGATTCAGAAAATAGTTTTGAGGCTATTAAAAGTTATGCGATCGCACATCATCAGAATGTGGTAGCAGCAGTTAGTATCTTAGCTGAAAGTAGTTCTCTTTTCAACCAACCAGTACCCTGCATGACTTCGAAGCAAACAGGTGATAAATGGGTTGGAGAAATGCTAGCAGGTTCGACAGTCAGGTTTCATAATTCATTTCAGATGTCCCAAGAAATTTTTATGGATCTATTGCATATCTTGGAGGAGAAGTACGGATTTCACGGGACGAGACGAACTGCATCTAGAGAGATTTTGGCACTGACCTTAGACATACTGTCTCATAACGAGGTCATGAGGAAGACATGTGAGCGGTTTCAACACTCGACGGAGACTGCTAGCAGGTTTTTTGGAGAAGGCATTCGTGTGTTGATACTACTGGCGGATGAAGTGATTCAGCCATTAGATAGATCTTTCAGTAGCACACCGCCAGAGATTTTGTACGACACACGTTACATGCCATTCTTTACAGATTGTGTCGGTGCAATTGATGGAACACATGTTCATGCATGCGTACCTGTTCGTGATCAAGTACCGTACATTGGGAGACATGGCATGCCAACACAAAATGTGATGGCTGCTTGTGATTTCAACATGTGTTTCACGTTTGTTATGCCAGGTTGGGAAGGCTCTGCGCATGATAGCCGCATTTTCAATTATGCCCTTCGGGATCCTCGTTACAAATTTCTGCATCCACCACCAGGTAATCAGATTTCTATTCCATTTTTTATACTTCTCACCTATGAAGCATAACAACTTTGCTCCTGATTTTCAGGAAAATATTACTTGGTAGACTCTGGGTATCCGCTACAAAGGGGATACTTGAAACCATATCCAGAGACACGTTATCATCTCCCGAACTTTGCTCGTGGAGGTCGTGCACCGGAAGGACGCCGAGAGATATTCAATCACGCACACTCTTCCCTTAGAAGTGTCATTGAAAGATCGTTCGGCATTTGGAAGAAGAAGTGGGCCATATTGCGTGATATGCCGAGCTACAGCTTCGCCAAACAAACCGATATTGTGATGGCGACTATGGCATTGCATAATTTTATTCGGCGGCACCCGTCGCGGAGGGATATTGATTTCAATGACGTCGAGCAGGGAGGTGGTGATGAGGGGGGAAGCACACAAGGGCATCAAGTCGTTTGTCCTGATACAGCAGGCGGGGTAGATGAGATGATCACGTTGCGTGAAAATATAGCGCAACAGTTGTACACTTCGAGATCTTAGATGGTGAGACGAATTGTTGGTATTTATATCTATTATAGTCAGTATTATCAAGATTGTGTATTTGATGGAACAACAATTTTTTTTTCAAAAACTCCATTTAACCCAAACAATATTTATAAAACTCCATTTCAATAAGCACTGAAAACTCCATTTCACCCAAACAGTTTTTTAACAAAACTCCATTTCTCAGAAACAGCTCTTTTTCAAAACTCCATTTCTGATCAGCAGATTTCATCAGCAACAGCCCAACCAAACGGACCCTTACCATAATTAAGTCATTGGAGCCTTAATCGCGATTTTAGGGTTTCCCTGTTCACGCTTCATTTCGAACCGCTGCCGCTTAAGCTCCCACTGCCGATTCCGCTGCCCGATCCCGCTGCCGCTACCGATCCCGCTGCTCCCGCACCGGCTGCCGATCCCTCTGCTGCTACTGATCTCGCTGCTGCTCCCGCACCGGCTGCCGATCCCGCTGTCGATTCTGCTGGTAAGTTCTCCTTCTTCCTCTTCTTATTCTTCTTCCTCTTCTTATTCTTCCTCCTCCTCTTCTTCTTCTTCTTCCTCCTCTTCTTCTCCTTCTTCCTCCTCTCCTTCTTCTTCTTCCTCCTCTTCATCTAATTGAACATTGTTGTTAGGATCCTGCTGGTAGATTTCATTAACATTAAATCTGTACATTGTTTTCAACTTTTCATAACAGAAATCTGTAGGGGTGCGTTCGTTTGGTAGGTTTTGAGTGACAGGAATTGGTTTTGGCCGAAAACCTACGGCGCAGAGGTTCCTGTGTTCGTTTGCAGAAAGGTTTTCAGTCACAGGAATTGAATCTGTCAATATTTCTGTTCGGTTGCAGGATGGAATTCAGAGACAGGAATTGATATTTGAAATTAAAAATTGAATTATTTTGCAGCAGAAGTTAAATCTTATTAATATGAACAAATGTTGGTTATGAAATGCAAGTGAGACAGGTTGTAGTCGAGAAAAACAACCACAACAGGCACACACAACAAACACACACAACCATATACTTAACAACACACACAACACACACTCAACCACAAACACATTCATACACACATACAAACACACATTCAAACACAACACACATTCAACACATTCAACACATTCAACACATTCAACACACACAACACACAGCCAACAACACATTCAGCACACACAAACAGCCACAACACACACAAACAGCCACAACACAGCCACAACACAGCACACATTCAACACAACACACATTCAACACACAAACAACCACAACACAGCCAACACATACAGCCACACATTCAACACACACACACAACCAACACATTCAACACATTCAGCCACAACACATACAACCATTGTATACCTTAACAACACACACAGCCTAGGGACAATCACATATACAAACAAAAATACATATAAACATTCACTCAAAATTATACCTAGGAACAAAAAAAATTGTATACCTTATCAGAAGGTGGGCCAAATGGGATGAAGAAGCCAAGATCCTCGATCGTTGTCGTCGCCGGAGAGAAGGAAGGAGCGGCGCAACAATGATCGGCCGATTAGGTCGCCGTATGCAATGCTAGGTCGAAGACGAGGAAGAAAATGTGAGAATAGGCTCACCGAGATGAAGCTACGCTAAACCTCGACGGAGAGGAGAAGGGGGAAGAAGTCGCCGGAGAGGAGGAGCTGCTGTTTCTCCGGAGACGGAAGGGAGAAGCCGCGCGACATTCGCGTTTTGCAGTCGCCTTCCTTCTGTTGAGCCCTCCGCAAAACCGAGCAAATAGGGTCGGTTTTCGTAACAGGCAGATTTGGTAAGACTTAAAACCTATAGGTTTTGGCCGAAAATCAATGCCAGGGACAATTCTTGCCAAACGAACAACGGAATTGGAATTGGGAAACCCAATTCCAATTCCGTTGTGTGAATTCTTGCCAAACGAATAGGCCCTAGTTGATTAAATCTGTACATTGTTCTTCAAATTAAATATATACATTGTTTGTTTAGAATTTTATATATAGATTTATTTCTGAATGATTATACAGAAAACTGTTCGTTATGTTAATGATTATACATAAATCTATACAGATTTCTCCCCTGTTTCATACACGGAAATCTGTACTGATTAAATGTTAATGAAAGCTGTTTGTTTAGAATTTTATATAGATTTATTTCTGAATGATTATACAAAAAGTTGTTTGTTGATTAAATGTTAATGATTATTCAGAAAGCTGTTTGTGTAGAATTTTATATATAGATTTATTTCTAAATGATTATACAGAAAACTGTTTGTTGATTAAATGTTAATGATTATACAAAAATTTGTACAGATTTCTCCCTGTTTCGTATACAGAAATCTGTACAGATTAAATGTTAATGAAAGTTGTTTGTTTAGAATTGAATATATAGATTTTTTTTTGAATATATAGATTAAATGTTAATGAAAGTTGTTTGTTGATTAAATGTTAATGATTATACATAAAGCTGTTTGTTGAGAATTTTATATATAGATTTCTCAATACTTTGAATGATTATTTATAATTCCGTTCATTTAAGAGGTATTAGATGATGAAAACAATGTAACAAAAATGAGAAACCGAGATGGGTGCACTACATAATTAAAACTACAAGCTTAGTTATTAAAGGCGCAAGGCGCACCAAGGCGCAAAGGGGTCTTGGAGCCTAGGCGCAAGGCTCAAGGCGCAGGCGCGCGCCTGAGGAAGACAAGGCGCAACCGCATTCATTTTAAAAAATAAGCATCAAACATCAGTTCATCTTCTTGATCAGATTTTTCATTTATTCTACTCATTAATCATTCATTGCTATCATTTATACCTCTTAAAAAATAGAATTAATGTGGTCGTTTGCATCATATCTAAGTCTTAACACTCGATTATGTTTCACAAACACTAAATCATGCAAAAAAAATATTGAGTTCTTACATTTTTTCTTTCTTTCAATTGGAAAAAAAAGGTTTGCAACAGAAATCGCTCTCAGACGCGCCTTTTATACTCCAAAGGCGCAAAAAAAGCTCACGAAGGCGCAAGCCTCTGAGCCTGTTGAGCCTGGAGCCTTAGGCGCGCCTGAGGCGCGCCTTTAACAACTGAGAGTACAAGAATTTCCAAATTAATTCAGCATAAACAATATGGAAGTGATGATCTCCTAGAGTAATTCAGCACCAAATACTTATAAAAATAGTTGGGTAAAAATGTCAAGTAACAACATGCTATGTACTAACCTCAACTTGTTTCTGTTGGGCATATGCTACTTCTCCATTTGTTGGAACAGATGGCTCCTAAGTTTCATCTATGACAAAATTAAATTGCACGTCAATGAAAATATATTCTTAAACAGAGAATATAATTTATAACAAATTTCATTGAAATTTTGATTAAAAAATGCGAACTAAGACGATTTGATAAAGTTGAAACATCAATTACGGTGTCGTTGGTAAGCAACTGTAGCTGTGAGTAGCGTAATGCGGTGTCATAAGAAATTTTATTGACCATAGAAGATGCATTTTTCATCTGAAATCAATGTTGAAGGACTGCTAAAAAGGAATGATAGAGCTTTAATGTTTGATACTCCCATTCAAGCACAACCTGACATGGAGATAAGAATAGAGAAATGCCTTGCAATTTAAAGTGGAACTTCCAAATGAGTAACAAACAAAAGAAGAGAATAAAATGTTTGTGGTCTTCTTCGTACAACCTGCCATGCTTGCACACTGAAAGATTTTGAAGGGAAAGCAAATCTGACAAAACTTGAAACCTAGCTTACTACATCTTGATTTTTTGGAAGAGATTTGAGGCAGGTTCTTGCTTCCTCTTCTATTAAGCCAATGCAACCAGTTGAAATATTAACATGACATTCACCAAAAAAACACAAGCCTAAATATTCACCAAAAAAAGACAAACCTAAATAAAACATAGAAAGAATTGAAGGAACAAACATGGAAGCTTGAAAGGTAGTACTTTTGGCAACATAGAGTAAGCACAATCTATAAGCTTGATACTATTAAAATTGTTAATTTATGGATACAATGATTAACAGAAAATACGATCATAAACAACACAATTAACTTTAGAATTACAGATTCTCATATAAACTTATATATATTAAGATTTACTAGTTAGTGGCAGTAAAGGTGGAAATTAAAGATTGATGGAGGAATCATTACATCGCTTTATCCCTCATCCTCCACTTTAAACATCAAAGTGGGAATCAAAGCTCAATTGCTATTATGTTTTAAAATAAATTAGGCAAATTGCAAAGGTTTAAAAATGTTGTGCTAATACTAAAATATATTACATGCTAAAATAAGATTAAAATCTGCGGATAAAGTATAAAAAAAGCAGAAAACAAATGTAAACAAGAATGCGCATTAGGAGTTCAATCAAAGGCAAAAAAAACTTGTTTCTGACTTTAGAAAGTGGAGAGGTGCTCACAAAGCATGAGTTGCGACTTCTACCGGAAAACTAACATCCAGTTGTTAGCCTCTGTGAAAATTAAGTCATGTCCTCAAAATGTGGAAGGCAAGAAATATGGAAAGACAGATTCTTACTTTGGGGAAGAGAAGATGAAGTTGATAGAAGGAACCAAGAAGCTAACGGTTGGATGTTAGTTTTCAGGCAGATCTAGAGAATCCTGATCCTCCATTGTTTACCCAACCAAATCTATAACTTACCTTGTATAGATAGAAAGGTTCCATTGTTGCAGAGGATTCCTTCGAAGGAGGGTTTCCCTGATCCAGATTTCGATGTGTGAGCATGACGATGATGTGGAAGTGGCTGGCAAGCACGACGACAGAGGGAACCAAAAGTTTCGATTGGGGAGACCTCTAGGAAGCTAGCGAAGTAGTCATTCGGGGAGAAAACAACGAAAATGATATGAGAAAGAGGAGGGTAATACCTGCACCAGAGGCGTTGGTTGCCGGAAGAGATCCCAAATGAAGAGCAACGATAAGAGCTGCAGGTATCCAATATGGAGGCATCCCTAGTTCCCATAATGTCTGCAGGTGGAGGAAAAGATAAATCAATTGAATGAGAAGGAGGAGAAGAGAGGCGAGTACCATTGGATGTTGGTTGTCATAAGAGCTCCAAAAGGTAGAGCATCGGTAGGGATTGCAGTTATCCAATCGGAAGACAACCCTAGCTCCCAGGTGCTTGCAATTCAAGGACAAGGCAGAGTAATTGAATTGGAGATTTTTTGGGAGGAGGAAAAGCTGAGGGAGCATTCACTTGGACATCGTGGTACCTGACGGCGCAACATCGTGGAGGATGATCTTTCAGGGAAGGGATTGAGCTTATGCGGCGAGGTGTTCGTGAGCGAGGAGAGATCGTGGAGAAGCGGAGGAAGAAATGGGCGCATGAGCATTTTCGAAGCCCTAGCTTTGTACAACAATGAATTTGAAGATCCTCGCAGCAGGAATTGGACGAATGGACAACATAAGAGGTAGAATGGACGAATATAATTACTTGGATGGTCCTCAATAGTTACACCATGGGCCTCCAAAGTTTTTCTTTGTATCTATAATATATATTAATTTCTCTACGATACAATCTATTCTCAATATGCAACTTCTATAAACATGATTCTGCCATCTCTGGAAAATAAATGATCATAAGGTAAATCATTGTGATAATTCAACTGACAGAATAAATTTGACTCTACATTTTTATGAAACACATGCAAATTAAGAACAAGATCTAAAACCTAAATTATTAGTTTTCATTTTTGGAACTTTAACATTCTTGATAAAATTGACATTTTGATTAACATGATTCATAATTTAGAGTTAAATGCTGAAGATGACGTTGAAAATAACAAAGAAATAAAAAAACTGAAAGGTTACTGGCTTACTGCCAACTGCTTGTTTGTTAGCTTTTTGCTATGCTATACTCTATCAAGACATGACAGTTATATATTTTTATCGTTTCTTGATATTATTTCTTTTAACTTTTTTTTTTGTATAATTAGCAGTCTTTGCACGGGTTAGTTCGTGCTCTACTGCTCTTAATTGTGAACGAGCTTCACTTGACTGTGGGTTGCTTTGGGTGTGCACGGGCTACGGCTATACCCGTGCTCACCCTAAGTGGTGGCGCATGGGATTCAACTGTTTCAATGTCGCGCTAGTGCATGATTACCATTGGTCGTGAATTGGCTCCTCCAATCTGTGGTTGCATTTATTGTATACGAATTTCACTTATACGCACCTAAAATAATGGCGCACAGTTTTTGCCAGTGCGCGACTGTTGTAACGACACAAAAATTGCTAGTGGAAAAGAAAAGTAATAGGAAAGTCGAGGTAATATTAAATGTTAAATTTAATATAATTTTATTAAATAAAATATGAAGAAAGCTATCGTGTGTAACATTTGAAACTATTATAAGTTACTCCTAAAAAATATTCATAATAATGAGTATCTCATATGATATTTTTTTGTAGAAGGCCCAATTTTTATCATAGATTCTAAAGTTAGTGAAATAATTGAAATGAGTTTCATTGCGTAATTGGATTTTTTGCGTAATTGCACCCAGTTTTAAAAAATATAGCATAATCACTTAAGGGTGCATTGCGTGCATAGATAATGCTAATAATAAGATTTTTGATAATCATTTCTATTCACAATATAATGAGGATTATTTATTAGTTTATTGAAAAATATCTATGATTTTGTTAATAAAGTAGTTCACTAATAAAATGCTGGCTAAAAGAAATTTTCCCGCCTTAGTTGTCTATATCATTATCTCACGAGTTTTAAGTTTTATCTCTATTTACATTGAATGCACTTGAAATTTCTATGCAGGTTCTTACTGTTCTTTGTTCTCTATCCTCCATTATGGCAACTCGTAAGTTTCCATATGCGTTATATTTTACTTCTACCCTCTCTGGTTTTGCAAACGGTAATATCTTTATTTTTTACTTAGAGTTTATTATTTTTGAGGCATATTTAATAATTTAACTTAGGGTTGTAGTTGCAAGAAAGCAGAATTGCATGCCACCCATTTTTTTAAATATAGGCGTAGTTCGTGAACCACATCATACTGAACATGTTGCAGAGATTTGTATTTAACAGTCATGATTTTTGAAATGAATTATTGCTACCAGTTTTAGGGGCAAATACATAAATCTTGTCATATGTGTGGTGTAAATGTTTCACTTACAAGATATTAAAGCAAAATATGAACCAAATAGGTTAAATTTGGCACGTCAAATCTAATGGGTGGACCAATATCATGTGGATCTTAAAAAATTAGTAAGAACCATGTCTTATTATGATGATTATTGTTTCATTGTGTGTGCTTGAAAGAAAGTATGAACCATGTCTTCATTTTTTTAGTTAGAAGTCGTCTAAAATTGAAGCTCTTTCTTCTACTTTTTCCCTTAATATCTTCAATATTGTAAACTTATAAAATTGAAAACATGTAAATTCATAGACATGAATGTGGAAATTTTCATCCCAATATAAAAAGATTTAAACATTTAGTCATTGAGGATTTACTTAAGAGAATAGTCTGAAAGCGGTTGTGTTTGTGAATGCAGTTAGAAAAAATGCAGGTAGCATTTTGGTAGGCGTGTTCATGAATATTATTTTTCATAAACGATGTTTTAGGCTAAAACACTACCACAATCATGTTGATGAGGTCAAGCTTTAATGGTCATGAACTCCCAGTAAATAGAAATTTGGGCGAGAAAGTTGTTATGATTATTTCAAACGTAGGTAAACCGACAAAATTCAATTTACTACCACAATTTCACACTGCCACCCCTCAAATACCACCGCTGTCCCAAACAAAGCCTAAGCTACGGTAGTCTGAACTTATCTCACAAACTAGTTAAACTGCCAAGTTATCTATACATAAAATATACTATTCAATGTTATTGTTGAATTGTCCTTAGTTTGGTTGTATCAAAGATATGCTTATACACCTATAATGTTTCTAATATATGCATATCGTATGAACATCAGGTCATAAGTTTGAAAACTGTTGTGATATTGGTGTGTTCTCCAAGCTTACAAATGCCTATTGCTTGGTTACTATTGGAGGATCAGAGAACTTCTACAGGTTCGTTCCTAGAGTATTGATGCTTCTTTTATTTTTATACTTCCGCCATTTCCATCGCTCCCTTTTTTTTTGCTCTCAGAAATGGCGCATTTTTTACCATGTAGAAAAACCTCCTTTTATATGCAATGTGGTTGTTGACCATATGAATGTTTTGTTAGTGTGATCAAAGGTGTGCTTGGCGATGCTATTCCTGTGGTGAAAACCTCTATTGCTGACGGTAGTATAATAGTCGGCGTTGAGTGTGTTGGTAAGTATTAATAAGTTACCCTAATTTTTAAGGGTTTGTGTAATCAAATGACCGATCATTGCGCTCCCTTCGTCGTTCAACATGGAATGCGGGTGGCTAATTTTGGCGTTCCGCACTCCGTTTTGAACTTGATCCAGTGACATTCGGCATTCGCTGTTCTGTTCCATCATTGGTGCGAACTGCCTCGCCAAAGAGTCCCTAAATCTCTAGACATGCTTTTATGTGTTGTTCATTCATTCCATTTTCAACAGGAAATAAGAATGGGCTTCTTTTGCCTCACACTACCACTGATCAAGGTAAAATTTTCATTTTAGTCACTTATTGTTGCTAGATTATCTTAAAAATTGTGTATTTTGGCTGGCTACTTACTGAGAGTATTACTAGTTATGATATGGTATAAAGATTTATTTGTCGAGCATCATTTTAAGTTGGCAATGTATGACTTAGAATTTGTTCTCTACATGCATTCATGTATGTTTTCTACAACAAGCTTGATATGGAATTAACAATTAATTTCTAAATCTGTCACTAACTTTAGTCATGTGGATGGTTTCATTTTTTGGCATTAATACTTGCTTGTTGAATTTTTTCACGAAACTATATTAGAATTATTTTAGGACAAATATGTTTATATATACGCTATATATAATCTTGTTTGTTGAGGTAATTCTAGAGAATATTTAAATGTTAATTACTATGATTGATTAATCTTTTAATTTGTTAATATACTTTTGGAGTATTTGGAGGAAAACAAAAGAGTTCTCACCTTAAAAAAGTGAAGGTCATAAATTAATCTTTTGAGTAAGAACAACTAAAGAGAAATTTAAAATATAACAGAACCCATATGTCTAACAAAAAAGGAGTGTTGGACCTCCTTCGTCATAAGTTAATCTCTTGAGGAAGAACAAATAAAGAAAAAAAATTAAAATAACGGAACTTAGATGTCTATAAAAAAAGGAGCGCTAGATCTCCTTCACCTGCAGACATGTTGGATGACATCTCCAACAGTGGTTGTATGACTTCATGCGTTTTCATTTTTGTAGCAATTAATTGAATTTAGACTAATCATTGTGTATAGCATGGTTCAAAATTTCATATATCCAATCGTTGCTCCATGTCATGATGGTTGGTAGTGGAAATTTTTCTAGAATATTGTGGTGATTTCTCCATCTAATGTTAGGATTCTTAACTAAATTTAGTTTTTATGTCGTGCGATCAATCCTCTTCGTATGGACAATCGAGTGCATGACGTTTCAACTCAATGATGAGTTTGGATAACTATTTGCTTAAGAAACCTGACGCAGGACGAGTCTATAGGCGGCGGATGAATGATGCTCTAACTCTACATGTAATGCAAAAGAGCACATGACAAATGCAATGAACCTAAACACCATCTAATGAAGGGTTAGAGGCTTGATGTGTGGCTATTAGAATGCAATCCTAAGTGACCTGTCGGGGAAACAACTCGATGACCATAAATGATTATATGCAAGATGCGAGATCCGACGTCGAATTCAAATTAAGCAATAAATAATCACATCACACTTAGATAATTTAAGCAAAAGCAAAATAATTCTTTAGAACAAAGCAAGCTTCGGCTTTCCTCCGTGTGGAGGGCCAAAGAGAGCGTGTAGCGAATAAATCCTGCAAAGCATGAGAATAATCCAAAGCAAAACACTACGAAGCTATAGATCACATCATCACTGGGCCGCTCTTCCTCACTTTCGTGAACACGCTCACTAGTTATACTAGTATCACTCTCCACCTGTATCATATGGTCATGATCAGACTCAACTTCAAGATCACATGGGCACCGAGTCTCATCAAAATGAGAAGTATCAAAATCACGTATCGGGTCTCTCACGTTCGTGGGAGCACTACTAGACACATCGGTGGTCTGACCTAAATCCCCAGGCTTTCTTTTATGGATTCTAGGTAAGGCATTCATTATGTGAGCCAAATCAGCATCCAAGCGATCAAATTGATCAATAACTAATCGTTGAAATTCGGCCTCAGGTTTCTCTGTTTGCGGAATATTAGGAGGGTCTTGATATTTGATGTGATCCTAGCGATAGTGGCCTCTATAGGGCTCCTGAGGGTCATCTAGATGGTCGTTCCTAACATAATCAGATCGTGCTTGTGGGTGAACTTGAGCCCTACGAGCGTACCGTGGTGGTCGTGCATATACAGACTCAGACTGCTCAACTAGAGGAGATGCGTAACGACGATGACCTGAACGGTACTCAACTCTACCATCATAAGGTCATGGAGAGGTGTAATGATGATAACGTGAGGACCTCTCATCGTGGTGGTTGTCTCTAGCATAATGGAATCGTCTCGAAGGGTCGACACGATCCATGGAAGTAGTGTGCTGCGCAGGACGATAATCATCGTAATAATAAGGGCGTCTCAAGTTAAGGCGAGTGGTGGCGATAATAGTGCGTCATAATACGGAACCTGTAGACTCAATAACTGTATATCGAAGAGTGCACAAACCTCCCTTTGATACCAATTGACGCAAGATGAGTCTATATGCGACGGATGAACAATGCCCTAACCCTACATATAATGCAAATGAGCATGTGACAAATGCAATGAACCTAAACACCGTCTAATGAAGGGTTAGAGGCCTTATGTGTGGCTACTAGAATGCAATCCTAAGTGACATGTCGAGGAAACAACTCGATGACCCTAAATGATTATATGCAAGATGCGAGATCCGACGGCGAATTCAAATTAATCAATAAATAATCAAATCACACTTAGATAACTTTACCAAAAACAAAATAATTCTTTAGGGCAAAGCAAGCTTCAGCTTTCCTCCGCGTGGAGGGCCAAAGAGATCGTGCAACGAATAAATCCTGCAAAGCATGAGAATAATCCAAAGCAAAACACTACGAAACTATAGATCCAATTAAGTACAAGTTAATACCATATAATAATGCTGAAAATAAACGTCCATACAACAAATAGAACTCACAAAGTAGTGGGGCTGCTGTAGGACGGGAGATCCGCCGAGGGGCGACGATGCGGTTGCTGAAATCTGAGTGTCGGCTGCTGGATCTGAGTGGAGGCGGCTGTTTTTGGAAGGTGGGGGCTGATTTTGGTCAGATCCGGGTTGAGGTGGCTGCTTTGGAAGGCGCGGGATTGGTTTTGGGAAGATTTGAGTGGAGAGGATGAATTCTGGATGTGAAGGGACTGGTTGGCAGATTTTGGCGAGTTTTGGTGGGGGAAAATGGAGGTTGGAGTGGATCTGGGCGGTAGTGGTTGGGGCGGTGGAGCAAGGGCGGGGGCTGGATTTTCTGGACTAGATCGGGTAGTTGCAGCAGGATTCAAGGGGGCTGAAGGGGCGGTGACAGCAGAGGTCTGGGCGGCTAAGATAGGGGGGATCAGGGCGGTTTTAGAGGGGACGCAGGGGAGCGCGGCCAGCTGCAGAAAACAACAGTTTGGGAGGTGATATGTGGGGCGGGTAGGGCTAGGGATGGTGGAAAATGGAGGCTAGGGTTAGATAATACCTTAGGAAGAAAGAAGAACACATAGGGTTCCACGGAGTCGGCACCGTAGGGTGATCGCTGGAATCCGGGAATAGTAATCTTCAAATTCTGCAATAGCCTCCAAGCAGCCCCCTACACCTCTATTTATAATAAAGAGATACTAGGGCATCCCACCATCAACGACTATGATTGACCGGAGATGAAGTAGCCCGATTACATCAAAATAAAAGCCAAAATAACAATATAATATATGAAATTGTGTGCAAACGACGGGCTGGACGCATCCATGAAGTCGGATCATCGATCCGGATACACCATATATGGTAAGTAGCCAATCGACCCCGAATGGGCCCAAAACTCGTCCTCCGCTGCGGGTCTGCATCAAAACCCCTCCTCTACACTAACTATCTTTGTCCATCAAAACCCCTCCGTCAAATCATTCATTTTGTTGAATCAATATGCATGCGAGGATACATCGATCTGTCAAGCAAAGTGTTTATTGTTATGCCCCCGCATGCGTTACGGTTCGCGAGGCATAAATATTCTCGGCGACCTAAGGAGCACGCGCAAAGCAACGAGGCTGAACCAGCCGGTTCAGCCCCCAATCATTAAAGGGGCCGAAGGGGGGGGGGCTGAACCAAACCAGTTCAGCCCCCACGTAAGGGGGCCGGCCGGCCCCCTCTTTCCCCGGGTATTAATAGGCCCGGGGATTCTCCATGGCGGCTATGCAAGATTATTCTCAGGTATTCTCTTCCTCCTCTCCCCAAACCCTAATTTCTCTTCTTCTCCGTAGTTTCTCTCTAGATCTCTCTCCCTCCCCAAGCAAGTTCATATTATTTGGTATCAGAGCATCCTTCCTGCGAGTCTGCGACCATGGTGACACGTACCGAAACCGAGAATGCGAGCTTAGCCACCATCGAAGAAAACTATGTTGGTTTGGCAGATTCGGTAGCGGCGATCGAAGAACAAATGAAAGTCTCTACGAAAAATTTAGAGCGATTGGATGGACGAATGGAAGAAATTAAGGCGTTAACACAATCATTGAAGGGTAAATCGGCGGCAAACGGCGAATCCGAGACGGAGGCATCTCATACAACGCCGCCGACGACGAACGGGACACTGGGGGGTTCGGGCGTGACCCCCAAGATTGGCTAGGGACGGAACATGGCCGTACAGCTGGCCAATGGGCCGCACCGCCCCCTCCATCCCTAGCGCGACCGATCGGGTCCGCAGGAACGTCCGCAGGAGCAGACGGGGTCGGCTGCAGCCGGCCTGCCCCGGCAGGGCCGGGGCACATCCAGCACCCCGCAGCCGCCTGGACCAGCCCAGGAGGGGCTGCCGCCGACCTGGATGCTGCCAGAATGGCTACAGGGAGGGGCTGGGCCAATGTGTTTTGGAAGGGCATGCGACGGGATGTCCAACAATTTGTGCGGGAGTGCGAGGTTTGCCAGCGGCAGAAGTACAAGACAACATCACCCGCGGGACTGCTTACCCCGCTAGAGATTCCACACCAGATTTGGGAGACTGTCTCCATGGATTTCATCGACGGTCTGCCCAAGTCTCAGGGCAAATCCGTCATCCTTGTGGTGGTCGACAAGCTCTCCAAGTACGTGCATTTCCTAGCTTTGAGCCATCCATACACAGGGGAGACAATTGTTGAGTTGTTTGCCCGGGAGATTGTGCGACTCCACGGGATTCCACGCTCTATCATATTAGACAGAGACCCAGTGTTTGTGAGCAAATTCTGGAAGGAGATTTTTAGGCTACAGGGCACCACACTGCGCATGAGCACGGTCAACCACCCCCAGACCGATGGGCAGACAGAGGTTCTCAACAGGGGGGTTGAGACTTACTTACGGTGCTTCGTGATGGATGAACCGCACACGTGGACCCATTGGTTACATTGGGCGGAGTGTTTCTACAACACGTCCTTTCATACGGCCAACAAGCTCACTCCTTTTGAGGTGGTTGATGACAGACCACCTCCCACGTTGCGCTCTTATGAGCCAGACAACACCGCTCCTCCGGCCGTCGATCGGACGTTACAGGATCGGGATCGGACCTTATCATTACTTCGGGACAACTTACAGGCCGCACTGGAGCGCATGAAGGTCCAGGCAGACAGACACCGCACTGAGCGGGAATTTGCGGTGAGAGATGAGGTTTTCCTCAAGATCCAATCGTATCGACAGCTCTCAGTCTCTCGGCGGGCCAATCAGAAGCTGGCACCACTGTTTTACGGGCCGTTCCGCATCCTCCAACGAGTGGGTCCAGTAGCTTACACCCTGGCACTACCAGAGGGCTCTCGCATTCATCCGACATTTCATGTGTCCGTGCTTAAAAGGAAGATCAGGGATTCAGTTCAGGCCATCTCTACCCTCCCTGAGGCCACCAGCAACGGCGAATTGCGGCCGTCACCGGAGGCCATCCTTTTGACCAAGTGGAAAAAACGGGGCACGGAGTACAAGCCAGAGGTGCTCGTCAAATGGCAACATATGGCGGAGGTTCATAATTCTTGGGTTGACTTGCTGGAGTTCCGTGAGAGGTTCCCATATTTCCACCTTGAGGACAAGCTGGTTTTTGATGGGGAGGGGAATGTTATGCCCCCGCATGCGTTACGGTTCGCGGGGCATAAATATTCTCGGCGACCTAAGGAGCACGCGCAAAGCAACGGGGCTGAACCAGCCGATTCAGCCCCCAATCATTAAAGGGGCCGAAGGGGGGGCTGAACCAAACCGGTTCATCCCCCACGTGAGGGGGCCGGCCGGCCCCCTCTTTCCCCGGGTATTAATAGGCCCGGGGATCCTCCAAGGAGGCTATGCAAGATTATTCTCAGGTATTCTCTTCCTCCTCTCCCCAAACCCTAATTTCTCTTCTTCTCCGTAATTTCTCTCTAGATCTCTCTCCCTCCCCAAGCAAGTTCATATCATTTATGAACTGCACTTATAATATATAGTGCCTAAATATTAGTTAACACATTCAATTTTTTTGGTTTTTCATGTATTTTGAATGGGGATTGTTAAAAGCAAACTAGAAATGACTATTTGTAGATTCATATAGCCATTTCCAAAGAAAATTTTTAATGCAATGTTGCATATGAAAAGTTAAAATCCTTAGATCCAAATGGAAAAGAAATTGGAGAGAAGCCCAAATGAATTCTGGAAGCGCTTAAACATCGGCCTTGTTCCTTTTTTTGAAATACATACAATGAAAATTGATTAAAAAGAAGGGTGCTTATATTTGCAGGTCTCAAATAACTATTTGCAGCCCTTTGATATTTGCAAGCCCTCAATCGCTATTTGCAGCCCCATTGGATATTTGCAGCCCCTTGACAAAAATTTATCAATTTTTTTCCTATAGTAATAATCAAATTTAGAAGATAATAGTAGTCATATTAGAGCGAACTAAAATTAGATTTCGGCATTGTGATAAACCAGAAACTGGTTCCTTGTGGAGCTCGGGGCCCCCAACAGGTTGGGGGGCGACTTGCACTTACTTATCCCGTGGAAAAAGTACGTCGGGGTCTCAGAACTTAACACAGACCCTTAACTCAGCAGGGAGGTCCCACCACACACCCGGAAGATCTTTGGATTACTTCCCCTCCAGAGCCAAAGCTGAGGCCCGGGCACCTTGGAGAACTCAGGGGAGTCTCGGCAAGGATAGCCTAAGGAGAGAGAAGCCTAAAACTGGACCCCCTCCAAAGGTGCCCTTTGGGTCTTATTTATAGTTTTCTGAACTGGTCTACGAATAGCGGAACTCCGCCTTTTGGTTTTGCTATTTGCACCCCAATTTGGTCTGCTAACAGCCAAACTCCGTTGTTCGGGGTGGCTATTTGCAGGCCTCCAGGGGCAAGAGGGTAATTCTAACTTCCTTTCCCCTGGAAGAGGGGTCTGCGAGACCAGGAATGCCTCTTGGTCTCGCCATTCTGTATGCGAGGGTTCCTGTCGCCTCTGCGACCTCTGGAGTCTCGCAGAACCCATGGCATGACACATCTCGCCGAGCTCTCCGGCGAAATCGGTTCTTATCCTTCTAGCTCTCGCCCTATACCAACTGCCGAGACCACGCCCCAGCGCTTTCGCCTATGCTTTCTGGTAATGCCGTTCTGCGAGGTCTAGGGGGTGGAGCTCGGGGCGAGATCGGTTCTTACCCCTAACCCTGCGAGGTCTAGGGGGTGGAGCCAGGTGAACCCCGGTTTGTACACAATCCCCGCTCTTTGCGAGTTTATCCTGAGCTCGCAAAGAATCATCCAACACTAGGGTGTTCGCTTGGCGACAGCTGTCTTGTCAGGAATCTTTCTGTGGGTCCCACCGTCTGGCTATAAATACCATCCGGGCTGAAGGGTGCCCTCATTTTCTTTTTCTCCTCACTCTTCTCTTTACTGTATCTATCCTCTGATGCCTCTCTCAAAAGAGATGGAAGCTCGCCTGAAAGCCTCGAAGGCTCGCGAGACAGCGATGATGTTGAAGCCCCCGGCCTGGATGGACCGTGCGTCCGCCTCCCCTGTGCCACAACTGAAGAAGGCGAAGGCCGTTCGCCGACTGGGGGACGACACTGTTGACCTCGACTCCTCCCTCGGCGAGAAACCCGTTGAGGAGGTATGGATTATCTACTTCGGGCGAGAATACCTAACTGTCATTTTCTAAACTTCGCTCTCGCAGGTAACTAAAGCTGACAAGGATGTCGGCGGGCCCTCGAACGAACTTCTCGCTACACCTCGGGAAAATGCGAATACTGTCAGCGAGAATCCTCCTGGTACGCTGCCTGATCTCGTTGTGTCTCGTTTTAAATCTCTCCTTGATGATGCTTATTGTTCCTTCACTTTCTTTTTGTAGTTTCGCGCCATGCGACGCCGGGGGAACGGGGTCAGCGAACTCCCCCACCCAAATGCCAGGACGCGAACCTCTCGACGCCAAACTTTAGGCTTCTTGCCAACGAGGATTCGGGTGGCTCGCGTCCGCCGGACGCCCCCTTTACCGGTACTGCGAAATACCCCCCTGGCAAGGGGAAAACTCAGCCCCCTTACTATGGCACCACCTTCGATCCTCCGCCTAACACTTTTAGCCATCACACGGGTAAGTCTTCTCGCCTCTGATATTTACTCTGAATTATCTTTCCTAACCTCGCGTGCGACCCTTCTTTGTCAGATGGCGAGACCCAGCTCACCGACTCCGAATTCGGGGATGACGAAGTGTCCCCATTTCCAGAGCGGGTGGAAGATTTCCTGGGTGATACGCGGGACCCCGAAGTGATGAAAAAGAGAACCGCGGAGTTGTTCCAAAAGCAGAACCAGATGTTACAAGATCTTAACATCCAGGCGAGAGTGGATAGACAGGCCGCCGAGAAGAGATACGAATCCCTGATGGATGAGTGCGACAAACTTCGTGCGGCGATACCCCTGGATCCTGGCGAATGCGAGACCTCCCAAGAGACACTCATAGCGAGGATGAGAGACCACGCCCAACTGATCGAACGCGACGGTCGTGCTGCTGCCGAATTCCACAACCCACGGAGGCCGCCGAGGAGGGGGCCGCGAGGTGGCGGTAGATGGCAGTGGCTGCCTTACTGATCTCGCGACCTTGCGTTCTCTATTTTATGAACAATTCGCTTTTTGTTTCTTTTATTGCAACAATCTCGCCAGACCATGGCCCTTAGTGATTCTCGCTCGCCACGAATATCGGACAATTTATTAACTATGGTTATCGCTCGCGGATTTATAACGCCGCTTTTCCTTTACCTTGTTCTCGCATGCCTGTGACATTTTTGCTTGCAAATTATTTTATTCTAACCTATCCTGCAGATTGATCTCGCTCGCCAATGATTAGCGAAATAATTTTGTTTGGTGTGTCCCAATGATGTGACGTTTTGTCTGACTGCACCCCGGCGCTTGGGCTTCTTCCCGCCGTTTTTATTTTTCTATAAATAGCCTCACCATTAATATCATTTACCTACCGCCTTCCTCTTCTCCCAGTTGCAGAGCTCTCGCCAGCTTTGTTCTCGCCTCCTTCTACACTTGTTCTCGCAGGTACTCGGGATGGTGAAACCCGCGAAAGAGCTTCCCGAGGCCGAAGGCCGGCTGAAGTGTGCCTGGGCCTATTGCGAGCACGACTTCTTCCACTGTAATATGAGCGAGGAAGAATACCTTTCCTCCATCGCCGATTACGTCCCCTCCGATTTCACCGCCCGCCGTCCTGAGAAGGGCGAGGTGATTAACACCTTACGGGCCGACGAGATTGCCATCCCCATTGCGCACTTCGCGGTGGGCCTGCGACTTCCCCTCTGGCCCGAGGTTCACCAGGTATACTTCCTTCCCACCTTCATCATTCTCGCGAGATTGATCTCGCTCGCTTCACTTTTCTTTACTTGCGGTTTTTCAGGTTCTCCGGCACTATGGAGTTGTTCTCGGCCAGCTCACCCCCAACGCGATGGCGATAATCGTGGGGTTCGCTTGCTTCCTCCGCGAGGAGCGAATAGAGTTCAGCCTTCCGGTTTTCCGGAAGCTGTTCTCCTTCCGTGCCTATTCTGAGGGCACGGTCTACTTCGTAGGGTCGGGCTTCAAGGTCGTCGAGACCGTAAACAAAGCTCATTTCTGGGCCCAGAAGTTCCTCCTGGTAAAGGGGAACTTTGGCAACATCCCGATCTCGCCAATCCAGTACAACGACACCGTCTACCGTCCTCCCCCTCTCGGCGGTCACGATGCCGACCTCTGCCAGTTTTTTCAGAAGAAGAACTTCGAGGTAGGCCATCTCCGCCGGAACGTCGACATTCTTCTACCGGTGCTCCCTGGGGAAGGTAAAGATCTCGCCTCCACTACCCGCTTTATATTTGTTCTCGCTATTCTCCCTAACACAATTCTTAAACAGGTGAGCGAGACATTCCCCTCCACCCACCTTACGCGAGCAACATCAAACCCTCCGCTGACTTCGCTCTCGCCACGATGGGGGCGGCGGCCTGCCGAGAAGGTCATCCCCCCCTGCGGCTGCCTCCAAGAAAAGGACGGAGGCCTCGGGAAGCAAGCCTTCTCGCCAACCCACTTCAAAGAAGCCGAAGATAGGCGCGAGCCCGCGTGCCTCTGTGAAGGGAAAGCGCCCTGCCGAGTCCTCGACTGCCGGGGTCGATGCTTCCTCGCACCCCGAGGATCGGGAAGTCGAACCAACCGAGGTTGCTACCAGGACCTCGGTCTTGCCTATTCCAACGAAGCACCCACACTTCGGCCTCGGGGTGCGAGCCAAGGATAAAACCGGCGAGCGCTTAGTGCGCTGGGGGGAGGAGGCCAACCGGGTCGACGTCTCCTCTGTTCTTCCCACTTGGGTGGAGATGGACGAGGTGACCTCCCATGCCTTCAATCTATCCTATGTCTTATAGGGCCGCGAGGACGCCGCGGCCTATACAGAAGCGACCGCACGGGGTCTCGCTTATGAAAGCGCGAGGTCCCAGTTGCGGTCAGTGGAGCTCGCCCACATGACGGGCCGCAGGTTCCTGGAGCTGGAGAACGAGTGCGCCGAGCTCGCCGAGGCCCTCAAGGTCTCGCAGGCAAAAGTGGATGATCTCACGGACAAGTTAGCCTCCGCCGAGACCGGAGTGGTGAGTCATTCATCAACCCTGCTTCTCCCTTTTTTCCTACTTTTTCCTTACGCGTTTTTTGCTTCCAGGATGCCGAGATGGCTAGGTTGTCGGATGCTCGGGTCCTGAGCTTGGAGGGTGAGGTTGCCGCGTTGAAAGCTCTCAATCGTGATCTCACTCGGGCTGCCCTTCCCCCTTCTCCTCGCCGGTTAAAGGAAGAGAGGCGCGATCGCGACGAAGCACTTCGCGTGGAGTCGACGAATGCGGCACGCTTCGTCTTTCAGGCCATGAAAGGTGCTGGGTTGCTGGTTGCCGAGGCCGAGAGCGTGACGGTCGAGGATATCGTGTCGGAGCTCTTCCGGCCGCTTCCGCCAGTAAAGAATGACGATGACGACGAGGAGCTTTTTGGCGAGGACTAGAGAGCGAAACTCCTTCTGTTTTTATTTGTCGTAAATTTTGGGGCTGGCGAGATCGCCGCCCATTTGTAACTAAACTCTTCTCTTGAATGGAAATTTTGTGCGTCGCTTTCTTTTTTCACTTAGCCTTCCTTAGATTTTATTTTCATACTAGTTTATCTTATATCTGCCGAGAACCTTTTCTCCCACTACGCGAAAGGTCGTCCCCTCATTTTCTAAACATTTCGGAGACCAAACATTTTCTCTTTGTTAACGTGTGCCGAGGACCTTCCTTCTCGCCCAGCGAGAGGTCGTCCCCATATTTTCAAAACATTTCGGAGACCAAAACACTTTCTTTTTGTTAATTACTGCCGAGGACCCTCCTTCTCGCCCGGCGAGAGGTCGTCCTCTTATTTTCAAAACATTTCGGAGACCAAAACACTTTCTCTTTGTTAATTACTGCAGAGGACCCTCCTTCTCGCCCAGCGAGAGGTAGTCCTCTTATTTTCAAAACATTCAGGGACCCAAACACTTTCTTTTTGTTAATTACTGCCGAGGACCCTCCTTCTCGCCCGGCGAGAGGTCGTCCTCTTATTTTCAAAACATTCAGGGACCCAAACACTTTCTTTTTGTTAATTACTGCCGAGGACCCTCCTTCTCGCCCGACGAGAGGTCGTCCTCTTATTTTCAAAACATTCAGGGACCCAAACACTTTCTTTTTGTTAATTACTGCCGAGGACCCCCCTTCTCGCCAGCCTCTCCGTGAGTTCAACCGGCCCTACCAGCTAGCGAGAGCCTGGTAGCGGGATCGTCCGGGGCAATCCAGCACAAAGAGTTTATCACCTTGCCAGCCTCTCCGCGAGTTCAACCGGCCCTACCAGCTAGCGAGAGCCTGGTAGCGGGATCGTCCGAGGCAATCCAGCACAAAGAGTTTATCACCTTGCCAGCCTCTCCGCGAGTTCAACCAGCCCTACCAGCTAGCGAGAGCCTGGTAGCGGGATCGTCCGGGGCAATCCAACACAAAGAGTTTATCACCTTGCCAGCCTCTCCGCGAGTTCAACCGGCCCTACCAGCTAGCGAGAGCCTGGTAGCGGGATCGTCCGGGGCAATCCAGCACAAAGAGTTTATCACCTTGCCAGCCTCTCCGCGAGTTCAACCGGCCCTACCAGCTAGCGAGAGCCTGGTAGCGGGATCGTCCGGGGCAATCCAGCACAAAGAGTTTATCACCTTGCTAGCCTCTCCGCGAGTTCAACCGGCCCTACCAGCTAGCGAGAGCCTGGTAGCGGGATCGTCCGGGGCAATCCAGCACAAAGAGTTTATCACCTTGCCAGCCTCTCCGCGAGTTCAACCGGCCCTACCAGCTAGCGAGAGCCTGGTAGCGGGATCGTCCGGGGCAATCCAGCACAAAGAGTTTATCACCTTGCCAGCCTCTCCGCGAGTTCAACCGGCCCTACCAGCTAGCGAGAGCCTGGTAGCGGGATCGTCCGGGGCAATCCAGCACAAAGAGTTTATCACCTTGCCAGCCTCTCCGCGAGTTCAACCGGCCCTACCAGCTAGCGAGAGCCTGGTAGCGGGATCGTCCGGGGCAATCCAGCATAAAGAGTTTATCACCTTGCCAGCCTCTCCGCGAGTTCAACCGGCCCTACCAGCTAGCGAGAGCCTGGTAGCGGGATCGTCCGGGGCAATCCAGCATCCTCATTTGTTGCTTGGAACTCAGGATTAATATAAAACACTGCCTGTGAAAATAGTTCATAGAGATCAGGTTACATAAGAACTTCATGGATAGAAACGCTTCAAGTCGTCCCCGTTCCTAGCTCGGCCGAGAGGTACCCCTTCCACATCCTGGAGGTGGTACCCCCCCCCCCCCCCCCCCCGACTTCAGCACCTCACTTACAATATATGGGCCCTCCCAATTGGGATTGAGCTTACCCACTGTGGCTCCCCTTCCTGCCGCGTCCACCTTCTTCAGTACCAAGTCCCCCTTCAGGAAATGCTTTACTCGTATGTACTTGTCAAAGTACCTGGCCATCCGCCTCTTTACTTCTTCTTGCCTAATGGTAGCCAAGTCTCGGAGTTCCTCTACCAGGTCCAAAGACAACCGTTGGCCTTCCTCGTTGCTTACCCTCCATTCTTCATCTCCTTCTTCCGCGGCGGCCACCCTAGGCGTCTTGACTTCAAACTCGACCGGGAGGACGGCCTCGGATCCGTGAGATAGTTTGAACGGGGTTTCCCTGGTGGCTGTGTTTGGAGTGGTCCTCAGAGCCCAGAGGACCGAGGGTAGTTTCTCCACCCAACTCCCTCTAAGATTCTCGATCTTCTTTTTGAGGAGGTTCACTATAATTTTGTTCGCCGCCTCCACCTGCCCGTTACTCCTTGGATGGTGGACCGACGCGAACCTGAGATCTATGCCAAGTTGGGTACAGAAGCTGACGAAATCATCGCTGGCGAACTGTGGCCCATTATCCGTGACGATGGCGAGGGGGAGCCCGTGCCTGCAAATAATCTCCCCCCAAACAAAATTCTTTACTACCTGAGTGGTTACCTTGGCTAGCGCCTTTGCCTCGATCCACTTGGAAAAATAATCGATCATCACCAGTAAGAACCTCCTTTGACCGCTTGCCTGGGGGAAAGGCCCTACCAGGTCCAGTCCCCAAATGGCGAACGGCCAAGGGGCCGTGATCGTTCTCAACCTCTGAGCTGGGAGGAGTTGAAGAGGAGCGTAGAGCTGACACTTGGAGCACCTCCTGGAGAACTCGGCCGTATCCTTGCTGAGGGTGGGCCAGAAGTAACCTTGCCTCAGAACCCTCCCTTCCAAGGTCCGGCTTCCCGAGTGGCTGCCGCACTCCCCCGAGTGGATCTCTTCCAGGACTCTCGGGACTTCTTCCTCCGAGACGCAACGGGCTAGGAGCCCTGAGAGTGTCTTTCTATAAAGTATCCCTGCATGCAAGGAATAGTAGGCTGATTTATACCTGAGTCGCCGCTTGTCAATTTCCCCCTCGGGGAACCTCCCCGAGGCTAGAAAAACAATAAAAGGGTCCATCCACGACGCCCGCTGATCTACTTCCATGAGCTCTCCTTCCTCAATGGAGGGTCGGAAGAGTTCTGACAGGGCTCCCCCACCCCGAGGGCCAAATTTAGCCAAGAGGTCTGCCTGAGTGCTTTCCTCTCTGGGGACATGTTTGATGGAAAAAGTCCGGAACTGCCCCACCACCCCCTTGACCTTTTCCAAGTACCTCTGGAGGGTCGGCTCCTTGACCTCGAACTCTCCCTTGATTTGACAAGCAACGACCATGGAGTCCGACGAGACCTCCACATCCTGTACTCCTAGCTCCTGGGCCAAGCGGAGACCTGCTATCACCGCCTCGTACTCTGCCTGGTTATTGGTGAGGGGAAAGTGGAAATGGATTGCTTGCTCTATCCTGGTCCCTTGGGGACTGACCAGGATCACCCCTCCACCAAAGGAATGCCTTCCGGATGCTCCATCTACTAACATCTTCCAAGGCACCGGATGGGGTAGTTCTGACTCATCCACCTCAGTAACGTAGTCTGCCAGGAAATCTGCCACCGCCTGTGCTTTTATGGACACCCTCGGTACATAAGAGATATTGAACTCACTCAACTCTACCGACCACTTAGCCAACCTTCCGGAGTGCTCTACTCCCTCCATGATACTGCGGAGGGGGTGGTCGGTTACTACCTTTATGGAATGTGCCTGGAAATAGGGTCGGAGCTTCCGGGCCGACACTACCAGAGCGAAGGCCAGCTTCTCCAAGATAGGATATCTAATCTCGGCTTTTCTCAGCACCCTACTTACGTAATAGATCGGCAGCTGTTTCCTCCCTTCTTCCCGGACAAGCACCGAACTCACGGCTTCCGACCCTACCCCCAGGTATAGGGATAAGTCTTCCCCTGACCTCGGCCCTTGCAGTAGCGGAGCCTTGGCCAGTTGTTCTTTCAACGCTTGAAAAGCCTTTTCGCACTCGGAGGTCCATTCGAACTTTTGATTACCCCGTAACACCTTGAAGAAAGAGGAGCATCTCTCCCCTGCCTTGGAGAGAAATCTACTTAACCCAGCCAACTTTCCCGTCAAGCGTTGGACCTCCTTAGCATTTCTTGGGGGTGCCAACTCGAGGATTGCCTTGACCTTATCTGGGTTAGGCTCCACCCCAGCCGGGATGAGCATGTGGCCCAAGAATTTTCCTCGATTGGCTCCGAAGACACACTTCGACGGGTTGAGTCTCATCTTGAACTTCCGTAGGGTTTCGAAAGTTTCCTCGAGGTCGCGGAGGTGGGATTCAAGATCTCGGCTCTTGACCATGAGGTCATCGACATAGACCTCCAGGTTTCTCCCCCTTTGCTCACGGAAAACCCGGTCCATCATCCTTTGGTATGTGGCCCCCGCATTCTTGAGCCCGAAGGGCATCATCCTATAACAGTAGCATCCCTCCCTCGTGATGAAGGAGACATCCTTGATGTCAGGGGGATGCATGCGGATCTGATGATAACCTGAAAAAGCATCTAAGAAAGACATCATATGAAAACCGACGGCTGAGTCAACCAGCGCGTCGATTCTAGGCAGGGGGTAACAATCCTTCGGGCATGATTTATTAAGCAAAGAGAAATCGATACACATTCGCCATTTACCTCCACCTTTCTTTACCATGACGACGTTGGAGACCCAACCTGGGTACTGGATCTCCTTTACAAAACCTGCTTCCAGAAGCTTTTCCACTTCCTCGCGGATGGGCCCTTCCAGCTTGTCTGCAGTGGGCCTCCTCCTTTGGCAGATGGGGCGGGCGCCGGGCTCGAGGTTGAGGCGGTGACAGGCCACATCCGCGTCTATCTCGGGCATCTCCGCGGCACTCCAGGCAAAGATGTCCACGTTCTTCTGGACGCAGGCGAGGATCTCCGCCCTCTCCTCCGAGTTGAGCTCTCCGCTGACCCGAATCTTCTCCATCACCCCCGGTCGGGTGACGACTTCCAGCTCGATGACCTCGTCTACGGCCTCCAGCCGCGACTGCTCCCCCCAAGGCCTCTCCTCCTCTCCTTCGTCGGCGAGCTCCTGGGCTCCTCCTTCCTCCCCTTCCATCTCCATCACCTCCTCCACCCTTCTCTTCTCGGCCTTTCCTCCTTCTTCTTTTCCTCCTTTCTCCACCCAGGGCCCTACCTCGACCCCTTCCCGGGCATGAACTTCCTCCCCCTTTTCTCCCTCTTCTCCTTCATCCTCTTCCCCTGCCTCGGTCACCTTCTCCATCCTCTTATCCCACTCCTCCGCTCCCCCCATCCAGGAGATGGTGTTGATAGCCGTCACGTAGCACTGCCTCGCCACCTTGGGGTCTCCCCTGACTCGGACCTGGATTCCACCTGTGTTGAACTTTAGGCACTGGTGTAGGGTGGAAGGGACGCATCTAAATGCACTAATAAGAGGCCGACCGAAAATGGCGCTATAGCTGCTTGGGGCGTCCACAATCACGACACGGCAGTTCCGCGATTGCCCCCCGAGAGTTACGTGGAGTCCTACTCCTCCCTCCACCTCCTTTCTCTCTCCCGAAAAACCAAACAAGGGGCCATCCGAGGCCAACACCCTTCGGGTCTCTACCTTCATCTCGTCAAACGCTTTCTTGAAGATAAAGTTGACCGAGTTGCCGTTGTCCACCAAGATCCGCGAGACGGTGAAGTTTTCGATGGCGGTTTGGATAACCAGCGCATCACAGAACGGGTCTTCATAACCGGGCATGTCCTTTTGGGAGAAGGTGATCCTCTCCACCGGGGGCGGGGCTTGGGATGTCGAAGCTACGCTCCGACGGTACATAGCATGGAGGCTCGCCTTCCGGGTCGCCTCAACTCCCACCCCTCCGTGGATCACCCCGATTCCCCCCCCGGGCTCCTACGTCCACCCGATCTTCGCATCTTTCCTCTTCGTCTTCCTGGGCGAGGACTTCTTCGATCCTTACCGGGCGCTGCTGCGGTTGTGGTGCTGGTCCCCTTGCCCCTCTCATTTCTAGAAACTCCAGGCAGGTGGCGGTCGCGTGGCCTTCCTCCTGGTGGAAGTCACAATAGGGTAGCGCCGCCACCCTCCCCTCTACTCCTACTCCTCTGTGCCTCCTTCTGGGACCGGCTCCTCCGGCCCCCGCCCCCCTTCCTCTTCCCGCTCTTCCTCTCCCGATCTCCATTGCTTGATGGGGCGGGGGAGGAGGTGGCCTTGGGCCCTGCCTCCACCCCAGCTGATGGGGTCTCCCCTGTCCTCCCTGGAAGTTACCTCCTCCGTGGTGGAACCCCCTTCCCGGGCCCTGCATTCCACCACCTTGCTGTCTCCACCCCAACTCCGGGGCCCTGACCTCCTCTCTTCTTCTTCCTTCGGGGTGCCTATTCTCCGGCTCGCTCAGCCGTGCCAATCTCTTTGTGAACTCGGGGTTAGCTGCCTCCCCGTCTACTTCCTCCGCCGCTCGCTCCATTAGTTCTTCATAGGAAAGAGGGGCCCTCCTCTTGAGATCCATCTTGAAGAAACCCTCTCGCAGCCCCACCGTAAAGGCCAGCTGGAGTGTGTGCCCAGGTACCTCTTGAATGAGGAGGACCTCTTCCCTGAATCGCTCCAGATACTGGGCTAGAGATTCTCCTTGTTTTTGCTTGATGCTGAAGAGAGACTCCGGGTCTTTCTTCCTCTTCTTCAAGGTGGAGAAGCGCAGCAGGAACCCCCTACGCAAATCCTCAAAAGCATAAATCGAACCCGAGGGTAACTGGTAGAACCAGTCCCTCGCCTTCTCTTTCAGGGTGGTGGCGAAGAGTCGGCACTTGAAGGCGTCCGACATGGGTCTGATCGAGACCATATCTTCGAACCATTGCAGGTGGGGAACGGGATCGCTGTTCCCAATATACAAGGTCATGGCTGGTTCCCTGAACCCCTCGGGGAGTGGTGCCGAGAGCACCAACTCACAAAAGGGACTCCCCCCGTTCACCTTCTGAACTGGCTCTACTCTTCCTGCAGAACCTCCTGCCGAGGCTCCCTCTGCCACCCCTGGGTTTGCCGAGAACACAGTTGCCGAGACTCCTCCTGCCGAGACCACTCTGGTCGGGATCTCGCTCGCACCTACTGGACTGGGGAAGAGCTCGCGACCCGTGAGATCTCGGCCTGCCTCCTGGACCGCTGCTTCCTTGCCCGCTCGCTGGCCTGGGGCGTTCTCGCAGCCCCGGATGGAGGAGCCATCTGAGGGGCCGGGGTGGCGAAACCACCCAGAGCCGAGGCTATGGCGCTCTGAAAGGCTCCAATCATATCCCTCTTGAGCTCGGCCAGCATATCCATCGTCACTGGCGACCCTGCGGGTGGCGAACCTCCGAACCCTGCATCTCGCTCATCCTCGCCTGCCATGCTTTCTCCTAGCGACTTTCCTGTACTAGCCACACTCCACGCTCACCGCACCAAGAATGTTGAAACCAGAAACTGGTTCCTTGTGGAGCTCGGGGCCCCCAACAGGTTGGGGGGCGACTTGCACTTACTTATCCCGTGGAAAAAGTACGTCGGGGTCTCAGAACTTAACACAGACCCTTAACTCAGCAGGGAGGTCCCACCACACACCCGGAAGATCTTTGGATTACTTCCCCTCCAGAGCCAAAGCTGAGGCCCGGGCACCTTGGAGAACTCAGGGGAGTCTCGGCAAGGATAGCCTAAGGAGAGAGAAGCCTAAAACTGGACCCCCTCCAAAGGTGCCCTTTGGGTCTTATTTATAGTTTTCTGAACTGGTCTACGAATAGCGGAACTCCGCCTTTTGGTTTTGCTATTTGCACCCCAATTTGGTCTGCTAACAGCCAAACTCCGCTGTTCGGGGTGGCTATTTGCAGGCCTCCAGGGGCAAGAGGGTAATTCTAACTTCCTTTCCCCTGGAAGAGGGGTCTGCGAGACCAGGAATGCCTCTTGGTCTCGCCATTCTGTATGCGAGGGTTCCTGTCGCCTCTGCGACCTCTGGAGTCTCGCAGAACCCATGGCATGACACATCTCGCCGAGCTCTCCGGTGAAATCGGTTCTTATCCTTCTAGCTCTCGCCCTATACCAACTGCCGAGACCACGCCCCAGCGCTTTCGCCTATGCTTTCTGGTAATGCCGTTCTGCGAGGTCTAGGGGGTGGAGCTCGGGGCGAGATCGGTTCTTACCCCTAACCCTGCGAGGTCTAGGGGGTGGAGCCAGGCGAACCCCGGTTTGTACAATCGTGACAACATATTCCCAAAATTATCGTGACATTTCCAAAATGATCGCGATAACATATTCTCAAAATGATGAATTTACTTATCATTCTGCTTCACCCAAAATGAACAAAAACCTGCCCAAAATAAAAAATAATAAACTTTAGTACTCTAACATTGAATTTATTCAAATTTAAAATGTTGTGAAAATCTTACAAAATAGTAATGCTGTCTTTTTTGTGAAGCCCCCTCAGATTTCATGACTAATCTAGGAATGTAGAGACGACAAACCTACAAAAAAATTGGTTCTCAATTATCAAATATGCATAACTTTTAAAAATTCTGAATACACGTTATATAAGGAATGTCCCACTCTTCAGCCATCGCATCATGATACCTCGACCATACTGAAAATACTGGAGGTAGTGGGCAACTTTCTCGTATTTTTAAAAGAACATAGTGGTTGTCATTAACAAAACCAATGTAGATGATCATTCTTAATGTCGGTGGCGCTGAATTTAACGGAAGAAATGTGAGTGACTGTTGGCTTGAGTAATGTACAAACTGGATGTTGTAACATGATGCCACTACAAGACCCATATCTGGCATGGACGTCCATTTATCAACCGGGCAGGAGTAATATAGCAATCTAGCGAGCTCAATAGCTCTAACCTCCTTGTCATTCCAAAGATCTCATTGTACAACCTTTCATTTTGATTTATTTCTTGTCATAAATCACGTCGGACTTGAATCCAGTTTTCACGCATGTTCAAAGCAACACTTATTACTCTATATCCGTAGTGACCTTCTCCTATCACGTCAATGACATCAGTAATATGTGTTGTATGTAATGCAACATTTGTGTTCGGACGCTTTCAAGCAAATTGTTTCTTGTGTGCATAACCCTTCGTGCAGCTCTCTTCATATTTATCTTCAATGGTACTTTTTTTGTTTCTTGGTGATCAAGCATCAATACATGTTCAA
Source organism: Dactylorhiza incarnata (assembly GCA_033032865.1). Lineage (NCBI taxonomy): Eukaryota > Viridiplantae > Streptophyta > Magnoliopsida > Asparagales > Orchidaceae > Dactylorhiza > Dactylorhiza incarnata. The sequence continues at coordinate 1,719,984 of JAWHQI010000371.1, read as the reverse complement.
AATTAGATGGATTTCGTTTTGTTGATTTGTAATCATTCACCATTTTTTTCAAACTTCCTTTTGGACGCCCCCTCAACTTCGTTGTCATTTTTGGTTCTTGAGTTTAACTTAATAGTGGATTAACTATATCACGGAGCTTTCTTTTCAGTTCTTTTCTTTGTAGATCACTAATTTTCTTATACCTTTCTAAGAGCCCTTCAATGTCATTATCAAAATCATTATCAACATCATGTACTTTTGTATCTTCTACTGTAGTTTCATGCAAAGATAAGTGTCTCCAATGCTTATGTATCATCCAGAGTGGCAATGCATTAAAACCATTGATGTACGACAACAACTCATGTGCGCATGGTAATCCAAAAGTATATCTAACTTTATGCATGCATTTTTCAGGTTCAAATTGATACGCTTTAGAAGAAAGCACTTCTTTCTTAATAAGTTCTAAAGCAAAACAGAAACATTACCAATATCTAGGAATTTCTTAAGTTTGCTATGTCCACTCTCAACACGATTAGTAGACGTATTGCCCAAATGCAAATATTTATCAATCCATGCCGATATAAAATTTTCTTTATATGGCTCTAGCCATGTTGTGGTAACATATGAAAGCACGTTAGGGTACTTGAGCCCGTAATCATTTATCATTTGATTATAATGAATGTTAAACTCATTTTCAGTTCTAGCTTCAACATGTTGCCGAACTCCCAAAAAAATTTCATAATCCTTTCCGACAGTGAATTTTTTTAGCAATGAGCCAAAACATTCCTACTGATATGTACCCGACATAATAATTTTTTTGCTTGAGGAAAAACAACCTTGAGTGCATTCATTAAGGCTATCTCCCGATCGGTAACAAAACAATTTGGCAAATTGTTTTCATCAAATATACTCTTAAATCATTCCAAAGCTCATCAGTAGCTTGCCTCTGTTTCATTTTATATGAATGCAAAAGTAGAGAAAAATGACTGATTTGTTGATGTTATACCCACGATGCTAAGCAATGGTAATCAGTAACGATTTGTCTTATATGTGCAATCAATCATGAAAGTGTTTGAGAACATATTGCTCAGAATAACGGATGTCGGGTGAGCAAAAAACAAATTCTCTAACTAATTAGTAATAACATGGACTGCATTGAAACTGATATATCCGTAATCAAGAATACACTTGTACAAAAATTGAAGAGGGGTACCCCCTCCAATTCAGCTCTAAGTATCTTCGATTTCTGATTGTAAATTGTTCTCAAATTGGTGGTATTTGATGAATTTCTTTTCTTTAGTGATGTTAATACTTTATGGGGTTTTACGTCTGCATTGCACATATCCTCAATTATTTTTTGCTCGCAACTATTTAATCTTCCGGCATATGGATGTGCTTCTAAATGAACCATCTCATGATTATGAATCCCGCAAATTACTGTAACTTTCCATTCGTTTATTTTTTCTCTACGGCCTCTTAATGAAAACTTACAATCACATCGTTTAGAGGTTGATTTCCTTAGGTTTTACTTAATGATATTTTTCGGATATTGGCTCGCTTGTGCAATTCCATATCTATCACAACCAAGAGTAACTCTAGGTTTCGCTCTTTTTTCAAGTTTGTCGGCCCGCAAAATGATGACAACAACTCTCAAACCTCTACCAATGTGTCTTGCCCATTCAATCAACTTTTCCTTGCTAGGAAAACTCAAATTTGTCACAAAATGTTGCCCAACATCTACATGTGGTTATTGAGAAATGTCTCCATATGTCAATAGTTTTTGCTCATCACTACTCATTTCAATCTAGAAAAAATTTGGACAAAATTAAACCTAGTAATGCAACAATTAAACTAAAAACACAATCCTACAACAATGCACTAAACCTATTAATGAAAATCTATAATTTTTTCAACCAAGACCCTAAATTTTTTTCAGGAAAAAAAATGTAAACATCAAAAACCCTAAATTTTTTCAAGCTAAAACTAGGAAAACCCTAAATTTAAGAGAGTAGGAGACTCACATTGGGTAATAATAGGTGAAGGGAAGACTGGAATGGCTTCGAAATCCTGCAGATCCAAGCTTCGAAATCCTACAGATCCAAGGGAGTAACTCTACGATTTCGGGCGGCGTATGGAGCTCCGGCGGCGTATGGAGCGGCGGCAGGGTGTCGTCGGCAGGGCGTCGGCGGCAGGGCGACGGCGTCGGCAAAGGGGAAATCGCGTGGTCGCTGGTTAGGGCAGACACATGAGAGAGAATCGGGAATGAAATGTGAGGGGGCGGCAATTATGGGATTTTATTTCTTAAATTTTAATAAGAATTAAAGGTTTCAGGGGCTGCAACTAGCTATTATGGGCCTTCAAATATAAGCGCCCAAAAAGAATTTCATAAGAAATGCATTCAATTTTTTGTCTTCTTATTGCCATTTTTTATTTGCCTTTAACAACTTTCATTTAAATATTTGCATAATGGTTGTGATCTTCTTGGTTCTAAGCAGAGGTTCAGCACTTGAGGAATAATCTACCAGACCAAGTGGTTGTCCGGCGGATTGAAGAGGAACTATGCCGGACTGAAGAGGGACTACATGATTTCGCCAGTTGCATATCCTGCAACGACTACTTTGCTCTCTTGCATCCCGATCTTGATTGGGTAAGCCCCTTGCCATCCAATATGACACGATATATAGCACATGCGTCCAGTGCCATCCATAAAAATGTTTCTTAAAATTTTAGTAAACTTGCAGTAAGTGTGAGTGTTGCTCATAGAAATGTCAACAAATATGTGCCGAAACTAGAGTTTTTTTAAAAAGTATATCGGCTCTCCACATGCATACTTAGTTGCACCTTACGGGACACATGCAAACTTTTGTACACGCCTCGTACAGTTATTTTGTTTGGCATTATAATTCAACATGACCATTGTGTTTGGTCAAGTAACTTTGGTTGAATACACCCTCTTGTTTCAGGAAATTGAAGAGCACATAGTTGATGTTCTGGGAGTCGATGTGTTCAGGCATACGGTCGACAGTGAGGTTCTCGTCGGTAACTACTGTTCTTTCACTAACAAAGGCGGCATGGTAAGAACATGCATTCTCCCGCTCGTTTCTCATATGATGAAAGGGAGTCTTACTATCTCAACCTTGATAAATTTGCAAGGTTCCTCCTGACTCATCTATTGAGGAATTGGACGAGCTCTCGACGCTTCTTCAAGTGCCGCTTGTCGCCGGAACGGTGAATAATGGAAGCTGGTGTATTTCCCCGGGCATGATTGTTAACGACTGGACCGCTATTTGTGGTTCCGACACTACGGACACCGAGCTCTCAGTTATCGAGAGTGTGTTTAAGCTCAACAAGGCTCAACCTAGTATGATCGTGGATAAGATGAGGAATTTGAGCATTGATAGTTACATGTGAATCTTTAGCCGAAAAGGGAAAGTTTTGTGTGTTGTGCGTGAATTATTTGTTGTTTTATGATTTTATTTAAGTATGTGAGCTGTTTCAAATAGTAGGTTATTGTTTTTCATTAGAGAAAAATATGACTTAGATGTAAATATGTTGTTGTTATGTCTTGATTGACTTTGAAAGGTTTCAGTCAATTGCTTTTCTATTAGCTTTTGGCTATGATATTCTCTATTGTGAGATGGTAGTTATATTCTTTATCATTTATAGATATTATTTCCTTTAACTTTTTGCGTAATTAGCCGCCTTGCATGGGCTATGCTCGTGCTCGATTGCTCTTGATTTTGAACGACTAGACTTGTTTGTGGATTGCTTTGAGTGTGCATGTGATACAACTATGCTCATGTACACCCAAAATCTGTCTGCATGGGATTCAACAGTTTCAATGTTGTGCCAATGCTTGATTACTATTGGCGGTGGATTGGCTTCTCCCATTTGTATCTGCATTTATTGTATACGGAATTCACTCTTGAACACCTAAAATAATGGCACATTGTTTTCGCCCGTGCTCGACTGCTGTAATGGCGCACAAATATTCCTAGTGAAAAAGGAAATTAATAGAAAGCCAAGATAATATTGGATTCTAAATAAAATGTAATTTTATAATATAAAATATTTTATAAAATAAAATATGAAAAAAGTCATTCTATGCAACATTTAAAAATGTTATAAGCAGCTCCTAAAAAATATTCGAAATAATCAAAATCTCATATAATACTCTTTATAGGAAGATCCGATTTTTCTTATAGATTCTAAAGTTAGTGAAATATGCATCAAATATAGATTAAGTATACCTCATAAGTCAAAATTCACATACTATAAATTTAAGAAACTGTTGTGCAAGAATGCATTAACAGTGGACAATATTATTTATAAAATAGAAGACAATTTCATGCATTTAATTCAGACATTTATTCAAAATCTGAAATGAGCTTTGTTGCGTAAGTGGATTTTACATTCGTGCACAATTACATAATTTTACCCCGTTTTTAAATTAGCATAATCACCTAAGGGTATTCAAGGAAGCCTTAATGTTACACCATGGGCGGTCTTCCTTGATAGATTGTATATAACTCATAGTAAGATTAGTTCACTAATGAAATGCCGACTACATGATTTTTTTCCTACCACTGTTGTCAATATCATTATCTCTCCAATTTTAAGTTTTACTGTACTTATATTGAATGCGCTTAATTTATCTTTGCAGGTTCTTAGTGTTCTTTGTTCTCTATCCTCTATTATGTCTACTAGTACTTGCATAGAATTTTTGGAGATATTGTGTACCAAAGTTTTGAATTAAATTTAAATGTTATATCATGATCGTTTCAAGTAAAATTGGAGGCTTTCTTCAAAGAATTTTTGAATGACTTTTGGACTGTAGTTTTAACATGATATTATTTGTCATTCTCTGAATTTTCAAGACTTTTGAAGCTCATTTGATAATGTTTTGGTTTGAAGTTTATTTGGTGCTCTAACTTAGTTAATTAGTTATCATCTTGCCTTGCCACTTTAAAAATTAACTCATGAGCATATAGAATTATTTCCCGTGGTAGGTCAAGTCCCTGAGCTTTGGAGCCATATGCTGGACTTCAAAAACATTGATGACACATTTGAGTACTATTCTAGGTCAGAGTAGGCCTATAGGCGAAGGTTAGCACTGTGTAGGGTTAATTTCGAGTTAAAGGAAAGCGAGACTCTTCACTTTGAAGTGTTAGCATTCAAATCACTTTAAATGGGCGTGTTTCCCTAATCTAAGAATGATTAGGTGTTGACTTAACATGAATTGTTGAGGGAGCGCCGACTAGGTCATGATTGTGGGTTAGGAGAATTATTTAGGCATATTATAGCATGCCTTGCTAACTCCTTGTGGAGTTGCCCTTGTTTATTATTTGGGAGCTTAGTACATGATTCAATGCCATCAGGTTTCATGCTCACTACAGTTTCTTACGGGCGAGACAACCGTAACACTGATTATAGAGTGGCTTGCCTGAGATTTGAACTATGAGTAGGGGCTCTAAAGATCACCTTACTACTCTGTGAACCTCATCAGTAGGTTTTGCAACGTCCTAGACAGAATAATAAGGTTTCCTATTTTTTTTCCAGGAATCAACCGATCATTTTTAACCTAAAGTATGTTCCCACATAGTAACAATTCCCAAAAATATATGACCTGAGTTACTAATAACTAATATTAATTTAATATTCTAGAACTACCGAATCATTCTGTTATAAACTCAGATAAATCTTAGGAAGTAAGAAAATCGGAGAAGATTTAAAATTTTATTAATCAAAATAACAATTATATTAATCACCACTTAAGAGTACAATATTACATCAATAAACACGCACAAGTTACATATAAAGGGAGAAGAAGATTAAAAATATAAGGAAACTTATAAAGAAGCCTCCTTTTTCCATGGGTTCTTCTCCTTCTCTTTTTCCCTTCATAGCGACTTCTCTAAATTGGATTTTCTCTCATTTCTGAATCAGATCAGACATGCATTCTTCATGGAGAAATCTTCTATCTATAATGGCGCTTCTATCGACATAATTTGGAGGGCACACTGTTGGGAAACACATCCTCTTGATTTATCTAACAAATTCTGTAAAAGTGATTTCATCTCCCAGAATTTATTTCTCATGTTGTATAGTGAGGGTAATATGTTCTTTAGATGTCCTAGGATGGCATATTCACCTTCGAGTGGCAAAGCCTAGTCAAAAGGAGATCAAAATCCAGCTGAGTTAAATCTGTGCCGAAAAGAAGTCGATGCAGCTTCGACTGAAAGTCGAAGTAACTTCGAATGAAAGTAAAGATAACTCAGACTGACAGTCGACGCTTCATTGAAAGTCGATGCAACATCGAATGGTATTCGACACAGAAGTTAGAGTTTGAAGTCTACATTCTTTGTCTCGACATATACGTCGATAAGGAATCGACGCAACTCAGATATCAGAGTTCAATTCAATGATGATGAAGATTTCGAAGCTGCTTCTAATAGAATTCAAAAGTGCGTCGATATGAAGGCAGAAGCTATTCGACGCAACGTCGAATACAGTCAAAGATTTGGAAAACTTCCTGGAATAAATTCTGATGATTATTCAGAAGGTATATATGGAAGATATTTGAATTATTGCGGGTCGCACGTGTACAAGAAGAGAGAATAATTCCAAAGATTCAAAAGTGATGAAATTGGAAGTTATATAAAAGGTTATTGACGGGTCGTCAACATAAATAGAAAGAGAGCAATAATTCTTTTTGGACATTCCAACTGGAGAAGGATCAGAAAAGAAAAGTCATTCAATCACAATTCAATTGAATCGACAAAAGAATTTATACACACAGAATTCAAAAAGGAGAAGGCTAAGAACAACAATAATCATTCTCCTTTTGCTTCTGCTTTGGCTTCTCTCTCTCTCTCTCTCTCTCTCTCTCTCTCTCTCTCTCTCTCTCTCTCAGCCTACCCGACAGATCTCTATACAAAATTTCATCTTCTACAAGCTGCAGAAAACGTCTTCTTCTCCCACCTCTGAAAGAAGCTAACAAAGGATACAAAGATCAAAACTGGATTAATGCATATAATCCTTGCATCTTCTTCTAAGCAAGGATTTATTCTCTGATAAAGGATCCAGAACACTTAGTGCCTAGAATCCTCAGTGACGGTTGAAAGAGGATTTAAATCAGATGAATACTCTTCATCTTCTTCATCATCATCATCATCTTCTTCTTCTTCTTCTTCTTCTTCTTCTTCTTCTTCTTCTTCTTCTTCTGCTTACTCTATTTCTTACTTCTCTAAATTGAGTAAATAGTTTGAAAATCCCTCTTCAAAGGATTCTGTTTGGTTCAAGATCTCCTGACCAAAAAATCTGGTTTGGTTCTATGAGTTTCCTTATCAAAAGACTCAGTTATTGGTTCTAAGAGTCTCCTTATCAAAAGACTCAGTTGTTCTAAGAGTTTCCTTATCAAAAGACTAGGGCACTGTGATAGTGTATTCCTGTAACATCCCATTTTGCGCTAGACCCTTTGGAGATGTTTTGACTACCCAGTTTTGGGCTTTCCAGTGCGTGCTCGGATTTGGAGTAATTGGGGGAAAAGAATGACAATATTGCTTCAGGAAAATATGACAGGAAAATATAATAAAATAAGAACTTATAAATTTGAACTTAAGAACTAATTTGATATTGCCGTTCGACGAATTTCTTAGAATTCGTCGATCTCAAATGTTGCCTCCGTTCGACGAAATTCTCAGATTTCGTCTGTAAGACCCTCTTTTTTTTTTGCTTTTAAACCGGGTCTTACCGCCCAGAACTGCCATCTTGCGGTGAGGCCAATGCGCCAAATGGTCATCACCACAACACGCCGATCCTGCCGGCTAATCAACATCATCCAGGCCAACCACAATTCATAGTAATAGAAGCAAATAGAAGCACAAGTCCACAAATCACATTAAATATATAAATTACAAGTTTACAATGTCCACGATGAGAAATAAAGTACAAGAGGGCATATGCCCATTACATGTTCAAATATAGTGCATCAAGACTCTCATTCTACTTTTATGCGGAAGCAATCAAACTCTGTCTTCATACATCTGTAACTGTTGTTGCGACGATGTGTAACGGTTGTTCTGCTTCACCTCGTCTTCCTATCCTGTCTCCTAAGCGGGGTCCTGCTGCTCCGGTACATCATCCCTAAAATGAAGTGGTCCACTGTCCGTCAGTCTAAAAGACTCAGCATATTCCTCACCGCCTCCACCCGCGACTCCTAGGCACCGTGCGGGAGGAGGAAGCGGAGGACATCAAGGGGTAATTCAAAGAAGCAGGTGTCAAGTGGTAAAACTAGCAATGTATATCAAGCAAAAGATGCATAGCTTCTAGCTAGCAGGAGTACACTAATTAAGATTACTCTAGCAGTTCTACAATTAGGCTTTTAATAAGAGCAAACAATAGGAGAAAGCTACAATAGCAGTAATATGAGCAAGTAAAGTAATATGAAGAGCATCTAGGAAAATTAACCTTAACTTATATGCGTACACAAATGCACATAAGCTAAGGGATCTGGCAAGCAATAAACTCATCATATAAAAGAGCCCACACTGATTTATACGATGAGGTCTCTGTTTATGCAATGTGTAAAAGGCAATGTAATATAAGAAGCAAATAAATACGAGCATCTACGAAAGTAACCTTAACTTATATGCACACGCGAGGGCACATAAGCTAAGGGATCTGGAAGGTATAAACTCATCGTATAAAAGAGCCCACACTGATTTATACGATGAGGTCTCTGTTTATGCAGAAATGCTATGATATGATATGCAATGCAATGATGCAATGTTTGTATTATTATTTCATACACATGCAACTCACTCACACGACTCTGTACGTACAGACCTTTAGTTCCCAATTTTCGGAGGTAGCTAACCTCTCGGGCACCTCCCGTCGTGGTCAAACGGTGGCAGAGGAGCGGGCGTCTCCTCACCTAGGTGGGTAAGTCACACTACCAAACCTAGGCCCAAACGTACGCTGTGATACCGGTACCCGGTACTCACGAGCTCCTGCGTACTAAACCGAATTGGACAGGCAGGGTTTAGGGGATTCGTCCCGTCGGACGCGCAGTAAAACAACCTGGCCCCAATAAAAACCACTAGCACTGCCGAGTCAAAGAACTGCTGTCGGTGTGACGACTAAAACAGAACCGAAGACCCACCACAACTTACACACAAGTAACATGTATTAGTTATTTACTACTGAGCCTCCAGCTCACATATTTGCATCAACATTTATAAAGTAGAGCCTACCGCTCGCCAGGCTATACCAGCCTTAGATTTAAACTACGAGCATACCGCTCGCTAGACTATACTGGTCTTATATTTAGACTACGAGCCTACCGCTCACTAGACTACACTAGTCTTATAAGTAAAATATGAGCTTACCGCTCACTAGACTATACAATTCTTATATATAGAATATGAGCTTACCGCTCGCTAGACTATACAAGTCTTATATATAAATTACGAGCTTACCGCTACGCCGGACTATCCCAGTCCATCCTTATAACCCGAGCCTACCGCTCGCCGGACTATCCCAGTCCATCCTTATAACCCGAGCCTACCGCTCGCCGGACTATCCCAGTCCATCCTTATAACCCGAGCCTACCGCTCGCCGGACTATCCCAGTCCATCCTTATAACCCGAGCCTACCGCTCGCCGGACTATCCCAGTCCATCCTTATAACCTGAGCCTACCGCTCGCCGGACTATCCCAGTCCATCCCTATAACCCGAGCCTACCGCTCGCCGGACTATCCAGTCCTTTCTATAACCCGAGTCTATCGCTCGCAGGACTATCCCAGTCCTTTTTATAACCCGAGCCTATCGCTCGCAGGACTATCCAGTCCTTTCTATGACCCGAGTCTATCGCTCGCAGGACTATCCCAGTCCTTTTTATAACCCGAGCCTATCGCTCGCAGGACTATCCAGTCCTTTCTATGACCCGAGCCTACCGCTCGCCGGACTATCCCAGTCCATCCTTATAACCCGAGCCTACCGCTCGCCGGACTATCCCAGTCCATCCTTACTTGGACCCACACTCCTATACTTCGTCATCCTGAATCCAGGGTTGGCCTTAGATACTTCTCGACTACGCCCTTGAGTATTTACATTATGATGGCTCACCCGGCTAAGGGCGGTTCTACTTTCATATGATCACCTATTACCGATGAGTTGTGTGTGTGACCCTTGACAAGGTCTAACTTCCTTTTCTTATCGTCGAAGTGCCTGCACTTATAGCTTGCTAAACACACCCCACTCCTTACTTCCCAAGTTGCCCTTAGAGATGCTCTTCCAAATAATCTGAGCGTTCATAATTAATAAAGAGTTAACAGTTCTATGTGTGAAGGTCAGTGGTGGTCTAATTCATGTAAATCAATTTCAATATTCGCAGACCGAAATAAGATTGAGCTAGATTCGACTCCTATGGTGCAATCTTGATCACATCATATCCAAATGAGTTCCAATTATTACCATAGGTTCGCAATGAGTAGTGATCTAACAACCTCAAATCCTAATTTCATAAATTTTCTAGGGAACCTTTAATCATAGTTTCTATTTAAAATAGAAGATGGACAAATAGAGATTTCTACATCGAGTGTCAACTAGTGATCTCCATAAATTCTGATAAATTCACTGTAACATAATATTGGTCTAAAAACCTCAAACCTCAAGTTTCACATTTTTTTACAGGGATTATTTAACCATAAATTCTAATTAACAGAAATGGGGTGCAAATAGGGATTTACACATCAAGTATTAGATTATGACCTCAACAAATTCTGGAAGAATTACTATAACATACTACTGGTCTAAAAACACCAGATCCCGAGTCTCATATTATTCCAAGGTGTATTTATCCTTAATTATCATTTATTACATTTGGTGTGCCAATAAGGGTTTACACTACAAGTGCTATGTTAAGACTTCAATAAATTCTGGGAAAATTATTATAGCACACTATTGGTCTAAAATCACTATTATAGGCCTATGACCAGAGATCTAGAATTTTCTAGATTCAATTACCCATTTTTATTTCAATAGTTGGAAGGGGCCTATATTGAATTTAAACATAAAACCCTATAATTTTGACTCCCAAAATTCTACAACTTCAGAGGGTGAGGAATTCCATCCTCACCAACTCATAACCATAACTTCAAGGGCATCTAATGGGGCAAATGGGCCAAAAACACCTTTTCCCATTTTTGCTAAATGCACCCCAATTCTCACTACACCCTTAAATCCAAAGATTCAATTTGAAGCTCAAAGAAATCCACTCATGCACATGAGTTGAATTCATATTTAGAGGTGGTTGATATCATGCCTAAGGCCTGGGCAAATAATCAAGGCATTTGCTTGAGCTCAAGTCACTAAACACACCAGGTGCACTTTTATACATGTCTCACTATAAGTGGCCTAAAAGGGGCTACACTTGACCAAATGACATGAAGTCAGTGGCACTTTAAAGGTAGCCTCAAGGTCTACAATGTTCATGTTGATTCAACCAATTCAAAGTTTCATAGTATATCAGGGAGTACTTATCATACTACTCAATAATCAACAAATTATCCATGGAAGATATTTCAGAACTTGAAAAAGAACTAAGCTAAATTTTCATCTAGGCCACATGAGATTATTTCTATTGATGTGCCTCATCATAAAGCTACACATTCCAGAAAATCATCATCCTTCATATATAACTTCCTCACTAATTAATTAAGTTTCCCATGGAGGGCAATTCAAAATTGTAAAGGAGCTACCCTAAAATTTTAACCATACCACATGAAATTTTCAACCAAACCACTTGAGATGGTTTCTAAGGGTATTTAATATCATAAAGGACTATGCCTAGAAGGTGGGATTTTTGCTAGTTGTTTTAATCTTATAATCTTCATTAATCTACTAGTGTGACCATTTCCTTTAATTAAAAACTTTAGGGAAATAACTTCCAAAAATCAAGAGACTTATGACAATCATGTGTAACCATATGACATACACTAACCCCCAAGGTTTCAGAAGCATGCAAGGTGATCCCCACCTTCAACCCCATCAAAAGCTCAAAAGCTCAATTTGAGTAATAGCACCCCAATTTTCCTCTTAAGACCCTAACTTCATTTTGAAGTTCAGGGAAAAATATTCATGCATATTAGATGATATTTTAACCAGTGATTTAGATATGTATGAAGAGCTTACCACCCAAATTTGGGGGTGTTTGGAGTTATACAACTCCATAAATACCAAATATTTACTTTTCCTAATAAATAGAATGCCTCAATGGATATACATCCAAAGATTCTCAAATTAAAACCCTAGGTGTGTTTTCATACCCTGCATGCATGGTAGAAAAATCAAGGGATTTGGTTAAGCCAATTGAAAGATATAGCCTTTTTAATTTCTGCCCTACACAAGGAGCAGTCCTAGGAAAGAGGGTGCCCTGATGTCCACAGTGCACTAAATCAGATTATTAAGGTGTCAAATGAAAGTAGACCCATAGGGCTACAAATGTTGTATCTGTCCCTTTTTGCAAATATGGCATCTAAGACCTTCAAAAATTGCATGCAAACTACTTAAAAATCCTAGACAGAATTATTGTGGTTTGCTAATAGACATAAAGAGCAGTCCTAGAAAAATGACTCTACAAGGAGCTGTAGTGCTCCAAATCACTTGATCTCAAATCCTACAGAAAGTAGACATCAATAGCTACAAAGTTGTCTCAGCCAACTTTTCAAGATATGGCCTCTAAGGCCTTCAAAAATTGCATGCAAACTACTTAAAAATCCTGGACAGAATTATTGTGGTTTGCTAATAGACATAAAGAGCAGTCCTAGAAAAATGGCTCTGCAAAGAGCTCTATTGCTCCAAATCACTTGATCTTAAATCCTACAGAAAGTAGACATCAAGAGGTACAAAAGTTGTCTCAGCCAACTTTTCAAGATATGGCCTCTAAAGCCTTCAAACATTGCATGCCAACTACTTAAAAATCCTGGACAGAATTATTGTGGTTTGCTAATAGACATAAAGAGCAGTCCTAGCAAAATGGCTCTACAAGGAGCTGTAGTGCTCCAAATCAATTGATCTCAAATCCTACAGAAATTAGACATCAAGAGCTACAAAAGTTGTCTCATCCAACTTTTCAAGATATGGCCTTTAAGGCCTTCCAAAATTGCATGCAAACTACTTAAAAATCCTGGACAGAATTATTGTGGTTTGCTAATAGACATAAAGAGCAGTCCTAGAAAAATGGCTCTACAAGGAGCTGTAGTGCTCCAAATCACTTGATCTCAAATCCTACAGAAAGTAGACATCAAGAGCTACAAAAGTTGTCTCATCCAACTTTTCAATATATGGCCTCTAAGGCCTTAAAACATTGCATGCAAACTACTTAAAAATCCTGGACAGAATTATTGTGGTTTGCTAATAGACATAAAGAGCAGTCCTAGCAAAATGGCTCTACAAGGAGCTGTATTTCTCCAAATCACTTGATCTCAAATCCTGCAGAAAGTAAACATCAAGAGCTACAAAAGTTCTCTCATCCAACTTTTCATGATATGGCCACTAAGGCCTTCAAAAATTGCATGCAATCTACTTAAAAATCCTGGACAGAATTATTGTGGTTTGCTAATAGACATAAAGAGCAGTCCTAGAAAAATGGCTCTACAAGGAGCTGTTGTGCTCCAAATCACTTGATAGCAAGTCCTACAGAAAGTAGACATCAAGAGCTACAAAAGTTGTCTCAGCCAACGTTTCATGATATGGCCACTAAGGCCTTCAAAAATTGCATGCAAACTACTTAAAAATCCTGGACAGAATTATTGTGGTTTGCTAATAGACATAAAGAGCAGTCCTAGCAAAATAGCTCTACAAGAAGCTATGGTGATTCAAATCACTTGATCTCAAGTCCTACAGAAAGTAGACATCAAGAGCTACAAAAGTTGTCTCAGCCAACTTTTCAAGATCTGGCATCTAAGGGCCTCAAATCTGGCATTCAAGGTCTGTATATTCTTAGGTCATTTCTAAGTGGCCTGCATATAGCCTGATCTTGATCAGATCAACGGCTGTGATTATATCTTCTTCCTCCAGCCTAAGGGCGTGATTTGCCCGACCTGGAGCAATCTCCAACTCCATTTCCCAGCCATCTAACCACCTCCCCGGCCGGACACCACCACCACCACCTCTGTTGAGGTGGGGGCTAACGTTTGGCGGCGGTCCGGCCGCCGGTTTTCCGGCGAACCCAACACCACTCAAAATCTGAAATTCTTCATTTTTCTCACATGGGATCGGGCTCAATTGAGCCCGATTTCTCTCCTAAATTCATCTAGATGCTAGCACAAGTGGAGAGGGGAAGGAAACTTGCCTCAATCGAGCTTGATGGTGGACTTTTCCCGGAACCGCCATGGCCGACCATGCTCCAAGCTCTCCCATGCCGATTCCTCATTTCTCCATCAATTGTCTTGATCCAAGACTTGATTTCGGTTGCTTGGCACCATTTGAAGCTGATGGAGGGGTGTATTGGGGGTGAGGTTGGCTCTAAGTGGTGTTGCCATTAAGGGGATTTCGGCCATGCCTTGGAAGCTCCTCCTTGGCTCCATTTGGCATCAATCTAACAGGAAAAAGGCTGGCATTCATGATGGCAGCTGGGAGAAGGCATGGGGAGTGTGAATTGAAGCCATGTGGCCTTCATCCCATGAATTCATGGTTGGTTCTTTCCAAAATTTGGGGATTTCTCCTAATTACCCCCTTGCATGGCATCTATATTTGAAATCTGAGGTTGGACATGGTAATTAGCACCTTAGGCTGCTGGGTGGGCCTTGATTCAAGGCCTTAGCCCATTGGAATAGGCTTGGGCTTTCATTTCTCCTCTTTGGGCTTAGGTTTGACCATTGTTTGACTTTGGGGTTGACTTGGTCAAAGTAATGGGTTGACTGGTCCCATATGTTGGTCTTGGATCCCTTGCCACCGCCCAATGTTGATTGGGTCATGGTGGTGCCCCAATTGGGCTAATTTTGCCAATATGTGTGATTTTGATCAAAATTGGGGGAAAGTTGACTTTGGTCAAATTTGACCAATTAATGACCACTAGATGGGGCTTTTGAGTCCATTGTACCCCAACTAGGGTTTGCAATACATTGGTGGGGTTAATTTGATCATTTGAACCCTAATTGACCCTAATAGGGATGGTTGACTTATTTGGGCATAGAGTTGACCTTGGCCAAATTGATCAATTGGATTGACCCCAATGGGTCCTAAATGACCCAAGGGACTCCATAAGGGGTTTAGGGAGTGTTAGTGTGGCCCACTTGTAATTTTGAAGCTTTAGATATCAAGCCATAAGCCCTGGGCTCAATTCGACTATTTGCACACCAAGGTGATTTTTACCTATTCACCTTGGTTCTTAGGGCCATTTTGGCCTCTTAGAGCAACGTCATGACCTTGTCATGACAAAATGCATCTTAGGGGTCTAGTTGTTCTGGGGATGTTACAAATCCCAATAAACGAAGAAACAATTTCGTCCCCGAAATTTAGGTTGGGTCTACGGGAGTCAGAGTTCAGAATATACCAGAAAGAATTAGTAGTTTTTGCGCAACACGTCTCCCAACTAATATTGGAAACGGTTAGGTCTGGTTCACATCGCTTCATGCTCAGTCTTCTCCCACGTGCACTTTCATCAAATCCTACTATGTCCGTAACCAAGTTCTTCTTCCTGGGTGTCCCTAAATATTTATCAGTTTGATGAAGATATATATAGTGGAGGGAGGACATAAGTTGAAGTAAAGTTGCATATTCACAAGGCGAGTGTAGGAATCCACTGAGTCTTATAATCCATAATATGATGTATGTACCCTTATTTGCTAGGTGTTTGCAATTAGAATTTAAACTTGTCATCCAAGGTCATGATATGCTTATGGCTTGTGCAATATTAATTCTCCTAATTTTCATGACATCGTTATTCTTTTAATACTTTATGTCATCGTTTAATATGCTTCTAAGATCCGAAACGATATATAGTAAACATAAACAGATCATGGTTATTTACTATTAAAAGGATACTCTAGTAATAATCAAGCTTAGTTCTGGTACCTAGATTCATGTGAGTCATCAATTCCAATGCTCATAAAGTTCATATATTGTAAATCCTCCAAATTAATTCTTGAAGTGCACCCAATCGCATTAACGTCCTGAAGCCTCATTCCTGATTTTTATCCCAAATCATGTGTTATTAACTGTCAGATCTATAGTCCTTATTTTTTGTTAAACGCAAAACAAGCTCAACTTTTGCACGAGACCTATCACCTATGAACCAACTATCGTAAATATGTCGTGAATTGATCTCTAAATCATTCCCCAAGTCTTGTATGCGACAATTTACAAATTTCAACTCTTCATAATGTCATATTTATTTTTGGCCTCATTTTTATTTCTTTCATACTATGGGGTCCCCAATTTGTACACCAAGTATCAGTTATCATGGGCCAATAGGTTTAACAGAATTTTCAGAGACTAATCATGATCCAAGACAGTGTTCAGCAGAAGTCCATAGTCTTTCCTCCTTAAAATAATTCCAAAAGATTAATTATGTGACTAAGGGTGCAAAACCCATTTTGTGAAGGAAGTATGATAACTAATCTATAGTTAACTATAATAAAATTTTCAGAGGTTCAATGGAGACCACAAGTCTATCTACTCATTTCTGTAATGTTCCAGATTTTCATAATAATCTAGGGGAACTTGACCCTGTAATTCTCAATAATGCTTAATGAAACAAAAGTTCACAGACCCTAATTTCCTACTGAACTCAGTCTGAAAAGATCTTTGACCGTAAGTGCATATTTCAAATTTCAAGAGAATTGACCAAAGAGATGATTATTATCCATAAAATTCCGTGTGTGTAACAACATGGGTGTTATCCTAATCTACCATGGTCTTGCAAGCGAGACCCACCAATAAGTAGGGGTCCAATGGCCTCAAATCTGTCCAGGGACCTTTCTTTCCGAGACCTACCCTCCATAAAAGATTTGAGTGGATTGATCTTCATTAAGCCTTTGGTCTACCACAATCGTATATAACGAAATTATTTCTGAATCTATAGAACTTTATCTCCAAAATTCTGATTCTTGGACAGCATGTGTATCGTACTAAATTTACATGTACGGTGTAAAATTCAGATCGTTTGGATAAGTCCTATGATGGGGGTGCACCTGTTTGGGTCTAGGGTTCACTTATATACTCTGCACTGAAATAGGTGCCAGGGGGTTGTATTACAGGGGCTTTTATATTTAAAAAAAAAAGACAAGTCAATATTTTAGCGGCCCAATAAACGAAGAAACAAGATTAGCCTCCCGTAATCTTGTGATGAGTTTCTTATATCCGAAAATGTTACCCTTCCACGTATGCATAAAGTCCTTATGTGCATACAGTTCTTGTGATTTGTGGGTATGATAAGGTTCTCTGTCCTTGAAACTACCGTTAATCGCAACTTTTCCAAGGATCGTGTGTCTGTTGTCCTATTTGTTTGTTTGAGGAGTGTTAATATCACTTAGGAAGTGATGTGGGTATATCGGAGAGTAAGCCCTGAACACTCACACACGCTTTCAACTCCTTCTTTTAGTCACTTTGGGGTATCCTACTACTTGGTCAAAATATACTTGAGGTTGATGTCGGACTAGGATACCTTATGAGAAGTCTTGCTAAGTCAAACCAATACGGTGTACTAGTCGGGTTGGCCTAATCTCATCGTTAAGTGGACAAAATTATGTGATTTCCCGTATGGGCACACCACTGCTTCCGCTGCTAGTTTGTCCTCAAACTAACTCGAGCGGGGGTTGCCCTAGGTTTAGGGTCGAAAGTCGGCTAAGCTGATACCAGTTTGTAAGACCCTCTTTTTTTTTGCTTTTAAACCGGGTCTTACCGCCCAGAACCGCCGTCTTGCGGTGAGGCCAATGCGCCAAATGGTCATCACCACAACACGCCGATCCTGCCGGCTAATCAACATCATCCAGGCCAACCACAATTCATAGTAATAGAAGCAAATAGAAGCATAAGTCCACAAATCACATTAAATATATAAATTACAAGTTTACAATGTCCACAATGAGAAATAAAGTACAAGAGGGCATATGCCCATTACATGTTCAAATATAGTGCATCAAGACTCTCATTCTACTTTTATGCGGAAGCAATCAAACTCTGTCTTCATACATCTGTAACTGTTGTTGCGACGATGTGTAACGGTTGTTCTGCTTCACCTCGTCTTCCTATCCTGTCTCCTAAGCGGGGTCCTGCTGCTCCGGTACATCATCCCTAAAATGAAGTGGTCCACTGACCGTCAGTCTAAAAGACTCAGCATATTCCTCACCGCCTCCACCCGCGACTCCTAGGCACCGTGCGGGAGGAGGAAGCGGAGGACATCAAGGGGTAATTCAAAGAAGCAGGTGACAAGTGGTAAAACTAGCAATGTATATCAAGCAAAAGATGCATAGCTTCTAGCTAGCAGGAGTACACTAATTAAGATTACTCTAGCAGTTCTACAATTAGGCTTGTAATAAGAGCAAACAATAGGAGAAAGCTACAGTAGCAGTAATATGAGCAAGTAAAGTAATATGAAGAGCAGCTAGGAAAATTAACCTTAACTTATATGCGTACACAAAGGCACATAAGCTAAGGGATCTGGCAAGCAATAAACTCATCGTATAAAAGAGCCCACACTGATTTATACGATGAGGTCTCTGTTTATGCAATGTGTAAAAGGCAATGTAATATAAGAAGCAAATAAATACGAGCATCTGCGAAAGTAACCTTAACTTATATGCACACACGAGGGCACATAAGCTAAGGGATCTGGAAGGTATAAACTCATCGTATAAAAGAGCCCACACTGATTTATACGATGAGGTCTCTGTTTATGCAGAAATGTTATGCTATGATATGCAATGCAATGATGCAATGTTTGTATTATTATTTCATACACATGCAACTCACTCACACGACTCTGTACGTACAGACCTTTAGTTCCCACTTTTCGGAGGTAGCTAACCTCTCGGGCACCTCCCGTCGTGGTCAAATGGTGGCAGAGGAGCGGGCGTCTCCTCACCTAGGTGGGTAAGTCACACTACCAGACCTAGGCCCAAACGTACGCTGTGATACCGGTACCTGATACTCACGAGCTCTTGCGTACTAAACTGAATTGGCCAGGCAGGGTTTAGGGGACTCGTCCAGTCGGACGCGCAGTAAAACAACCTGGCCCCAATAAAAACCACTAGCATTGCCGAGTCAAAGAACTGCTGTCGGTGTGACGACTAAAACAGAACCGAAGACCCACCACAACTTACACACAAGTAACATGTATTAGTTATTTACTATTGAGCCTCCAGCTCACATATTTGCATCAACATTTATAAAGTAGAGCCTACCGCTCGCCAGGCTATACCAGCCATAGATTTAAACTACGAGCATACCGCTCGCTAGACTATACTGGTCTTATGTTTAGACTACGAGCCTACCACTCACTAGACTACACTAGTCTTATAAGTAAAATATGAGCTTACCGCTCACTAGACTATACAATTCTTATATATAGAATATGAGCTTACCACTCGCTAGACTATACAAGTCTTATATATAAATTACGAGCTTACCGCTACGCCGGACTATCCCAGTCCATCCTTATAACCCGAGCCTACCGCTCGCCGGACTATCCCAGTCCATCCTTATAACCCGAGCCTACCGCTCGCCGGACTATCCCAGTCCATCCTTATAACCCGAGCCTACCGCTCGCCGGACTATCCCAGTCCATCCTTATAACCCGAGCCTACCGCTCGCCGGACTATCCCAGTCCATCCTTATTACCCGAGCCTACCGCTCGCCGGACTATCCAGTCCTTTCTATAACCCGAGTCTATCGCTCGCAGGACTATCTTAGTCCTTTTTATAACCTGAGCCTATCGCTCGCAGGACTATCCAGTCCTTTCTATGACCCGAGTCTATCGCTCGCTGGACTATCCCAGTCCTTTTTATAACCCGAGCCTATCGCTCGCAGGACTATCCAGTCCTTTCTATGACCCGAGCCTACCGCTCGCCGGACTATCCCAGTCCATCCTTATAACCTGAGCCTACCGCTCGCCGGACTATCCCAATCCATCCTTACTTGGACCCACACTCCTATACTTCGTCATCCTGAATCCAGGGTTGGCCTTAGATACTTCTCGACTACGCCCTTGAGTATTTACATTATGATGGCTCACCCGGCTAAGGGCGGTTCTACTTTCATATGATCACCTATTACCGATGAGTTGTGTGTGTGACCCTTGACAAGGTCTAACTTCCTTTTCTTATCGTCGAAGTGCCTGCACTTATAGCTTGCTAAACGCACCCCACTCCTTACTTCCCAAGTTGCCCTTAAAGATGCTCTTCCAAATAATCTGAGCCTTCATAATTAATAAAGAGTTAACAGTTCTATGTGTGAAGGTCAGTGGTGGTCTAATTCATGTAAATCAGTTTCACTATTTGCAGACCGAAATAAGATTGAGCTAGATTCGACTCCTATGGTGCAATCTTGATCACATCATATCCAAATGAGTTCCAATTATTACCATAGGTTCGCAATGAGTAGTGATCTAACAACCTCAAATCCTAATTTCATAAATTTTCTAGGGAACCTTTAATCATAGTTTCTATTTAAAATAGAAGATGGACAAATAGAGATTTCTACATCGAGTGTCAACTAGTGATCTCCATAAATTCTGATAAATTCACTGTAACATAATATTGGTCTAAAAGCCTCAAACCCCAAGTTTCACATTTTTTTTACAGGGATTATTTAACCATAAATTCTAATTAACATAAATGGGGTGCAAATAGGGATTTACACAACAAGTATTAGATTATGACCTCAACAAATTCTGGAATAATTACTATAGCATACTACTGGTCTAAAAACACCAGATCCCGAGTCTCATATTATTCCAAGGTGTATTTATCCTTAATTATCATTTATTACATTTGGTGTGCCAATAAGGGTTTACACTACAAGTGCTATGTTAAGACTTCAATAAATTCTGGGAAAATTATTATAGCACACTATTGGTCTAAAATCACCATTATAGGCCTATGACCAGAGATCTAGAATTTTCTAGATTCAATTACCCATTTTTATTTCAATAGTTGGAAGGGGCCAATATTTAATTTAAACATAAAACCCTATAATTTTGACTCCCAAAATTCTACAACTTCAGAGGGTGAGGAATTCCATCCTCACCAACTCATAACCATAACTTCAAGGGCATCTAATGGGGCAAATGGGCCAAAATCACCTTTTTCCCATTTTTGCTAAATGCACCCCAATTCTCACTACACCCTTAAATCCAAAGATTCAATTTGAAGCTCAGAGAAATCCACTCATGCACATGAGTTGAATTCATATTTAGAGGTGGTTGATATCATGCCTAAGGCCTGGGCAAATAATCAAGGCATTTGCTTGAGCTCAAGTCACTAAACACACCAGGTGCACTTTTATACATGTCTCACTATAAGTGGCCTAAAAGGGGCTACACTTGACCAAATGACATGAAGTCAGTGGCACTTTAAAGGTAGCCTCAAGGTCTACAATGTTCATGTTGATTCAACCAATTCAAAGTTTCATAGTATATCAGGGAGTACTTATCATACTACTCAATAATCAACAAATTATCCATGGAAGATATTTCAGAACTTGAAAAGGAACTAAGCTAAATTTTCATCTAGGCCACATGAGATTATTTCTATTGATGTGCCTCATCATAAAGCTACACATTCCAGAAAATCATCATTCTTCATATATAACTTCCTCACTAATTAATTAAGTTTCCCATGGAGGGCAATTCAAAATTGTAAAGGAGCTACCCTAAAATTTTAACCATACCACATGAAATTTTCAACCAAACCACTTGAGATGGTTTCTAAGGGTATTTAATATCATAAAGGACTATGCCTAGAAGGTGGGATTTTTGCTAGTTGTTTTAATCTTATAATCTTCATTAATCTACTAGTGTGACCATTTCCTTTAATTAAAAACTTTAGGGAAATAACTTCCAAAAATCAAGAGACTTATGACAATCATGTGTAACCATATGACATACACTAACCCCCAAGGTTTCAGAAGCATGCAAGGTGATCCCCACCTTCAACCCCATCAAAAGCTCAAAAGCTCAATTTGAGTAATAGCACCCCAATTTTCCTCTTAAGACCCTAACTTCATTTTGAAGTTCAGGGAAAAATACTCATGCATATTAGATGATATTTTAACTAGTGATTTAGATATGTATGAAGAGCTTACCACCCAAATTTGGGGGTGTTTGGAGTTATACAACTCCATAAATACCAAATATTTACTTTTCCTAATAAATGGAATGCCTCAATGGATATACATCCAACGATTCTCAAATTAAAACCCTAGGTGTGTTTTCATACCCTGCATGCATGGTAGAAAAATCAAGGGATTTGGTTAAGCCAATTGAAAGATATAGCCTTTTTAATTTCTGCCCTACACAAGGAGCAGTCCTAGGAAAGAGGGTGCCCTGATGTCCACAGTGCACTAAATCAGATTATTAAGGTGGCAAATGAAAGTAGACCCATAGGGCTACAAATGTTTTATCTGCCCCTTTTTGCAAATATGGCATCTAAGACCTTCAAAAATTGCATGCAAACTACTTAAAAATCCTAGACAGAATTATTGTGGTTTGCTAATAGACATAAAGAGCAGTCCTAGAAAAATGGCTCTACAAGGAGTTGTAGTGCTCCAAATCACTTGATATCAAATCCTACAGAAAGTAGACATCAAGAGCTACAAAAGTTGTCTCAGCCAACGTTTCAAGATATGACCTCTAAGGCCTTCAAAAATTGCATGCAAACTACTTAAAAATCCTGGACAGAATTATTGTGGTTTGCTAATAGACATAAAGAGCAGTCCTAGCAAAATGGCTCTACAAGGAGCTGTATTTCTCCAAATCACTTGATCTTAAATCCTACAGAAAGTAGACATCAAGAGCTACAAAAGTTGTCTCAGCCAACTTTTCAAGATATGGCCTCTAAGGCCTTCAAACATTGCATGCAAACTACTTAAAAATCCTGGACAGAATTATTGTGGTTTGCTAATAGACATAAAGAGCAGTCCTAGTAAAATGGCTCTACAAGAAACTGTATTGCTCCAAATCACTTGATCTCAAATCCTACAGAAAGTAGACATCAAGAGCTACAAAAGTTGTCTCATCCAACTTTTCATGATATGGCCACTAAGACCTTCAAACATTGCATGCAAACTACTTAAAAATCCTGGACAGAATTATTGTGGTTTGCTAATAGACATAAAGAGCAGTCCTAGCAAAATATCTCTACAAGGAGCTATGGTGCCCCAAATCACTTGATCTTAAGTCCTACAGAAAGTAGACATCAAGAGCTACAAAAGTTGTCTCAGCCAACTTTTCAAGATCTGGCCTCTAAGGGCCTCAAATCTGGCATTCAAGGTCTGTATATTCTTAGGTCATTTCTAAGTGGCCTGCATATAGCCTGATCTTGATTAGATCAACGGCTGTGATTATATCTTCTTCCTCCAGCCTAAGGGCGTGATTTGCCCGACCTGGAGCAATCTCCAACTCCATTTCCCGGCCATCTAACCACCTCCCCGGCCGGCCACCACCACCACCACCTCCGTTGAGGTGGGGGCTAACGTTTGGCGGCGGTCCGGCCGCCAGAGATGGTGTTTTCCGGCGAACCCAACACCACTCAAAATCCGAAATTCTTCATTTTTCTCACATGGGATCGGGCTCAATTGAGCCCGATTTCTCTCCTAAATTCATCTAGATGCTAGCACAAGTGGAGAGGGGAAGGAAACTTGCCTCAATCGAGCTTGATGGTGGACTTTTCCCGGAACCGCCATGGCCGACCATGCTCCAAGCTCTCCCATGCCGATTCCTCATTTCTCCATCAAATGTCTTGATCCAAGATTTGATTTCGGTTGCTTGGCACCATTTGAAGCTGATGGAGGGGTGTATTGGGGGTGAGGTTGGCTCTAAGTGGTGTTGCCATTAAGGGGATTTCGGCCATGCCTTGGAAGCTCCTCCTTGGCTCCATTTGGCATCAATCTAACAGGAAAAAGGTTGGCATTCATGATGGCAGCTGGGAGAAGGCATGGGGAGTGTGAATTGAAGCCATGTGGCCTTCATCCCATGAATTCATGGTTGGTTCTTTCCAAAATTTGGGGATTTCTCCTAATTACCCCCTTGCATGGCATCTATATTTGAAATCTGAGGTTGGACATGGTAATTAGCACCTTAGGCTGCTGGGTGGGCCTTGATTCAAGGCCTTAGCTCATTGGAATAGGCTTGGGTTTTCATTTCTCCTCTTTGGGCTTAGGTTTGACCATTGTTTGACTTTGGGGTTGACTTGGTCAAAGTAATGGGTTGACTGGTCCCATATGTTGGTCTTGGATCCCTTGCCACCGCCCAATGTTGATTGGGTCATGGTGGTGCCCCAATTGGGCTAATTTTGCCAATATGTGTGATTTTGATCAAAATTGGGGGAAAGTTGACTTTGGTCAAATTTGACCAATTAATGACCACTAGATGGGGCTTTTGAGTCCATTGTACCCCAACTAGGGTTTGCAATACATTGGTGGGGTTAATTTGATCATTTGAACCCTAATTGACCCTAATAGGGATGGTTGACTTATTTGGGCATAGAGTTGACCTTGGCCAAATTGATCAATTGGATTGACCCCAATGGGTCCTAAATGACCCAAGGGAATCCATAAGGGGTTTAGGGAGTGTTAGTGTGGCCCACTTGTAATTTTGAAGCTTTAGATATCAAGCCATAAGCCCTGGGCTCAATTTGACTATTTGCACACCAAGGTGATTTTTACCTATTCACCTTGGTTCTTAGGGCCATTTTGGCCTCTTAGAGCAACTTCATGACCTTGTCATGACAAAATGCATCTTAGGGGTCTAGTTGTTCTGGGGATGTTACATCGTCGATCTCAGAAAGTTGGAGCAGCGCTCGACAAATTAAATTAGGCAGCGCTCGACAAAATTGCCGCCGTTCGTCGACCGCAAGAAGTTGGAGTCGTTCGACGAATTTCTGTTTCCCGTTCGCCGTTCGACAAATTAAATTAGGCAGCGTCGTTCGACGAAATATTTCGTTCGACGAATTTCTGTTTCCCGTTCGCCGTTCGACAAATTAAATTAGGCAGCGCTCGACAAAATTGCCGCCGTTCGTCGACCGCAAGAAGTTGGAGTCGTTCGACGAATTTCTGTTTCCCGTTCGCCGTTCGACAAATTAAATTAGGCAGCGCCGTTCGACGAAAATTGTAGCGCTCGACGAAATGACTGTTCCCGCAACTAGGTGGGTATGAACACTACCAGACCTAGGCCTATGTATGCCTCAACGCTAAGAACACACATCGGAGACCCTGCGTACTGCTCGACACTAAGAACACACGGCGGAGCCATCAAGGACACAGAAGGGGACTTGGGTAGGTGAGCACCAAGAGTCCAACCCAACCGGTCTAGAGTCTAACTTCCGGCTTCTGTCGGTGTCACGACTAGTAAGCCCGTAGACCCGCCACAAGTAATCCTCCAAACAAGATCCATACACCACCATGTGTAAGCCATGCAACCCATGCAATTCCCATGCAATTCCCATGCACACCCGTGCTATCAAGCACCCAGGGACTCACAAAAGGAGCCTTCTTACCTTTCACATCATACCAGTCAACTGATGCTAACTAGCATCCAAGGCCCCCAACAACAGGGTCCTTAACATATCACCGCAAGATATAACCATACCTTATAATCCACCCCAAGCCATCAAGGCTAACCATACCGAGTTATCATAACTCTAAGCAGTAGCGTGTGCATCACATGGAAATTACCTTACTAGATCCCGTAGGACTACTTGTACGTTTAACATCACGTTTCCAAAATCCTGGTCCAGATGGGCACCTTAACCTCTCTTTTCAGCATAATAATTATTAGTGGCACGTTATATTATGGATTCGTTCTAAAACCAAATCCACAGAAACTTCTACTAGAAGTCACCATTAATGCCGTAATCATTACCACCAAATCTCGACCTCATTGTATTATGCAATATGTATTTACGGTGCTCCACATTTATATGGCCATTACATGCAAATGCTAAACATTTAGACCTCACCCATGATCAAATGTTATTTACCTTCACCATCAACCACACATGCCCTTTTTACGATTCCACATATAACTAGCAATTAAAAGTTCATTTAAGGAGACATCTTAACAGAAATAAATCTGAAATCGCTATCACAAGTCAACACTAGCATATATATGATTCATACAAAATTTCGGCCAAAACAGGCTTCAAATTCAGCATTTGCATCTCTTTCAAGTTATTAAATAAAATGGCAATAACTTTAATACTACTTAATCAAAAACCATGAAATTCAACAGGGATCTACATATTGTTATCGCCTATGTCTCAACCGATTTTCATGAGCATCCAACCAATATATTAGGAGAAATCCACAAAATACTGAGATCGGAAGTATTATGACACAATTTACTAAAACTGGATTCCTGGTTGCTACAATTGTCCAAACAATATGATCCACCCCAATTTGAAAAGCTAACATCAAGGGCTACAACATACATGTTGAGTCCTAAACCCAGATCCAAGTGGGTCCTACCAAAAATCTGCTCTGAAGCCAACTGCAGAAATCTGGACAGCAAAACAGCATGCACTTAACCCATTCTAGCTTTCTGGACAGTCCACTCGACTGGACCTTTAGGGAGCTACAGATCACTTCAGAAAACGAGTAACCTATCGTTGGAAATCTCTTTCCGAGGGCTACAACTTTCATGTTGAGCCCGAAGTCTAATTCCAGTGGAATCAAGCCTAAAAGTTGGCTCGACACAAATTCACCCCTTATTTACCAAGTGAAATGTTATTAAGTAAAACTCTTTAGCAAGGGGGGCTGTTATCATCTCTACTACATAATATATAGTTTAAAACCATAATTTAACATGGGGTTATTCATCAATTTTATCACAAAAGATATAAATTAAACACTACTTAACCAGGGACTATTCATCATCTTCCCCAAACAGAATTTGGTCATTACACCTTCAAAATCCCTAAATAATCATTCCCCTCACTCTCCCTCAACGACCAAGGGTTTGCCCCAAATCAAATCCCATCTCTTCTTCTTGAAGAGAAAAAATGATTCCTAAAACCTCGCGGCGAACGATGCCCTAAATTTGAGGTTCCGACTTGGTCTTCCTAAGGAAACTCCATTAAAGCTCACATGAGAAGCTCTCTTTGTAACATCCCAACTTTTATTGGGCCACTAGACCCTAGTGAGCCCAATAAAAGTAGGCCCGAGCAGTAGAAAACTACCATCTTAAGTAACGTTGCGTGCCGCAACTAAATCATTGGGGTACAGTGACCAAACAATCCCCGATTGAACTTCTGTCAATTCCGTTAGACTCGTATGGACAATACAAGCGCAACGGAATTCGTTGCACTTCGATCCGAGGTCGTTTGGAGAAAACGACCATTTCGGGTGTCGTAGCGCGCCACTACCTCATTATTATGAATAGTGACCATACGAACCCCGATTGAACTTCTGTCAGTTCCGTTAAACTCGTAGGGACAATACAAGCGCAACGGAACTCGTTGCACTTCGATCCGAGGTCGTTTGGAGAAAACGACCATTTCGGGTGTCATAGCGCGCCACTACCTCATTATTATGAATAGTGACCATACGAACCCCGATTGAACTTCTGTCAGTTCCGTTAAACTCGTATGGACAATACAAGCGCAACGGAACTCGTTGCACTTCGATCCGAGGTCGTTTGGAGAAAACGACCATTTCGGGTGTCGTAGCGCGCCACTACCTCATTATTATGAATAGTGACCATACGAACCCCTATTGGACTTCTGTCAGTTCTGGTAAACTCGTACGAACAATACAAGCGCAAGGGAATTCGTTGGGCCTCGATTCAAGGTCGTATGGAGAGTATGTCATTTTACGACTATGCAGATCGCCCCAGTGCAACGCACGAGATATAGAGCACATGAACCCGGCATCGGCCCCGGCAACTCTTATTGGACCCCGGGGGCCAAGGAGGACCCCGCCCTAAGTTGACTTGGTCAACCCTCCCCCCAAACTCGAATTTGCTAAAGAAAATAGGAGGGGGGAGAAGAGAGAGAAAGTCCCCCCCCCCCCCACCCCAAGAAAAGGGGCTGCCCATGAATAGGCAGCCCCTACTTGGGGCAAAGGGGGGCAGGAGAGAGAGAAGGGAGGGGAGGGGGAGAAATATCTCCCCCTCACTTATCCCCACGTGGAGGAAAAGGAAGGGGGGGGAGAGCTTCCCCCCCCCCCCTTTCCTATAAAAGGAGGGGCAGCCCATCTCAAACCCCCACCCCACTCTCTCCCTCTCAGCCTCTCCCTGCCGGCAGCCCAACCCTCCTCCTCCTCCACCTTGCCGGAGCAAGCCAACCCCAAGCCGCCACCTCCTCCTCCTTCCTCATGGCCGGCCACCACCCCTCCACCTCTCGAGCCCCACCTCACCTCCAGGTAGAATCGCCCCCTCCCCCTTCTTACCTCCTGGAGACAAGCTGCCCCCTCCCCGTCGCCGGCGCGCCACCAGCGCCACCCCGAGATTGTTCGGGTGGCGGCGCTGGCCGTGGAAGACACCCCCCCCCCCCCCCCCCCCCAGCGCCGGTGGTGGCGCTGGGGGAGCAGGTCCCCACTCGGGGACCTCGGCGCCGACGAAGAAGAGGCGGCCGGGCCGCCGGAGGACGCAGCCCCGACGGCGCCCGAGTCCTCCTCCCCCCCTTACTCTTTTCCTGTAGGGGAAACCACGCCAACCCCGGCGGCGGCCGGCGGCGCCAGGCCGCCGGACCCCCGCCGGAAGTCTGCCCCCTCCCCGGCGCCCCGACCTGGGGTGGCAGGGAGGGCACTCCCCGAGGAGGCAGCGGCGCGGCCAGCTTGCATGGCCCATGCAAGCTGTGTCGCGCCTCCCCATCGCCTCCTGCCCTAATTTCCGGTGGGGTCCGGCGGCGCCAAGCCGCCGGACCACCACCGGAGTGGTCGCCGGCCCCCAGCGCACCGTCCGGGGGCGGCACCGGCCCCTCTCCCCTCGGGGGCGGCGACGTGGCAGGAATGATGCATGCAGGCCTGCCACCGTCCCCGTTCCCCTTCTCGCAGCACCCCCGGCGGTGGCCGGCGGCGCCAGGCCGTCGGACCACCACCGGAGTGTTCGACGGCCCCCGGTGAATCGTCCGGGGGCGGCGCTAGCCCCAGCCGGCCGCTGCCCGGCGACAGCTGCGGCAGCCACCCGAGATCAATCGGGGGCCGCACGATCTCCCCCAGGAGATCAAGCGGCCCCCGTTTTCTTAACTCCCGCCTTCCGCCTCAGCATACGTGCCCCCACAGCGGATCCGTCGCAGATCCGCTGCGGGGGCCGCGGGAAGGCGCAGGGTGCAAGACCCCTGCGCCCCCTCCCTTTTCCTAATCGCACCCCAACCCCCCTTCCTTTTTTCTAACCGCACCCCAATCCCTTTTCCCCTTCCCCCTTTTTTTGAGAAAAAATGGGGCAGATTGGGAAGAAGTCCTCTAAATGAAAAATGTGCCCCACCATAAGGGGCACCTACTGTATTTCTTGGGATTTTTAGGAAAATATTTAATATTTTTAAAACCCTTTACAAAGTTTATTTTGAGAAAATAAACGTCCAAATAAGTTCGCAAAAATCACCAAAAATTAGGGACTCTAATTAAAGGTATTTTACAACTACTATTAAAGTTGGGAGGTGTGGTTTCTTATTTTGGTCCCCCAAAAGTATTTTACAAGCGAAATAAACGCCCGGAAAAGAGCAAAATTCACCGAAATAAATCAGCGCCCCCTCGACGTACATTTTTAAATGCCTATAAAAATTATGTGTATCTATCTAAGGAATCGACTAAGCTCGAAATATCGACGCAAGAATCAGAACTAAATCGCGGCGCGGCGCCGAAATTTAACCCCGCCGCGACAATAATAAAAGGACGATGTCGACGATGGAAGCCTCCTCTTATGGAGTGATTGGACTACTAACCCTTCTTTTATGCATTTATGTTATGTACTTTCCTTTAAATCCAGTCTCGCACTGGTCCCCCGCATTTACGTTATGTACTTTCCTTTAAATCCAGTCTCGCACTGGTCCCCCGCATTTACTTTCTGTACTTCCCTTTAAATCCAGTCTCGCACTGGTCCCCCGCTCTTACGTTCTGTACTTTCCTTTAAATCCAGTCTCGCACTGGTCCCCCGCTCTTACTTTCTGTACTTTCATTTAAATCCAGTCTCGCACTGGTCCTGTCATTATGGCCTCTGCTTTCGGCCTACTTTTCTGCTTAATATGGCCTTTGCTTTTGGCCTACTTTTCTGCTTAATATGGCCTTTGCTTTCGGCCTACTTTTCTGCTTAATATGGCCTTTGCTTTCGGCCTACTTTTCTGCTTAACATGGCCTTTGCCTTCGGCCAAATTTCCTTCTTAATATTATGGACTCTGCTTTCGGCCTATTTTGCTGCAATACTTATTCGTATTGGGGTACTAACTGCAGCCCTGCACAGGCAAGCGATGCTTATCCTCCCTCCTGCGAGGCCTTAGTTGGGGAAAACTCGGAGTTGAGTTCCTCCTCCCAGATTAGCCCCAAGCAAGGAGCCCTCATACCGCTAATCCTCCCGGTCAGAGGTCGTGTGACCGGTCGAGTAGATTTGCCACGTAATTTATGTGCTTATCTTTATATAAAGCGGGTGAAGATTGTTTGGGAGTGGCGGGTTGGTCACGCTCGCAGACCGTTCGTACCGGTGCGGGTGGGTTGACGACTCATGGCGACAGGGAGACGTGCACAACGGGTTATCACCCTCCGAGCCTGCAGTTTTACTTCCTCTGGTCGGCCTACAAATCGGCTCGTCGGATGTCGCTCACATCCAGTTGGTACACCAAGTTGTACAGGAGGGCCTGAATGATACGGTACGACTACATTCAGAAGTGGCAAGACTGGCCACTGTCACCGACGGCCACATCGGTGAGGCCCGCGGGGTTTGCTCCCCTTCTTGAAATAAAGCGGTCTAAACTGTGTCGACACAGAGTTTTTTTTGGTGTGCGTACAGGTTTGAATACCTGGGTGTGCGTGTCTGCGCGTTATAGTATTGTGTACTTACTATACGGCGCGGTTACGAGCTTTAGGGCGGGAAGCCCTATATTTATATATATACGGAGATATATATGTTTACCTGCTGCTAACCCTCTACCTTGCTTCGGCTATTTCATTTCTGTTCTTTAACCGCCCCCTGAATATGGATCCGGGGAGGGGATGTATTTTCTACTTAGCTCTGTGACTAACGGTTATTTCTTATAACCAATCACAGGAGATGGGACAGCAAGGAGCCCCCACACCGCAGGATGAGTTACGAGCCTTGGAGATGGCCCGTTCGATTACCCCAGCCTCGCCCCCTATCTTCAGAGACGTGAGTTCGAGAGTATAAGGACTAACCTAGGGCTCCCTTTTGTTTTAGACTATGTAGCCTTCGAGGCAATATTTTGTAAAACGATAGGCCCCGGCCATATTTAAATATGTAATATAATCAGCATGCTTAGCTTCTCTTATTTCGATTGCTTCCGCTGTGCGTTCTGATGTGTTGTGATGATTCTTGTGCCTGACAAAGAGACCGCTCAGCGCTCAAAAGGGTGGGACGTCGCCACCCGGAAAGCGCTGGGTAGTCCTCTTTGGGCAGTAAGATTCCCCCTCCCTGAACCCGGTTCAGTCTGGGGAGGGGGGGTCTTACAAATGGATCAGAGCCACCACGATCCAACCACATGGGGCAGTCTTTCGATCCTCCCTGAACCCGGTTCCGTTTCTTGGTTCGGGACGAACCACGCAGCGGAAGCCTGGTGGACCCTTTATGTTTAAGGTTAAGGATTCGAGACTGCACGGTAGTACACCCACACGCTTTCCGCTTCCTTTTCTTTCAGTCCTGCAAAATTCCCTTATTTTTGCAAGTTCTGATACTCCTTTGTTACTTCTCCAGATACCGGAGTCGAGTAACGGAAGGTCCTCCTCTCGGGACCAGTACCAGCCTACCACTCCACCACCAGCCCCGTCCGCTCCAGCCATAGTTCCGTTCGGAGAGACAGAGCTCGGACAGACCCTGGTAGCCCTGTTAGCCGCCTTCCAGACAGCCACCTTACGGCCACCACAGCAGGCCACCGTACCCACCGATCTGCTGACGACATTCCGGGGGCTAAGGCCCCCCACCTTCCGAGGTACCGAGTCAGCCATCCAGGCCGAGGAGTGGGTGGAGAGGGTAGAGGAGCTTCTAGTAGGGATGATGTGCCCCGCAGTAGCCGCAGTGTCCCTGGTGGTGACCATGCTGGAGGGCTATGCCCGGGACTGGTGGAGGGCCGCTAGCCGCTCTACCTTCAGAGGACGACCACTCAGCACGATCTTCTGGGGGGAGTTCTCAGAGGCCTTCTTAGAGCATTTCATTTCGGATGCAGACCGGATGGCACTCCAGGAACGGTTCCTGCAGATCAGGCAGGGAGATAGGACGGTTCCAGACTACCAGAGAGAGTTTATCCACCTGGCCTGCTTCGCCGGGACCTTAGCAGGTACGGATAAGGACAGGGTGGCCAGATTTTACCGGGGATTACGAGACGACCTCCGTCAGGCCCTGATCATGATTTCCCAGGCATCCTTCCACACGATCGCCTCACATGCCACCGCTCTAGAGATGGATCAGCGGATGGTAGCCCAGCAGCGGAGGGGACACGTAGGTGTTCCCCGAACTCAGGGCCGAGAGAGAGGAGTAGGTCCTCGCAGGCAGGGCCGAGAGGGAGACAGCGTCAGCGTCACCAACCATATAGGCAGGCACCCCAGCCCCGACCAGCACCCCCAGCACCTTAGGTCGTCCCAGCCGCACGACGAGATGTTCCCTTTACAGGGAAATGCTACCTATGCCAGCAGCCTGGGCATATACGAGCCTTCTGCCCGCAGGCTACCGGGAGACCCGGTGTAGGAGCAGTACAGAGAGCGGCGGAGAGAGGACGAGGTGGACGTAGAGGACGTCCCGCAGGCAGGAGGGAGCCGGCTAGGCAGGGCAGAGCAACACCGCTCGAGGCATACGCGTTGGATCTTCAGCACGGTCCTGCTCCCGACGTAGTGATATGTATCTACTTCCGATAGTACGATATCCTAGGAGATGTTATAGCTTTATATATTGGGACTTTTGTATATGTCATCCCTACTCCTGTATATTTGTGAAAAGCTTATGATCATGATATATATATATGTTATCAGGTTTACTTTTGGTAGAAGGTCATCCCGCTAAAACATTGTTCGATACCGGCGCCACACATTCTTTCGTTGCACAAAACTTCATCGCTGACAAGGAGAACACGGTGCGATCATCTGGGATGTCAATCCGAATACGACTCCCGGATGGATCAGATATGACTTCCACCAAAAAGTGTTCCTTCCAGGCAATGCTAGGAGGCATAGAATTCGAAGTCAACGCAACCGTTTTGGCAATAACCGGATTCGACATCATTCTGGGGATGGATTGGTTGGCCGAGCACAGCGCCCAAATCAATTGTTCAACTCGAGAAATCCGCCTCCAGAATCCGAATGGGCAATTTATCACGCTAGCAGGTATACCCTCTGTCACCCGCATTATCTTAACATCTGCACAAACCGTCAAGGCAGTTCGACGGAAGGACGAGGTATACCTAATCTACTTTGAGATGGAAGACACGACACAAGTACTCGCTAAAGTGCCTGTAATCAGGGACTTCCCAGATATCTTCCGAGAGTCCCTTCCCGGGTTGCCCCCGCAACGGGAAGTGGACTTCCGAATCGAACTTACTCAAGGAGCCCGACCAGTATCCCGAGCACCGTACCGGATGGCCCCGAGGGAACTGGCCGAGCTCAAGATTCAACTACAAGAGTTAGTCGACGCAGGATTCGTACGTCCTAGTACTTCGCCCCGGGGAGCCCCAGTACTGTTTGTTAAGAAGAAGGATGGATCTCTGCGTCTCTACATTGACTACAGAGAATTGAATAAACTCACTGTCCGGAATACCTATCCCCTACCCCAGATAGATGAATTGTTCGATCAGCTACAAGGCACGTCCGTCTTTTCCAAGATGGATTTAAGATCCGGCTACTATCAACTCAGAGTGCGAGAAGAGGACATCCCCAAGACCGCCTTCAGCTCCCGCTACGGACTGTACGAGTTCATGGTAATGCCATTTGGGTTAACCAATGCCCCGTCCGCCTTCATGGCTTTAATGAATATCGTATTTAAACCCTTCCTGGATATTTTCGTAATAGTCTTCATAGATGATATCCTCATCTACTCGAGGAACAAAACCGATCACTCCAGGCACCTCCAAATGGTTCTGCTTAAGCTAAGAGAGCACTCGCTGTTCGCCAAGTTTAGCAAATGCGAGTTCTGGATGGAAGAAGTCGGTTTTATGGGACACATAGTTAACAAGAACGGGGTAGCAGTGGATCAAGCCAAAGTACAAGCGGTAAGAGATTGGCCGCCACTTAAGACAGCGGCAGACATCCGAAGTTTCCTTGGCCTCGTCGGCTACTACCGTAAGTTCGTCGAAGGATTCTCCAAGATTGCGTTACCGCTTACCTCCCTTACCAAAAAGGATGTGACATTCCATTGGTCTCCCGAGTGCGAATCAGTGTTCATCGAACTGAAGAACCGGCTGATATCGGCCCCGATCCTGACTCTTCCCTCAGGAACTGAGGGCTTCCAGATCTATGCTGATGCCTCTCTGAAAGGATTGGGAGGCGTGCTTATGCAACATGGCAAGGTAGTTGCCTACGCCTCACGTCAACTCAAGCCGCACGAACTAAACTACGCCACCCACGATCTAGAACTTGGGGCGGTAGTTTTCGCATTAAAGGTTTGGAGACACTACCTCTACGGGGTACGATGCGAGATTTTCTCCGATCATAAGAGCCTCAAGTATGTCTTCACCCAGAAGGAGCTGAACCTCCGACAACGCCGGTGGTTGGAATTTCTCTGCGATTACGACTTCGCCCTTCAGTACCACCCGGCAAGGCTAATAAGGTTGCAGATGCCCTGAGTCGACAGCCTCCGAGGACCGGGAGTTGGTTAGAAATGGTACCGGAGGAATTAGTCGAATCTTTGGCAAAACTGGATGTCATCCTCGTTCCCGCAGGAACCCGATGGAGTATCAGGCCCACCTCTATTGGATGGAGATACAGTGTGACATCAGGGATAGAATACGAGAAGCCTAGAAGACCGACGTTGAAGCAGCACCGATCATTCAGGCCTTGCAACACGGTGCACAAGAAGACTACAACTTGTATGATGGCATCCTGTAATACAGACACCGCATATTCATTCCCGCTGTAGAGGGGATCCGGGAGGAGATACTCCGTGAAGCACATCAAACAAGGTATTCAATACACCCAGGGGTAGTGAAGATGTATACAGACCTACGAAGGACTTTATACTGGCCAGGAATGAAGAGGGACGTCACCAACTATGTTGCGCACTGCCAGACCTGTCAACTGGTCAAGGCAGAGTGTCGAAGCCCAGGGGGCCTACTACAACCCCTGCCCATACCAGAATGGAAGTTCGAGGATATTTCCATGGACTTTGTCCATGGCTTACCCTGATCTCGTGCAGGTAACGACTCCATATGGGTCTTAGTAGACCGCCTTACCAAGGTAGCCCGATTCATCCCGAACCGGCAAGGCGACGGTGTCGACATTTTAGCCCAACTATTTATTGAGCAGGTAGTCCGATTTCATGGAATACCCAAATCAATCGTCTCGGACCGCGACGGGCGCTTTACATCGAAGGAATGGAGAAGAGTGCAAGCTTATCTAGGAACCAGATTGGCATTTAGCACCGCCTTCCACCCCCAGACCGATGGGCAGACGGAAAGAACAAACCGGACGATGGAAGATCTTCTCCGATTATGCATAGTGGAACACAACGAGCCATGGGAGCAGTTACTACCTCTGGTGGAATTTTCATATAACAACAGCTTCCAGGCAAGCATCAAGATGGCACCTTACGAAGCCCTCTACGGAAGACGCTGTCGGACCCCACTATCTTGGGCACAGGATGAGGACCCTGAAGCCTTAGGGGTCACCTACATAGACGATACCACTGCCGCGATAAGGTTAATCCGGGAACGTATGCTAGAAGCGTAGAGCCGGCAAGCCAAATATTATGATGCGCATCATCGGATGGTGGAATTCAACGTGGGAGATATGGTTTTCTTGAAAATTAAGCCGATGCACGGGATATCCCGAATAAAGAAGCAGAAAAGCTGGACCCCCGCTACTTAGGCCCATATCAAGTCATCGAAAGAGTTGGCCCGGTGGCTTATAGGTTAGCTTTGCCAGCCGAGCTGGGAAACATCCACAACGTGTTTCACGTCTCCTCGCTGAGACGCGTACTCCGCCAACCCGAGCAACATCTCCCCGTATCACCGACATCAATACAATCCGACTGATCCGTCCAACTCGAACCAGTGAAGATAGTGGACTCCAAGATCAAAGAACTGCGGAACAAAACCATCACGATGGTCAAGATCTTGTGGTCAAACTGTGGACGCGAAAAGTTTACTTGGGAACCAGAGACGCTCGTTCGAGAAAAATACCCGGCACTCTTCCCCCCAGGTACATCCTTTAAACCACTACTTTAGCCAATTTTCAGGGACGAAAATCTCTTTATTTTTATTGGATTGTAACATCCCAACTTTTATTGGGCCACTAGACCCTAGTGAGCCCAATAAAAGTAGGCCCGAGCAGTAGAAAACTACCATCTTAAGTAACGTTGCGTGCCACAACTAAATCATTGGGGTACAGTGACCAAACAAACCCCGATTGAACTTCTGTCAATTCCGTTAGACTCGTATGGACAATACAAGCGCAACGAAATTCGTTGCACTTCGATCCGAGGTCGTTTGGAGAAAACGGCCATTTCGGGTGTCGTAGCGCGCCACTACCTCATTATTATGAATAGTGACCATACGAACCCCGATTGAACTTCTGTCAGTTCCGTTAAACTCGTAGGGACAATACAAGCGCAACGGAACTCGTTGCACTTTGATCCGAGGTTGTTTGGAGAAAATGACCATTTCGGGTGTCGTAGCGCGCCACTACCTCATTATTATGAATAGTGACCATACGAACCCCGATTGAACTTCTGTCAGTTCCATTAAACTCGCAGGGACAATACAAGCGCAACGGAACTCGTTGCACTTCGATCCGAGGTCGTTTGGAGAAAACGACCATTTCGGGTGTCGTAGTGCGCCACTACCTCATTATTATGAATAGTGACCATACGAACCCCGATTGAACTTCTGTCAGTTCCGTTAAACTCGTATGGACAATATAAGCGCAATGGAACTCGTTGCACTTCGATCCGAGGTCGTTTGGAGAAAACGACCATTTCGGGTATCGTAGCGCGCCACTACCTCATTATTATGAATAGTGACCATACGAACCCCGATTGGACTTCTGTCAGTTCTGGTAAACTCGTACGAACAATACGAGCGCAACGGAATTCGTTGGGCCTCGATTCAAGGTCGTATGGAGAGTATGCCATTTTACGACTATGCAGATCGCCCCAGTGCAACGCACGAGATATAGAGCACATGAACCCGGCATCGGCCCCGGCAACTCTTATTGGACCCCGGGGGCCAAGGAGGACCCCGCCCTAAGTTGACTTGGTCAACCCTCCCCCCCAAACTTGAATTTGCTAAAGAAAAGAGGAGGGGGGGGAGAAGAGAGAGAAAGCCCCCCCCCCCCCCCACTCCAAGAAAAGGGGCTGCCCATGAATAGGCAGCCCCTACTTGGGGCAAAGGGGGCATGAGAGATAGAAGGGAGGGGAGGGGGAGAAATATCTCCCCCTCCCTTATCCCCACATGGAGGAAAAGGAAGGGGGGGGGGGGGGGAGAGCTTCCCCCCCTTTCCTATAAAAGGAGGGGCAGCCCCTCTCAAACCCCCACCCCACTCTCTCCCTCTCAGCCTCTCCCTGCCGGCAGCCCAGCCCTCCTCCTCCTCCACCTTGCCGGAGCAAGCCAACCCCAAGCCGCCACCTCCTCCTCCTTCCTCATGGCCGGCCACCACCCCTCCACCTCTCGAGCCCCACCTCACCTCCAGGTAGAATCGCCCCCCTCCCCCTTCTTACCTCCTGGAGACAAGCCGCCCCTCCCCGTCGCCGGCGCGCCACCAGCGCCACCCCGAGATTGTTCGGGTGGCGGCGCTGACCGTGGAAGCCAACCCCCCCCCCCCCCCCCCAGCGCCGGTGGTGGCGCTGGGGGAGCAGGTCCCCACTCGGGGACCTCGGCGCCGACGAAGGAGAGGCGGCCGGGCCGCCGAAGGACGCAGCCCCGGCGGCGCCCGAGTCCTCCTCCCCCCTTACTCTTTTCCTGTAGGGGAAACCACGCCAACCCCGGCGGCGCCAGGCCGCCGGACCCCCGCCGGAAATCTGCCCCCTCCACGGCGCCCCGACCTGGGGTGGCAGGGAGGTCCCTCCCCGAGGAGGCAGCGGCGCGGCCAGCTTGCATGGCCCATGCAAGCTGTGTCGCGCCTCCCCGTCGCCTCCTGCCCTAATTTCCGGTGGGGTCCGGCGGCGCCAAGCCGCCGGACCCCCACCGGAGTGGTCGCCGGCCCCCGGCGCACCGTCCGGGGGCGGCACTGGCGCCTCTCCCCTCGGGGGCGGAGGCGGCGCGGCAGGCATGATGCATGCAGGCCTGCCACCGTCCCCGTTCCCCTTCTCGCAGCACCCCCGGCGGTGGTCGGCGGCGCCAGGCCGCCGGACCTCCACCGGAGTGTTCGCCGGCCTCTGACGAATCGTCCGGGGGCGGCGCCGGCCCCAGCCGGCCGCTGCCCGACGGCGGCTGCGGCAGCCACCCGAGATCAATCGGGGGCCGCACGATCTCCCCCAGGAGATCAAGCGGCCCCCGTTTTCTTAACTCTCGCCTTCCGCCTCAGCATACGTGCCCCCACAGCGGATCCGTCGCAGATCCGCTGTGGGGGCCTCGGGAAGGCGCAGGGTGCAAAACCCCTGCGCCCCCTCCCTTTTCCTAATCGCACCCCAACCCCCCCCTTCCTTTTTTCTAACCGCACCCCAATCCCTTTTCCCCTTCCCCATTTTTTTGAGAAAAAATGGGGCAGATTGGGAAGAAGTCCTCTAAATGAAAAATGTGCCCCACCCTAAGGGGCACCTACTGTATTTTTTTGGGATTTTTAGGAAAATATTTAATATTTTTAAAACCTTTTACAAAGTTTATTTTGAGAAAATAAACGTCCAATTAAGTTCGCACAAATCACCAAAATTAGGGACTCTAATTAAAGGTATTTTACAACTACTATTAAAGTTGGGAGGTGTGGTTTCTTATTTTAGTCCCCCAAAAGTATTTTACAAGCGAAATAAACGCCCGGAAAAGAGCAAAATTCACCGAAATAAATCAGCGCCCCCTCGACGTACATTTTTAAATGCCTATAAAAATTATGCGTATCTATCTAAGGAATCGACTAAGCTCGAAATATCGACGCGAGAATCAGAACGAAATCGCGGCGCGGCGCCGAAATTTAACCCCGCCGCGACAATAATAAATGGACGATGTCGACGATGGAAGCCTCCTCTTATGGAGTGATTGGACTACTAACCCTTCTTTTATGCATTTACGTTCTGTACTTTCCTTTAAATCCAGTCTCGCACTGGTCCCCCGCATTTACGTTATGTACTTTCCTTTAAATCCAGTCTCGCACTGGTCCCCCGCATTTACTTTCTGTACTTCCCTTTAAATCCAGTCTCGCACTGGTCCCCCGCTCTTACGTTCTCTACTTTCCTTTAAATCCAGTCTCGCACTGGTCCCCCGCTCTTACTTTCTGTACTTTCATTTAAATCCAGTCTCGCACTGGTCCTGTCATTATGGCCTCTGCTTTCGGCCTACTTTTCTGCTTAATATGGCCTTTGATTTCGGCCTACTTTTCTGCTTAATATGGCCTTTGCTTTCGGCCTACTTTTCTGCTTAATATGGCCTTTGCTTTCGGCCTACTTTTCTGCTTAACATGGCCTTTGCCTTCGGCCTAATTTCCTTCTTAATATTATGGCCTCTGCTTTCGGCCTATTTTGCTGCAATACTTATTCGTATTGGGGTACTAACTGCAGCCCTGCACAGGCAAGCGATGCTTATCCTCCCTCCTGCGAGGCCTTAGTTGGGGAAAACTCGGAGTTGAGTTCCTCCTCCCAGATTAGCCCCAAGCAAGGAGCCCTCATACCGCTAATCCTCCCGGTCAGAGGTCGTGTGACCGGTCGAGTAGATTTGCCACGTAATTTATGTGCTTATCTTTATATAAAGCGGGTGAAGATTGTTTGGGAGTGGCGGGATGGTCACGCTCGCAGACCGTTCGTACCGGTGCGGGTGGGTTGACGACTCATGGAGACAGGGAGACGTGCACAACGGGTTATCACCCTCCGAGCCTGCAGTTTTACTTCCTCTGGTCGGCCTACAAATCGGCTCGTCGGATGTCGCTCACATCCAGTTGGTACACCAAGTTGTACAGGAGGGCCTGAATGATACGGTACGACTACATTCAGAAGTGGCAAGACTGGCCACTGTCACCGACGGCCACATCGGTGAGGCCCGCGGGGTTAATTTGCTCCCCTGCTTGAAATAAAGCGGTCTAAACTGTGTCGACACAGGGTTTTTTTTGGTGTGCGTACAGGTTTGAATACCTGGGTGTGCGTGTCTGCGCGTTATAGTATTGTGTACTTACTATACGGCGCGGTTACGAGCTTTAGGGCGGGAAGCCCTATATTTATATATATACGGAGATATATATGTTTACCTGCTGCTAACCCTCTACCTTGCTTCGGCTATTTCATTTCTGTTCTTTAACGACCCCCTGGATATGGATCCGGGGAGGGGATGTATTTTCTACTTAGCTCTGTGACTAACGATTATTTCTTATAACCAATCACAGGAGATGGGACAGCAAGGAGCCCCCACACCGCAGGATGAGTTACGAGCCTTGGAGATGGCCCGTTCAATTACCCCAGCCTCGCCCCCTATCTTCAGAGACGTGAGTTCGAGAGTATAAGGACTAGCCTAGGGCTCCCTTTTGTTTTAGACTATGTAGCCTTCGAGGCAATATTTTGTAAAACGATAGGCCCCGGCCATATTTAAATATGTAATATAATCAGCATGCTTAGCTTCTCTTATTTCGATTGCTTCCGCTGTGCGTTCTGATGTGTTGTGATGATTCTTGTGCCTGACAAAGAGACCGCTCAGCGCTCAAAAGGGTGGGACGTCGCCACCCGGAAAGCGCTGGGTAGTCCTCTTTGGGCAGTAAGATTCCCCCTCCCTGAACCCGGTTCAGTCTGGGGAGGGGGGGTCTTACACTCTTGAGCCTTCATCTCTCCTATCGAGATCTAAGAGGCTAGCACCAAGGGAGAGGGGAGGAAGTCACCTTATTTTACGGCCATGGATGGAGCTCATCTTCATGGCAGCCGGGTGGTGGTCGACCAAGCTCCAAATCTCCCTCCTAGCTTTGCTCCTTCAAAGATTTCCCCCAACTAATTTCCCTGAAGTGAGAGGAAGAAGGAGGAGAGGAAGAAGAAGATGAAGATAAGAAGAAGAAGAAGACCTATCGGGTAATCAGGCCAGCAGCTCTTTTGGTTAAGAGAGAAGAGAGAGTACATTAATGAACATTTAAGAAGAAGACCTATTTTTCATAGAAAGGTATTGCTAGGAAAAACAACAAATTTTATTTAGAAAAATATAATGTTTATTCAGAGCTGCGTCGAATACAAATTGATGCACCGTCGATTTCTACTCGATGTCAGCATCGAGAGCTGTCTGGGATAGTTCATTCGAATAGAACTCGACGCAGCGTCGAATCCCTATCGACGCATGCGTCGACTCAATAGTTGCTGCTTTTATTCGAAGACACGTAGATTTCCACTCGACGCAACGTCTACATGTCGAGCGTGCGTAGAATTTGCTTCTAGAAGCTACTTCGACCTATTTCATGACCCTAAGTCACGGTTACATAGAATGAAAGGTTCCTACACCTATTAGAACCCAAATACCGGTCCAACTATGTTCGAGACTTAGGGAGTATCTTGAGTTACTTCTCTCTTCGTTAGATACCTAGGTCTACATATTTCGAGCTGGGAACTGGCCCTCTCAAAGTGGAAGGTAGTTGTCTAAAATTAGACCCACTGGCTGCAGCGAGGAGGTCCCGCCACTAACCCGGAAATCCTACTTGATTTCCCCTCCCAAAACTCAAAGGTTGAGCCTATCTCAGATAACACGAGAACGTAAGAAGGAAAGCTCAGGTTCTCTTGGGGGATGGATTCGTGCTGATATGAGACATGATGGGTCCTATTTATAGGCAAATTATTCTAAGGGCAAAATAGTTCTAATGGTCTGCGGATAGTTTCTTCCGACTTAACCAAGTTACTATATGCAGACCCAAATGGTCTGCGAACAGCTCCTCGCGCTTTTTCGTAAATACTAACCGCAACCCTCGTTGGTCTGCGGATTATGAGGGAGGACTGAGGAGTCGAGTTGATCCGAACTTGCCTCGCTCCCTCCTTGAGCGAGTGCAGCTGAAGCGACTAGGTCATATCCTACTCGCCGAAGGCGAATTCTCCTGAAGCGAGATTGCCTGAGGCCAGCTCAAACTCGCCTCGCCCTGGGCGAGAAGGAGCTTTATCGTCGGGACGGGTTGTTCAACTCGTCTAGACGAACCACACCATATCGTCGAGAAGAGAAATCATATCGTCAATACGAGGCTTTGCTGTCGAGAAGGGGAAGGGGGTGTACTCGCCTCACCCTACCCTGGGCGAGTCAGATCACTTTTGGGTCTACTCGTCGAATACGGGTTGTACACAATCTCCGCTCTTTGCGAGCTCGTCAGATGTTGGAAAGAAGAGTCCAACCCCTATTTGGCGAGACTACGCGCTTGCTGGGCCTTCCTCTATAAATAGAGTGGGGTTATGTCTTCGATCCTTCATGCTGAGTTGGCTTCTGGAGGAGGTTATTCTGTGGCCGCCAACCGGGCGTTGCTGACGATGAGCCTGAGGCGGCCGTCATTCTCGAACTCATTGGCGAGTTCCTGACCCCCTGCCTTCCTAGCTCAGCGAGGAAGAAGAAGCACAAGAGAAAGTGGGTCGATCCAGCTCCGCGTGAGAAGTCCTTTACTGATCCCGAGTCCCCCGCGAGATGCGGGCCATCGCCTAAGAGGTTAGCCACCTCGCCTATTAATGAAGAGCCCAACGCTGACTTGCCTCTTCGACAAGGTGAGGGTGAGATCGAGACCACGATCGGTGGGGTCGGGGATGCGGGACAGCCACCAGTTGACACGGGTACTCTGTCGCTCCCTCCTGTTCGCCCCACCATGGTACCAGGTAAGGATACTGCCTCCTCGCCTACCTAAATTGAGCCAAACTTAACTCCTCGCTCTCTGCAATGCCCTCTAGTCGTCAGGTGTAGCCTGAATAACTCTCTGAAGCGTCGTCGAAGGCTCTAGCCATGACATCTTCTTCGGCCCCAGTGCGAGTATGTTCGACTCTGGACCCTCTCTCGCAGACGTCTCAGCATCTATCCGGGGTCGGTCAGCCTACTTGCCCCATTTTTGGAGGAAATTCTTTGGTGATGGGTCCCCTTTCTGGAGGGACGGGCATGGTCCTTCACCTACCCACCTCCACCAAAGGACTTCGAGAGGATCCGCCTCGGCTTCAAGATGGAGGTTTCGCTCCTGCAGGTACTCGCCCTGCTCATCCCACTAACCTGTATTTTTGCCATTTTTTTTCTTACTGTCGGACTTTTCTTCCGGATAGCCATGCATCAACCTCCTCCGGTCACTCGCCGCCTACGGACTCGCTCCTAGGAT
Organism: Dactylorhiza incarnata; assembly: GCA_033032865.1. Classification (NCBI taxonomy): domain Eukaryota; kingdom Viridiplantae; phylum Streptophyta; class Magnoliopsida; order Asparagales; family Orchidaceae; genus Dactylorhiza; species Dactylorhiza incarnata. The sequence continues at coordinate 1,676,046 of JAWHQI010000371.1, read as the reverse complement.
CGCCGCTGCCTATGGAGTCCACACCCTTGAGGGAGCTCATCGTGAATCCTATTGGATTCTACGAGGGGTCGTGGACTCGCCTCATCGTCGTCATCCAAGCCCATGACTCCTTCCTGATGGCTATGTCACCCGCCGAGGTGAATCAGCTGTTGGTTGATCTTGGAGATCGCCTCGCGGAAGCGGAAGACTTTCAACTACAACAGCAGGGCGAGGAAGTCCTATACACCCGGGTGGCTGATCTGGAGGCAAGGCTATTGTTGGTGTTTTCAAGGTGATGTGGAAGTGATCAAGCATTTAGTCTCACTGCCAATGCGATATGAGCCTATGGGGTCAGACACAAGAGTGTTTGGAGAAGTTGGAGGAAAAATTGTGTTGGCCTTACTCATATTGGATATGAGTGAAGGACCAATCCTATGACTTATTGAAGTTGGGTCGAGTCGACTGAATGCTCCATAGGTATTGTGAATATTGTATGGAGCATGTTGGCAAGTTTTCGAGATGAGTCGTCGAGAATGTCTCGACGAAACTTATCTCAGGTCGTCGAAAGGGTTCATCGAACAGTCTCGACGAACTATATCAATTCGTTGAAATGTCTCGACGAATTGGATATCTTCGTTGAATCAATTCGTCGAATGGTCTCGACGAATTAGATCTACTCGACGAAACAGTTCTTCGAATGGTCTTAACGAACTATATCAATTCATCGAAATGTCTCGACGAATTGGATATCTTCGTCGAATCAACTCATAGAATGGTCTCGACGAATCAGATCTTCTCAACTAATCTATTCACTGAATTATCTCGACGAATTCGTCGAATGGTCTCGACGAATTAGCTACACTCGGTGAATTCTGTTTACTCCAATACTAGTCTCGGGTGTGCAGATAACTTCTCTCTCGCCTAGGGTATAAATAGAACACGATTTTATACCCTAGTATCGCTCTCTCCTTTTTGTGATTTTATCAGAGAAACAGAAGGGTTCCGCAAGCCGACGGAGGGGTTCAGACCGGTCCTGTTTTTTCGCACCCCGTCGCCTCCGCCGCCGCCTTTCCCCTTTGACAGACCTAGTAGTCCGTGGGAAACGTAGAGGGCTATTCTTCTCCGACCTAGTTCTTGTGCGACAAGAAGCTACGGTTCTTCTTCACCAGTGTGGACTTCTATAGAGGCAACGATCGATTCTGTGCTTTGAACTTAGAGTTTGTCTTTGGAACTTCGTCGTGGAGCACATCGATTAAGTATTGACTCAATCTCATTCAGGTATATCGCAAAGTATTGCTTCTCCTATTTCTTGATTCATGAAATCACAAGTTCCGTTAATTCTTTTGGGTTGTTCTTATTTGTATATTCCACTGCGTGCATTTGAAGTGATGTTCCTAGAAAACCCAACAGCTATATGAAATGGAGACTCGCCAACAAGCCACCGAGGACAATCTCCAAAGGTTCGCGCAAGTGGCGGGCACTGTGGGCGAGGCCTCCCTTCTAGAAGTGCACATCAAGTGAGGCGAGGACCACATAAGACAGAGGGAGGAGAACCTGGAAAGGGCCCGCGAAGATTTGCAAGCAGCCCGCGACATCACTTGGAGAGCTCGCCATCCTCATCACACGCGTCGCCTAGGTCGCGTTCCGGTGCACCGCGATTGAATTCCCTAGGTCCTTCCCGCCTTTTGATTTTTTTGACGGCTGGTGCAACACTGTACTCGCGACCCTTCGGGTCTTTGTAATGTGAAGGCGATATTTTATACTTATTTTTTTGTACTCGCGTTATGTACTTATGGAAATCAGATTTTTGTACTCTCACTATGCGCTTCTTTTAATTATCTGGTCTTTTATTTTTACTTGCGCGCTGTTGGGTCGGCTACTCATTCAGCGTACTCACGTAGCTGACAAGTCTACTCGCGCGCGATAGTATTCGGGGTCGGGGGATATAAATAGAGGCTCCCCTGGAGGGGGGGATAGCTTTCACAGCCTTTCAAACACCCTCTCCCTCTCGAATCCTCCCCACAGACCCCCCTGCTCATCGCTAATCATGGTGAAAAAGCCTTTTGATGATGGGTGCGCCTTCTGCGTCCGTAATTTCAGAGCGCACAACTTCCCCAGCTCGCAGACCTTGGGCGAGGAGCTAGGTGATGTTGAAAACCGCTTCCTACCGCCCGGCTACACCGCGAGGCGGCCAACCCCTGGCGAGTTCCTCAACATGCTCTACACTGGAGAGCTCGCCTTCCCCCTGGCTCACTTCCAGGTGGGGATGAGATTGCCTTTTTGGCATGATATTCGTCAGGTCCTCCGCTACTTCGGGATGATCCCCGCACAGGTTAACCCCAATGCGATCAGCGTCCTGGTCGCTTACGCCTGCTATCTGTGCGAGGAGAAGATCGAGTTCAATCTCTCCACCTTTCGCAAAGTCCTGACCCTGAAAGAGACCATCGACGGCACCTTGTTCTTCACCAGCATGTGCGTCAAGGTCGCCGAGATGCTCAACAAGGTCCACCACTTGACCGATAAGTTCGTCCTGGTGCGGGGCGACTTCGGGAACATTCCCTTCACTCCAATCTAGAAGACAGAAGCGGAGTTCAAGTCGCCTCGCCTATGTAACATCCCCCAAACTACTGGACCCCTAGGAAATTTTTGTCATGACAAAGTCATGACAAAAATAGGACAAGAGACCAAGGATGCCTTGGTGACAAGTTGATTAAGAGGAGAACACCATGGTGTGCACTTAGCCACTATGAGTCACCCCAATTTGAGGGTATCATAGGATAGACCAAGAAGGGGTAAAGCACCTCAAGCACCATTATAACCATAGGAAGTTCCCCCTAGATAAATTAAAATACACAAGGTGGGCCAAAGGGGCCCATGAACTTAAAATAAAACTATGGAATTTACACTTTGGGATGCATTTAACAAATCTTGATGGCCTAGCCTAGGGGTGGACAAGAGACTTCAATAAGCCAAAATAACCTCACATTGACCCCTATGACCATTCAAGGAGGTAAGTAGGCCACTAGGGACCCTTGAGGTCAACCAATTTGGTCAAAATTGGCTAAGGTCAACCTTAGACCAAATTAGGTCAAACCTCCCAAAATGAGGTCAATTGGACCTCAAATGATCAAGTTGGACCTACCATCATAAGGACACCTCCCAAGGGGACATAATAGACCCAAAAGCCCCATCATGGGGCCATCCATTGACTCAAATTGGGTCAATTACCAAAAAGCCCCAAATTGACCTAAAAGTGTTAAAATCCTCAATTGATCTTCAATTGACCCAATGTGATCAAATTGATCACCCCTAACACTCCAAGATTACTTAGGGAGTCTAATGGTTCCACATTGGACCCTTGGGATAAGCCAATTTTGGGAATTGGGCAAAATTACGCCCCAAATTACAACTTATGCCCTTATGGTTGAATTGACACTCAATTGGCCAAATTGACCTAGCACAACCTTTCCTAGACACTAAGGGGAGTAAGTGAGACCTAAATGAACCAAGGTGCACACTCAATTTTGAAGGATTAGGGCAAAATCACCCAAATGCTCAAATTGCCCCTATAAGCAATTTTGTGCAACTAAGCCCCATATGACCCCACCATGACTTAATTATTTTGGAATAGGTATATAGGGTCTAAGGCAACAATGTGGGGCAGTCACATTGGATGGGGTGAGCTTGGGTCAAGCCCAAACCCAAAATCCCCAATTTGGCCTATTTGGGTCAACTGAGCCAAACTCAAATTAGGTGGACTTAACCCAACCCCATGACTCAAATAATCAGCCCACATAATGACTAGACCCTAAGCCCTCAGAAAATTCGAAATGGGGGGGGGGGGGGGGGGGGGGGGGAGTAAATGTCATGCCCAAGTGTAAATCATGAGGAAGAAGACAAAGGAGGCAATGGAGGAGGAAAAGAAGGGATGGGTGCCAATTGGCACCCCATCTTCATTCCCCAAGCTCTCCTCTGAGCTGGGGGATTAATTACCCTTAGTTTGGGGCAGTAAGAGGGAGGCCTGATTGGCTGTAATGGGCAGCAAGCATGCTGGCCGTGAGCTCCTTAATGATAAGCAGACATATACTCCCTGTACAACCCTGATATTCGCCTAGAGGTGAGCGGAGACCAAGGAGTAACCAACAAGCAAGGATAATGTGGAAGGTGAGCCAGAATCTCAATGGCCGCTCGCAGGAAGGCGTGCGAGCCCGTCACTCGACAACTGTGCGTAAGGAGGCAGATGAGCTGGAAACCCGCCAACCGCTTGCGAGGGGGAGGGGCGAGCCAGGTTCCCGCGGTCCGTTCACAGTGATGTTCTAGGCAAACCAGATTCATACCGAGTTTTGATGTTCGACGAACTTGCTTCTCAGTTCGACGAACGTCACGCTTCAGATTGGCGAGCCCGCATGAAGGCGGTCGAGCCGAGCGCTCGCCGACCGATCGCGAGGAAGGTGTGCGAGCCAGATCCTCGCGGTCTACTTCTGAGTTCGACGAAAGCCATTCTGAGTTCGATGAATTCCATTCTCCGTTCGACGAAACCTGTTCTCCGTGTAAGACCCCATTTTTTTTCTTTTCAAACACCACCGGGTCTTAGGCCCAGAACCGCCGCTTTGCGGTGACACCTTCACTCGGGAAGGTCGCCACTACAAAACGCCGATCCTGCCGGCCAAATCGATCACGAAGAAAAGTACATTAAAAAAGACAAGTCCACAGAATCAACATGAAATATAAATGTCCACATGATATAACTGAATAAATGATTACAAAGGGTTACAATAATAAAGGGCTCATGCCCTGTACATCATATCCTCACTACAAGATCACTCGCGGAAGCTAACTACTAATCACTCACTGATCCTGAATCTTGTGCTCCTGTACTAGACTGGTCCGCCTCCGTCTGCACCGGCCTCTGGTGTTGCTGCGTCTCCTCGATCTCCTAAAATGATATGGTCCACCGACCATTAGTCAAAAAGACTAAGCCAATTCCCCACCCCTCCCCCAATGGCTCCTAGGCACCGTATGGGGAGGAGGAAGCGGAGGACATTCAAGGGGTAAAAACAAGAGCAGATGACAGGGTAAAATTGTACAACTACACAGGTGTATATGTATAACTGAAGCAGTAAAGGGGCATAGTAAGAGCAGGTAAATAATAAGTAAAGTGCAGTAAGTAAATACAATACCAATAGAAAAGTAACCATTGATTTATAGGAATGCCCATACAAACCTATAGACCAAGGGGGTCGTTTAGCAAGGCCTATCGTATAAGAAGTCCCATAACCGACTTATACGATAGGGGTAGGGGTTGAAATGCAATATTTATGCTATGACAGGCAAGGTATGCAGTTATGCTATGTTCATACAAGTGCAACTCACTCACTACGACTCTATGCGCATAGACCTTTAGTTCCCCCTTTTTGGAGCGAGCTAGACTCCCAGGATACTCCCGTAGTGGCAAACGGAAGCGGTGGGTTGGGCCTCGCCCACCTCTAGGTTGGTATTCACACTACCTAACCTAGACCTATCGTACGCCTCAACGCAAAACCCGCGGAGCATCTGCGTACTCTTACTGGCTGGACCGCCAGACTTTCAAGGCTAAGTGTAAATACCACACTTGCCGAGTCAACGTATTGACGTCGGTGTGAACGATCATCCAATACCGTAGACCCACCACCTTCAATGCACATGCAACATGTTTTACTACCTACCTCCGAGCCATAAGCTCCCCGGGCTAACCTGCCCACCATCGATAACCTTCCGAGCCGTCGGCTCGCCGAACCAACCCGTCTGTACCTACAAGCACTACTGGGTCACAAGCTCACCTGACTTAGCAATCCGCTCTTACAACCACCGAGCCTACTGCTCGTAGCACCAAACCAGCTGAACTCCCGAAACCACGGGGTGTGGGTGAGAGTGTTATTAAATTATTCTGTGAGGGGCTCGCTGCGGTACTAGGAACTACAATGGGATAACACCCCAAGGTTCCCTTCTCAAGACACTTAGTATCGTTGGTATCTACCCATAAGAAAACCCTCCTTAATGTTTCACCTGAATTAAGCCTAAGTGCTTTAAAACACTAAAGGAAAAAGACGATCTTTCGTCAATCCCAAGATGACCCACCCCAAGGGTGGCACCCCACCACCCTAGGACTCATCAATCCATAATTAACTCCAAGGATCCTCACATAGTCATATAATCACCAATAAACACTCACAACTCCAATCACTACACTCCAAATTGACTCATAACCCAGAACTGCTAAATTGCTAACTGCAGTCCATCCTTAATGTTTTGATGCTCATGAAGGGAGGTACATTAAATAATCAACTCGCTGACCCAATATTTTTATTGGGGGTCCATGCTACTTATTTAAGATCAATTCCAGAGTTTCATAATTTTCCCAGCATTATTAATATTTAAAACAATTTTCCAAAAATACAATTTCCTAAGGTTTGAACTACAAGTGCACTTTTCTGGCTTCCATTGCCTACCAAACTTTTTATTTAAATCAAGGGTATCTAATAATCAGTACATATGAATTTGTAGGAAATTCCAGCAAGGTACCCTCATATGAACTCCAAACCTTTTGCAAATTTATACAGAGGTGATTCATACTAAAATATGCAGCCCTACAAAATTTGACCATATTCCATAGGGGTTACATTTGTAATTTCCACAACGGACATATTTGCAATTAATTCCAAATTGAACTAGAAGTATCAAAAATATCAATCCCAAAATTATGAGAAAATTACTGAGGGTTCATAATGGTATGAAATGACATCCATAAAAGTTTCATGAAATTACAGAAAACTAACACCCTAAAATTAACCATCCCAAAAATTGCCAACAAAAAGAATAATTACACTTTGGACCTCCAAAAGTCTCTCAATGGTTCTAATAGAATCTCCAGGGATTAATAACATCAAAACTAAGTTGTTGACAGAAGATGGTTAATCACTAAGTATTAATCTTTCCTAAATCCCCAAAACCTAAATATTTACAAATCTACCCAAGGATTTATTCCCTAGGGTTGGCAACTCCAAACCTCACCAATTTCTCATAGTAGGACTCTCTGGTCACTATGACCATCTCCCCAAAATTTTAAGTCAAACCATAAAGGTTTGACCCTTCTTCCTTCATTGACCTCTAAATGCACCCCTTAGGGTTTATCCTAGGATTATGGTCCATACTTCCCCAAATCCACCCAAACTTCTTGTGAGGGTGTTATATCACTCATAGAACTCAGAGGAGTCTATTACACTCCTCTCCAGGGACAAACACCCTTATGTCCTTCATAACCCCAAATTCCACTCCTTAGGGATCAACCCTATGGCCTTGGGAAAATCAACTCCAATGCTCACCATCTCCCTCATGGGGTCTCAAATTGATCCTACTGATCTTCCCAAGAAGTCTCACGTCTCTATGAGCTCATTTGGCCAATGGATCTTTACTTGGCTAAATGCACCCCAAGGGGCTCCAACTCTATGTCCTAGGGAAATCCAACTCCTCATGACCCCAAAACTCACCTGGAGGTGATTTGGGTGGTGTTAGGGCAGTGGACAAAATTCCACTCCAATTGGAGGTGGTTTGACCATGACAAACCCCAAATAACCCATAACCACAATTTTCCCCTTATTGGACAATTTTTTGGCCCAATGTCTACCTAGCCAAAAGAACCCCAAATGAGTTGAAATTTTAACCAGGTGCTTATCATGACCCTAAGGACACCCCACCAAAATTTGGTGGAGATTGGAGGTCATTTGACCCTCCAAATAATTTATGCAAAGATTATTAAATTTTTACAACAACTTTAGGAAAAGTTCTCCAAAAATTCCCATTTTTGGATATAATGTAGTCCTAGGCATGACTCATTCCTAGTCCAAATTTCAAGTCATTTGGACTAGTGGTTAGGTGTGGGCATCCATTCAAAGTTCAGTCAAACTTTGCACTAAAATGGGTGCTGAGGTCAAACCAGGACTCCAAATGGGGTGAACCCAATTTTGTATGATCCTAGGGGTCAAGGCCTACAACTTTCATGTTGGGAACTTTTTCAGTAGAGGTGCCTAAGTATTTTTAATAATTAATTTCATGTGCTGCCGGTAATAATACAAAAAAAAACAAAATTAAAAACATTAATAAGAAAATCTGTACAGCAAATTTTCAACGGCATCCCATCTTCTTCCTCCTTGAACCGACGGTCCAGATGAGCTGCGCCTGGGTGAACTTCAGCCCCGTTTTCCCGGCCACCTGAGCATCTCCCCGGCCGGACAATGCCACCACCACCTCCGTTGAGGTGGTGGACGGTGATTAGGTGCGGTTGGCCGGCCGGTAGTGGTCGGAACGAGGTTTATAGGTTGGAATTTCAAGCTCGATTTCGAGCTTCTTGGCTGGCCCGATCCAGAGCTGATTAAGCTCGAACCTTGCCTCCGATTGAGGGGATCTACCCACTGAAGAGAGAGGAAGGGAATCGGACCTTCATACGGGCCTGTCGGTGAGTGTGGTGGTGCGCCATTGCCGGCGAGCTCCAAGCTTTTCCTTGCCGATTCCATGATTCTCCACCAAAAGCATTGATGTAAGAGTCGATTTCGGCTGCCATCCACCTTTTGAAGCTAATGGTGGAGTTAGATTTGAGTGGGGAGGGCTGTATAGGGGGAATTTGAGAGGGGAAATTTCGGCTATGGCCATTAATGGCCATTAAGAGGAATTTCGGTTTTTGCTTGGGGGAGATGAATTGGGCCTTAATCCAGCCGGGAGAAGGCTGGAAACTCCTCCTCTCCCCTAGAGGAGATGAATGTGACCATTAATGGGGGAGATTGAAGGTTTCTTCTTCCTCCCCATTTATTCCCCCTCTTTCTCTCCCCCCCCCCCCCCCCCCCAAAAAAAAATGGGTTTTTCTCTCTCCTACTCATCATGGTCGATTTTTGCCTTTCTCTTATGTTTAATGCCAGCCTACTAGGCTGGTTGACCATCCAATTGAGCTAGCCCAAAGGGATTGGGCTAGGTTTAAGAGATTTGACCTAATTTGGGCAAGTTTGACTTTTGGTCAAATTGACCAATTGGGTGACCCTAGGGTGGGGCTTTTGGGTCCATTGGACTCCAAATTAAATTTAGAAACTACTGGTGGGGTCAATTTGGTCACATGAGCCTTAGTTGACCCAATATAAGTTGATTTAACCAAAACAGGCTAAGTTGACTTTGATCAAATTGAGCCCTAGGGTTGACCGTCATGGAGCTTTTTGTTCCACTGGGTCCCCTATGATATTGCAACACTATGGGTAGGGTCAATTTATTATGGTGGTAGTCAATTAGGGCTCTTAGTGAAGAATTGCCATTTTGACCTAAAAGGGCATTTTGGTCAATTTGCACCACTGGGGGTCCCATGATGGGGCTTTTAGGTCTACTAGGTTTCTTATGATATTTTATACCTAAATGTGTGGTCAATTTGGCATGGTGAAGGTCAATTGACTCTAATTAGGCTATTTTGACCAATTTGGGGTTAGGGTTGACTTTGGTCAGTTTGGCCTCTTTGGTTGACCTCAATGGGTCCTTGGTGCTCTAAGGGGACCCCTAAAGGGTTAGGTATGCTATGGTGGGGTCAAATGGTCAAGTTGAGGCCCTAAAGTCCAACCCTAAGCTTGGTCACTGGAAATTGCTATTTGCAGTCCAAGGCACTTTCAACCCTAATCTTGCCTAAGTTAAAGGGATTTCTACACTACCAAGGCCTTGTCATGACCTTGCCAAGGCAGATTCACCTGGGGGGTCTAGCTGTCTGGGGGATGTTACACTCCGTTCGACGAAACCCGTTCTACGAATTCACTTCTCGGTTCGACGAAATTACTTTTCAGTTCGACGAACATCACGCTTCAGCCCGGACGAACGTCACTCAGCGGCTGGGATGGCAGGGTCGGCCGTTTTCGCGGCTATCTCGGTGCCGTCCCAGCGGACCCGCTGGGACAAGCAATTGTCTCAGTGGCTCTCGGCCCTGTCTCAGCGGGAGAACTCGCAGGGGGAGCGCAAGACCCGACATCGGTGGATATCGTCGGTAGGAGTACGGGCGGGGTCTTAACAGGCCGCTCGCCCAAAAGCGGTTTTAGATCCAACAGGTGGAGGAGGTAACAAAGAAGGCGAACCAGAACTTCAAGGGTCACTCGCGGGAAGGCGCGCGAGTCATGTCCCTGCGAGCCCGAGCCTCAAGGTCAACTCGCAAGAAGGCGAGCGAGCCGAGTACTCGCCTACTACTCACGAGAAGGCAGACGAGTCAGATTTCTTCCAAGTCTTCGGGTTCGATGAAATCCGTCCTGCGTTCGACGAACGCCGAGCATCTGTTGAGATCGACGAACTCAGTTCAGCGTTAGACAAAATCAGTTCTTCGTTCGACGAACGGACCTCTCCATTCGACGAACTGGCTCCTCAGCTCGGCGAGCTCCGTCGACCAGCCAGTTCAACAGGTTTACACAGGGCCAGGGAAAGCTCGCCGGAAGGCGTGCGAGACCTAGCCATGGTGGACGTCACTAGAAGAGGCGCGAGCAAGGCCTCACAGAATGCTCGCCTATGAGGAGTTTCACAAACCCTACTCGCGAGTAGACTCGCGGGAGCTCTCGCGAGTGGTGCCCTCATAAACCACTTGTCCATAGACTAAAGAGGTGGATTTACTCCTCTGCCCTTGGTGGTCTGCAGGTAGCCCCTCCAAACAGTGGAGTTTGGCTGTTTGCAGGCCAAATTAAGGTGCGTTTAGTAGAAACCAAAAGGCGGAATTCCGCTATTGACAGACCAAGAGCGAAAAACTATAAATAGACCTCAAAGGGCACCTTGGGAGAGGATTCCAATCTCAGTTCTCTGAGCTTCTTCTTCTTCCTTGGTTACTTTGGTTCAGCTCTCTAGCTCTCCAAGGTGCCCAAGTCTCAGCTTTGGCTTGGGAGGGGAAGCGCTCAACGATCTTCCGGGTTTGTGGTGGGACCTCCTCGCTGCGACTAAGGTCTTAGTCCGTTTCTGAGTCTCCGGTCTGCTCCTTTCAAGGGACTAGTAAGGGCTAGCTGACCCTCAACTTGTCGAGGGCCCGAGCTTCACAAGAGACTGAGAAATCAGTTTCAACACTCCCCTCCTCCCACTTTTCTCTCCACCAGCACTTTCAGCACCTTCCAAGCAGTCGAGCCCACCCTTCCAGCAAGAGTTTCGAGCTCAGACACACCAGAGCAGCCATGGACGCCAGAAATGGAGCTCAAGTCTTCCTCCACCGCAATACCCGCCGCCAAGCCCGCAACCAGACAAGTTTCCTCCCCCTCTCCATCTGTGCTAGAGATCATGATCTTCCCTGATCGATTCGAGCTGTAAAATGGTGTTCTCACCATGCTCATTTTCTTGTTCTTGGCCTGAAAACGAAAACAGTGGGGGCCCTATTCCGGCCACCCCCGGCCGCATTCTCACAGCCAAACAGAAGCCCTAGGTCGGGTGAAGGTGGTGGCTTGGGGGTTTGGCCAGGGTTGGCTCCAGTTCGCCGGAAATTGGCCCGCAATCCCCCCCCCCCAGCTCGGAAAATCCCAGCCCTTGGCTGATCGGGGAAGACAATCCCCCAGCCGTCCATTCTATGGGATGTAAGACCCCCTCCCCCTTACTAAGAGGGTTACCCAGGCCTTATGCCCAGAACCGCCGCCTACAGATGACACCAACACTCGGGTTAGCCGCCACCGCAAGACACTGATCATGCCGGCTAGTATGATCATTTAACCTTTAGGCCAATAGAGAATAAAAGTATAAAAGAAATGAACAAGTTCACAATCACAAAATCTCATAAATGTATATAAGTAGTCCAACAATGAGCACAAAAGAGAGTAATGGCTTATGCCCGATACATAACCAAATGAAAATAACAAAAGAGACACACTCTCTCAACATCTCTATGCAGAAGCTAAAACACTCTCATCATCAATCACCTGACTCGTAGTAGAAGTAGTGTGCGGCATCTGCTCCTCAAGTAAAGTATAATACCATCACATGAGTATCTTAACTTATATGAATGCCCATACAAACTTATAAGTTAAAATTTCCAGTATTATAACTTATCATATAAAAGAGCTCATACTAATTTATATGATAAGGGTCTGCAAATTATGTTCTAAGGTTTATGTATGATATGATATGCATGCTATTATATGATTCATACAAGTGCAACTCACACACACGACTCTATGAACACTGACCTTTCGTTCCCAATTTTTGGAGCTAGCTTCACTCTCTGGTACCACCGTTGTGGCTACGACAGCAGTGGAGCGGGTGTCTCCACTTCCTAGGCGGGTATGCACACTACTAGGCCTAGACCCTTCGTACGCCTCTGTACACGTCCTAGGTGCACTCTAGAGTCTTGCGTACTCTTTATAACTTAAATGCTTTATGACTTATCCCTCGCTCTATTCTTAAGCAAACGTTCTCTTGAACGATGCTCAACGCATAAGCTCTCTCATCCTCTAAATTTAGTATGAATGTTCTCCAAATACTCCACAACTCCTAGGGGCTGATATAAATGATATAATACTACTATGATCCAAGTTTTACTGATTTTCTATATGATCTTGCCAATCAAATCATCATATTTAGTTTTTACTATTCGTAGTCCAAAATGAGAATGAACTAAATTTGATTCCTATGATGCAATCTTAAACATATCATGTCCAATTGAGCTACAATTCATACCATATGTCCATATTGGATAATTTAAGAAGTGTCCAGATTTTTGATATATTTCAAATTAATTTGACCTCAATTTAAAATTCGTTAATCATTAGACATGTTCCAAATTACAAAGGAAGTACCATGTTAGTAATTTCAAACTCGATAATAAAATTATCAGGGGTAATAGATGACCAAATAACATGATTTCCAAAGTTCCATAATTTTTCAGAGAATTTATAATCATAATTTCCATATAAAATAAATGGGGTGAAAATGTAACTTTACACAGCAAGTACGTACTAATTTATGTCTTCCAAAAATTCTGTGCAAATTATTAGAGTACTGTAATGACCTAAAAAGATCTCATCCAGAATTTCATAATTTTCCAGAAATATTTCACCATAGATATTTCATAATTTAAAAAGTGTGACAAGTTGAATATGTGGAATTTTACCATGTGTAATACATCCAAAAATTCTATCAAAAATTCCAGAGGTTCATATTTAGACTCGAGAAGATTTTCCAGAGTTTCAAAATTTTCCACAAGGTAATAGCCATAAACATTTCACTAATACATAAATGTGACATATTTCGAGTTTATCAAATACTTAGAATTTTTGGTCCCAAAAATCCTAATATTTCCTGAGACAATGTATTATGTCCTTTTTGGCTAAAATCTCAGAGGCTAACACTAAGCCATATATGCCAAATACACAAAGTATCATTTTTGGCTATATGCACACCATATCACATAATAGGCAAAGACATGCGAGTGGAATTACCCCATATGCAGAGGTCCAATTGCTTCTAAATTTTAACCAGAATTTAATAATGGCTTGTCAAGCATGACACCCAAATTTGGGGCCATTTGGAGTCACACAACTTCATAAATTTCCTTTATTTGATTAGTTGAATATTGATCAAAACCATAGAGAAATGTCCTCAAAAAATTCCCAATTTTTGGAAGGGGGTACTTTAGGGCATGACTTAAGCATGCCCAAAATTTTAAGTCATTTAGAGTTATATTTCTCTCTAAATTAATTTTTAAATGTCTAGGGCTCCATATGTACATGTCTCACAAAAATGAGTTCCCAGGGAGATATAGGGCTCCAAATTGAGTGATTAAAAGCTCATTAGGAAGGTAAGACCAGCAGCTACAACTTTCATGTTCAAGGGTTTTTCTAATTCTGCATCTAAGGTACCTTATTTTAAGCCACATGTAACTGATCAAAGTGCATGTGACAGAAATACACATTTAATTTAAGTGTATAATAATGATCCAGCACGAATCTTAAAGCTGATCCAATGACTTTTGTTCATCTTCCTCTTCTAGCCAACGGTGCAGATTCCCCCGACTTGGGCCACCTTCCAAGTCAATTTCCCAGCGGCTGAGCCACCTCCCTAGGTATCTCTTCTCGGATCCCACCTCCTGCGGGTATGTATACACGACCACGGAAATGAACGGTATCGTCGCGCGGTGAATAATCCTCTGACTTGCCCTCTTCTAAGGCTCTGAATACAGGCTCTAGAGCTGAATTCTGTACTTCCCGAGTTCTACCCGGTGAAGGGCTCACAGCGGTACTAGGGAATACGATCCTATATGGGATTGACTATTCGCAGCCATGTGTTATCATTGAACTATTATTTCATTTCTGTCTAATTTCAGCCCGCACCTTGCATGAATTTTTTTAGGCCTCTTAAGGGCATAGCCAGAAGAAGTCTCATATATAAAAGTTATAGATCTATGTCTCAACAAAAATTAGAAATTGAGTTCACTCGATTTGGAGCTTTGTACACCCTTGACACCCATTCTAGTGGGACTGGTCCAAAAGGGGTCACAGGGACAAAAATGAGTGTCCATCCTAGACTCCTCACCCAAATGGCTTGAACTTTCAGCCATGCATGGGCATAGATAGGACACACCTACTGACCAAAAATCAGATTTTTTGGAAGACATTTTTCTAAAGTTTTGGTAAACATTTAATAATCCTTGCATGAACTAATTAATGGGTTATATGACCTCAAATCCACCCAAATTTATGGTTGGTGGTGTGTTAGGGTATGCATGATCCATGGACAAAATATTGGGTCTCTTGGATGGTTGCATGTTGAGTAATCTCAATTTAAAATCTAGGCTTGGTTGGCCCTTGGGGTGCATATAGCCAAAAAAGGAGTTTAGTATTAAAACCTAGATTCCCTTGGTGCATGCCTGTAACAACCCTAAAAATAGAAATAATAATAACAAATATTATTATTAGCTAAATTGCTATCTGCAGCCCCCTTTAATCCCTCCCCTTTAAATCCCGAGCAGCAGCCCCCCCCCCCCCCCCCCCCTCTTATTCTATTTCCCGCAAGCCGCACCCCCTGTCTCCCGATCCTGACCCCGCTCGGTTAGGGCTCCTTTTGCACTCGCCTCTACTTCCGTCTCCCGCACACAAGGTGCCGCTTCCTTCTGCTCCTCTTGCCGTGGTCGCCGCTTCTTCCTCCTCCCCCTGCTCTGGCCGGCGGTACCAGGAAGCTGGCAACTTCCTTCTCTTCCTCTGGCCGATAGCAGAAGTCCCTCCCTCCTCCTCCGACTTTCCTCAGGCCAACACCTCCTGCTCCTCTTACTCTGACCGTCAGTTTCTTCCTCTCCAAGGGCCGACAACAACTCCTCCAAGAGGGCCGACAACCTCCCTCTCCTTGTTGGGCTCCGATTTCGCCCTAGGGTTTTGCTCGAATCCCCTCCTCCTCGGATTTTGGACTCGGATTTGGTTCCTATTGGTAAGATTCTCCCCCCAAACCCTTGATTTCAGAATTTTCATAAACCCTAACGATTTATTCGTGCTCCGATTTACATTCAAGTTGTGATTTCAGATTTTTGCCATCCTATAATCGTCTAACTGTGTCTTGTCCTCGATTTCCGGTGCCGCTCCTCGATTCAATTGGTGGAATCACGCAAAGCCCTCTCCGATTTAGGGTTTCCGTCACCCAAAGCGCCGCCAAATCTCCGGTTTCCGCATTGTAACCTCTTTTCCCCTCACTTTTGAGGGAGGTAATCTGTTAAAACCCTCGTTATTTAAATTCCGCGTCGTAAAATGCATGTGTTAGCGTAATAATTTATGCTTCATCGCTTTCGTTGTGCTTGATCAGGTTCAGATTATGATTTCTATTTTCGCTTGCGCCGCTTCGCCGCCGCCGTCAGATTTAGCCTCATTTAAGGCAAGTAGAGATCCCTCTCTCTTGCAAGCATTGAATTTAATTGTCTTGTTTGTTTTTATTTTTTTATATGAATTCACCCTTGATGCTCGTTTCATCAAATAAATTTAGACCTAGAATCCCTAAATAGACTTGTTATTAGTTTGAGGTTCACGCGTCCGAATAACTTGAATCGTGAATGTGAATGAGGGTTACTTGAATATTCATTTAGATGAATTGTGGCTCATTTGTTGGAAGACGAGTTAGTGAACGAAAGTGGTTTAAATTGGATTTCCACTTAATTGAATTGCATCTCATTTGATGGATAAATGGAAGACTAGTAGATCTCTTTGATTATGATCATTAATTGTTATAATAATAAATGTTAAGATTCCTGCTAGCAACAGTGAAATGTGCTCGATATAAAATCTTCGACTCGTACACATGGTTACTTAGAAGATATTCGTGTCTTGGAAATGACGAAATCTAAAGGAAAACTGGATATCCTAGGAAATGATGTATAATTATCTTATTACTCGTGATTACTTGAATCCGCATGTTTCAAAACTCTCTATCGAGTTCTTTGAGTCATCAAATCTTGTTTCTTATGTCTGTCTGGTTCCAAGACTTGGTTAAATAACGTTCTATAACTTGATTCCTCCTGTTTCGCGCCTGTAAAATATACTCTTGTATATCTAAATCAGTATCTTGGTTACATGTCTTGATATGCTAGAATCCATGAAATCCTGCGCTAAATCATTAATAACACAAGTAAACATTGAAAGGTAGGGTTTAACTGACGCATCTCCTTGACTTGGGTTCCCTCTTGAATCCCTAATGGGAACAGAGGACCGGTCATAGCGAGCATAAATTTCTGAATCTCCTGAATCCGTACTTGAATCTGTCTGAATCATGAATCCTACGCGTCAAACAAAAACACCTACACTTTCACTTGTTACAACTTATGTTATTACATGATCACCGTTGTAGGCTATATTTCGGAGTAGTCTAATAACTCTAGATATTTCTGCTTGTCTTACTTGCTTGCCTGTCTTGTTAGCTTTTCTTCATGAAAGACGGTAATCAAATATTCTGTTTTCTCCTGCTCGTACTTTTATTTTGCCTTGCTCCTGTTTATTTTAATGTTCTGAGGCTTTTCCTTCTTGTTTTGGATTTGCCTTAGTGTTTTTGCCTGCGCCGCCTGCTCGCTGAGGCCGATCTGCATCAAGTTTCAGGTTTTGTGTTTATGTTTCATTTCTTTTACTGTCAGATAATTCTTTCATGTAATAATTATAATCAGCCATTTTCTCCTGTTTCATGGACAACTGCTAGGCTAGATATTATATGTACTAGAATTTGACATGTTTTGCATATTCATTCATTTGCGATGATCACTGCATAAAAATCTGTTTCAAAACTTGTATCATAAGTTTTTCTGCAAAAATGCATGTGCACCTGTTTCAAATTTATCATATTTATAAGCTTCCGCAACAAAACAATATATTTTACTCAAAAAGTAACTCTTTTAAAGCTATTTATTAGTATCTCTGCTTGCGCCTTAGCAGGCATGGTTTTCCTTCCGCCCATGCCTGTGGCATCACGGCCCGCCCGAAGTGCGCCCTGACTCTTGTCGAGACGGGTCGTGACAGTTGGTATCAGAGGTAGGTTTGTTTCTAAAGATAAAGTATTTTGCAATTATCAAATATTTTGAATCTTATTTTTATAAATATTTATACATGCATCATTTCTCCACGCACCTTGTCATTATGTGTTGCTCGCGGCTGAAACACGCACACACTCACTCATAAGCATGAGTAGTATGCACATGAATGTTAAGGGGTTATGAGCAAACTTAACATTTTTGTGCATATGAATTCCACTAGGATATACACCGCTTGCGAATATTAAATGGTTATGGGCAGTTTAATATTTTCAAGTGCGTTGGCATTAGAGTCTTAATATGCATGACATGTTAAGTGATATGGGTGCTTAACATGGCATGTGTATCCATTCATTTGCATTCATATCATAAATCATTGCACAAGTGTGAAGCCAAGAACAACAATAATGATTGCACACGCATGGTTTTTCTACTTGCTTGACATGGCACATGATTTCAATTTTGCACTTGCATGATCATTACCTAGAGTTGTCCAATGGAAATGCTGTAATTATTACATAATTTATGTACCTGACAGTAGGAAATGTGTTAGAATCTCTAGATTCAAATCTCTGATATTCGTAATCAGTGCTTCCTGTTCTGCTTGTTTATCGATCTCATCTGATTCTCCAGTATCTCCTTCTGGTTAGCTCTTAAGCGTCAACATCGTAAGTAAGATATCCTCTTCGTGCAAAGATTTTACGCTCCCGAATTCTCGAGTCTTGCCTCTCAATTTTGAGCTATTTGAAGAAAACTCTGTGATCCCTGAAATCAATCCTACGTGTTCCTCCGAACCCGCTAATGTTTGAAGAGTTCCCTCGAGAACTTGAATCTGATATGCGAAGCAAGTATCCGCAAATTTTCTCTTGATCTTGGTAAGTCTCCGCTCTTGGTTCGCTTTCTGTTTCAGCATACTCATAGTTAGCTTCCATGTCTTGACCTGCAAATCTTGTTTGGAATAAATGACATCTGAATCTTCGCCATAAGAGGACCCATTAGAAGAATTCTTAGAAAGTTTCGGGACGAAACTTCTTAAGTAGGGGAGAATGTAACAACCCTAAAAATAGAAATAATAATAACAAATATTATTATTAGCTAAATTGCTATCCGCAGCCCGCTTTAATCCCTCCCCTTTAAATCCCGAGCAGCAGCCCCCCTCTTATTCTATTTCCCGCAAGCCGCACCCCCCTGTCTCCCGATCCCGACCCCGCTCGGTTAGGGCTCCCGCTGCACTCGCCTCTGCTTCCGTCTCCCGCACGCAAGGCGCCGCTTCCTTCTGCTCCTCTTGTCGTGGCCGCCGCTTCTTCCTCCTCCCCCTGCTCTGGCCGGCGGTACCAGGAAGCCGGCAACTTCCTTCTCTTCCTCTGGCCGACAGCAGAAGTCCCTCCCTCCTCCTCCGACTTTCCTCAGGCCAACACCTCCTGCTCCTCTTACTCTGACCGTCAGTTTCTTCCTCTCCAAGGGCCGACAACAACTCCTCCAAGAGGGCCGACAACCTCCCTCTCCTCGTTGGGCTCCGATTTCGCCCTAGGGTTTTGCTCGAATCCCCTCCTCCTCGGATTTTGGACTCGGATTTGGTTCCTATTGGTAAGATTCTCCCCCCAAACCCTTGATTTCAGAATTTTCATAAACCCTAATGATTTATTCGTGCTCCGATTTATATTCAAGTTGTGATTTCAGATTTTTGCCCTCCTATAATCGTCTAACTGTGTCTTGTCCTTGATTTCTGGTGCCGCTCCTCGATTCAATTGGTGGAATCACGCAAAGCCCTCTCCGATTTAGGGTTTCCGTCACCCAAAGCGCTGGCAAATCCAGTTTCCGCGTTGTAACCTCTTTTCCCCTCACTTTTGAGGGAGGTAATCTGCTAAAACCCTCGTTATTTAAATTCTGTGTCGTAAAATGCATGTGTTAGCGTAATAATTTATGCTTCATCGCTTTCGTTGTGCTTGATCAAGTTCGGATTATGATTTCTGTTTTCGCTTGCGCCGCTTCGCCGCCGCCGTCAGATTTAGCCTCATTTAAGGCAAGTAGAGATCCCTCTCTCTTGCAAGCATTGAATTTAATTGTCTTGTCTGTTTTTATTTTTTTATATGAATTCACCCTTGATGCTCGTTTCATCAAATAAATTTAGACCTTGAATCCCTAAATAGACTTATTATTAGTTTGAGGTTCACGCGTCCGAATAACTTGAATCGTGAATGTGAATGAGGGTTACTTGAATATTCATTTAGATGAATTGTGGCTCATTTGTTGGAAGACGAGTTAGTGAACGAAAGTGGTTTAAATTGGATTTCCACTTAATTGAATTGCATCTCATTTGATGGATAAATGGAAGACTAGTAGATCTCTTTGATTATGATCATTAATTGTTATAATAATAAATGTTAAGATTCCTGCTAGCAACAGTGAAATGTGCTCGATATAAAATCTTCGACTCGTACACATGGTTACTTAGAAGATATTCGTGTCTTGGAAATGACGAAATCTAAAGGAAAACTGGATATCCTAGAAAATGATGTATAATTATCTTATTACTCGTGATTACTTGAATCCGCATGTTTCAAAACTCTTTATCGAGTTCTTTGAGTCATCAAATCTTGTTTCTTATGTCTGTCTGGTTCCAAGACTTGGTTAAATAACGTTCTATAACTTGATTCCTCCTGTTTCGTGCCTGTAAAATATACTCTTGTATATCTGAATCAGTATCTTGGTTACATGTCTTGATATGCTAGAATCCATGAAATCCTGCGCTAAATCATTAATAACACAAGTAAACATTGAAAGGTAGGGTTTAACTGACGCATCTCCTTAACTTGGAATCCCTCTTGAATCCCTAATGGGAACAAAGGACCGGTCATAGCGAGCATAAATTTCTGAATCTCCTGAATCCGTACTTGAATCTGTCTGAATCATGAATCCTGCGCGTCAAACAAAAACACCTACACTTTCACTTGTTACAACTTATGTTATTACATGATCACCGTTGTGGGCTATATTTCGGAGTAGTCTAATAACTCTAGATATTTCTGCTTGTCTTACTTGCTTGTCTGTCTTACTTGCTTGTCTGTCTTGTTAGCTTTTCTTCATGAAAGACGGTACTCAAATATTCTGTTTTCTCCTGCTCGTACTTTTATTTTGCCTTGCTCTTGTATATTTTAATGTTCTAAGGCTTTTTCTTCTTGTTTTGGATTTGCCTTAGTGTTTGTGCCTGCGCCGCCTGCTCGCTGAGGCCGATCTACGTCAAGCTTCTGGTTTTGTGTTTATGTTTCATTTCTTTTACTGTCAGATATTTCTTTCATGTAATAATTATAATCAGTCATTTTCTCCTGTTTCATGGACAACTGTTAGGCTAGATATTATATGTACTAGAATTTGACATGTTCATTCATTTGCGATGATCACTGCATAAAAATCTGTTTCAAAACTTGTATCATAAGTTTTTCTGCAAAAATGCATGTGCACCTGTTTCAAATTTATCATATTTATAAGCTTTCGCAACAAAATAATATATTTTACTCAAAAAGTAACTCTTTTAAAGCTATTTATTAGTATCTCTGCTTGCGCCTTAGCAGACATGGTTTTCCTTCCGCCCATGCCTGTGGCATCACGGCCCGCCCGAAGTGCGCTCTGACTCTTGTCGAGACGGGTCGTGACAATGCCTATGAAAATTTTCACATGCATGTAATATAAAATATTACATCACCTCTGAGAGTTTGGGGATTTTTGGAAATTATTTTCCTAAGGTTTTACATTTAATTTAAATTATCACCTTTATGTATTAATGAAATGTTTAGGGTCAAATCACCTGGGAAAATTCCCAAACCTTGGAATATTCTCATTTAGGTCAATATACACCCTGAGAAATATTTTGGAAATTTTTGGACACTCAATGCCCTTGTATCTTGTATTATCCCTATTTATCACCTTCGTGTAAATAGTTGATCCTTGTGATAAATGTTTATTATCATATCATAAAATTTTGTTAGGATCATCCCTGTGAATTTTATAATAATTTTTGGAGTAATATTTATAGTAGATCCTTCTCAATGAGAATTATTCACCCTTGGAGTATTTATTTATTTCTGGACAATTTCATGTTGGGAAAATGCTGAACTTTTGAAATTATGAGTTTTTGGTAGAAACATATAACTGGTATTTTTCTCTAAATTTTTGGAATAGAAGTTGAGGTAGATCCTTCATAATATGAGTTATACACTATTTGAGTATTTATTTATTTCTGGTTAATTTTATGATGAAGAATTTTTGAGTCTCTGGGATAATGTTACAATTATGCAAACACACCCCTGGAAATATTTGGGAATTTATTTATGGAGCCTTTATAATTTTCATCCCTATTAATGTGAATTTTGAAAATTTTAGAGAAATCAATTTGAATGGTTAAATAGCCTTACAAAAATATGAATCTCTGTTTTTAGTCATTATTAGTGATGGTTAAGTCCTGAAAATTTTCTTGGATAAATTGGACAAGATAATCATATGGTTCCTTTGGAAATATACATTAGACCCTTGACTTTTGATAAATGGTTTTCAATGGGAATTAACTTAGTGTACAACCCGTATTCGGCGAGTAGGACCATAGGCCTCAGCGAGTAGATCGGCACCCTTCAGCGAGTAGACCATAGACGATCTTACTCGCCCAGGGAAAGGAAGTGAATACACCCTTCCCTGCCGCGTCCAGCATGTCAAGCTCCCCTTCATCCAGGGCGAGACGAGAACGCCTCAGGAGAGCCCGCCCTTGGTGAATAGGTCTGGACGTAGTTGTCTCGGCCGCAATCTCCGGGAGGGAGGGGCGAGTACGGGCCGCTCCGGCTCATCAACCCTCCCTCACTAGCCGCAGACCAGTAGGGGGTGCGGTTAGTGTATGTGAAAAGGCGCGAGGAGGCTGTTCGCAGACCACTTTGGTCTGCATATAGTAATTTGATTAAGGCGGAGGACGTTATCCGCAGGCCTTTAGGACCATTTTACCCCTGAGAAGTCTTTCCCTATAAATATGACCCATTATGTCTCAGATCCGCACAGATCCCCCCCCCCCCCTTGAGAGCCTGTGCTTTCTTCCTTGTGCTGTCTGAGACAGGCTCAGCTTCTGGTTTTTGGGAGGGGAAATCAAGTGAGATTTCCGGGTTAGTGGAGGGACCTCCTCGCTGCAGCCAGTGGGTCATTCTTAGGGAGCTACCTACCAACCGGTGATGGTCAATTCTTAGCTCGGAATAATTAGATCTAGGGGTCCAACGAAGAGAGAAGTAACTCAAGCTACTCCCCAAGTCTCGAACAGGTTGGACCGGTATCCGGGTTCCAACATTTTTGGTGCGGTGAGCGTGGACTGTAGCAAGAGAAGAAAATCTCATCTGACGATCCCATGACTGAACGTGACGAGCTAGGAACCGGCCAGGGGAACTCGCCGCCTTTGGGCGAGTTCGTGACCAAGAGTGTCTTTGAGCAGGTGGTGAAGGCGATGGAGGATACCATCCGGAGGCTACTCACACCTCGCGCCGAGGCGGGAGTATCTTCCCCTGTCGCAGCCGCCTCGCCCGCTGAGGCGAGACCGAATCAGCGCCTCGGCAAGGAGGCGCTCCTCGAAGATGAAGACCAGCCGCTCCGCGCATGAGTGCTCTTTGCAAGCCCGACGGAGACTCGCCAGTCGGAGGGCGAGTATGACCGAGTTCATCCCCTTCGCCAGCTCTCCCCGCTTAGTCCGTTCTGCGAATTGGTGCTGTCCGCCCCCATTCCTGTAGGGTTCACAGAGCCCGCCATGAGTTTCTACTCCGGAAAAGATGATCCCGTCAAACACCTGCAATGGCTTGAAGATATGGTCTCCATCAAGCCGATGACGGACGCCTTCAAATGTCGGTTGTTTGCCATAACCTTCCAGGAAAAAGCCCGAGACTGGTTCCACCAGTTACCCGCGGGAAGCGTCTACGGGTTCGATGACCTGCGCAGGAGTTATCTGCTTCGCTTCTCTACTTCCAAGAAGAGGAGGAAGGGTTCGGAAGACCTCTTCCTTGTCAAGCAAAGACCCCAGGAGATGCTCGGGTCATATCTGGATCGCTTTCATGAAGAGATCCTCCTAGTCCAGGAGGTCCCTGGGCACACCCTGATCTTGGCATTTAAGCTGGGGCTGCAGCCAGGCTTTTTCAAGATGGAGATCACCAGCAATCCCCCCTATCATTCGAGGAGTTGGTCGATCAGGCCGCGAGGAAGATCGAAGGAGAGGCAACCAGCCTAGAGTTCGTGGCCAAGTTAGCTAGGTTGGAGGGAGGAGAGAAGGAAGGAGATGGAAGCGGCCGGCGTGAGTCCAAGAAGAGGGATGAGCCGAGAAGGCGAGAAGAGGGAGGATCCCGGGAGAACAGGGACCAGCGAGATCGAGAGAGGAGGTTCCAGGTAGGCCTGTGCGCGGTGCGGTTTGGTGCGGTTTTGGCCCAAACCGCAACCGCACCGCAAGGGCGCGGTTTTGGACCGAGCAAAACCGCACCGCACCGAAATTGCGCGGTGCGGTTTCGGTGCGGTGCGGTTTTTTGCGGTGCGGTTGCGGTTTCGGTGCGGTTTTTTGGGTTGCATTTATTGAGAGCAATAGTGATTATCGGGTTGTAAAAACGGTGCGGTTTGTGCGGTGCGGGCGGTTTTTGCGGTTTGCGGTTTTTTCTGCACGGGGCTAGTTCCAGGCCCCGCCTCGCCGGCCGGCCTGGAGACCTGCTGGAGGAGGCTACCAAGGGAGACCAGGAGGGAGGTACTCCCCGGAGCGGCGAGACCGCTGTCGCTCTCCCGAGCGGAGGCAAGGGCAGTGGAGGCAAAACCAAGCGCCGCCCAGAGAAGCTAATGTGATCAGGAGAGGACGAGGACGAGGAAGAGGAGGAAGGCCGCGACAGCCTCGAGGTGTAGAGGAGCGTCAGGCAATGCCCTACTGCGACTTCCATCAGGTGGAGGGCCATGCGACGGCCACGTGCCCCGAGTTCTTGGAGTTGAGGAGGGGAGCTGGAGGAGTCTAGGAAGGGCATCAGGAGCGAGAGGGAGAAATGTTGAGAATTGAGGGGGGAGGAGCCCCCATCCCAAGGAGGTGTGAGGATAGGGGAGATCTAGGAGCCCATGGGGGGATAGGGGTCATCCACGGAGGAGCAGGGTTGGAGGCAACCCGGAAGGGGAGCCTCAACACCGTGTATCGGAAGGGCGTGGCCTCTGCCTCCCAGACTCCGCCACCGTCAGGAGAGATCACTTTCTCGGAGGAAGACATGCTGGGGAACGAAAACCCCTTTCATGATGCAGTGGTCATCAAGGCTGTCGTGGAAAACTACACGGTCTCCCGCATCCTGGTGGACAACGGGAGTTCGGTCAATGTGGTCTTCAAGAAGGCATTTGACGCCATGAAGGTGGAAGAGAAGAGAGTCACCGCGACCGAGGGGCCGCTCTTCGGCTTCTCTGGAGAAAGAAAGGAGGTAGAGGGAGGAGTAGAGCTGGTTGTAACGCTGAGGGGTACTACCAGATGCTGCAGGTTTGTCATCGTTGACGCCCTTAGCAGTTACAATGCCATCTTCGGCAGGCCACCCATCAGCGCCTACAAATGCGTGCCTACAAATGTGTGCCTTCATCCTATCATCAGTGCCTCAAGTACAATCAAGGAGGGCGACAGATCAGAATCCTGAGCGACCCCAAAGTAGCCAGGCAATGCTATCTCAACGCAGTTAACACAATCAGTTGGAAGGAGGAGGCCGAGGTGGTAGACCAGGTGATGGAAGAAATGGCGAGGCTGGAGGCCGCCGAGGAGGTGGAGGAGAAGGAGATCCAATCTGAAGGCGGAAGGCCAGGAAGGGTAAAGATCAGCGGAGAGCTAGAAGAGGAGGACAAGGAGAAGATTATGTCTTGCATCCAGAAGAATGCCGACATCTTTGCGTGGAGCGCAGCCGATATGCCAGGCATCGACGCGGACGTCGCCTGCCATCATCTCAACTTGGATAAAGGAGTCCACCCCATCCAACAGAAGAAGAGGGCGACCGCAACCACCTTGGTCGGGCCCATCAGGGAGGAGGTGTAAGATCTCTTTTTCCAAAACCCATTCGGGTACTTGAAAACTCGAACCTCTCCCGCATCGCACGGTTGAGGTGGATCTTTGCCCAGAATCGCTGCCTTGCGGTGTCACCGACACTCGGGTCGACTAACACCGCTCAGTACCAACCCTGCCGGCTTTACGATCATAAGTAATATATGCCTACGAATAAGAACAGAAGAAAAGGCATGTCCACAATGTCACAGCATCATATATGTATATATAATGAAAATAGCAGTCCAAAAGAGAAGTACAAGCAAAAAGGGGGCTTATGCCCAATACATATCCAAAATAAGGTACTATCTCTCTCTCACTACAACATGCGGAAGACTACATCAAAACTCTCAAAATGCGGAAGACTAGCTATCTAATCATCAACCTGTGGCATCGTGGTAGTGCGCTGCATCTGCTGCTCGGGTCCTGCCATCACGTCCTGCTGCACGCGGGACAGCTCCGTCTCCTCGGACTCCTGCGGTCACACCGACCGTTAGTCATAAAGGCTAAGCCGTTTTGTCCTCGCCTCCCTCCACGACTCCTAGGCACCGAGCGGGAGGAAGAAGCGGAGGACAAACAAGGGGTAAACAAGAAGGGGTGACATGGCACTAATCTAGCAGGTATAAGTAAAACAGTAAAAGCTAGCTAGCAGTATAGTGCAAGTATATGACAGTAAAGTAGAGCAAGGAAATAAGCAGTAAATAGTAAGGAAATGCAGTGCAGTAAGCAAATCTAAGCTACCATCACAGATTCGTACCTTAACTTATATGAACGCTCATACGACATATAAGTTAAGATTTCCAGGTAACTCATCATATAAAAGAGCCCATACTAATTTATATGATGGGGCTATGCTATGTGTATGTTATGTTATGCTATGGTTATGATGTTTTAAATGAATTATGCAATGAGACTCACCCACACGACTCTATGCGCACAGACATTTATAGTTCCCAATTTGTTTGAAAGGTAGCCAACCTTTCAGGTACCGACTGTCGTGGCTCACGGTGGTAGTGGATCTGGCACTCCACATCCTAGGCGGGTATAGTCACTACCAAGCCTAGACCCCGTGTACGCCTCAACGCTAAGAACACCACAGCGGAGCTCCTGCGTACTCTTGCTGGAATCCACCAGACTTTAAGGTCGGGGTGGGTTATTAGGGATTGTCCTCCAGACCGCGGTACTCAAACTTACCGGCCCTCTAAACCACACCCTCACCCGAGTCAACGTACTACTGTCGGTGACACGACTAGCCTAGTACCGAAGACTCGCCACTATTTGAATAGGTAATATGTTGAAATTGTTGAAGTGGAAGTGAAGGAGGCTTTTGGACCTGGGCGGTCTGGGAGGAGGTCGGGCGGTCTGGCATGACCGCACGGCCTGGCGGTCTGCCTCTGCGGTCTGGCTGGTAGTAGCCTAACTGTGGTCTCCTGGAGTGACCGCTGGTATCTGGTCCAAGGCCACGCAGGTTGTCTATAACCGAGCGGCGGGTTGTCTTCTTCAAGGCTGTGGGGGGTCAGGTGTGACCGCACAGGGTGTTCTAGGTTCTCTGGTAGTTGTCGCGGACTAAGGCTCTTAGTCGCGCGGTCTCAATTCGCGGTCTCAGGAGGAGACTGGTATGCGAGCGGGTTGCTGTTCGCGGTCTCAGGAGGAGATCGGCATACGGACAGGAGTTCGCGGGTTGATGGCGGACTGGCTGTGTTCGCGGTCTCGAGCGAACATAGGTGGTGAATAGCTTCGAGCGGTCTGGCGATCTCTTTGGAGAGTCGCGGTCTGCTGTGAGAGTGGCGGTCTCTCATGGTGGAGAATTGAAGCTGGCAGGTTCACCAAAATGAAGCAGGAGTTATGTTGCTGATCGCGCGGGTTGACCGATCAGGTCACGCGATCTGGAGGGTGGTGATCCTATCTCATAGGGTGGTGATTGGATCAGGTCCCGTGCCTATAAATAGGAAGCCACTATAGCAGCAAATATAGAACACACCAAGTGTAAGCTGAGTTCGCTTGTTTCCTGCGGTCTGGTTTATTCTGACCGTGCGGTCTGCTGATTGAATTCCTCTTGTGCAGCTTCTGCGGATAGTGTGGGCAGCAGCGATCACCTCTTCCTCTGAAAGTGTTCGGGCGGTCTGCGGCTTGGAGTTGTGGTGCTGGAGTTCGGGAGGATCAGGAAATCGGAAGAAGGGAGCGGTCTGTGCAGCGGTTTGGTGGTGTGCTGTGATCGGCAAGGCGCTGCGGTCTGGCAGTGTGTTGAAGTCGCAGGGAGGTCGCGCGGTCTGGAGCGATCTCAAGTTATCCTCATCTACTTGTATTTCTGTTTGGTATCTGTGCTGGCGAAATCATGTCTCGCCAAGCATGCCTTGCCCTATAATGAAGTTTATGCTATCAATAAAGATAAATTGCTTGCCTAAAGTTTGTCTCTGGTTGTTTGGCTTGTATCTCTAAGTTGCATAATCGATTCCTGCTTGCTCTCACAAGGTCCTTAGAAAAATTTCACATGGTATCAGAGGGAGGTTGGAGTGGATAGAGCAGGTTGCAACTTAGAGTAGCCATCGCCTTTGTGAAGAAGGAACCAGAGGAAAACCAATGGAAGGTGGATTTGCAAGAGGTCTTGGTATTGAGATGCTTACATCGACTAACTTCAAGAAATGGAAGTCATGTATGCAGAGCTATCTTCTGGGTGAGGATCTATGGGAAGTTGTTGGAGGAAATGAGACAGAAGAGGTAAAGGCAACGGAAGCTGGTGACAATGGTCCGGCCGTAAGGGCGTGGAGAAAGACCAATGCCAAGGCCGAGTTCACTTTGAAGCGTGCCATTTCACCTGATCTATTTGATCACATCTTAGGGTGTGGATCAGCTGCCGAGATCTGGAGAGCCCTGGATGGGCTGTTTAATAAGAAGAATGTAGCGAGGCTGCAGTTCTTGGAGAATGAGCTGGCAAGGTCGGCTCAGGGCGATCTTTCTATCTCCACTTTCTTTCTGAAGATGAAGAACCTCTGCGCTGAGATATCAGCACTGGATCCTGATGAGCCAATTTCTGAGGCGAAGCTGAAGAGGCACATCATCTGCGGCTTGCGTAAGGAATATGTGGCCTTTGTGACGTCGGTGCAGGGATGGGCAAATCAGCCGTCTCTGTTGGAGCTGGAGAACTTGCTTTCTTCGCAAGAAAGCTTGGCACGACAGATGGCGGGGTTGTCAGTGACTGGGGGAGATGGCGAAGTTCTCTTCTCAGGGAAGAAGAAGAAGTGGGATAAGAAAAAGAAGACCACTGGAGGCTATGGGCCTTCAACTTCTGGACAGCAGGAGAGGGGTTATCCTCCTAAGGCTGAGGAGAAGAAGAAGAAGGAAGGTCTCAAATGCTACAAATGCGGGAAGGTTGGGCACTTCAAGAAGGATTGCAGAGTGGTCACTCAAGCAGGGCATGCTGCAGAGAAGGAGGAAGCTGAGGCCAGACATATAGATGGAGGATGGGGAGGAGCCTTCTCGGCTTCTATTGGAGCTTCGGCTCCCATCAACTATTTGGAGGACTGGATCGTGGACTCGGGGTGTGGTCATCACCTCACCGGAGACGGGACCAAGCTTTCTTCTGCACAGCCCTACACAGGTAACAATGCAATAATTACTGCTGATAATACCGTGCATCCAGTAGAGAAGGTGGGGGTTGTTTCTTTGGGCAGTGATAGAGGGCCACTTACTTTGAAGAGTGTCTATCATGTGCCCGGAATGAAGAAAAACCTCTTCTCCGTGACCAACGCTGTTGACGCTGGGTATCACGTTCTGTTCGGCCCAACAGAAGTGAAATTTCTACGTAATGTAGAGGCCGTGAAGGCCGAGGTCGTTCATATCGGGAGACGGGCAAAGGACTTGTTCGTTTTATCGACAAGTTCCTACGTCGACAAGATGAAGACGAATGATGGTGCCGTTATATGGCATGAGAGGTTGGGGCATGTAGGGATGGATAAGCTGAAAGCAATGGCGGTGAAAGGTCTGGTCAAGGGCCTGCCGAGTCTATCTTCCTACGGAGAAGGTCATGTTTGCGCGGGATGTCAGTTCGGCAAGTCTCATCGACTACCGTTTGAAAAATCGCAGACAAGGAGTAGTGTGCCGTTGGAGTGCATCCACGGTGACTTGATGGGACCAACTGCTACCCCAAGCCTCGGAGGCAGCAGGTATATGCTGGTGTTGATCGATGATTACACCAGATATGTCTGGGTTTATTTTCTGAAGGAGAAGGCGGAGGCGTTTGCCAAGTTTGTGGAGTTCAAGGAGCTCGTGGAAGGTCGGCTGAGACTGCAGGTGAAGAAGCTGAGGACTGACAACGGAGGGGAATTCACCTCCAGTGAGTTCTCTACTTTTTGCAGGAAGGCAGGCATCCGGAGGGAGCTTACTTGTGCTCATACTCCACAGCAGAATGGAGTTGCAGAACGGAAGATCCGTCATCTGACGGAGACCTGCAAGTGTTGGCTGCATGCCAAGAGTATTCCAAAGTCCTTCTGGGCGGAGGGAATGTCTTGTGCTGCCTACGTCATCAACAGGATGCCTCTGAGTCCCATCAACATGTTAACTCCGCATGAGTTGATGTTCAAGGAGAAGCCAAGCGTGGCACACCTTAGGGTGTTTGGCTCCACCTGCTATGTGCATGTTCCAGATGCTCTTCGGACGAAGCTAGATGCGAAAGCAAGGAAGCTAGTCTTCGTGGGATACGACGAGCGGAAGAAAGGATGGAAGTGCATGGACCCAGAGACGCGGAGATTTGTTGTATCTCGCGACGTTGTATTTGATGAGGTGACATCTTATAAGGGGTCTTCTGGAGTGGAACTACCAGAGAGCAGGGTGGAGGTGCCAGAGAAAGCAGTGGAAGATCTTCAGGTGGAGCTACCTGTGTCACCAGGTGGTCCATCTCCTTCTAGTTCCGAGACGGGGGCTTCTGGTTCAGGGAGCAGGGGGATCAATGCTCCTAGCACGTCTGGAAGAGGAGCTAGGGAAGAAGCAGCTGGAGATAATGCGGTTCAGGGGAAGGAACTGAGGAGGTCGAAGCGAGCAATCGTTGCCCCTGATCGCTATACAGGAGGAAACGCAGTGAGCTTTGTCTCATGTTTCTTCGCTGGTCCCTTGGATGAGAGGGAGCCGTCAAGCTTTGAGAAGGCCCAAGGCGTGAAGGAGTGGGATGTTGCAATGCAAGAAGAGATGGCAGCTCTTGAGAAGAATGAGACCTGGTCTCTTGTGCCCAAGCCCAAGGGCACTACTCCTGTAACATGCAAATGGGTCTACAAATTGAAGAAGAAAGCTGACGGCAGCATCGAGCGGTACAAGGCTCGTCTTGTAGCTCGGGGATTCTCGCAGCAATACGGTGAAGACTACGATGAGACATTCAGTCCGGTGGCAAAAATGACTTCAGTTCGGTTCATCATTGCCTTGGCAGCGTTCAGTGGATGGGAGATTTGGCAGCTCGACGTCAAGAACGCCTTCTTGTACGGCGAGATTGACAAGGACATCTTCATGGTCCAGCCACCTGGCTTTGTGTCTGAAGATTTTCCGGAGCATGTCTGCAAGCTGAAGAAGGCCCTGTACGGGTTGAAGCAAGTGCCGAGGGCGTGGTACGGGAAGATCGCAGAATATCTCCTATTCTGTGGATTTGTTGCTTCAGACTCAGACTCAAGCTTGTTCGTCAAGAAGAGCGGGGAGCTTCAGGTCATCGTGCTGTTATACGTCGACGATATGATCGTGACGGGGAACTCGAAGGAGGAAGTAGCTCAGCTTCGGGCCGAGCTGGCCATCAGGTTCGAGATGAAGGACTTAGGTGAGCTTCACCATTTCCTTGGACTCGAGGTGCAGAGGAAGGGAAGTGGAGTGCTGGTTTCCCAGGCTGGATATGCGGAGCGAATCGTGGAGCGATTCGGCATGAAGGAAGGGAAGTGCATCTTTACACCTCTGGAGAAGGCTATGAAGCTTCGGAAGGATGAGGGGAGGATTATGCAAGATCCGTTGGTGTTCCGAGCTCTGGTTGGGAGCTTGATCTATCTGACGATCACGAGGCCAGATATTGCATATGCAGTAGGCAGGGTGAGTCGGTATATGGCGGAGCCTCGGATACCTCATCTGCTAGCGGCCAAGAATATTCTGAAGTATGTCAAGGCGACCTCGGACATGGGTCTCATATACAGGAGGGATGCGGGCTTCGAAGTGCATGGATACATGGATGCTGATTACGGGGGAGATTCGGATGATCGGAAGTCGACATCTGGATTTGTCTTCATGGCGGGCCCTACGGCTATATCATGGTGCAGCAAGAAGCAGGATTCCGTATCGGTCTCCACCACAGAAGCGGAATACAAGGCTTCGGCCTTGGCAGCTCAGGAAGCCATCTGGCTTAGGAGGCTGGTGAGAGACGTCCACAAAGAGGTTCGGGAGCCAACTCTGCTACGCGGTGACAACGAGAGTGCTCTCAAACTGGTAACCAATCCAGTTTGTCACGCGAGGACCAAGCATATCGAGATCGAGCATCACTTCATACGGGAGAAGGTGCTGGAGGGGTCTCTATCGGTCGAGCATGTGCGGAGTGCGGACAATGTCGCAGACATCTTCACAAAGGCGCTGGCAAAGGGGCCGTTCACACGGCTAAGGGAGCTACTTGGGTTGGTTTCCACTTCCCACTTCAAGGGGGAGTGTTGAAATTGTTGAAGTGGAAGTGAAGGAGGCTTTTGGACCTGGGCGGTCTGGGAGGAGGTCGGGCGGTCTGGCATGACCGCACGGCCTGGCGGTCTTCCTCTGCGGTCTGGCTGGTAGTAGCCTAACTGTGGTCTCCTGGAGTGACCGTTGGTATCTGGTCCAAGGCCACGCAGGTTGTCTATAACCGAGCGGCGGGTTGTCTTCTTCAAGGCTGTGGGGGGTCAGGTGTGACCGCACAGGGTTTTCCAGGTTCTCTGGTAGTTATCGCGGACTAAGGCTCTTAGTCGCGCGGTCTCAGTTCGCGGTCTCAGGAGGAGACTGGTATGCGAGCGGGTTGCTGTTCGCGGTCTCAGGAGGAGATCGGCATACGGACAGGAGTTCGCGGGTTGATGGCGGACTGGCTGTGTTCGCGATCTCGAGCGAACATAGGTGGTGAATAGCTTCGAGCGGTCTGGCGATCTCTTTGGAGAGTCGCGGTCTGCTGTGAGAGTGGCGGTCTCTCATGGTGGAGAATTGAAGCTGGCAGGTTCACCAAAATGAAGCAGGAGTTATGTTGCTGATCGCGCGGGTTGACCGATCAGGTCACGCGATCTGGAGGGTGGTGATCCTATCTCATAGGGTGGTGATTGGATCAGGTCCCGTGCCTATAAATAGGAAGCCACTATAGCAGCAAATATAGAACACACCAAGTGTAAGCTGAGTTCGCTTGTTTCCTGCGGTCTGGTTTATTCTGACCGTGCGGTCTGCTGATTGAATTCCTCTTGTGCAGCTTCTGCGGATAGTGTGGGCAGCAGCGATCACCTCTTCCTCTGAAAGTGTTCGGGCGGTCTGCGGCTTGGAGTTGTGGTGCTGGAGTTCGGGAGGATCAGGAAATCGGAAGAAGGGAGCGGTCTGTGCAGCGGTTTGGTGGTGTGCTGTGATCGGCAAGGCGCTGCGGTCTGGCAGTGTGTTGAAGTCGCAGGGAGGTCGCGCGGTCTGGAGCGATCTCAAGTTACCCTCATCTACTTGTATTTCTGTTTGGTATCTGTGCTGGCGAAATCATGTCTCGCCAAGCATGCCTTGCCCTGTAATGAAGTTTATGCTATCAATAAAGATAAATTGCTTGCCTAAAGTTTGTCTCTGGTTGTTTGGCTTGTATCTCTAAGTTGCATAATCGATTCCTGCTTGCTCTCACAAGGTCCTTAGAAAAATTTCACATAATATGTGTTAACATGTCCACCCGAGCTTCCAGCTCAGGGACTAACACACAAGATGAACCAACCCACCTCCTTCCTGGAGGAGATCCATACCAGTCTGCATATCCACTTAGGCTACTCTTGCCTACCATTTAGTTCGTGTTATAATTAGGGTGAATCTTGGACTTCCCGCGGTGTACTCCGTAAGGGGCCCCTAACGGTACTACAGATCAATGGGCTCAACCCCACAATCCTTTTCAAGATAATTATTTTAGTTGGTGGATAACACTTGGTTCACCCTTAATCATTTCATATAGTAAAGTGATTTAGCTCATCTCCCGTCCCACCCAGTTGGGTTGGACGTACCTCCTTTCCTTCTACAATGACCCCAGCACAACCTCTCAACTAACCCTAGAATTGACCCTCCTTGAATCATGGTGGGCTATATCTCATTTACTGATTGGGTATAACTCCTATCCACTACTTAGGGATCTAAATTGTCAAAAACCCCCCCCCAAATTCTGTTTTTACTAAACGCAGTCCACCCAATTGAACTATCCCTCAACCCCATAAGGGAATCCCTATAAAAACTCATCTCCAGGGTCTGGTATAATTATCCTAGGCTACTAATGACCTTAATAAGGTATTGCCAATTTCCATAATTTTCCATATTAATTTGGTATTTCTTTTAATTCAAAATAGTTAAGGACTTAGGTCACATTACACATGATCTACCCTCAAAATGATTGCTCATGTTACATGAAAATTATCAGTAAGATGATATCCCAAAAAAGGTGGTTCACTGAGTATCATGACCCTAGGATGCTATTTAACCTACTATATCATCATAATTGTATATGTACCAAAATGCCACTATAATTAGGAAAAATAGTAATTTCACTTCTGAAAATTCTACAAAAATTACCCAATGTTTATATTGGGACCTAGAGTCCTCTGCCAAAAGAATGTGTCATTACCATTTGATTTGACATTTTAAAAGGATTAAATACTCAAGTGATGTAAATCTCAATTTCTACATGAAGTATATGAAATACAAATTAAATTCAATAGCTTCCAAACAATTATCATGTGTATAGATTAACCTAAAATCACAGATCACCAAGTATCATGAAAAATCCCTATGATTTGATATTTTAAAAAGATTAAATACTCAAGTGATGTAAATCTCAATTTCTACATGAAGTATATGAAATACAATTCCAATAGCTTCCAAACAATTATCATGTGTATAGATTAACCTAAAATCACAGATCACCAAGTATCATGACAAATCCCTATGATTTGATATTTTAAAAAGATTAAATACTCAAGTGATGTAAATCTCAATTTCTACATGAAGTATATGAAATACAATTCCAATAGCTTCCAAACAATTATCATGTGTATATATTTACCTAAAATCACATATCACCAAGTATCATGACAAATCCCTATGATTTGATATTTTAAAAAGATTAAATACTCAAGTGATGTAAATCTCAATTTCTACATGAAGTATATGAAATACAATTCCAATAGCTTCCAAACAATTATCATGGGTATATAATAGCATTGAATGACAGTTAACTAAATATCACATTTTTTGCCCCATGATTTGATATTTTTCAAAATTAAATTCTCTTAAGCTAGCAAGTACTTAAAATTTCCTACACAAGGAATGAAACTTCAATAAATTATAACAAAAATACTACAGCACAATTTCATCCCTAATCAGCCACTGATGGAGTTTCAACACCATACAAGGTCCTATGACCATGCATTTAAATTTATTAAGGAAAGGGGTGGCTATTTCATTTATTAGGTAGAAAATACTTAAATGCCTCTAAAATTCCCATTTAAATTTCCCAAGACATTTTATGCCCTTAAAATCATATCCCCAAAGTTCAGAGCCAAGGCTAGAACATTTGGCCCTAAGTCCTTCACAAATCTCACTTTGCACCCTTAAGGATTCACCCTTAGGGTTTTAGATCACACCACCCTAATGGCTCCAATTGGACCATTAGGGTGTCTCACATGCATTTGTATAACCATACCTACATAACCATCATGATGGGAGGAGGCTAACACACTCAACTCCTCAAAAAGACCTAAACCCTAGTTTGACCCTTAAAGGCCCTCATTAGGGTTTCCAAATTTCCATATCAAATCAACTCCAAATGGAGTGAAATTTTAGGTAGGCACTATACATATATAGAAGAGCCATCCACCAAAGTTTGGTGTCATTTGGACATCATAGGCTCCAAAAATCAACTTAATTTAAATATTCTAGCTACCATAAAAACCCTAGGTAAAATTGTCCACCAAGGGCTGCCCTTTTGGCAGGGGGTGCCCCTAGGGTATACTTAGCCATGGTTAAAAGCACAGCTCCTAATGATGAAGGGTTTGACCTGGGTAATTTTTCTAATGGGCTGACCTAGTGTAGGACCAGTCCTAGCAAAACAGCTCCCTAGGGAGATGTATGTCACCAAATGACCTAAGCTCAAGGCCAAATGAAAGTTACGACCAAGGCCTACAACTTTCATGTTGGGCACTTTTTCTAATTTGGCCATTAAGAGGCCTTAATTTCTATTGGAAGTGGACTGAAAAATTAGGGCAGAAAAGCTCACATAAGGAATTAATTAATTCCAGAATAAATAGAGCTGCACGAATCTTGGCGCAGATCAAAGGGCAGCGTGTCGTCTTCCTCCTTGAGCCGACGACCAGGATTGATCCGCGTTGGGCCGAATTCCTCCCCCATTTCTCGGCCACCTGGTGGCCACCACGGCCGGCCACCACCGCCACCACCTTCGTGGTGGTCGGGGCTACGATTTCCCGGCGACATGGCGGCCGGAGGGGGGGGGGGGGGTTCCGGCGAGCCTGGGTGGCTCAAATCGAGCCGATTTCCATGAAATCGATGGATGGATTCGGGCTCAATTGAGCCCGATCCTTCAATCTCTCATGATGGGAAGCTAGCATGAGGGGAGGGGAGGAGAAACGAACCATCGGTGGTGCGTGGCGGCGGCTCCGGCGGCGGTTTGCCATGGAAATGTCTAGCTCCGGCGATCCTGCTCCCGATCCCGATTCTCCAGCTACAGCTCCACTCCAAATCTTGTTTCCGTCTGC
The DNA here is from genome assembly GCA_033032865.1 of Dactylorhiza incarnata. Taxonomy (NCBI): domain Eukaryota; kingdom Viridiplantae; phylum Streptophyta; class Magnoliopsida; order Asparagales; family Orchidaceae; genus Dactylorhiza; species Dactylorhiza incarnata. The sequence continues at coordinate 1,639,553 of JAWHQI010000371.1, read as the reverse complement.
TCTCAGAGCTCTGAAGCTAATGGAATGGGTAGAATGCAGTGAGGAGGGCTCCTTGGTTGGTTTTGAGCTTGGGCCTCCTCAGTTCTTCCATGGCTGCCACCCTCCTGCAGCTGCCAGCCTCCTTGCTTCCACCTGGATCAAGGTCAGGCCCCCAGCAATCAGGGAAGGGCCCTAGGTTGATTGGAGATTGAGTGTGGAAGGGGGAATTGCTTTAGCTTTAGCTTTATGCTTTTTGAACCACTTTTTGTCCCCTTATCATTTGGCTAATCAAACCATGATAGGGTTCAGACCTAGGGATGATGGGCAAGGCCTAAGGTCCAAGTATAATGGTTAATTAAGGGGTGCTAGGGTTCATTTCAATCTAGATAAGGAATTCACCTTTAATGGCCTATGTTGACCATGGTTGACTTTGGTCAACCATGGTGAGTGGGTTGACCCCACTTGGGGGTCATGGGTCCCTTACCCTCACCCAACATTGGTTGGTCCATGGTGGGGCTCCAATTGGTCCAATTTAGCCTTAAGGTGTGATTTTGACCTAAATTGCGCTAGAGTTGACTTTTGTCAATTTGGTCAATTGGTTGACCATTTGATGGGGCTTTTGGGTCAAATGAGTTCCTTAAAGTGTTTAGAGTGTGGGGCTAAGGTCAATTTGAACATTTGAGGGTCAATTGAACCCTAATTGACTTAGTTTGGTTAATGTTGACTTAATGTTGACTTTGGTCAATTTCATGAAATTGGGTCCCACCCAATTGCAACTCTCACCCTATAGGTCTCCCTTAGTGGTTAGGGCATCATAAGTAAGGTCAACTTGGACAATTGAGGGTCAATTGACCTAGTTGAGGGGCTTAGGGTTATGTTAGTTTTTGAGCTTTGGTGTGCACTTAGCAATTTCCACCCTAGCCTAAGGCCCTTGTGGCCACTCACCTCACCCCTATGCCCTAACATTTCCAATGGGTCTAGGAGGATGTGAGATGTTACAAATCCTAATAAACAAAAAAATTATTTTGTCCCCGAAATTTAAGATCGGGTCTACGGGTTTTACACAATAAAAAGTAAAAGAAAGTTTGCAAGGAGGCTTAGGTTGTACCTGAAGTGAAGAGTTCCGGGTAGCATTGTTTCATGAGGTCCATGGGCTCCCATGTGTGCTCCTCTCGCCCGTGGTTGGACCACAACACTTTCACCAACGGTACACTCTTTCGCCGCAGGACTCGGATCTTCGTATCGTCGATCCGGATGGGCTCCACTAAGACTGACCGATCGGGCGCCACCGGGCCTGAAGTAGATGTTACATGCTGCTCAGGATGAAGCAGGGCTCTCCGAAGTGAAGAGACGTGGAAGACGTCATGCAGGTTCTCCAACTCTGGCGGTAGCTCCAACCTGTACGCCAAAGGACCGATCCGCTCCAGGATCACATAAGGCCCCACGTACCGAGGACTGAGCTTCTTGTGCCCCCGCACTCGAGAAACCCCATGCATAGGACGAATCTTCAGGAATACACGCTCTCCTACCTGGAACTCCACCATACGATGCCTCACATCATAGTACTTTGCATGTCTGCTCTGGGCCTCCAGCATCCGCTCCCTGATCAGTCTTACCTGTGCATCCGACTCTTCAATGTAATCTGAACCCAACGACCTCGGGTCCTCGTCCTGGACCCAGGAAAGTGGTGTGCGACACTTCCTCCCATACAGTGCGGCATAAGGTGCCATTCCAATGCTAGCCTGGTGACTGTTGTTATAAGAAAACTCTATCAAAGGCAACCGTCTCTCCCAGGGCTTGCCCGTATCCAGGATGCACAAACGCAGTGGGTCCTCCATAGTCCGGTTGGTGCGCTCAGTCTGACCGTCAGTCTGTGGATGAAACGCCGTGCTAAACGTCAACCGGGATCCCAAGTAAGCCTGGACTGCCTTCCACTCCCTCGAAGTAAAGCGTCCGTCTCTATCTGAAACAATCGTCTTGGGCACCCCGTGATATCTGACTACCTGCTCCACAAACACCCTGACTAGGTCACTGACTGGCCCCTCCTTCTGTATCGGAATAAACCGAGCTACCTTCGTCAGCCTGTCCACTATCACCCATATCGAGTCATTCCCAGAGCGGGAGCGAGGCAGGCCATGCACAAAATCCATCGATATATCCTCAAACTTCCACCCGGGTACTGGTAAAGGCTGCAACAGACCTCCCGGGCTCCTGCACTCCTCCTTCACGCGCTGGCAGCCCTCGCAATGCGTCACATACAGTATAATATCTCTCTTCATCCCTGGCCAAAACATAACCTTCCGAAGGTCTGCTGCCATCTTCGTGATCCCTGGATGTACTGAGTACTGGGAGCAATGAGCCTCCCTGAGCACCTCATCTCTAACACCTCCTCCAGCTGGGATGTAGACTCGGTCTCGATGGTGAAGAAGATCATCTCTCAATGTATAGTCCCCTGCCACGCCGTCCACCAACGATCTGAAAACTGGCTCCAGGGCAGGGTCCTGCAACTGTGCCTCCCGAATGCGGTCCCGAATATCGCAGACAATATTCAAGGACGCTGGATACTCCATGTACGCCTCGGGGTCGGCCCTGGATACAACTGTGATGTGCATGTCCTCCAAAGCCTGAATCAACTCCATAGCCATCACGCGGCTCTCTGCTCCTGGTGCACCTCCTCTCCTGCTCAATGCATCCGCTACGGTGTTGGTCGTGCCTGGATGGTAATGCAATGTGTACGTGTAGTCGCACAAGAACTCCAACCACCTCCGCTGACGTAGGTTCAAGTCCTTCTGCGTATCAATATACTTGAGGTTCTTGTGATCCGAGAAGATCTCACAATGAACCCCATAAAGATAGTGCCTCCAGGTCTTCAAGGTAAAGATGACCGCTCCAAGCTCGAGGTCATGCACTGGGTAGTTCCTCTCGTGTACCTTCAACTGCCGAGAAGCGTACGCGATCACGTGACCGTGCTGCATCAACACTGCTCCCAACCCCTTGTATGAAGCGTCCGTGTAAACCTGAAATCCTTCCTTCCCAGATGGAAGTGCAAGGATGGGGGAAGAGGTGAGTCATCCCTTCAGCTCCAAGTAGGCCGCCTCACACTGTGGAGTCCAGACGAATGGGGCATCCTTCTTGGTCAAAGAAGTGAGTGGAAGGGCAATCCTGGAGAACCCTTCCACAAACTTCCGGTAATAACCTGCCAATCCTAGAAAGCTCCGCACATCTGAAGCTGTCTGCAGTCGAGGCCACTCCTGAACGGCCCGCACCTTGGCCGGATCCACTGCCAGACCTGCTCCACTGATGATGTGACCTAGAAAAGCCACCTCCCGTAGCCAAAACTGGAACTTGGAGAACTTCGCATACATCTGGTGCTCTCTCAGCTTCCTCAACACTAGGGCCAGATGCCCAGCATGCTCCTCCTCCGTCCTGGAATATACTAGAATGTCGTCGATAAACACGATAACGAAGATGTCGAGAAAGTCCTCGAACACCCTGTTCATCATGCTCATGAAGGCTGAAGGGGCATTAGTGAGCCCGAAGGGCATCACCGTGAACTCATACAATCCATACCGGGAACTGAAGGCTGTCTTCGGTATGTCCTCCTCTCGGATCCGTAGCTGATAGTACCCTGATCTCAAGTCAAGCTTGGAGAACCAGTGGGCTCCCTGCAACTGATCGAAGAGCTCGTCAATCCTCGGCAACGGATAGGTGTTCCGCACCGTCAGTCTGTTGAGCTCCCGATAATCTATACACAATCTGAGCATCCCGTCCTTCTTCTTCACAAATAACACTGGCGCTCCACAAGGTGAGGAGCTCGGCCTGACGAAACCCGCATCTACCAGCTCTCTCAACTGCACCCTAAACTCTGCCAGCTCCCTGGGTGCCATGCGGTATGGTGCCCGAGACACGGGTCTCGCTCCCGGCACCAGCTGAATCGGAAAGTCTATCTCTCGATGCGGTGGCAGTCCGGGCAACTTCTCTGGGAATACATCGGAGAAGTCCCATACTATAGGAATGTCTGATAAGGAGGCCTCTACCTCTGCCATCTCGAAGCACACAAGATAAACCTCGTCGCCCTGCTCGTGGGCCTTGACTACCTGAACAGAAGATAAAGAAGAGCGGGAGATCGGCTCAATACCTTCGAACGTCGCGGAGGTGGTATCGTGTCGCACTACCACTCTCTTTGCTTGGCAGTCTATCTGGGCGTGGTTCCCCGCGAGCCACGTCATGCCCAAAATAAGGTCGAAATCTGTGAGCCTCAGCACCGAAGCTGGAGCATCGAGCGTTAGGCCGTCGATGGTCACCTTCAAGATGCACTTGGCCGCCGTCTCGATCTCTGATCCATTGGGGAGGCGCACCCTCCTGATGGGTCCTGTGTAATAATGGATCTGCTCCAAGCCCTTAACAAAGTCTTCAGAGACAAAGTTATGCGAGGCACCAGTATCGAATAGGGTGCGGGCGGGCTTGTCGCACACCACTATAATGCCTGTGGAAGTTGGGTTGTTTGTTTAATTTTCTAAACTAAAAGGGTCAAAAATGCAGGTGATTCTAAGCAGTAATAAATCAAAGTACTGAAAGCATTAAATTACCTGCAATGACCTCTTCCGGGTTCCTCGGTTGTGCAAGATCCAAGGCGTAAGCCTGCTCCTGATGCCTTCCTCTGCCGTGATTTCCCCTGCCTCTACCCCTTCCTCGGCCTCGGCCCCGCTGTGCCGGAGGGGCTGCGGGAGGTGCTGCTGGTGGTGGAGGAGGTGGAGGGAATCGTCGAGGGCAATGGGCCTTGATGTGACCTGGCTGGTTGCACTCATAGCACACCACTGGAGCGCGTCCCCGGTCATCAAATCTCTGGGGCCCCCAGGTACGTAGGGGTTGTGGGGCTAGTAAGGGCTGGGGCTGCTGCTGTACTGGTGCAATCTAAGGACGAGGACGTCCCCCACCCCTCCGGTGTCTTATAACTCTGCCCCGCTGTGAGCCTCTGCTGCTCTCCCCTCGGTACATGGCCTCGGTTGGCCTCTTCACTCTACCATGCACACCGATCTGATCTGCCTCTAGCTTCTTTGCTGTCTCTATGATCTGAATCAGGCTACCCTCAGAAACAAACAAGAGTGCCTGCCTCAACGGGTCTTGAAGTCCCTTGTAGAATCTCTTTGCAAGGGCAAGATCATCTGGAGCATGAGACCTCGCAAACCTGGCTAAATGGGAAAACTCTCTCTGGTACTCAATCACCAAGCATGTCCCCTGAGTGAGGCGTAGAAACCTCTCCTCCAGCTCGTCCCTGTCCGTGCTGGATATGAAGTGCTCCAGGAATATGGTACTAAACTCATCCCAAGAGATATCCGAGTACTCCCTATCTCTGAAAGTGGTCTCCAGTAGCGACTTCCACCACCTCTTGGCATGTGCCTCAAGAGCTGATACTGCCAAAAATACTGCCTTGCTGATCGGGCAACCGATGCCGGCCAGCATCTCCTGAATGGTGTCCAGCCACTCCTCAGTCTTCACTGCATCTTCTGTCCCTCGGTAGGTCGGTGGGGAAAGACCTCTGAAGGTACTCAACCAGTTCGCTCCCGGATTTGGCAGTGGTGCCGGGATGGCCTGGGCCCTGAAGGTATCTAGAATGGCTCCTAATGTCTGTCCCAACTCCGACTGCTGAAAAGGAGTGGTAGTCGGAGGGGGAGGGATGCTGACATGGGGCTCCGTGCTCACTGGGGCCTATACAAGATAGGGATATAGTCAAAAAAAAATTTTGGCCTTACTTATTGGTTATTGGACTGTTTATGTGATTCCATACATGGGCACACCATAGCTTCCGCTGCCTAGTTTGTCCGCAAACTAAGCTCGAGCGGGGTGACCCAGTATGTTGTGGGTTGTTCTCTTATGATCGTTCGTTCAGTGATACCATTTGTAAGATCTCTTTTTCCAAAACCCGTTCGGGTACTTGAAAACTCGAACCTCTCCCTCATCGCACGGTTGAGGTGGATCTTCACCCAGAATCGCTGCCTTGCGGTGTCACCGACACTCGGGTCGACTAACACCGCTCAGCACCAACCCTGCCGGCTTTACGATCATAAGTAATATATGCCTACGAATAAGAACAGAAGAAAAGGCATGTCCACAATGTCACAGCATCATATATGTATATATAATGAAAATAGAAGTCCAAAAGAGAAGTACAAGCAAAAATGGGGCTTATGCCCAATACATATCCAAAATAAGGTACTATCTCTCTCTCACTACAACATGCGGAAGACTACATCAAAACTCTCAAAATGCGGAAGACTAGCTATCTAATCATCAACCTGTGGCGTCGTGGTAGTGCGCTGCATCTGCTGCTCAGGTCCTGCCATCACGTCCTGCTGCGCGCAGGACAGCTCCATCTCCTAGGACTCCTGGGGTCACACCGACCGTTAGTCATAAAGACTAAGCCGTTTTGTCCTCGCCTCCCTCCACGACTCATAGGAATCGAGCGGGAGGAAGAAGCGGAGGACAAACAAGGGGTAAACAAGAAGGGGTGACATGGCACTAATCTAGCAGGTATAAGTAAAGCAGTAAAAGCTAGCTAGCAGTATAGTGCAAGTATATGACAGTAAAGTAGAGCAAGGAAATAAGCAGTAAATAGTAAGGAAATGCAGTGCAGTAAGCAAATCTAAGCTACCATCACAGATTCGTACCTTAACTTATATGAACGCCCATACGACATATAAGTTAAGATTTCCAGGTAACCCATCATATAAAAGAGCCCATACTAATTTATATGATGGGGCTATGCTATGTGTATGTTATGTTATGCTATGGTTATGATGTTTTAAATGAATTATGCAATGAGACTCACCCACACGACTCTATGCGCACAGACCTTTATAGTTCCCAATTTGTTTGAAAGGTAGCCAAACTTTCGAGTACCGACCGTCGTGGCTCACGGTGGTAGTGGATCGGGCACTCCACATCCTAGGCGGGTATAGTCACTACCAAGCCTAGACCTCGTGTACGCCTCAACGCTAAGAACACCACAGCGGAGCTCCTGCGTACTCTTGCTAGAATCCACCAGACTTTAAGGTCGGGGTGGGTTATTAGGGATTGTCCTCCAGACCGCGGTACTCAAACTTACCGGCCCTCTAAACCACACCCTCACCCGAGTCAACGTACTACTGTCGGTGACACGACTAGCCTAGTACCGAAGACTCGCCACTATTTGAATAGGTAATAGGTGTTAACATGTCCACCCGAGCTTCCAGCTCAGGGACTAACACACAAGCTGAACCAACCCACCTCCTTCCCGGAGGAGATCCATACCAGTCTGCATATCCACTTAGGCTACTCTTGCCTACCATTTAGTTCGTGTTATAATTAGGGTGAATCTTGGACTTCCCGCGGTGTACTCCATAAGGGGCCCCTAACGGTACTACAGATCAATGGGCTCAACCCCACAATCCTCTTCAAGATAATTATTTTAGTTGGTGGATAACACTTGGTTCACCCTTAATCATTTCATATAGTAAAGTGATTTAGCTCATCTCCCGTCCCACCCAGTTGGGTTGGACGTACCTCCTTTCCTTCTACAATGACCCCAGCACAACCTCTCAACTAACCCTAGAATTGACCCTCCTTGAATCATGGTGGGCTATATCTCATTTACTGATTGGGTATAACTCCTATCCACTACTTAGGGATTTAAATTGTCAAAAACCCAAAATTCTATTTTTACTAAACGCAGTCCACCCAATTGAACTATCCCTCAACCCCATAAGGGAATCCCTATAAAAACTCATCTACAGGGTCTGGTATAATTATTCTAGGCTACAAATGACCTTAATAAGGTATTTCCCAATTTCCATAATTTTCCATATTAATTTGGTATTTATTTTAATTCAAAATAATTAAGGACTTAGGTCACATTACAAATGATCTACCCTCAAAATGATTCCTCATGTTACATGAAAATTATCAGTAAGATGATATCCTAAATAAAGGTGGTTCACTGAGTATCATGACCCTAGGATGCTATTTGGCCTACTATATCATCATAATCATATAATTACCAAAATGCCACTATAATTAGGAAAAATAGTAATTTCACTTCTGAAAATTCTACAAAAATTACCCAATGTTCATATGGGAACCTAGAGTCCGCTTCCAAAAGAATGTGTCATTACCATGTGATTTGACATTTTAAAAGGATTAAATACTCAAGTGATGTAAATCTCAATTTCTACATGAAGTATATGGAATACAATTCCAATAGCTTCCAAACAATTATCATGTGTATAGATTAACCTAAAATCACAGATCACCAAGTATGATGACAAATACCTATGATTTGATATTTTAAAAAGATTAAATACTCAAGTGATGTAAATCTCAATTTCTACATGAAGTGTTTGAAATACAATTCCAATAGCTTCCAAACAATTATCATGTGTATAGATTAACCTAAAATCACAGATCACCAAGTATCATGACAAATCCCTATGATTTGATATTTTAAAAAAATTAAATACTCAAGTGATGTAAATCTCAATTTCTACATGAAGTATATTAAATACAATTCCAATAGCTTTCAAACAATTATCATGTGTATAGATTAACCTAAAATCACAGATCACCAAGTATGATGACAATTCCCTATGATTTGATATTTTAAAAAGATTAAATACTCAAGTGATGTAAATCTCAATTTCTACATGAAGTATATGAAATACAATTCCAATAGCTTCCAAGCAATTATCATGGGTATATAATAGCATTGAATGACAGTTAACCAAATATCACATTTTTTACCCCATGATTTGATATTTTTCAAAATTAAATTCTCTTAAGCTAGCAAGTACTTAAAATTTCTTACACAAGGAATGAAACTTCAATAAATTATAACAAAAATACTACAACACAATTTCATCCCTAATCATCCACTGATGGAGTTTCAACACCATACAAGGTCCTATGACCATGCATTTCAATTTATTAAGGAAAGGGGTGGCTATTTCATTTATTAGGTAGAAAATACTTAAATGCCTCTAAAATTCCCATTTAAATTTCCCAAGACATTTTATGCCCTTAAAATCATATCCCCAAAGTTCAGAGCCAAGGCTAGAACATTTGGCCCTAAGTCCTTCACAAATCTCACTTTGCACCCTTAAGGATTCACCCTTAGGGTTTTAGATCACACCACCCTAATGGCTCCAATTGGACCATTAGGGTGTGTCACATGCATTTGTATAACCATAACTACATAACCATCATGATGGGAGGAGGCTAACACACTCAACTCCTCAAAAAGACCTAAACCCTAGTTTGACCCTTAAAGGCCCTCATTAGGGTTTCCAAATTTCCAAATCAAATCAACTTCAAATGGAGTGAAATTTTAGGTAGGCACTATACATATATAGAAGAGCCATCCACCAAAGTTTGGTGTCATTTGGACATCATAAGCTCCAAAAATCAACTTAATTTAAATATTCTAGCTACCATAAAAACCCTAGGTAAAATTGTCCACCAAGGGCTTCCCTTTTGGCAGGGGGTGCCCCTATGGTATACCTAGCCATGGTTAAAAGCACAGCTCCTAATGATGAATGGTTTGACCTGGGTAATGTTTCTAATGGGCTGACCTAGTGTACGACCAGTCCTAGCAAAACAGCTCCCTAGGGAGATGTAGGTACCAAATGACCTAAACTCAGGGCCAAATGAAAGTTAAGACCATGGCCTACAACTTTCATGTTGGGCACTCTTTCTAATTTGGCCATTAAGAGGCCTTAATTTCTATTGGAAGTGGACTGAAAAATTAGGGCAGAAAAGCTCACATAAGGAATTAATTAATTCCAGAATAAATAGAGCCGCACGAATCTTGGCGCAGATCAAAGGGCAGCGCGTCGTCTTCCTCGTTGAGCCGACGGCCAGGATTGATCCGCGCTGGTCCGACTTCCTCCCCCATTTCCCGGCCACATGGTGGCCACCACGGCCGGCCACCACCGCCACCACCTTCGTGGTGGTCGGGGCTACGATTTCCCGGCGACATGGCGGCCGGAGGGGGGGGGGGGTTTCCGGCGAGCCTGGGTGGCTCAAATAGAGCCAATTTCCATGAAATCGACGGATGGATTCGGGCTCAATTGAGCCCGGTCCTTCAATCTCTCATGATGGGAAGCTAGCATGAGGGGAGGGGAGGAGAAACGAACCATCGGTGGGGCGTGGCGGCGGTTCCAGCGGCGGTTTGCCATGGAAATGTATAGCTCCGGCGATCCTGCTCCCGATCCTGATTCTCCAGCTACAGCTCCACTCCAAAGCTTGTTTTCGTCTGCTCTCAGAGCTCTGAAGCTAATGGAATGGGTAGAATGCAGTGAGGAGGGCTCCTTGGTTGGTTTTGAGCTTGGGCCTCCTCGGTTCTCCCATGGCTGCCACCCTCCTGCAGCTGCCAGCCTCCTTGCTTCCACCTGGGTCAAGGTCAGACCCCCAGCAATCAGGGAAGGGCCCTAGGTTGATTGGAGATTGAGTGTGGAAGGGGGAATTGCTATAGCTTTAGCTTTATGCTTTTTGAACCACTTTTTGTCCCCTTATCATTTGGCTAATCAAACCATGATAAGTTTCAGACCTAGGGCTGATGGGCAAGGCCTAAGGTCCAAGTATAATGGTTAATTAAGGGGTGCTAGGGTTCATTTCAATCTAGATAAGGAATTCACCTTTAATGGCCTATGTTGACCATGGTTGACTTTCTCAACCATGGTGAGTGGGTTGACCCCACTTGGGGGTCATGGGTCCCTTACCCTCACCCAACATTGGTTGGTCCATGGTGGGGCTCCAATTGGTCCAATTTAGCCTTAAGGTGTGATTTTGACCTAAATTGCGCTAGAGTTGACTTTTGTCAATTTGGTCAATTGGTTGACCATGTGATGCGGATTTTTGGTCCAATGAGTTCCTTAAAGTGTTTAGAGTGTGGGGCTAAGGTCAATTTGAACATTTGAGGGTCAATTGAACCCTAATTGACTTAGTTTGGTTAATGTTGACCTAATGTTGACTTTGGTCAATTTCATGAAATTGGGTCCCACCCAATTGCAACTCTCACCCTATAGGTCTCCCTTAGTGGTTAGGGCATCATAAGTAAGGTCAACTTGGACAATTGAGGGTCAATTGACCTAGTTGAGAGGCTTAGGGTTAGGTTAGTTTTTGAGCTTTGGTGTGCACTTAGCAATTTCCACCCTAGCCTAAGGCCCTTGTGGCCACTCACCTCACCCCTATGCCCTAACATTTCCAATGGGTCTAGGAGGATTGGGGATGTTACAGGAGGTCAGGAAGCTGCTGGAGGCGGGGTTTGTGTCGGAGATCCAGTACCCAGGCTGGGTCTCCAATGTTGTAATGGTGAAGAATGGGGAGGGGAAGTAGCGCATGTGTATCGACTTTTCTATCCTTAATAAAGCTTGCCCCAAGGATTGCTATCCCTTGCCTAGAATCGACAAGCTAGTAGACTCGGCCGTCGGATTCCCTGTCATGAGTTTTTTAGATGCTTTTTCTGGTTATCATCAAATCCGCATGAACCCACCCGACGTAAAAAACGTTTCCTTCATCACCAACGACGGATGATATTGCTATAAAATGATGCCCTTCGGGCTTAAGAACGCAGGATCCACTTACCAACGAATGATGGACAGGGTGTTCAAGGAGCAAAAGGGGCGAAACCTGGAGGTCTACGTCGATGATCTCATGGTGAAAAGCAAAAGCGTGGGGGAACACCTCCGAGACTTAGAATAGACCTTCGCCACACTTCAAAAATATAAAATGAGGCTGAATCCGGCCAAGTGTGTTTTTGGGGCTGGAAAGGGAAAGTTCTTGGGTCACCTTTTGACCCCGGCAGGAGTGGAGCCAAACCCCGATAAAGTCAAGGCAATCATGGAGATGGAAGCACCTAGAAACACCAAAGAGGTTCAGCGCCTGACGGTCTGTCTGGCCGGGCTGAGCCGGTTCCTCTCCAGGGAAGGAGAGAAGTGCTCGCCTTTCTTCAAAACCCTACAGGACAATAAGAAGTTCGAGTGGTCTACGGAGTGTCAGGGGGCCTTCGAGAGCCTAAAGCTTCAGTTGGCCAAGGCTCCCTTATTACAAGGGCCTAGAGAAGGAGAAGATCTCTTCTTGTACGTCGGAGTAGGGGCGGAAGTCGTAAGTTCGGTCTTGGTCCGCGAGGAAGGGAGATGGCAACTCCGCATCTACTATGTAAGTCGGGTCCTGCAGAAGGCTGAGCTACGCTACCCCATCCTGGAAAAGTTAGCGTTTGCCTTGATAGTCTCGGCTCGGAGACTCCGACCCTACTTTCAGGCCCATCCGATCAAGGTAGTGACTGATCATCCTCTCCGCAGCATTCTGGATGGGGTAGAACATTCAGGAAGATTAGCCAAATGGTCGGTGGAGCTCAGCGAGTTCGACGTCACGTACGTCCCTCGACTAGCCATGAAAGCCCAGGCAGTGGCAGACTTCCTGGCCGACTATACCATGGAGGTAGGTGAGGAGGAGGCACCCCGACGAGTGCCTTGGGAAATGTTCGTAGACGGAGCGTCAGGGAAGAACTTGTGCGGGGGAGGCATCATCCTTATCAGCCCCCAGGGCACCAGGATCGAGCAGGCCATCCAGATTCATTTCTCTATCACCAACAATCAGGCGGAATATGAGGCCGTCATCGCAGGGCTTCATCTAGCGCGGGAGCTGGGAGTTCACGACATAAGAGTCCACTCTGACTCTATGGTGGCCGCCTCCCAGGTCCGAGGAGAGTTCGAAGCAAGGGATCCAATATTGCAACGCTACCTAGTAAAGGTCAAAGGCTTGGTGGGATCCTTCAAGTCCTTCTCCATACAGTACGTCCCGAGGGAGGAGAACGCCCAAGCAGACCGACTAGCCAAATACGGCCCCGCGGTCGGAGGGACAGTCACGGGTTTGTTTCGACCCTCTATTGAGGAAAGTGAGATGATGGACATTGATCAGCCCTCGTCGTGGATGGACCCTCTCATTACTTTCTTGACCACGGGCCAGCTGCCCGCGGAGGTTCAGGATAAGTGGCGATTCAGGTACAAGTCCATTTATTATTTACTAACTGACGGGGTGCTCTACAGGAAGACTCTATCCGGTCCCCTGGCTAGGTGCCTGTCCGAGGAGGAGGCCTCCCAGGTCTTGGAGGAGATTCACACAGGCGAGTGCGGTAGTCATTCGGGAAGTCGAACCCTGGAAAAGAGAGTACTCCGAGCGGGGTACTTCTGGCCCACCATCAGGAAAGACGCGGAGGAGTTCGCGAAGAGATGCTCAAAGTGCCAACTCTACGCCCCGCTCCAGTTACAGCCAGCCCAACGTCTCCGGTCAATCACCACCCCCTGGCCCTTCGCCATTTGGGGGATGGATCTGGTAGGACCATTCCCCCCGGCAAGTGGGAAAAGGAGATATCTCCTGGTGATGATCGATTATTTCTCCAAGTGGATGGAGGTGAAGGCCCTGGCAAAAACGACCTCCCTAGTGGTGAAGAACTTCATTTGGGGGGAGATCGTATGTAGACATGGTCTACCCCTCGCCATCGTCACCGACAATGGTCCGCAATTCACAAGCCTTAAACTCACCGACTTCTGTAGTCAACTTGGCATCGATCTCCGCTTCGCCTCAGTCCATCATCTGAGGAGCAACGGTCAGGTGGAGGCGGACAACAAAATCATCGTCAACTTGCTCAAAAAGAAGGTGGAAAACCTGAAAGGGAACTGGGTGGAGCAGCTCCCCTCAGTCCTATGGGCCCTGAGGAGTACCCCCACCACAGCAACCGGCGAAACACCATTCAAGCTATCACATGGCTCGGAGGCTCTCATCCCTATAGAATTCGAGGTCCGAAGCCCTAGGGTGGTGGCGGCGGAAGAAGGAGACGAGGGGTGGAGACTTGAGAACGAAGACGCGCAACGACTCGCCTTGGATTTTGTGGAGGAGCTCCGCGACCAGGCCACGATCCGCCAGGAAGAAATCAAGCGGAGGATGACAAGACACTTCGACAAGCATGTCCGAGTCAAGCAATTCGACAAAGGAGACTTGGTCCTCAAAAAAGTAGACGTCGCAGGGAGATCCGCAGTAATAGGTAAACTCCACCCCAATTGGGAAGGCCCCTACATTATCTTCGAGGTATTGAAAACAGGCGGGTACCGTCTACAGAATGTCGAGGGAGAACTCCTAGGAAACACTTGGAGTGGAGACGACTTGAAGCGTTTCTACTCCTAGAATTAATGTAATACTTAGATTATTTTTGTTATGCTTAAAAACAATAACACTTTCCATGGCAAACTCGTAACGCTTCACCACCTGGGCGACAGATACCGAGCAGTGAGTTCTATGTCCTCGAGCAGAGAGTTGTCGTAGACCAGGCCGTAGCACTGGGCTCCTCCCCTGCAGGCTGGCTACTTGCCCCCCGAGTGAGTTAAAGTCCTCGAGATGTGTTGTTGCCGTAGACCAGGCCGTAGCACTGGGCTCCTCCCCTACAGGCTGGCTACTTGCCCCCTCGAGTGAGTTCTATGTCCTCGAGCAGAGAGTTGCCATAGACCAGGCCATAGCACTGGGCTCCTCCCCTGCAGGCTGGCTACTTGCCCCCTCGAGTGAGTTCTATGTCCTCGAGCAGAGAGTTGCCGTAGACCAGGCCGTAGCACTGGGCTCCTCCCCTGCAGGCTGGCTACTTGCCCCCTCAAGTGAGTTCTATGTCCTCGAGCAGAGAGTTGTCGTAGACCAGGCCGTAGCACTCGGCCCCTCCCCTACAGGCTGGCTGCTTGCCCCCTCGAGTGAGTTCTATGTCCTCGAGCAGAGAGTTGTCGTAGACCAGGCCGTAGCACTGGGCTCCTCCCCTGCAGGCTGGCTACTTGCCCCCTCGAGTGAGTTCTATGTCCTCGAGCAGAGAGTTATCGTAGACCAGGCCGTAGCACTGGCCTCCTCCCCTGCAGGCTGGCTACTTGCCCCCTCGAGTGAGTTCTATGTCCTCGAGCAGAGAGTTGTCGTAGACCAGGCCGTAGCACTGGGCTCCTCCCCTACAGGCTGGCAACTTGCCCCCTCGGATGAGCCCCAGACCCTAATAAGTTCCAACCCCAAAAAAGCAATCTCATAAGGGCAGGGGATGCGAGGCGAGTACCCTAAAAACCTCCCAGACTCGTGAATAGCGAAATTACTCGTCTATTGGTCAACCATCTCGCGAAAAGCCCTAACAGGGGCGAGAAGCACACTCCAACCGCCTCATACTCCGCGAAGGCATAAGCAAAAACACACATGACTAAGGTGAGGAGAGCTCTCGCGCGAGCCCTCGCCACGAGCGATTACCCCCTAGGCGCGAGTATGCTACATCGACAAGCGCGCCACAGAAAATATGATAAAAGTAATAAATAATAATAACGAGCGTGTCAGACGAGATTTACGACAAGGAAAGAGAAAAGATCGAGCGGATTAACATAGGGCGAGCACGCCAATTCAATCAAACAGAAATGGCGAGTACGCCGAAAGTATTCCCAATAGAATATTATTACAAAGCCGACATACTATAAAAACGAGTTATTCGCCCTGGTCCCCCTCTTTTGATTCGCCAGATCAGCCATCACTTGGAGTCCTTGGTCACCGCCTCACGATATAGTTCTGGGAGAAGGTCCGCGAGATCGACTTTGGCCCCCTCCGCAGTAAGAAGAAATCGCCGCCGGAGCCGCTCCCGTGTAAACACCATTGTCTTGATGGCCAGCTGCCTACGCGTCTCAGCGACCTGAGCCGGGGTGAAGTGAAGGAGCTGCGGAGCTGTGGACGACTCCCCTCTGCTGGGATGCCGGAGCTCAGCTATTTTCAATTCCGCCTCGGCGAGGCGAGTCCCCAAGTAGTTGTCCTCCCACTGCGAGGCGGCCAGCTGCGCCTCCAGCTCAGAGACATGCGTCACCAGCGCGACGGTGGACTCCTTCATTTACAAAGGTCAGACGATAGCGTCGGCCAGCGAGTGAGAAGTAAGCGAACAAGGACACTTACCTCGGGAGGAATGACCTCCTTAGCCTTGGACCCGGCAAGTTCCTCCTCCACTGCCGCCAGCTTCTTCTCCAGCTCTTTGTAGGCGGCGCCCAGTTCGCGAAGTCGCCTATTCGATTAAAGCCCCCGCCGCGCAGTCTGGTGAGCCAGCTCGGCAGTGTGGAGAGCGGAGCGGCTGGTGAGGTTGGCTAGCTCGCGAATAGAAGCCTCCGCGAGAACTTCGGCGTCTTCTCGGCCATACAGCCCGTAGAGCAGGTTGTACTCCTGATTGCCCACCTCCTCGAAATCCTCCCAAGAGGGGAGGAGCGAACTTACCAGGACCCTGTTCACGTCGTGGTCCCATATCAACATCGGGTTACCTTTAGGGTCCTCGCTCCTCATCACCAACCCAAAATTTGTGTGGTACGAGGGTTCAGGAGGCGGGCTCGCCGGAGGACGAGAAGATCTCCCCGTCTTCTACTTCTTTCGCCTTGGCTCGCTAGCCGAGGCAGCCTCGGGGTCAACCCGACCCTTCCCCTTGTCCAACAGCGGGGGCATCCCGCTGTCCAGTGAGACCACCGCCGCTCCAAGGGCCCCCTCGGGGTGAGGCTCGCTTGACCGACGTCGCGAGGCGTCGCAAGGAGGACGGGTGGGGACGGCGCGCTCACCTGCAAGAGGGTGAATGTTAATTCAGATCCCTACCAAGAACAGAGGATCAGGGGAGGGGGGAGCGCGGCGAGTATTGCCCAGGACTTACCCCCTCCAGGATTCACGAAGGCGAGCTGATCCACGCCTCGCCGCAGGAAGACCACATCCATAACCTTATCCTTCATGTAAGTATAGAGGCTCAGAGCGTCCACTTTCAAGTGAGGCGGTCTGTACTCCGTCTCTGTCTTCTGAATGGGGGCGAAGGGAATGTTACCAAAGTCGCCTCGCACCCGGACGAATTTATCGGTCCAATGATGGACCTTGTTGAGCGTCTCGGCAACCTTAACGCACACGCTGGTGAAAAACAGGGTGCCGTCGTCAGTCGCCTTCAGGGTCAGGACTGTTGAAACCGATTTCTCGGTCTCTCGTAGAGCTCGGGGCCCTCACCGAAATGAGGGGCGGCTAGCCCTTACTGATCCCTCAGAGAAGGTAGACCGGAAACTAGGAAGGTTGACTAAGACCTTAGTCACAGCGAGGAGGTCCCTCCACTAACCCGAAAGATCGTTGAGCGCTTCCCCTCCCAAGCCAAAGCTGAGACTCGGGCACCTTGGAGAGCTCTAGAGATGCTAACCAAAGAAAGCCTAAGGAGAGGGAAGCTGAAGTGAGATCCCCTCCAAAGGTGCCCTTAAGGTCCTATTTATAGATTTTCTGATCTGGTCTGCAAATAACAGGATTCCGCCTTTTGATTTTTCTATCCGCACCCCCAAATGGGTCTGCTAACAGCCAAGCTCCGCTGTTTGGAGAGGCTAAGGGCAGACCACCAAGGGTAAAAGGGTAAGTCGACCCTAATGATTTATGGATAAGGGATTGCGAGAACCCCACTGTCGGAGCTCTCGCAGGCCTTCTCGCGAATCCTGCCCGCGACACCTCTTCTAGGGGATCGCCTTGCGAGAACCCTGCTGACGGAGCTCTCGCGGGTCTTCTCGCAGATACTGCTCGCGACACCCCTTCCAAGGGGTCGCCTTGCGGGGACCTCGCTGGCCCATTCTGGTGGTCTGCCGAGATCTCATCGGCTGGGGGCCGATCTCGGCGAGGTCTGGATCTCGCCACTCCCATCTCGCTCGGTTTCCTTGTTTGGCGAATATCGGGGTTGTACAAGGACCTTGCGGAAAGCGGAAAGGTTGAATTCGATCTTCTCCTCGCGCAGGTAGCAGGCATAGGCGACCAAGACGCTGATCACGTTGGGGTTGACCTGCGCGGTGATCATCCCTAAGTATCGAAAGACCTGGCGCACCTCAGGCCATAGGGGCAGCCTCAACCCCACCTGGAAATGGGCCAAGGGGATGGCGAGTTCCCCGTCGTAGAGGGAGTTGAGGAACTCACCAGGAGTTGGCCGCCTCGCTGAATAGCCCGGGGGCAGGTAACGGTTCTCGACGTCCGTCAGCTCCTCGCCCAGAGTCTGCGAGCTGGGGAAGTTGTGCGCTCGAAAATTGCGGACATAGAAGGCACACCCGTCTTCGGATGGCTCTTTCCCCATGGCGGGTGGCGAATAGAGGGGAAGGTCTAACAGGCAAAGTTCGGAGAAAAGTGCTTGGGGAAGAGAGAGGTGTGGGAGCGTATCCACCCACTTTAGAGGGCCCTCTATTTATAGACTCCGCCCCATCCGGCTGGTCGCGCGCGAACTGGACAACCACCTATGTGAGTAGGCCTAAACGAGTAGCTAGTTCAATGGCGCGCGGGTAAGAGGCAGCGACCCTAACACAAAGAGAATACAGCGCGGGTACGAAAAGCCTTTAACAGAAACTCCCTAAGCGCGTAGCGGCAATACACAAAAGACACAAAAATATCGCCTACACATTACAGGGGCCCAGGAGGCCGCGAGTGCCCTTACATGTCAAGCGTCAAAAAAAGGCAAAAAACATCAAAAGAAAGAGCATAGCCTAATGAGTTAGGCGGCGCGCGCGCTGAGGATGGCGAGCTCTCCAAGCAATGCTGTGAGCTGCTCGCAGGTCTTCGCGGGCCTGCCCCAGACTCTCCTCGCTCTGTCGGATGTGATCCTCGCCTCGGCGGATATGTTCTTCCAGTAAGGAGGCCTCCCCCGCGGTGCCAGCCACCTGCGAGAAGCGATGAAGATCATCTTCGGTAGCTTGCTGCCGAACCTCCACCTCATACAACCTCGTCTCCAAATCAGTCGCCCTGTCAAGAGACCGTCCTCTCCCTGCACCTGCTGTTGAAACTCCTCCACTTCAGAAAGGCGGTCCCCGAGGTCAACCAGTCGCACGTTCACCTCGGCGGGCGGCACAGACATCAGAAAGGAATCGTGGGCTCGAAGGATAGCAATCAAGCGAGCCCACGACCCCTCGTTAAAGCCCAGCGGGTCCGCGAGTAGCTCCCTCAAAGGAGTAGATGCCACAGGCGGTGGTGACCCCAGCAGTGAGTTCGTCGATGGCAGACGACTGGAAGAGGGAGACCCCCGACTATCTGAAAGGATATAAATGATAAGGGTAAGCGACAGAAATGAAGAAGGCGACAAGGTAAGCAAGGCGAGTACCCCCGGGAGTATTGTTCCCTTCCTGGTGGCGAGGCAGATCTGCCCGCAACCTCCCAGTAGAGGCAGACAAGCGGAGAACCACACCGGTCCCCCCGGATAAAGGCCCTATCATCAAGGATTTCCCCCCGGTAGTTGGGTGGGTCGGCGGGCCTACCCCAGACTGCTGAGGAGGCGACTGCGAGGGAGGAGGAAGGAGGGTCAAAATTTGCCCTGGGGCCGAGGAGGACGCGGTCCCAAGATACATCGACAGCGTCGTGCCGAATGGGCCAGGCTGAACCGGGCGGCTAGGAAGCACTGCAGATAACGAAAGGTCAGTACAAATTCAGCCCAGGGGGATGAGAAGAAAGTGCCCTTACCAGGTGTCATGGTTGGACGAACTGGAGGAAACAGCAAGGCGCCCTGATCCGCTGGAGGCAATCTCGCCTCCTCGAGCCCACCTGTTGTGATTCGAACCTCGCCCTCACCTTGCTGACGAGATGAGTCAGCGACGAGCTCTTCATGAATGGGCGAGGTCGTCACTTTCCCAAGCAAGGGTCCGCACCTCGTCGTGGATTCCGGATCTGTGGAAGATCTCTCGCGTGGCTCCAGGTCGACTCTCTTCCGCTTGGACTTCTTCTTCCTAACGCAATCAGGAGGGCGAGGCGTCAGGAACTCTCCAATGATGTCAAGGACGGCTCCGGCCTCAGGCTCATCATCAACGAGCTCCCGGTCGGCGGCTACAGAAGACCCTCCCTTGGAAGACATTTCAGCATACGGGATGAAAGGTATACCCCCACTCTATTTATAGAGGAAGAGTCAGCCAGCGCGCAACCTCGCCGAATAAGGTGTTGGACTATTCTTTCCGATCTCTAGCGAGCTCGCAAAGAGCGGGGATTGTGTACAACCCGTATTCGGCGAGTAGGACCGTAGGCCTCAACGAGTCGATCGGCACCCTTCAGCGAGTAGACCAGAGACGATCTTACTCGCCCAGGGAAAGGAAGTGAATACACCCTTCCCTGCCGCGTCCTTGGCGAATAGGTCTGGACCTAGTTGTCTCGGCCGCAATCTCCGGGAGGGAGGGGAGAGTACGGGCCGCTCCGGCTCATCAACCCTCCCTCACTAGCCGCAGACTAGTAGTTGGTGCGATTAGTGTTGGATCTTGTGGCGCCCTTAGAGGGGGGGGTGAATAAGGGTGTGTTTAAATTATAATTTTTATACTAAGAATTTTTAAACAAATTTTACTTTTCTAAATATTACTTATAAAAATTTCAAACCAATGTAATTTTTAAATTAATTCAAACACAAATTTCTAAGTTAAAGATTAAGCAACCAAATTTGCAATTAAAGAAAATGTCATAATTCTTAATCATGAAATTCACATACAATAAAAATGATCTTAACAATGCTTAAGATCAAGACACAAATATGAAAATAAACTTTTAACAATTTGTGTTTACCAATCCTTCTCCCAAGGATCGGAAGACTATCACTTGTCTCTCCCTAGACCAAGCCCAAGCCTATCCTCTAGATCTTCCCAAGATCTAGACGTAGCACACAAGGCCACGATTTCCTACCAAGCCACGCAAGGACTTGGATGCTCCGCACAAGGAAGCGATTTTCCCCTAAGCCACGCAAGGACTTAGACGTCACGCACAAGGAGACGATTTCCCTACCAATACAAAGTGAAATGTATATAAATGAAACTACAAAATTAAATGATGAACTCCCTAGAAATTCAGATCTCTGAAAGGAAGGTTGAAGCCTCGAGATGATTGTTGATGTAGAAGCGCGTCCGATCTCGTCTTCAATTTCAAACCTTCTCAGCACAAATGGGAGTTCATGAGGTTCTGGAGCTCTCTGGTTCGTATGCACTCAGGAAAGGACTTAGAATCTTCAAAGCTCTGGAATGCACGAACAAAACGAACCACTTTATAGATTTTCACTGTCGCCTGGGTGACATCGCTGTCGGAATTCCGACAGCGCCAAACTACCGCTCGTCCGCTCGATGTGCTGTAGTGCGGGCAGTTGCTGTAACTTCTATGTTGTCGCCTGGGCGACATCGCTGTCGGAATTCCGACAGCTTCTCTTCATTTTTGCCCTCCGAAACTTCTCCAGACTGTAGATGGAGTCGTTCTCATCTCCGAAATGGGGTGGACCGTTCTGTAACTCTTCCTGGATTGAAAGTTATGGCCATTTTAAGATCAGCACACAAAACTCATCCTTTTGCTTTTTTCTAATGTGTACACACTCTTGGATCATGCCCATGAACGAGGACTTATCTCCTCATTGAACCTGTACAACCTGGACACTATAAACACACAAAAGACTAGATCAAATACAACACGGTATTTGTTATTCTTAAACTAAGAGATGCGGAACATAGGCTCCAACAATCTCCCCCTTTTGATAATAACAAATACCCGTATGAGAAATTAGTGAGATTAAGACAATTTGTGTTTAGAGATAAGTGCGGTAATAAGATATGCATGAATAACATATTAAGAGCGTTATAGAATTGAAAGCGATAATGCCTACTCTTTCTATATCAAGTCCTCCCCCTACATTAGTGTTCTCTTATAAACTACTCCCCCTAAATATCTATTTTACTAGATTTCTCAATTTCATCTCCCCCTTTGTTATTAACAAAAGTGGGTAGGGATGAGTGTATATCTTTAAAGATAGGTAAGGAACAACTTATTGAAGGATTTTCATGATCGAGCATATGATAGTGTATGCACCTCCTATATGATTACTCCCCCTACAAATATACCCATTTTTTGAGTCTAATATCATTATAATGCACTCCCCCTAAATATTAGATTTATGCAATTTAATCTCCCCTTTTGGTAGAATCAAAAGAGGGTTTAGGAGCGAGTATGTATAATAAGGAGTAATATATTTTATGTCGAGAAGAAAAATAGGATGCAATCAAAAGCTTGTTAAATACTACTTGTTGAGAAAAATATAAGCATGATGTAACATAAAGTAGTAAGCAACATAGCTAACATGATAAAGTAAGCATTCTATTTTAAGATACCACTTGCTTAAAGGAAAATACGGTGTTAAAAATAATAAGCACTCTTAAACATAAACATCATTTTAGAAGATAAAACCATATAAAGGATAACGAGTTTTAAATTTGAAAAGTTGATGTTTGAGTTACAGATTGAAGAGATGATATTCCATTAAGATAAAAAAATTGCAAGCATGATTTCATAATATCAAGAAAAGATACACAAACTACAATGTAATAAAATTTGCATTTCAAGTAAACATAAACATTGTTGCGGTCATGCTTTGCTATCTAGTGCATTTACTTAAGTTTGTAGAGATTTGAGTAGATGAGCATTAGGATCCAATTCTCATGAGTAGAAGTTGTATGAAGGATAATGATGTGTACAAAGTAGTGTTTTGATAAAGTATACAAGTGAATCAATCAAAAACACATGACATATATAATGAAATAACACAACATTAAAATACACAAATAATATTACTTCCACACTATTTCAATGCACATGAATAAATAGTACAACTATCAAGGTGCTCTGCACACACAATGCTTATTAAGACTTATCAGGGTGCAAAGTAGTGCTTGGGGGATCACTTTTATACTTTTTAGCTTTATTTTCAAATTTTTTGTGATCCGGTGTACTAAAGAGAAGTGGTGTATAAATTGTTTGCTACAAGACACTTTACAATTCTTAGCCAAGGTGCTCAACCTCACAATGCTCATTAAGACTTATCAGGAGGGTGAGTAGTGCTTGGTGGAGTTTTCCTTGTCATTTATTATTTGCTTTTTAGTTTAGTGACTAAGGACTCCGAATTCACTTGTTTTGCAAACATAGCATTTTAAACCACATTTCTCTAAAGAATAAGTGCATGAAAGACAAAGAATTGTAATAACCAATTCAATGTTGTGTAGGTAATCTATTTAGGCATTTTAATTATTTATGTTATTACACTACACAATCATGTAAGAATAAGATTGTAAACACATGTAGGTTATCAAAAATAAGTGAGTGAATGAATCATTATCAAACATAATACATTACTCATACTTAGAGGCATGCTAAACATTTCTACACATGTTTATCTACAATCAATTTCATTGCACATAACAAGATAATTTTCAAGGCATGTCAAATACAAAACAATGTTTTTAAGAAATTTGAAAGTTAAATTAAACATTATATTTAATCTTTAATTGATATAATTAATCATCCATCCTTGACAATGGCAATGAATAACAATCAGTTTTTTTTATAAATTTTTGATTTTTGTTTATATATGCACAAAACAATAAACACACATAAAGAAAAACATATTTTTGTTCTTTGAAATTGTTTTGTAATTTTGTATTTGTTTTTTTTTTATATATATTCTCTGGAAATCATAGAAGTCTTTAATAGCCCTTTCAGTAAATGATATTCTATGCCAGAGAAATAAACAAAAATAATGTATGAGAAAATACATATATATTTTTTAAAAGAAATAAAATTTTGTTTTAAAAGAAATAAAAAGATAGAAAACTTTTTACAAACACACAAAATATTAAAATAATACCAGAAATAATTCAAAACAAAAAAAAAATATTTTAGAGCAAAGGAGCTAACGTCGGGCATTAACTTCTTAACGCCAAAATAGAACTGCATTTCTTGATGTTTTGAAAAATATTTTTCTCAATTCATTTGTATTATAAAGAGACCTTCCTTCAGTTGAAATTTCAGAGTATATTGATTAGATTTGAAGGCTCTTTTAGCATGTATTTGGTGATTTTTCAAATACTTATGTTTGGTAAAATCATTAAAGCTCGAAATATTAAAATATGCAAACACATGATGCAATGTTAGAATAAAAAAAACAAATATGCATGATTTATGTATAAAGAGTGAGATAATGTTCATGCAATGAATATAATATAAGTATATCTAAGATCAAGATACCTTAACTACATGACTACACTCTAGCCCCGTACTAAGTGACGGATGGGCATGAGGAGCTGCACACGTGCCGTAGGTTGGGGTGTTAATCCCATATGCATACAAAAGACGACGCTCAACCTAGCACTCTTTCCCCCCAGTGCCTCTCAAGGCCCCACTGGAACCCTCCCCGGTTAAGGATAAGACATGACTTAAAGGTTAGGTCTCTAATGCACACAATCCTATGCCATCGCTATTGTGAGACACGTGTCATAGGTTTATTGATTATGGACATACTAAGCGTGTAAGCCTTAAATATATTAACTGTGTTATAATTTTATGATTAGTTTTGGATTTACAATTTTATCGAAGATTGTTGATTTTAAATCCATTTAGAAAAGTTTTATTCATGCAAATAACTATAAAGGAAAATAAGATTTTCATATTTTAATGATATAATTTACTTTAGCATTGCAAGATATAACTAGCATGAGCATTGATTTCTATCTATGGTACGTGATAATGCTAGTGTGATGAATTAGGACAACATGGTGCAAAGCTAAGTAAAGATGGACAAATATAAGATTGAGTTGCATGTACTCAAACGTAAAGTTTTGAATTTTCATAGACCTAGAAAGAAGTGACAATTCTATTTGATTTCATCTTGTTGATATCAAGTTAATTCATAGGTCTAAAGATAATGAGATTCATGCAAACAATAAAGATGCACATCACACACACAAAACAAGATATGAAACTATAATACCAATTGCAATCATATATTTCATAATTCCTAAGGTTGATAGAATTAGTTGATTTAAGATAGGTCTTGATGGATCATGAATTATGATATATGATTATAGTGATTTTTAGCATAGGATATTAATAGATCATGGTGGTGATTGTGAAATCATATTCATCATTTTTGTAAATTTTCTTTTTGATTTTAATTTTTAGAAATTAGACAAAACAAATACAAGGTATTTGACAACAATAATAGTAAAAATAATTTTTCAAAGAAAATCAGAATTTTTAGGAAAATATGCTACCGCCAGCGTTCGTGATAACGCCTGGCGTTAGCAACAGAGTTACTATATTTGATTTAAAACACATTGTTTTTGATATTATCTGATTCTGATTTTTCTCGATTATGATTTCAATATAGGGCTATTATATGCAGCAACGAAAAATAAACAAATATGCAATTAGTTGCGCATTTAATATTTTAGCATAAGACCCCTAAAAATCCATTTAAATCTAATTTTGAAAGTAATTTCATTAATCTTGATAATATCATTTAGAAAATTTAGCATTCAATTTATAATGATAATATAAGACATTTATAGGCAAAGGATTTAAAAAGGATAAAACAAAAAGAAAAGATAGATCACTTAAAAATTATGACTTTATGTTCAATTTAATTCAATTTTGATTTGATAAACATTAGGCTTAAAATGTAAAAGTCATATTTCATAATATATCTAAGTGACCTTAGCGTGTTTGCTCAAAAATAAGAAAACAAACAAAAGAAAAAGCAATTAAGCATATCATGAAGTAGAGTACTGATATTTCATTTTTAATTAATTTCTACTTCATGCAATACGATGATTCCTAGTGAATGAGAGATTTAGGTATCCAAAGGGGACCAAGTGTGATGGTTCCTTTGGGTACCCAAATACATCGTGTAGGCTTTTGGAGAGATAGTGATGAATGGGCCTTTATAAGTGGAGTTAGTGTTTCGTTTTTAATTTTGGGCCTCCATTCATACTTTGGTTGTTTATCTTTTAAATTCATATTATGATTATTTGACATCTTTTGGGGATGAAGTTGTTTGAAAAATAATTCATTTTGGATTTAAGTTTATTCAAATTATTTTTCAAAATACATTGATGTTGATAATCATAATGAATTTTATTATATTGATTCTTTAAAAGTTTATAAGAGTGATTGTCTTTCTTTAGAATTGAATGTTGAAAGAGTGGGTTACAATATGTTTTAAATGATTGGTCCTTATTTAGATGATTTTCATTTCCACTCTTTCTTATAGACCTACTCTTATAATATGAAGTTAAGCTTTTAGACTTTTGAAAATTTGATAAACTAGAAAAAAGAGATTTTTTTCATTATATGAAATTTTTTGAATAAACATTTTTAATGATTCTAGTTTATCCTTTAAATTATCATTTTCTTTTATCAATTTTTCATTATGCTCTTTTGAAATTAAAAGTCATTTTTCTAAAATCTTGAGTTCTTCTTTAAAAGAATTATAATCAAAACAAGATTTAACATTTTTAATTAAAGAGCATGATAGAGAATTTGAAACATCAATATAAGATTCTACTTTAGCGTTTGCTTTTAATGTTTTATTTTCTAAACGTAATTTGGAATTAGCATGTTTCAACTTTGAAATTTTACGTTTAGCAAATTTAAGCACACGAAATGTAGAAATAGAATTTGTTACAAAAAAGGAAGATTTAGATTTTCTTACCTTGCTATAGTTTCCGTCTTCTCTTTTGCTTGATGTTTTGCCAACAAATGAGTCCAACATTGTGACGTTGTATTCTTCTTCCTCCAAGCATGAGTCCTCATCGATTTCTTCTCTTGGATCCATAAGGAATTCCTCGTCGATTTCTCTCTTAGATTTATCTTCCTTCAAGAATGAGTCCTCATCGATTTCTTCTCTTGGATCCATAAGGAATTCCTCTTGTTCATCATCTGTGGAAGGAAGACTATAGGAATTCTCAAGAAATTTCCAAACTTCATAAGCAGTAGGAAGTGTATAAATAAGTTTGAAAATATTTTGATCTAATGCACAATATAGACTATTCATAGATTTGGCATTTAAAAACATTTCATTTTTATTTAAAATACTTGGGGGCATTTTAATTATAATATTCCATACTTCCATATCCAAAGATTTAAGAAATTTTTCCATAAGAGTTTTCCACCCATTATAATTTTTACCTTCAAATAAAGGTGGTGCTAAAGATTTTTCATTTATAAGAAAATTTCCCCTACTAGTAGAAGCGAGATCATGAGATGCCATTATTCCCAGTTGTTAAACCAATTTGGAATAACCTGGCTCTGATACCACTTGTTGGATCTTGTGGCGCCCTTAGAGGGGGGGTGAATAAGGGTGTGTTTAAATTATAATTTTTATACTAAGAATTTTTAAACAAATTTTACTTTTCTAAAAATTACTTATAAAAATTTCAAACCAATGTAATTTTTAAATTAATTCAAACACAAATTTCTAAGTTAAAGATTAAGCAACCAAATTTGCAATTAAAGAAAATATCATAATTCTTAATCATGAAATTCACATACAATAAAAATGATCTTAACAATGCTTAAGATCAAGGCACAAATATGAAAATAAACTTTTAACAATTTGTGTTTACCAATCCTTCTCTCAAGGATCGGAAGGCTATCACTTGTCTCTCCCTAGACCAAGCCCAAGCCTATCCTCTAGATCTTCCCAAGATCTAGACGTAGCACACAAGGCCACGATTTCCTACCAAGCCACGCAAGGACTTGGACGCTCCGCACAAGGAAGCGATTTTCCCCTAAGCCACGCAAGGACTTAGACGTCACGCACAAGGAGACGATTTCCCTACCAATAGAAAGTGAAATGTATATAAATGAAAATACAAAATTAAATGATGAACTCTCTAGAAATTCAGATCTCTGAAAGGAAGGTTGAAGCCTCGAGATGATTGTTGATGTAGAAGCGCGTCCGATCTCATCTTCAATTTCAAACCTTCTCAGCACAAATGGGAGTTCATGAGGTTCTGGAGCTCTCTGGTTCGTATGCACTCAGGAAAGGACTTAGAATCTTCAAAGCTCTGGAATACATGAACAAAACGAACCACTTTATAGATTTTCACTGTCGCCTGGGCGACATCGCTGTCGGAATTCCGACAGCGCCAAACTACCGTGAAAGTATCTAGTTGCGGCCTAAATCACCTAGAGGGGGTGAATAGGTGATCTCTACTGCGATTGCGGAATAAAAAATTTTGCACAAACACAAAAAAAATCACAGCACAGAGACACAAGATTTATAGAGGTTCCCCAAGGGTGGGTACTCCTCTCTCCCGCTCCGCCTATCTAGCACTTCGGGCTAGCGTCGGCAACTTCACCAAAACTCGGATTTATCAACAAATCCTACACTCGAAGACAACGGCTCCTACAAGCTCGGAGACAACACTCCTACAACTCGGAAGATAAACTTCCTACAACTCGGAGTAAACAACTCCTACAACTCGGAGTAAACAACTCCTACAAAATAACTCGGAGTAAACAACTCCTACAGAAATAACTCGGAGTAAACAACTCCTACAGAAATTAAATAAAGTTTAAAATGAAACTTCTCTTGAATCTCAATAGAGATTAACTTCAGATCTTGAGAGACTGAATCTTCTTCTTCCTTTAGAGTGGAAGCTTGGATCTTCAAGGATTAGGAAGAATGAAGAATCGGCAAACCTGATCTGAGTAGGCCCTTTGATTAAATCGAAAAGATCTTCAATATTGAGAGCAGCAACTTGATCAAAGGCCTTCTTATCTGAGAAATCTTTAGTACCACTGAAGAACGAAACTTGAGAGGCGCAGAAGTTAGATCTCAGAAAACTTCTCCAGCACGCGAGGAAGACGACGGCTGGCTTCTTCTTTTTTCTTTTAACAATCGAGAGATGTCTCGTATTTGCCCTAAAATAAAAGACTATTTATAGGGAAATCTCCAACGGCTCGGGCGACAGACAAGGAGGGGTCGCCACGTGTACTATACATGTCGGCCAACCCTAATTTTGGAAAACGAAACTGAAATTTGAAATCCGTCTGTCCGTCATTCGTCGAGACTTCACGTGAACATTCGACGAATTGACTTGCCACAGAATAACACTGAACAACCCGTGAAAAACACCTTCTGTTTTCATTCGTCGGGATTCGTCGGGAGTTCACGAGAACATTCGACGAATGGACTTAGCTGCAGAATTTTCTTCACAACCCAGCCAAAATGACCTCTGTCAGCATTCGTCGGGATTCGTCGGAATGACCCGAGTCATCTCGACGAATGGACTTAGCTGCAGATTTTTCTTCTAAACCAAGTCAAAGGTCTTCTGTCTGGATTCGTCGGGATTCGTCGGAATGACCCGAGTCATCTCGACGAATTAACTCAGCAGAATTTCTTTTCTTTTCCTGAAAACCTGCTCCACTCCTCAAGCTTGAAAACCTTCAGTTATGAGTATATGAAGTACACCCCAAAAGAGAGATTACACATGGACCAACACTTTGTTCTGCACAATGAGGGATTACACTGTTTAGAACTGTGTTTGGTGATCCATTGCAACCTGACTTTGGTGTGCACTTAGCATTAAGACCTGCAAACACATAACTAGAGAACAACATCAAATACATCTCAATTCAACTTAGTTCACAGGAACACTTCTTCAAATCAAGGTAATTGTAGCTACAATACCCAACAATCTCCCCCTATTTGAAGAAGTCAGAACCTATGTACTAAGTTGAATTGCACTTAAAAAATATATATCAAATAGATAAGGATAGTTAAAAACTTAACTTTTTCAACTTTCTCTCCCTTTCAACTTTCTCTTTCAACTTTGCCAATTCTAACTTTGCCAATTCCTCCCAACCTCAAATTCTCTTGCAAATTCAACTTCTCTCCCCCTTTCTGACTACTTCAGATAGGGAAGAAAAAGCATGAGAGCTCAAAGCTCCCCCTCAATCTTTTCTCCCCCTTAGTCTTATCTCCCCCTTAGAGTTTCAGTGCCTGGACTGATTTCCTAAGCTTTTCAGCAACCATACTATATTTCATCTATGTTCTGGTCATGTACCATGAACATCCACTTGTCCAAATGCCTGATTAGAGTTTTGGTTGGCCTTTGGACATACCTGCAAACATGATCAATACCCCTTAGGAACCCAAACATTTTTGGGCCCTTGGTTCCTTGTTAGTGGAACACCACTTGGAACATTAACTTTGCAAGTGGTCGGTCTTGCACTGTTAACTCGTGGAGTTCTTGGCATAGCATGATTGAACCAACAATCTATGGCAAAGTGACCAATTTTGCCACAGCACCAACATTCAAATCTATTGTATCTCCTCTTTGTGTTCTGCTTTGCCTTTTGAACGGGTGGCTTTGCAGAGGGAGCAACCTTGGAGGTAGAAGCCTCGTTGGTGCAACACACATAATTCTTAGGCACAATAGGCTTGACCTGTGGTGCCTTCTTAGCATTTGACCCATGAACAAAAGGTCCATGATGCTTCAATTGAACTTCCTCATAAGGAGCCTTGAGGGAGCTTGATCCAAAGTTTCTGGGCCTGGTCCACACTGGGTTCACCTTAGCAGGCTCAACATGGGTTGGTCTGCTGAAGTGACCATAGGTGCTCTCAAAATCATAGGTGTTAGTGGGGAAAATCACCTTCTTGAAGATTGGAGCACCCTGTGGACCCTTACCTTTAACTTTAGCAGCTCTTCTTTTGGCTGACTTACTTAAGCTCTTTTCAGCAACATGGCCCAAACCACTACTGCCAGAACCAGCAGTGAAAGTATCTATGATAGGCAAAACTGTCTTGGGCTTGGAGAAGTTCATGGTGATCTTCTTTTCAGCATCAAGCTGTTTAGTCAAATCATCAATAATTTCACTCTTCTGAATGCCTGCTGAAGTGGCCTCGGAGAGAGCAATCTTTAATGATAAGATTTCATCCCTGAGTAGGTTAGATTCTTCAATCTCCTTTCTCAGGTTTGATTCTTGATCCTTTAAGGATTGAATCTCCTTTGATTGAGTCTTAACAAGCTTTCGACATTTGTTAAACCCCTTCAGTATTTCCTTATACTTAGCAGTCAACTCAGAATCCTCTTCCGAGTAGTAGTTTTCATTAG
Source organism: Dactylorhiza incarnata (assembly GCA_033032865.1). Taxonomy (NCBI): domain Eukaryota; kingdom Viridiplantae; phylum Streptophyta; class Magnoliopsida; order Asparagales; family Orchidaceae; genus Dactylorhiza; species Dactylorhiza incarnata. Next base: position 1,608,621 of record JAWHQI010000371.1, on the reverse strand, counting down.
CATCAGATGCTGTTTCTGAACATGAAAGAGGGGTAGAAGATAATACCTGACCGTTGTAAGGAACAACTTCTTTGTCATCATCTGACATGGCCATCAGACTGTGGAAGCAGTCTTCTGTGAGGCCATTTCCTTTATATTGACCAGTTTGGTCTTCTGAATCAGGTTGAGCCATCAGTCCAAAGAAAGCCTCTTCATCTGAGTTAGACTCATTTGAGTCACTGCCACTCAGAGTCTTGGACTTCTTGGCCTTCAGTGCCACAGAGTTTTCCCTTCCAGAAGTGGAGCATCCTTCTTCTTCAGCTTTTTTAATACTCAGCTTTAGTTCATGTGAGAGAAGCTTGCCAAATAATATTTGTGGCTCCATCATAGCCAACTTTCCGAATTCCCGGATAGCAATAGCCTTGGTATCCCATTCTTTCGTTAGGGATCTCAAGAACTTGTCATTTAGTTCTCCAACGGTGAATTCCCGATCATAGTTCTTAAGACCGTTGACGATCTTAAAGAACTTCTCATAAGTATCAGAAATGGAGTCTCTTGGATCTTGCTTGAATGCTTCGTATTCTTGGTTCAGCAACGATCTTCGGTCATCCCTCACTTCTTCAGTACCTTCCATAAGAACAACTATAGAGTCCCACATTTCCTTGGCAGACTTGCAGTGTATAAGATTTTGTAGCATTGAATCGTCCACTGCACCAGCAATAATGTTCTTTGCCTTCTTGTCCAAGATGACGAGGGCAATCTCATCTTTGTCTAGCTCCAACATTTTCTTGGGAATCATAATAGCTGAATTTATTGACGATGGCTTCATAGGAACATGGGGACCTTCCTCTACTATCTGAAAAATTCTTGGGTCGGTGGCTTCCATGTAGAACTTCATTCTTTCCTTCCACATAGGGAAGTTCTCCTTAGAACAGACGAGCATCTTGAGAGAATCCTTGGTTTTTCCATTTCAGACAAACTTGCTCTTGCAACTAGATTTAAAGATCTTGTTCAAGGTGTTAACCTTTTAACGAACAACCTCCCTCTGATACCAATTGAAAGTATCTAGTTGCGGCCTAAATCACCTAGAGGGGGGTGAATAGGTGATCTCTACTGCGATTGCGGAATAAAAAATTTTGCACAAACACAAAAAAAAATCACAGCACAGAGACACAAGATTTATAGAGGTTCCCCAAGGGTGGGTACTCCTCTCTCCCGCTCCGCCTATCTAGCACTTCGGGCTAGCGTCGGCAACTTCACCAAAACTCGGATTTATCAACAAATCCTACACTCGGAGACAACGGCTCCTACAAGCTCGGAGACAACACTCCTACAACTCGGAAGATAAACTTCCTACAACTCGGAGTAAACAACTCCTACAACTCGGAGTAAACAACTTCTACAAAATAACTCGGAGTAAACAACTCCTACAGAAATAACTCGGAGTAAACAACTCCTACAGAAATTAAATAAAGTTTAAAATGAAACTTCTCTTGAATCTCAATAGAGATTAACTTCAGATCTCGAGAGACTGAATCTTCTTCTTCCTTTAGAGTGGAAGCTTGGATCTTCAAGGATTAGGAAGAATGAAGAATCGGCAAACCTGATCTGAGTAGGCCCTTTGATTAAATCGAAAAGATCTTCAATATTGAGAGCAGCAACTTGATCAAAGGCCTTCTTATCTGAGAAATCTTTAGTACCACTGAAGAACGAAACTTGAGAGGCGCGGAAGTTAGATCTCAGAAAACTTCTCCATCACGCGAGGAAGACGACGGCTGGCTTCTTCTTTTTTCTTTTAACAATCGAGAGATGCCTCGTATTTGCCCTAAAATAAAAGACTATTTATAGGGAAATCTCCAACGGCTCGGGCGACAGACAAGGAGGGGTCTCCACGTGTACTGTACATGTCGGCCAACCCTAATTTTGGAAAACGAAACTGAAATTTGAAATTCGTCTGTCCGTCATTCGTCGAGACTTCACGTGAACATTCGACGAATTGACTTAGCCACAGAATAACACTGAACAACCCGTGAAAAACACCTTCTGTTTTCATTCGTCGGGATTCGTCGGGAGTTCACGAGAACATTCGACGAATGGACTTAGCTGCAGAATTTTCTTCACAACCCAGCCAAAATGACCTCTGTCAGCATTCGTCGGGATTCGTCGGAATGACCCGAGTCATCTCGACGAATGGACTTAGCTGCATATTTTTCTTCTAAACCAAGACAAAGGTCTTCTGTCTGGATTCGTCGGGATTCGTCGGAATGACCCGAGTCATCTCGACGAATTGACTCAGCAGAATTTCTTTTCTTTTCCTGAAAACCTGCTCCACTCCTCAAGCTTGAAAACCTTCAGTTATGAGTATATGAAGTACACCCCAAAAGAGAGATTACACATGGACCAACACTTTGTTCTGCACAATGAGGGATTACACTGTTTAGAACTGTGTTTGGTGATCCATTGCAACCTGACTTTGGTGTGCACTTAGCATTAAGACCTGCAAACACATAACTAGAGAACAACATCAAATACATCTCAATTCAACTTAGTTCACAGGAACACTTCTTCAAATCAAGGTAATTGTAGCTACAATACCCAACATACCGCCCGTCCGCTCGATGTGCTGTAGTGCGGGCAGTTGCTGTAACTTCTATGTTGTCGCCTGGGCGACATCGCTATCGGAATTCCGACAGCTCCTCTTCATTTTTGTCGTCCGAAACTTCTCCAGACTGTAGATGGAGTCGTTCTCATCTCCGAAATGGGGTGGACCATTCTGTAAGTCTTCCTGGATTGAAAGTTATGGCCATTTTAAGATCAGCACACAAAACTCATCCTTTTGCTTTTTCTAATGTGTACACACTCTTGGATCATGCCCATGAACGAGGACTTGTCTCCTCATTGAACCTGTACAACCTGGACACTATAAACACACAAAAGACTAGATCAAATACAACATGGTATTTGTTATTCTCAAACCAAGAGATGCGGAACATAGGCTCCAACAGTTAGTGTATGTGAAAAGGCGTGAGGAGGCTGTTCGCAGACCACTTTGGTCTGCATATAGTAATTTGATTAAGGCGGAGGACGTTATCCGCAGGCCTTTAGGACCATTTTACCCCTGGGAAGTCTTTCCCTATAAATAGGACCCATTATGTCTCAGATCAGCACAGATCCACCCCCCCCCCCCCCCCTGAGAGCCTGTGCTTTCTTCCTTGTGTTGTCTGAGACAGGCTCAGCTTCTGGTTTTTGGGAAGGGAAATCAAGTGAGATTTCCGGGTTAGTGGCGGGACCTCCTCACTGCAGCCAGTGGTTCATTCTTAGGGAGCTACCTACCAACCGGTGAGGGTCAATTCTTAGCTCGGAATACTTAGATCTAGGGGTCCGACGAAGAGATCGAGAAGTAACTCAAGCTACTCCCCAAGTCTCGAACAGGTTGGACCGGTATCCGCGTTCCAACACTTAGGAAAATTACCAATTCCTTGATTTACCACTAATCAATTATGATGAAGCCATAGTTAAATTAATAGGCCATTTGAAGTTAAGCAAACCGCACCTCATGTTCAAATATTGGAAATTCATTGATTAGACCTAACTAAGTAGGCCCTAATGAATTATAATTGCTGGGTATTTTGGAAATTTGGTACGTAGAACCTCGACATCAATCTCTGGAAATAAAACGACCCCACACTTAGTAGCAATCATGATGACCAACTTGTAGGACATGGGGTTCACTTAAAGGCATGTCGGTCTGCGAATAGTAAAAACTGTTTTAGGTGATTTAGACCACTCCAGACCATCATCCATGAGTTTATTAACTCCTAGGTCACTATCAAGTCACGGATTACTTAGAGGATCAACCATTGGTGACCTTAATAGAAGGAAAGGGATTGGGGTGCGTTTAGTAAATCATCAATTCAGGGTTTACAATGATATGACGAAAGGATTGAACCATAGCAAGTATAAGTGTGCTGATGTAAGAATAGGGACTTTCAGTCGTGATTGATAGATAACACAAAGAAATAGCTGGTAACTAGGAGAGGCAGGGTTTCAGTATTCAATTGAACACCGACGCTCATCTGCCTGAGTCAAATGGTAATCCACCCTAGGATTTTAGAGCAATTAGAGAGCAAATGGGCATATGAGAATGGGTAGTCACTAATAAGAGTAAATATCCTGGAAAATGGGATTTGGGCTTCAACCACCATCGCATTCCCCAGTACCGATGCGAGCCCTTCACCGGGTAGTCCACGGGAAGTCCAGGATTCACCCTAAACTTCTAAGCATAACTAAATAGTAGACAAGAGTAGTAAGTAGGAGAATATGATAGTGTAAACCTCGTCCCAAGTTTGGGACGGAACGGTACAAGGACTAGATAGTCCTGCGAGCGGTAGGCTCGGTATATATGAAGTACTGGGTTAGTCCTGCGAGCGGTAGGCTCGATGTTATATAAGAATGACTGGTAGGTCCTGCGAGCGGTAGATTTGGTAGTATAAGAAAGGACTGGTCGAGTCCTCCGAGCCAAGAGCTTGGTGTTTCACTTAGAGACATTGTTGTATCATGTAGTATGCGGATACCATGTGTGTTCTTAGGGGCGTACGTAAGGTCTAGGTTGGGAGGTGTCATACTGTCCTAGAAGTGGATAGCCTGGTCCACTGCCCTGTTTGCCTCAACTGGGTACTTGAGCGGAGACTCGAATAGAGGGCTAGAGGTGGTGATTACCAGATAGTGCGTGGATACCCTGTGTGTTCTTAGGGGCGTTTGTAAGGTCTAGGTCGGGTGGTGTTACACAAGCCTAGAAGTGGACAGCCCGGTCCACTGCCCTGTTCGCCTCAACAGGGTACCTGAGTTGACACACTCGAATAGAGGGAACTACAAAAGGTATGTACGTGCAGAGTCGGTTGGGTGAGTTGCATCATTGCATTGCACATCATAACATAGCATTCTTGCATAAAACAGAGACCTCATTGTATAAATTAGTATGAGCTCTTTTATACTGTGAGTATACGTCTTGCCAGATCCCTTAGCTTATGTGTCTGTGTGTACGCATATAAGTTAAGGTTATTTTCATAGTTGCTTTAGTTGTAACTTTACTTGCTATTGTTTACATTATAACTACTCGCTGCTCTTTGTTACTGCTACCATACCTATGTCTTGTCTATAACACTCTTTATATAGTCTGTATAGTAGAACTGCTAAAAATAGATACTTTTGATCTATACATATTTAAATGATAGTTAGGCCCCTGTCACCTGCTTGATTTTTCTATTACCCATTTTGTTTTCCTCCGCTTCCTCCTCCCGCACGGTGCCTAGGAGTCACGGGTGGAGGCAGTGAGGAACATGCTGAGTCTTATAGACTTACGGTCGATGGACCACATTATAACAAGAGCACTAAGAAGAGCCGGCCCTCAACCAAAGGGAGGTACAGTACACGGTGGCTAGGCCAGCACTAGGACTTTCTGTTGCCGTGGGGAGAGCACTGGTGAGCAAACCCCATCATTTACCAACTCTTCACATCTACCCAGGACAGAGGGAAGAGCGATATGTTCTTGAGGGCGTCGAACTGTGCGAGTGTCTAAAGTGTTATATTTTTGCCAGGAGGGAGGCAAAGAAAAACATGTTGTATTGGGCAAACCCCCCTTTTATTCTAGCCTTACTTTTTTTTGCACTCTGATTATTATTCTGCGTACTTAGATTATCTCATGATGGGCAGCTTTTAATTTAAATATTATGTGATTTGTTGTGGACTTGTAACTCTCCTTTATTTCTTATAATGTGGGTTGGTCTGGATGAATGAATAGCCAGCAGGATCGGCGTCTTGTGGTGGAGTCCTCCTCGAGTGGAGGGATCACTGCAAGGCGGTGGTTCTGGGCGGTAAAACCCAGGAAAGAACGCAAAAAAGAGGGTCTTGTTGGAACACGGTTTTCCGCATCCCTTTGATTTGAAAATAACAAATCTTACTTGTATTTTATCTTGTTTGCCATTGTATTTTTATCATGCAGGTTTGAACACAGATGACACTAGGTTGCTGTTGTTGGTCTGGATTTGCTCACAAGTTGAAAAGAATGGAATAGAGCTAACTCCCAGCGTTAACTCTTAATGCCGGCGTTGACTTTCGTTCCCACCAAAATGAAAATGACATGGAGGGAAGCTGTCATGATTGCAGGAGCATTTTGGGAATGATTTGACTCAACGCTAGGCGTTAGACTCAACGCCAGCGTTAAGGTTGCCTAAAATGAATGTTCCCAAAGATGCAGAATCTCCTTCCTATTTTGAAGATCCGAGCCATCAAAACATTTCTATACTGGGTCAACACCAGGCGTTAGCCTTAATGCCGGCGTTAGCGTCTAATCCAATAAATAGATGGATTTTGTCTTCTCCAACACCCAATGCTAAAGAGCCCTATTCCAGCACTCTGAATTATTTATGAGGGTCGTATTTAATTTCCAGACCACAAAGGATCTCCCACTAAATTTCAAAAAGAGGAATCAAAGGAGGCTTGGATCAACACGCTAACTCAACGCGAAGAACGCACGCTTGGACTTCAACGATCTTCAGTGATTTTTTGGCGTCTCCTTCAGATTACCTCATAGGGAGTTTTTATATTTGTCTTTTATATTTATCTTTGTAATCGGTTCGTGAATTTGCCTCGTGTTGGCGACTAGGTCTGGGTAGGACTTAAGGAGGAATTCGCCCCGTGTTGGCGATTGGGTCTATGGAGTAGATCTAGGGGGTGCTCGAGGCCTTTCTTGGGATAAAAGGGCTAGAGCGGCTTGAGTCCGTATCTGAGGAGAGATCGGCTAAAGCCAACCGGTTCTTAGTGAGAAGAGTCGGTATATAAAACGAAAATAGTATTTCATATTTCGCCTTCGATTTCCAGCGTCATAGAAATCAGATTTTGTAATCAATTTATAAATGATAATCATGTCTTTTCTTGTTTAATAAAATTGATTTCATTTCTAATTTCTATCTCTTTACTTTTGATTTAACTTACTTCTCATAAAATATCCAAAGTTTTCTATACAAGATTAAAGCCCTCTAAGGGCGACTCAAGATCCAACAAGTGGTATCAGAGCAGGTTATTCCAAATCGGCTTAACATCCGGGAATAATGACGTCTCTTGATTATGATCTCACTTCTACTAGTGGGGAAAATTTTAATATAAATGAAAACGTATTATCACCACATTTATTTATGGGCAAAAATTATAAAGGGTGGAAAATATTAATGAAAATTTTTCTTAAAGCTTTAGATGAAAGAGTTTGGAATATTACTATTGAAAAGCCACCTAGCGTACTAACTAGAAACGAAATTATTTTAAATGCAAAATCTATAAATAGTCTATTTTGTGCGTTAGATCAAAATATTTTCAAACTTATTTATAATTTACCTACCGCATATGAAATTTGGAATTTTCTTGAAAGAACTTATGATTCTCCTTCTGTGGGTATGGAACAAACGCAAGACTTGGAGAACATACAAGCTTGCACGGATGTTCAAGAAAGCTCCTCTCATGATGGATCAATGGAGTGCACATCAAGAGGAAGAGAAGAAGAAATATTATCTTTGGAAGAGGATTGCTAAAAAGATGTCAAAGGAACTATTTATTCAAATCTTGCCTCTTCCAATAGCAATGTAAGGAAATCAAAGTTTTCTCTTTTTGTGACAAATTCTGTTTACACATTACCTATGCTACAAATTGCTAAACGTAAAATGAAGAAATTGAAAATTGCTAATAAGAAATTACGTTTAGAAAATAAAAAGTTAAAAGTTAATGTTAATATAAAATCAAATTTTGAATTACCTTGTTCTCAATCGTGCTCTCAAATTGAAATTTCAAAACCTTGTCTTAATTGTAATAATATTAAAGAAAAATTCAAGGATTTTGAAAAAGAACTCTTAATTGCAAAAGAACATAATGAAAAACTATCCTTAGAAAATTCATCTTTGAAAGGTGATTGTGATATGTGTAAAAGTTATAAAATTGAAATTAAAGAGATGGATGAAACATTTGATGAATTAAGAAATGACTATCAAACTCGCATTGATTCAATTGTCTCCACTCTTAAAAATAGTACAATAGTTTATAATAAAGCTAGACATAATCTTTAGATCAAAAAATGAGGAATTAAAAAAAAATCAACTTGCTTATAAAAATTATGAATAACAATTCACAACACATAAATTCACAATCTCAAGGAATATATAAAAGCAAGTTGAATATGAATATGAAGATCCTGAATAAACCTAATAATGGGAGTAAGGAACATAAAGCTTTTGTAAATCAAAATCCGATTCACTATCATTTACAAAATCTGTTTTCTCCCAACATAAATTTAAACGTTAACAAATTTATTATACATAACACTTTTGAAAATCATTATGGAAATTTGAAATATAAGAATATGAAACCAAAGTATGAATGGAGACCCAAAATTAAAGATGAAACGGTAATTCCAATTGAAAGGGTTCATTCATACTTGTTGAAACCAATAAATTGGTCTCTCGAGGAGTTCGGGCCCTCAACAAGTTGAGGGGTGACCAACACTTACTCCTCCCAAGGGAGAGCTCTAGGATAAGAGGCTAAGGAACTAGGAACAAGGCCAAGGGCTTAGCGAGGAGGTCCCACCACACACCCAGAAGATCTTAGAGCGCTTCCCCTCCCAAGCCAATGCTAAGCTTGGGCACCTTTGGAGGCTCTCTCCACCCACCAAAGAAACATGGGGAGAGGGTGGCCCAAAGACAAGTCCCTCCAAATGGTGCCCCCTTGGTCCTATTTATAGAATTTTGAACTTGGTCTGCCAATAACCACAATCTGGCCTACGAGATTACCAAAACACCCTCGGATTTGGCCTACAAACAGCCAAATCCCGCCATTACGAGGCGCTAAACGCAGACCACCCCTTATTCATAGGGCTGGGCAAAAGGGGGCAGACAGCTCCCCTTACTCTCGCCCCCCTTACTGGAGCTAGGGCGAGAGGGGGCAGGCGGCCCTCTCCTCTCGCCCCCCTTGCAGGGGCGGGGGCGAGAGGGGGCCTGAGGCCTCTTCCTCTCGCCCCCTTTGTAGGGGCGGGGGCGAGAGGGGGATGGGGCCTCCTCCTCTCGCCCCCCTTATAGGGGGCGGGGGCGAGAGGGGGCTGGGGCCTCCTCCTTTCTCCCCCTTACATGGGCGGGGGAGAGAGGGGGTTGGAGCCTCCTCCTCTCCCCCCCTTTGCAGGGACGGGGGAGAGAGGGGGCTGGGGCCTCCTCCTCTCGCCCCCTTACAGGGGGCTGGGGAGAGAGGGGGCTGGGGCCTCCTCCTCTCGCCTCCTTATAGGGGCGGGGGAGAGAGGGGGCTGAGGCCTCCTCCTCTCGCCCTCCTGACAGGGGTTGGGGCCTCCTCCTATCGCCCTCCTGACAGGGGCGGGGGCGAGAGGGGGCTGGGGCCTCCTCCTCTCGCCCCCCCTTGTAGGGGCGGGGGCGAGAGGGGGTTGGGGCCTCCTCCTCTCTCCCCCCTTACAGGGGGCGGGGGTGAGAGGGGGTTGGGGCCTCCTTCTCTTGCCCCCCTTACAGGGGTGGGGGAGAGAGGGGGCTGGGGCCTCCTCTCGCCCTCCTGAAAGGGGCGGGGGTGAGAGGGGGTTGGGCCTCCTCCTCTCGCCCACCTTGCAGGGGCGGGGGCGAGAGGGGGCTGGGGCCTCCTCCTCTCTCCCCTCTTTATAGGGGGCGAGGGCGAGAGGGGGTTGGGGCCTCCTCCTCTCTCCCCTCTTACAGGGGCAGGGGCGAGAGGGGGCTGGGGCCTCCTCCTCTCGCCCCCCCCCCCCCCCCCTTTGCAGGGGCGGGGGCGAGAGGGGTCTGGGGCCTCCTCCTCTCACCCTTCTTGCAGCGGCGGGGGCGAGGAGGGGCTTGGCGCCTCCTCCTCCCCCCACCTTGCAGGGGCAGGGGCGACGAGGGGCTTGGCGCCTCCTCCTCCTCCCCCCCTTACGGGCTGGGCGAGCGGGAGACCTCCGCCTCCACCGCTTGCCCCCATCTCCATGCCTGTGTCCATGCTAAAAAATAATGTTCTAAAAGGCCCTTTGGTCCCGGGGGTCCACTCGGCGAATACAGGGTTGCACAATACTCATCTCCCCCAAAATCATATCGCTATATATAGTTGGGTACCTAAAGGAACCGTTACACATTGTTCCCTTTGGATACCTAAATCTCTAATTCATTAGGTATCATCATATGCATGAAGTAGAATCTTTTTAAAATGAAATATACAAATTTCTACTTCATGATATGCTTCAATGTTTTTTTTCTTCTGTTTTTCTTATTTTTAAGCTATTATGTCATGATCACCTTATATATTATTGGAAATATGATTTTATCTCTTAAGAGTTTAATAAGTTTATCAAATTGATCAAAATTCAAAGTTATATTTTATTTTGGTAACCTATTTATCTTCCATAATACATTGCCTATAAATATCTTATATTATCCATACAAATCAAATTCTAATTTAGCTATGAGATATTTATCTAAATTAATAAAATCATGAACTTCAATTGTTCTCTTTTGGAAAAGGTTGAGTCTATAAATTTTTAAATATTAAGTAAGGATAGCAACCAATAACAATTAAATATCTTGAGAAATGGAGATTTGGGATGTCACCCCATCATATTTCCTAGTACCGGTGCGAACCCCTCATAGGGTAGATCTCGGGAAGTCCAAGATCCACTCTAAATTGCTAAGTCCAACCAAAGTCTAGCAAAGATCAAATTGATTATAGACTCATGCGTACTATTGCAATGACCGAAAAAGAAAACTATCATTATCTTGCACTTTCAGAAAAATAATATAGGCCTTTGGTAACTTTTTATATAAAAAAAATATGCGAGACCCAAACTTCAAACGGTCATAACTTTTGATCCGCTTGTCAGAATTTCGCTCACAATAGCTTTTCGGAACGAGGCCGAGAAGCTCTATGCAATGGCAAACAGCTTCGCTCATTTGAGTTCATTTCGACCCTCAAAATTGCCAAAATTCAACTCCGTTTAGAAGTTATCTTAGTTTTTTTCCCGACAATTTTTGTGTCTGCGGATTTTATGTCACAGGCTCCTTATATGCTTGTAATCTTTACATAACATTGCACCTTATTACCATAACTTTCATTCTAGCATCATCACTAACTATAAGTAGAAGTCGTTGTCTATGCTAGTTATATAATGTCATGTTATGTTAAAGAAAAATAAAATAATGAAATTAGAAAGTCAAGAAAATTATATATATATATATGGTTTGTTTAATATTGAAAATTCAAAGAGAAAATTTACAAAAACCTTTTAAAATAACCTAAAATATTCTCTCAATATATTCATTATTCACCTTACAATCTATCTCTTTAATATGTTGAAATGGATGAATATGAATTGTTTTATTTTAAAATACTTACATCATTATGAATAAAAATTATGAGTACCTAAATTTCTATATGTTTAAATTAATGATCGCATATAATAATCATGCAAAATCAAAAGATCTTTTAATTCAAATATGAAACATAACCACTAAAGATCCTTTGCTTCCAGCATATGGTTTGTGATCATGATAATGTGAATGAAATATATTTTGTGTGTGCATGTATCTCACCTATATGTAAACCCTAGAATCATCCTTATACTAATAAGAGCAAATCAAATAGAATCATCACTTTATTCTAGGTCTAAAAATTGAAATACCATTTTTGAATACATGCAACATTAACTCTATAAATCTTATGACGTAACATTGCTCTCAAACTCATCATTCTAGCATTATCATCTAATAAATATTATTCATGATAATTATCTCATATTGCCATAATGAATTATTTTAAAATAGAAAAATTGAAAGTAAAAAAAAATCATAATAACTATGTGGTTGTAAAATGAACTATAATTAGAAATCAATCTCTCATAAAAGCCACAGTTTATAAATTGATTCCATATGACAAAATGCTTAGGAAATCCATGATCATTCACTCACATTATGTGTCTCACAATAGCAAGGGCGTATGATTGTATGCATTAGATGACCTAACCTCTAAGTCATGTCTTTTTCTTAACCGGGGAGGGTTCCAGTGGGGCCTTGCGAGGCACTGGGGGAAAGAGTGCTAGGTTGAGCGTTCTCTAGTGTGTATATGAAATTAACACCCCAACCTACGGCATGTGTGCATCTCCTCATGTCCATCAGTCACTTAGTATGGAGCTAGTGTGTAGGCATATATTTAGGGTATTATTATCTAGGACATACCTATATCATATATTTTGCATGCACTCTTTATGATTGAACATGCTTCTCTTGTGTTTTGCATATTGTATCATTTTTGAACTTTAATGATATTGTAAAACACAAATATTTGAAAACCAAATAAAAATATAAAACCTCTTTTTCTAAACAAATAAAACATGTTTAATGAGCCTTCTAATCATCTCCAAATTCTCTGAAATTTCTACACTGAGAAGGTCTATATACATACTACCTATTTCAAAGAAAATTTTCAAAAAATCTCACAAAATAGTGTTCTGTTTGGGCGTTAAGAAGTTAACGCCACGCGTTAGCCCTTTTTGCCAAATTGAAATTCTGTTTTCTCTACATTATTTCTGGTATTTTTATAATGACTTTTCTCTGTTTCTTTTCTTAGTTTTGAAATTATGTTATTATTAATTTGGTTGTTTTATTCCAAAATAAAAAAATTCAAATAATTCAAAATGATCAAAAATATATTTTTGTTACTTGTTTTGCTTTAAATATTTACAAAACTATGATTTGACCATAAGACTTCACAAGAGCAAACATCTTAGTTATTTTGTAACAAATGGTCAAAATTGATTAGACATATACTTAAAGATTGTCTTCAATGTCTAATTTTAATTTCAAATTTTCTAAACATTGTTTTATCTTCATGCCTTGACCTTAATCTGATTATGTGCAATGCAATAGTCTATAAAAAATTGTGTATGATTGCCTAGCATGCCTCTAAGTATGAGTAATGTTTTATGTTAATCAATGATTCATTTACTCACTATTTTGGTAATCTACATGTGCTCATAATCTTAGTCTTGCATGACTGTGTAGTGTAATAGTTTTAACATATTAAGTTGTATGTCTAACTTACCTACACCATCTTTCAAACAATAAATTTCTTGCATACATAGAAATGTTATTCCAATATTGTTAACGTTTGCAACAACAAGTGAATTCGGAGACATTTGGCCCAAACGTAAAAAAATAATGAAATAATATGCCAAAGATAACTCCACCAAGCACTACTCACCCTCCTGATAAGTCTTAATGAGCATTGTGAGGTTGAGCACCTTGGAAAAAATTGTAAAGTGTCTTGTGCAAACATATTCTTCTTCTTATCACTTCTATTTGTACACCGAATCACTAAAAATAAATTTTTTATAAAAATGCTTATGTGATCCCCCAAGAAATACTTCACTCTCTGATAAGTCTTAATGAGCATTGTGTGGGCGAAGCACCTTGGTAGTTGTACCCTTTTATATGCTTTGAAATTTTATTCTAGAATTGATGTGTGAAGGAAATTATAAGATTACATACGTAATATTGTTGTTACTATTTCATTACATATGTCATGTGTTTTGATTATTTCACTTGTAAACTTTTATCAAAACACTTTTTTTCACACATCATTGTTTTTCATAAAACTCCTACTCATGAGAATTGGATCCTAATGCAACTTTACATAATTCTCTAAAAACTTAAGTAAAAACACTAGATTATAATGCATAATTTCTACAATGTTTTCTTTACTTGAAATATGTATTAGTTACATTGTAGTCCTTTTCTTTTTGAATATGTTCAATCATGCTTGCCTATTTGTTATGAAAATTTCCAAAGTTAACGCTCAAATGTGAAGAGCCTAGACATAATGTTGGAATGGTCAAACTATAACAAAAATACTACTCTTAATTGTTTTGTTTTTGTTTTCCGCATTTCTATTTTGATCATGTATTTCTTTTACCATGGTTTATCATGCTTACTTCTAAGGTTTTTCTTCACTTGTGCTTCTCAAACTATATTGCATTTCTTCCAACAAGTTTCTTAAAAAAATTCACTTTAAAAAGCAAGTGGTAGAATTCCTTTGGTAAAACAAAAAAATGGAATGTTGTTCTTTCACGCTTATCATATCTTTTTTCTGCTGTGCTACTCTCTCCCTTAGTTCGATCATGACTTACCTTATGTCTAAACAAAACTTTTAATCCTCTATTAGTTATGTCCTAACTTTTGTCTTCTTTACTCTAGTTTTGTTTCACTCCACCCACTTTTGCTAATAACAAAATGGGGAGAATAAAATGATAAATCGTAATGATTAAAGGAGTAGGATTCACTAGATTAAGGGGGAGCATAAATTTAGTCTATGGGAGCATACACTAAGGGGGAGCACTTAAGTAGGGGGAGCAAAACTTAAACAATCTATAATTCTTATTATTGTCTCTATATTGATTAGTGTCATATATCCTTCTAAAAGCACACCTCTCTTATATATGAATCTGATTTATCTATATTAGATTTGTTATTATCAAAAGGGCGAGATTGTTGGAACACGGTTTTACGCATCCCTTTGATTTGAGAATAACAAATCCTACTTGTACTTGATCTTGTTTGCCATTGTGTTTTTAGCATGCAGGTTTGAACAAAGATGACACTAGGTTGCTGTTGTTGGTCTGGATTTGCTCACAAGTTGAAAATAATGGAAGAGAGCTAACGCCCGACATTAACTCTTAATGCCGACGTTGAGTTTCGTTCCCACCAAAATGAAAATGGCATGGAGGGATGTTGTCGTGATTGCAGGAGCATTTTGGGAATGATTTGACTCAACGCTAGATGTTAGACTCAACGCAAGCGTTAGGGTTGCCTAAAATGAATGTTCCCAAAGATGCAGAATCTCCTTCCTATTTTGAAGATCCGAGCCATCAAAACATTTCTATATTGGGTCAACGCCAGACGTTAGCCTTAACGCAAACGTTAGCGTCCAGTCCTATAAATAGGTGGATTTCGTCTTCTCCAACACCCAATGCTAAGGAGCCCTATTCCAGCACTCTGAATTATTTGTGAGGGCCGTATTTCCAGACCACAAAGGATCTCCCACTAAATTTCAAAAGGTGGAATCAAAAGAGGCTTGGATCAACACGCTAACTCAACGCGAATAACACACTCTTGGACTTCAACGATCTTCAGCGATTCTTCGGCGTCTCCTTCAGATTACCTCATAGGGAGTTTTTATATTTATCTTTGTAATCGATTCGTGAATTCGCCTCGTGTTGGCGACTAAGTTTGGGTAGGACTTAGGGAGGAATTCGCCTCGTGTTGGCGACTGGGTCTAGAGAGTAGATCTAGAGGTGCTCGAGGCCTTTCTGGGGATAGAAGGGCTAGAGCGGCTTGAGGTCGTATCTATGGAGAGATCGGCTAAAGCCAACAGGTTTTTAGTGAGAATTGACGGTATATAAAACGAAAAGAGTTTTTCATATTTCGCCTTCGATTTCTAGCGTCATAGAAATCAGATTTTGAATCAATTTTATAAATGATAATCATGTCTTTTCTTGTTTAATAAAATTGATTTCATTTATAATTTCTATCTCTTTACTTTTGATTTAACTTACTTCTAATAAAATATCTAAAGTTTTCAATACAAGATTAAAGTTTTCTAAAACCCTTATTCACCCCCCCCCCCTCTAAGGGTGCCTCAAGATCCAACAGGTCTTACAGCCTAAAGGGGGATGCACTGGAGCTCTACCTTTTTCTGAAGGAGAAGGTCATGGACGTCGTCTACCTGCGGCGAGGCATGGACCAACTCGCCTTTGTGAATCCGGGGGAAGGTAAGTTTTGGGTAGTACTCGCCACGTTGGTCTCGCCTTTCTACTCTTGCTGGGAGTGGACATGAACTGTCCTTTCTTTTCTTTTGTTGGTGAGCGCACCGTCCCTACTCACTCATCTTATGACGCCTCATGATAACGGTCGAGCGAGCCCCCGTCGAGAATGTTCTCGTTGGGGCTGTGATCATGGTAGATAGCGAGACGCCCCCGGTCGTTGATAAGGGCAAGGGTCAAGTCGACCCTGATGCCTCCTCGGCAAGCGAGTTGAGGCGGAAAAAGCAAAAGATGGGGAGTTCCCTCCCTCACCCTCCAGCGATCCCGCCCCCAGTCCCCTTGACCCATGCAAACTTTGGGTTGGGGATGAGGAGTGAAGACTCCAAAGGCAACCCCCTGCTGATATGGGACCCAGCGGCGAACAGGGTCTCTGTGAGCTCGCTCCTCCCCTCTTGGGAGGAATTCGAGGAGGTCAGCGACCATGTGTACAACCTTCTCTTCGGTTTGTATGAGTGCGAGGATGCTGAGGTCCACGCGAAGGCTCCTATCCGTGAGCTGGTCAATCTTAGCAGCCGCTCCACCCTTCGCACTGCTGAGCTGGTTCATCAGACCGCGCGGCGAGGGCTTCAGTCAAATAGGCGACTCCGAGACCTGGGTCTGGCCTATGAAAAGCAGGGGGAGAGGCTGGCTCAAGTGGAAAAGGAGCTGGTTGCGCTCAAGGCTAAGAAGGCTCCTCCTCCTTAGGTATGGGCTCTTACTCGCCTCCAATCCTGCTAGCTTGCCAACTTTGCCAGCTAACTTTTCTATTTTAGGAAACCACGGTCGTGTTGGTGACGAGAATGTTCGAGCTGGAGGAGCATCTGACCGTGGCGCAATGTGAAGCCAGTTATCTAGGGACTCGCCTCGGTGAGGCGGAGTCATAGATAACGGAGTTCTGCCACCCAACCGGAGGGGAGTCATCAACGATCCCCCCGCTCCTTCATTCATCCCAGCCCAAGCCGTCGAGACGCGCAGGAAGCTGACCATCAAGACAGCAGTATTCACGCGGGAGCGCCTTCGGCGACGGTTCCTTCTCACCGCGGAGGGGGACCAAATTGATCTCGCGGTCCTCCTTACGGAGCTATACCACAAGTCGGCGAGCTCTATTTTGGCGAGAACCCTGAGCGACGACTCTTCCAGCAATTCGGAGGAAGACGACCAAGGAGAATAGATTACTTTCATATTCTTAATTGTTGTGATAATCTCTTTCTTTTTTCCTTTCCTGTTTATGAACTTATTTTGCATACTCGCCGTTTTCATTTTATTGAATAGGCGTCCTCTCCTTGGTTTATTCCGTGATTGTGCTCTCTTGTAATGTAATATTCTATTATTATTTTTTCTCTTTCTCAGATGTACTCGTCCATACTGCATGCTCGCTCGTAGGTATGACTCGCGCAAGAACGCTCTTTCCGCTGATCCAATGCTCGTGCGTCCCTGTACTCGTTGAGAGTGTGAGGCTGTTAGAGGGAACCTCGCTGGGCTAGGTGATCACATACTTTTGTTAAGATTTTTTGTGAGGTGGTAGGAGAGTGGGCGAGAGATTTTGACAGTCGCAGGTCTTGGAGATGTCGAGAGTACGCGCCTCTCCTCCCTTCACCCCATCATGAGACTATCCTGGGGTTAGCACTTTGTAGAATTTGGAGCTCACTCAAGGGGGCAAGTAGCCGATCTGCAGGGGAGGAGACATGTGCAACGGCCTGGTCTACGACAACACTCTGCTCGAGGGCATGAAACTCACTCGAGGGGGCGAGTAGCCAGTTTGCAGGGGAGGATCCCAGTGCAACGAACTGGTCTACGGAAACACTCTGCTCGAGGATATGGAACTCACTCGAGGGGGAAAGTAGCCAGCCTGCAGGGGAGGAGCCCAGTGCAACGGCCTGGTCTACGACAACACTCTGCTCGAGGTCATAGAAATCACTCGAGGAGGCAAGTAGCCAGCCTGCAGGGGAGGAACCCAGTGCAACAGCCTGGTCTACAGCAACACTCTGCTCGAGGACATAAAACTCACTTGAGGGGGCAAGTAGTCAGTCTGTCTGGGAGGAGCCCAGTGCAACGGCATGGTCTACGACAACACTCTGCTCGAGGACATAGAACTCACTCGAGGAGGAAAGTAGCCAGCCTACAGGGGAGGAGCCCAGTGCAACGGCTTAGTTTATGACAACACTCTGCTCGAGTACATAGAACTCACTAGAGGGGGCAAGTAGCCATCCTGTAGGGGAGGAGCCCAGTGCAACGGCCTGTTCTACGGTAACATTCTGCTCGATGACATTTAGAGGTTTTGCCTCTTGGTACATGTCGTCCAGATAGTGAAGCACTGCACATTTGAAACATAAGATGTTATCACTTTATCTTAGCATGAAAGATGAACAAGACATTACATTGCTATTAGGAGTAAAAATATTTCAGGTCATCTCCACTCAAAGTGTTTCCCAGGAGTTCTCCCTCGACATTCTGCAGGCGATACCCTCCTGTTTTTAACACCTCGGAGACTATGAAGGGGCCCTCCCAATTAGGGTGGATTTTACCTACCGTCGCAGATCTCCCTGCAACGTCCACCTTTTTAAGAACCAGGTCTCCCTTATCGAATTGTTTGATTCGAACGTGCTTGTCGAAGTGTCTCACCATTCTTCGCTTGATCTCCTCCTAGCGGACTGTGTCCTGGTCACGAAGTTCTTCTACAAAGTCTAGCGAAAGTCATTGTGCTTCCTCATTCTCGAGCCTCCATCCTTCATCTCCATCTTCTGCTGCCACCACCCTAGGACTTCTGACCTCTAATTCCACCGGAATGAGGGCCTCCGAGCCGTGAGATAGCTTGAAGGGCGTTTCATCGATTGTCGCGGTGGAGGTAGTCCTCAAAGCCCAATAGACTGAGGGGAGCAGCTCCACCCAGTTTCCCTTTAGATCCTCCACTTTTTTCTTTAGCAGGTTGACGATGACCTTGTTGGCCGCCTTAACCTGACCGTTGCTCCTTGGGTGGTGAACCGAGGCAAAGCGAAGGTCGATGCCGAGTTGGCTGCAAAATTTTGTGAGCTCGATACTGGCGAACTGCGAACTGTTGTCGGTGACGATGGCGAGAGGTAGGTCGTGCCTACATTTGATTTCTCCCTAGAGGAAATTTTTCACTACTAGGGAGGTTGTCTTCGCCAGAGCCTTCACCTCCATCCACTTGGAGAAGTAATCGATCATTACCAGGATGTACTTCCTTTGCCCACTTGGCTGGGGGAACGGCCCTACCAGGTCCATTCCCCAAATGATGAAGGGCCAGGGGGTGGTGATCGATCGGAGATGAAGAGTTGGCTACAGCTGGAGCAGAGTATAGAGTTGGCACTTAGAGCACCTCCTTGTGAACTCGTCTGCGTCCTTTCTAGTGGTAGGCCAGAAATATCCTGCTCTCAACACCCTCTTCTCCAGGGTTCAGCTTCCCGAGTGACTTCCGCACTCACCCGTGTGAATCTCTTCCAGGACCTGAGAGGCTTCTCCTTCGGACAGACACCTCGCCAGAGGACCAGGCATGGTCTTCCTGTAAAGTACCCCGTCACTCAGTAAATAATAGGCCGATTTGTACCTGAATCGCCTCTTATCCTGGACCTCCGAGGGCAGCTCGCCCGTGGTTAAGAAAGTAACCAGGGGATCCATCCATGAGGAGGGTTGATCGATGTCCATCATCTCCCCTTCCTCGATAGAAGGTCGAAACAACCATGTGATCGTAACCCCGACCACGTGTCTGTACTTGGCCAGTTGATCCGCTTGGGCGCTCTCCTCTCTCGAAACATGTTGAATGGAGAAAGATCTAAAGGTTCCCACCAAGCCCTTAACCTTCACCAAATAGCGATGCAGTATCGACTCCCTCGCCTCGAACTCCCCCTCGAACCTGGGAGGCGACCACCATCGAGTCGGAGTAAACTCGGATGTCGTGAACTCCTAGTTCTCGGGCTAGGTGGAGCCCCGCGATTACGGCCTCATATTCTGCCTGATTGTTGGTGACCGGGAAGTGAATGTTAACGGCCTGCTCTATCCGGGTTCCATGGGGGTTAATCAGGACGATGCCTCCCCCACAAGAGTTCCTCCTCGACGCTCCGTCCATGAACATTTCCCATGCTACTCGCCAGGGTGCTTCCTCTGCCTCCACTTCCACGGTGTAGTCGGCCAAGAAATATGCCACAGCCTGGGCCTTCATGGCCAGCCGAGGGACATAGGTAACGTCGAACTCGCTGAGCTCCACCGACCACTTGGCCAGTTTTCCCGAGTGCTCTACTCCTTCCAAGATACTGTGGAGAGGGTGATCTGATGGCGCAAACCCGTCCTAGCATGAAGATGTTCACCGCTACAACCTCCGCTCGCGACCGCATCGCCACAACACTCAAGTTATTGAAGATACCCGCCGTGTCGACCCTAGTGCATGACCACGTGCGGCCACTTAGTTTAATTTAATATTAACATTAAATTAGTTTCATGGTTTTTAATTTCAGTTTTTAGTTCCCTTAGGGCTCGGTTCTTTCCTTGGCGTGCAGTACGACGCAGCCGCCAACCTTTATCCATCCGGCGGGAGACTCATCGCCGCCCCTCCACCGCCTGGAGCGATTCCAGCGCCCTGCCCATCCCGCCTACCGGTGTGACGCCGGCGTTCCCGACCCCCTCCCTTCTTCGGCGACATACACTCGTCAGTTCCCATGGCTCTTCTCCGGTGCGATTCCGTGGAAGGTGGGCGTGCCTCTCTTCATCTGTTGTGTCTCCGGTGGAGCCGTGGTTGAGCGATCCACCATCAGTTTACATATTCTCGAGTGGGGTAACGATTCCTAATTCCCACTAGTCGTGTGTTTCTCTTCTTATATTTCTTGTGGTGGTAAACGACGACGTTGTTTCTGAAGCTTTTGATTGAATCGTGGTTTTATCCGGTTGAATTTGTCGTTGATTTTCTTGGTCTCTTGCAATCGAAAGGCTTGGTGAACCATAGTTTTCTTTTTGTTGGAAGAGACCATCCCCTTTCGAGTCATTCTTTTGGGTGGATCTCTTTGGCGCAACAACACTCGTTCGGATCGGGTAGATCCATTTCGCTTGAGCAAATATTGGCATATAGCCCTTATTTGATCTCTAAAGGATTAGCAACCCTTTCGTGTTGATGTGTTAATGCTATTACTGCCAATTGGATTGGCTGCGTTTTGGTTGTGCGCACATAATTTAGATGTGAGAGAGCGGCTTGTGAGCCTTCGGCCTTCACGACATCGTTGTTCGGGGTTGCATGCATCAATTTGGTATCAGAGCTAGGTTGGGCCAATTTCTTAACTTGGCCCCGGTCCGCACTCACTCACTTTAAAGTTTCACGTGTGCACAAATTTATTTTTCTATAAGACCTCAAAAAAAAAGAATTTTCTTACACACCGCATGCCCACCATATCTGTTCACGAGTATCACACCTCCTCGTCGTGTATGGCCGACGAACGGCATCGAATCAAAACCCCTCCCCGGTTGATGATCTTCGATATGAGATGAATCAACAAATGGGGAACTCCGGGGAATGATAGCCCAACTGTTGGCCAACTGAACCCCTTCACCGCCTAGAGGTCATAGGCCACCCAACCGTCACCACCACCACGAGGATGACAACCGCGATGATTTGTCTCCACGTGGTCGTCCACAACATCCTCGTCCTGAACTAGACGTTGACCTTACCCGCGCCATCAAGGTCGATGCCCCCGCCTACGATGGTTTAGGGGAACCCCAAATTTTTCTGAACTGGGTTATGGACATGGAGTGTTACTTTGAGTGGCATCACCTTATGGACCCGCGTAGGGTTCAAGTTGCTAGGATGAAGCTAACGAGTCGAGCCAAAGTTTTTTGGCTAAATGAGGAGCGACGTTTCAGAGCCGAGAATGGTGTTCCCCCCGTTGGTTGGCAAGTTATGAAAAACCTCTTAAAGGATCAATATGTTCCCGCTTATCATCGTACACAAATGTTCGATGAGCTAGCCACCCTTCGTCAAGGCGATGGGTCCGTAGCCGATTACATAAGAAATCTTAAGGATAAGATGGTCCGATGTGAGGTCCAAGAGATGCCAGAAGTTACTCTATCTAGGTTCCGTAAGGGTCTTAGCTACGACATCCAACGAAAACTCCTACGCTACGGTCACACCGATTTGAACACCACCTTCAACGCGGTGCTAGACATTGAAAAACATTTAGCCTTTAAGTCAAAGGGTAAAAACACTTCATATAAAAGTAAAACTAACTATGGTACTTCCACCTCTACCTTCAAGGACAAGGGAAGATTTAAGACCAGGGATTCCACCAATATCGTTATCACGGCTAGAAATGCCAAGAATTCCAACGGTGAACACATTCCCGCAGGCAATATTAGCAAAACAAATGCCACTTGCTATGCTTGCGGGGTAGCCGACCATTACGTCGTTGAGTGTCCAACAAAGTCTAAGGCTTTGGCTTTAGTTGAGCCCACTAGTGAAGCGCCCAAATTTATTTATGAAGCTACGGATGAGTCGGAGCCGGAAGGCTTTCCTAGTGATATGGAAGATGACCATAACCTTATGGTGATGCGTTGTATCTTGTCAACCTCACGTGCGTTGGATGATTGGCACCGCACCAATATCTTCTCGTTGATTTTTAAGAGCGATGAGAAGTTGTGCAAGTTGATTATAGATAGTGGTAGTTGTATGGATGTCGTTTCGAAGAAGGCGGTTACACGAATGTCTTTAACCACCGAACCGCACCCACATCCCTATCATGTCGCTTGGGTTAATAAAACCTCCCTTCCGATCACTAAGTGTTGCCTAGTTCCCCTTACCATTAAAGCCTATTCGGAACAAGTTTGGTGTGACGTTATCCCCATGGATGCGTGTCATGTTATTAGGACGCTCATGGCTTTTTGACCATGATGTTACACACTATGAGCGTGCTAATATCTATGAATTTAAATTTAACGGAAAAAAAAAATTATTCTTAAACCCACCCCACCTAAAGACCCCGCAGTTCCTTCCAAAGACACGGTCATCCCGGTAGAGAAGAAAATCTTGAGTTTGATAGGCAAGAAAGAGTTTGCTAGAGAGTCCTTTTTGGGTGGTGTGTTATATGCGTTGGTTTGTTTGCAAAATACGGATGAAGACTCCACTTTTGAAGAGTTACCCATAGCGGTGAGGAAACTTTTAGAAGAATTTAAAGATGTTTATCCGGATGAGTTACCTTCCATGTTACCGCCCATGCGGGATATCCAACACGCGATAGATTTCATCCTGGGTTCCTCTTTGCCCAATCTACCTCACTATAGGTTAAACCCATCCGCCCGTCAGGAATTAAAAACACAAATTTCAGATTTATTAACTAAGGGGTTCATTCGGCATAGCAAAAGTCTGTGTGTCGTTCCCGCCTTATTAGCCCCAATGAAAGATGGGACGTGGAGGATGTGTGTAGATAGTAGAGCTATAAACAAGATCATCGTTAAGTATCGGTTTCCCATCCCTCTTTGTATGATTTACTAGACATGTTAGCGGGGGCCACCATTTTCTCCAAGTTGGATCTTAGGAGTGGCTACCACCAGATCAGGATTAGAGAGGGGGATGAATGGAAGACTACTTGTAAGTCCAAAGATGGATTGTATGAGTGGTTGGTAATGCCATTTGGATTTTCTAATGCTCCAAGCACTTTCTCGAGGATGATGACTCATGTGTTACAACCCTTCATGGGCAAATTTATTGCGGTATATTTTGATGACATCTTGGTTTTTAGCACTTCTTCGAGTGATCGTGAATCTCACTTAAGAGTAATCCTTACCACGTTAAGGTCGAAAAAATTATTTGTCAACATAAAAAAAATGCACGTTTCCTGTGAGTTCCGTAGAGTTTTTGGGATATATTGTTAGTTCGAAGGGTATTCTTGTTGATACAAAGACAGTCCAAGCCATTAGAGATTGGCCAGAGCCCACCACCCTTTGTGAGGTGAGGAGTTTTCATGGTCTTGCCACTTTTTATCGTCGTTTCATTCATGACTTTAGTAGTATTATGGCGCCAATCACGGAATGTTTAAAGAAAGGAGATTTTAAATGGACTACTTCAGCCGCTCAGGCATTCCAAACTATCAAGACTCGAATGTCGGAAGCTCCTGTTTTACGATTACCTAATTTTGGCAAGGATTTTGAATTGTCTTGTGATGCGTCCGGGGTAGGCATCAGTGGTGTTTTGAGCCAGGAGGGCCACCCGATAGGATATTTTAGTGAGAAGCTTGCTGGTCCTAAATTAAACTATTCTAATTATGATAGAGAATTCTATGCGGTGATTCGATGCCTCCAACATTGACGGCACTATCTCCTCCCCAAGGAGTTTGTTCTCCTATCGGATCATGAGGCGTTGAGGTTTGTTAAATCACAAAGCAAAATTAATCCACGTCATGCTAAATGGATTTCCTATCTACAAGAGTATACTTTTATCATTAAACATCTTAAGGGGTACTCTTAACCGCGTAGCTGACGCCCTTAGTTGGGTATCCTTGTTGTTGTCCACGCTACAAGTGAAAGTTATCGGGTTTGAGAGGATCAAGGACGAGTATGCTCAATGTCCTGACTTTAAAGATATTTATTTATCCGTACAAAGCGATTCACCTATTACCATTTCGGTGTATTATATACGAGACGGTTATCTATTCAAGCATTTGAAGTTGTGCATCCCACGATCTTCTCTTCGACACCTTATCGTTTGAGAGTTGCATAGTGGTGGCCTTGGTGGACACTTTGGTCGTGATAAAACTATCACCTTGGTGGAGGATAGGTTTTATTGGCCCGACCTTAAGTCGATGGTTAATAAAATCATTAGTAGCTGTCGTGTTTGCCAATTGGCAAAGGGGAATAAGACTGTGGGCCTATATACACCTCTCCTGATCCTGTCCATTCCTTGGTAGGACGTTAGTATGGATTTTATTTTAGGTCTACCGCTCACCTTTCGGCGTCATGATTCTGTCTTGGTCGTGGTAGATCAATTCTCCAAAATGGCTTATTTCATTCCATGCAATAAAACTAATGATGCGTCTTATATTGCCAAGTTGTATTTTAAGGAGGTTGTTGGACTTCGTGGCGTTCCTAAGACTATAGTTACTGATAGGGACGTTAAATTTACTAATTATTTTTGGAAAACTTTATGGAAGTTACTAGGCACCAAACTCCTGTTTTCTTCGGCCTATCATCCACAAACGGATGGCCAAACGGAAGTGGTAAACAGAAGTTTGGGTAACTTATTGAGGTGACTTGTGGGTGACCACAAGGGCACTTGGGATTTACTTCTTCCCCATGCCCAACTAGCTTATAACAACTCCAAAAATAGATCTACTGGTTTATCCGCCAACGAAATCGTGCATGGTTATAAAGCTCCAGTGCCACTTGACTTGATCCCGTTACCGCCATCGTATAAGAAAAGTCATTTTACACATGAGTTTGCTCAACACGTTCAAAATTTACACAAACACATTCAAGAAACGTTGGCCAACCAATATGCGCCTTATCAATCGCACGCAAACTTGCATCGGAGAGTAACCCACTTTAATATCGATGACTTGGTTTTTGTTCGTCACATTCCAGAAACGGTTGCCTTCGGGGTCCATAAAAAAGTTAGCTAATCGGAGAGCTGGTCCTTTTCGAATTGCAAAGAAATTGGGAGACAATGCAGCTTGGCCATGAACTCCAGGTTGTTCGCCTCTCCTTCGATCTGCCTCGCGGCCCGATCGATCAGCTCCTCAAATGACAATGCAGGATTACAGATGATTTCCATCTTGAAGAATCCCGGTTGCATGGTCCGAGCTTGAATGTTAACATCAGAGTGTGCCCTGGGACCTCTTGAACTAGGAGAATCTCTTCTTGGAAGCGATCAACGTATGCTCCCAACATCTCCCGCGACCCTTGTTTAATAAAGAAAAGGGATTCAGAACCCTTCTTCATTTTCTTTGAACTGGAGAAACGAAGCAGAAAACCTCTGCGCAGGTCCTCGAAGCAGTAGATAGTGTGAAATTTTTCGAATCTTTATGAAGTGAGCAGAAATCATCATACAACTTAGAGTTCACAAGCCAAACAACCAGAAGCAAATGGAGGCAAACAAGTGATCTTTATTGATAGCAACTTCAAAATTACAAGGCAAAGTATGCTTGGCGAGACATGATTTCGCCAGCACAAACATCAAAGGAAAAAATATAAGTTGAAGATAACTTGAGACCGCGCGGTCTCCCTACGATCTCAGCGACCTGTCAGACCGCAACCCGCTGATGATCTCAGAACAACACCAGACCGCTGATTAGACCGCACCCCTCCTTCCGAACTCCTGATTCTCCCGAACTCCAGCAACACAACTCCAAGCTGCAGACCGCTCGAACACTTTCAGAGAAAGAGGTGATCGCTGCTGCCCGCACTATCCGCAGAAGCTGCACAATAAGAGTTCAATCAGCAGACCGCCCGGTCACACAAATAGAGACCGCATGAAAGAAGAGAACTCAGCTTACACATGGTGTGTCATGATTATTGCTGCCGATGGGTCCTATTTATAGGCGTGAGACCTGATCTAGTCACCACCCTATGAGATAAGATCACCACCCTCCAGACCGCGCAACCTTACCGGTCACACCGCGCGATCAGCAATAATACTCCTGCTTCATTTTAGGTGAGCTCACCAGCTTCAACCAAACCATGAGAGACCGCCACTCTCATAGTGAGATCACGACTCCACAAGGAGATCGCCAGACCGCCACGAAGCTGCTCACCACCTGTGTTCGCCAGAGACCGCGAACACAGCCAGTTCGCCATCAGACCGCGAACTCCTGTCCGCATGCCGGTCTCCTCCTGAGACCGCGAACAGCGTCCAGCTTGCATACTAGTCTCCTCCTGAGACCGCGAACTGAGACCGCGCGACTAAGTCCCTTAATCCGCGAATACCACCAGAAAGCCCGGTCATCCACCAGACCGCATTCTGAAAAACCTGGATCAAACTGTGCGGTCACACCAGACCGCCACAGCCTTGAAGAAGACAGCTCGCCACGCGGTCACGCACAGACCGCGCACACCTGAAGACGATCAACCCGCCACGCTGTCACAGACAGACCGCGCGGCCTTCACCTTCAGCCGCCTCTGACCCATACCAACGATCAAGCCAGGAGACCGTAGCTAGGCTTAAACAAGCCAGACCGCAGAGGCAGACCGCCAGGCCGTGCGGTCACGCCAGACCGCCCGACCTCCTCCCAGACCGCCCAGGTCCAAAATCCCTCTAACTTCCACTTCAACAATTTCAACAGATAGTGCCTACTGGCATCTGGTGGAACCAGTCCCGAGCCTTCCCCTTGAAGGTTATGGCAAACAACCGACACTTGAAGGCATCTATCATTTGCCTAATGGAGACCATGTCCTCAAACCATTGCAGGTGCTGGACAGGGACGTCTTTTCCTGAGTAGAAACGCATTGCAGGTTCCGTGAAACCCTCGGGAACAGGGGCGATCAGCACCAACTCACAGAAGGGATTGGGGGCGCGAGTTGGCGGGTCGAGCGAATCCAATCGTACTGGCTCTCGGGGTTGCGAGTTTCGGTCGGACTCGCGAAGAGTACTCGCGCGCGAAGCGACTGGTCGCCGTCTTCAGAGAACCCTTCCTTGTCGGGGTGCCGACTCAGTCCCGCCTCGGCGGGCGAGGCGACTGTGACTGGGGAGAGCTCTCCCGCCTCGGTGCGAGGCGCGAGCAACCCCTGGATAGTATCTTCCATCGACCTCTTGAACTCCGCGAAATCACTCTTGGTCACGAACTCGCCCGTAGGCAGCGAGTTCCTCTGGTCGGTCCCCGACTCGCTATGTTCAGCCATGGGATCGTCGGATAAAATTTTCTTCTATAGCTACAGCTCACGCTCACCGCACCAAAACTGTTGGAACCCGGATACCGGTCCAATAATGTTCGAGACTTGGGGAGCAGCTTGAGTTACTTCTCTCTTCGTCAGATCCCTAGGTCTAAGTATTTCGAGCTGAGAACTGACCCTCTCAGAGTGGTAGGTAGTTACCTAAGAATAGACCCACTGGCTGCAGTGAGGAGGTCCCGCCACTAACCTGAAAATCCTACTTGATTTCCCCTCCCAAAAACCAAAGGCTGAGTCTGTCTCAGATAACACGAGAACGTAAGGAGGAAAACTTAAGCTCTCTTGGGGGGTGGATCCGTGCTGATCTGAGACATGATGGGTCCTATTTATAGGCAAATTCTTCTAAGGGCAAAATAGTCCTAATGGCCTGCGGATAGCTTCCTCCGCCTTAACCAAATTACTATATGCAGACCCAAATGGTATGCGAACAGCTCCTTGCACCTTTTCGTAAATATTAACCGCAGCCCCTGTTAGTCTGCGAATAGTGAGGGAGGACTGAGGAGTCTGGTTGATCCGAACTCGCCTCGCTCCCTCCTTGAGCGAGTGCAGCTGAAGCGACTAGTTCATATCCTACTCGCCGAGGGTGAGTTCTCCTGAGTCGAGCTCTCCTTAGGCCAGGTCAAACTCACCTCGCCCCGGGCGTGAAGGAGCTTTATCGTCGGGATAGGCTGTTCAACTCGTCTAGATGAACCACACTCATATCGTCGAGAAGAGAAATCATGTCGTCGAAACGAGGCTCCGTCGAGAAGTGGAAGGGGGCGTACTCGCCTCACCCTACCCTGGGCGAGTCAGGTCGTTATTGGTTCTACCCGTCTAATACGGGTTGTACCACACCGAAATAGTAAACCTGAATCACTACACCAAGCTGCTCAGGCCTCAACGCTAAACGACAAGCTCGTCACGATCTCCGACGCATTCGCTGAGCGGCAAGCTCGCAACCGATGAGGACGAGACCGAAGTCCCTTCTACACTAAAGCCAAGCGACGATTTTGGGAAAGTTCGCACAATGACAAGCTCATAACTACAAAAGTCATGACAACTCGCCTAAACGTGCTCGCTCACCCGAAGATATACGTTCGTTAGAAAAAATTTCGGACTCATTTTCTACAAAAAATAATCTCCGAAAATTGTGGGGCATTTGATGGGGTTCCCCAAAACAGATCCGGTCGAACCCATATGGCGGGGCCGCACCCCCCCCCCCCCCCCCCCCCCCCTTGGGGTGCGGACAATTCAATAAATATTCTTAAGAGAAAAAAACTATATGATCTTTCACGTGGTTATCAGGAGTAACTCCATCTGTATTGTGTTCAGACTGAAAGCATGAAAGTGCACTGTCAAACCCCTACAACAACAGAAAACAAAAACAAAAATGTCAACAAGTATGGTAAGAAAAAAAAGTTAAATAAATTCAATAAATATTCTTAAGAGAAAAAAACTTGAATGTGAACAGTAAAATTCGAGCAGCACTCTTTTAGCATTTTTTTTTCTTCATGCATTTACTTGATTTCAACATTTTCATTAAAATCTGAATTTTTTAAAGATGAGGAGATTTCACCAGAATTCCTAAGTGAAATAAAATTCCCTGCACGAAGGACAAATGTGTATTCATAATTTGTCTAAAAAATCACTGCAACATAATAAAGATAGTGAAAAGGGCCGCCTGCAGTTAAATATTTATCATTAATATGCAACGGAAGAATGATGCAACATGGAAAGAACAAAAAAAAGCTCAAGAGCTAGCAATAATTTTAATAGTAAAATCTCCATAAAATAAAACTTATAAAAATACCAAATACTTGGAAAACAAACACATATGAGTGATTACCTTCACAGCTATTGAATAATATCGATTATGCAACTGAGTCTTTTGCAAAAGTATACCATTCCTGATATGATACTCGAAAGTCGTCATTATTGCAGTATTTAGACTCCCTCAGAACCAACGCCTCGTACTTCAGAGCCAAGCAACTCTAAGAAGAGAAAAAACACATCATTTATAATAAATCATGAACAGAATTGTCTTCTCATTGTAACATAATAGCAAATGTGAAAAAGCGGAGCAGATCAATGAGGAAGTACACAAAGCATAGATACTAGAGAGCATAGCAAAACTTAGGGCAGCGTCAACAATACTTTAGTGTATCCAAACATTCAATAAGCATTGATTAAACACAATATATGATTGTTATAGTTTTTTTCATAGCTTGACAGCACAAGAAGAAATGTGTTTCAATAGACTTATCAGACAATACTCATGGCCTTGAATGAAGGAAAAGTCTGAAGATATAGATGTTTTAATTGACTCTAGATGGAGGCTCTAGATGTTTTAATTGACAGACCAAATAGCATATGTGATTCTCTTGAAGTGGTTCTTACGAGAGTTTTTGTAACGATCCCACGAGCACTTTCTAATTAAGAGGGCACCCATCCTGGGACAACTCCCACCGGAGCACATTTAACTAAGGAGTTTCCAACACAACTCCACCACTTGCTCCGAAAAGGTGCCTCTAATATTTAGAGTTGTGACTTATTATTTAAGCCCACCAATTTTTCCTCCAATTCCGATGTGAGATTCAATTCATTTTTGCATCTCCTTTTCAATTAGAAATATGTCATCCTAGAAGCCTGTCAGGAGTTGCTTTGTCTGAGTTTCACTGCCCCCAAAACTCTCTCCTCTCTCATTGGACCGCCCTCGTCGGATTCAGGATGTTACAATTTTTGTGCTTGAATACGTCAACATTCACATACTCTGTTAGAGGTTTGCTCGAAGCATCCGGAGGAGGATCAAAGTGGAATCCACTCCCCGTTGCCCCTAGGTGGGTATTTATAGGTAAACCCTAGGAGTGTCTACAGGGATGAGTATACATGTACCCAACTAACCCGCTAAGCCCCCGAACACGATATTTGTCCGAATATACATTAACAATATCCTCCTATATTTGTGATAAATATCGTATACGTTTCAAAGTGCATAAAGTAGTGTAATAGCACAAAGAAAGTTTTCGACTTAACATAATATCATAAGAGTTAGCACAATCAATAACAACAGGATTAACATAAAACATCCAGAATAAAATGTACTACTCAACAAACAGTCTGAAAACAATAATGACAAGGATAAAACATATGATAATTCTACTCGTCTAGTAGATCATCAGCATCCATGTCAAACACCACTTTCTCTCCTCCATCTCCACCAGTGCCTGCAAGGAATTTCATGAGTTAGACTCTATGAATTCATGAACATATACAGTAACGTAGAAAGAGAACTAGCTCTTACATAAGTGAGCTTAGAACCTGTAGCATTGTGAAGTAACACTGTCAACATCTCTATCTGGTCTAGCAGGAACCAGTCTAGTGTTGATTTTTGTAAATCAACTGTTATCTTATCCATTAGTGATCATTATGTGCCTCATCAACAAAAGTTGAATGATATGGCACAACAACGTTTGCAACATTAACAGGTGTGGAATAATGTGCGATGATCATCAATGTTAGATAACCGACTACAACGACTTTTATTCCCAGTTGAATAATTTTCGAATCAACTTACAATGAGAAAGATGCTTAGTTATCAAATGTGGAATAACATGCATCTAACCATCTTGGGTTTTCATCAAGAAATTATTTGGGGTTTTCAGTCTGTTATTAGATGCTTGAATGTTGCGATTATATAGGTTCTCACTATGAAAACATAAACAATGGAGGACAGTTTCATACATCTATGAACTTTAGTCCTATCTCCCCCGATATTTTTATTGTGAGAGCTCTATTCAAGCCTTTGGTCAAGGCGTCTGCAACATTGTCTTTCGATCTCACATCAATTATGGTCATAATCCCTTGACTTGTGAGTGAGGTCAACCAGGATTATTTCAGCCTGAGGTGCCTTCTTTTGCCATTGAACAAAGTGTTCGTAGCAATCATTTTCGTAGCCTGATTGTCACGGTAAACTGCAACAGAACTCATTTTCAGGCTCGTCAGAGGAATGTCCATCACCAAATCTCTGCTTCTTCTCCTGCTGCAGCAAGAGCGTAGAGTTCGGATTCCATAGAAGATAGTGCAATACAAGATTGTCTCTTGGACTTCCAGGCTACAGCTGCTCCTCCCAGTGTGAATGCAAACCCACTAGTGGACTTGCTGTCGTTTAATTCTGAGACCCATAATGCGTCAGAATATCCTTCAAGCACTGAAGGGTGACCAGTGTAAACTAAAGCATACTTTTTGGTGTGCTTTAAGTACCTCATTAGCCTATCTAAGACGTTCCAGTGGTCTTGACTAGGATTACTAGTGAATCTGCACAACATGCCGACCGTAAATGCTATGTCAGGTCTAGTGCAGACCATGTCATACATGAGACTACCAAGCAGTTTAGAGTAATCTAACTGTCTAACCATAACTCCTTCATTGGGCTTTAGGCGGTTAGTGTAGTCGTATGGTGTCTCAAATGCTCTACTATCACTGTATCCCCACGTGTCCAACATGGACTTTATATAGTGGCTTTGACTTAGGGAGATGTCATTCTTCCCAAAGCTCACTTGCATGCATAGTATAGTGTTAGCTACATCTAGGTCTTTAATGCTAAATTCTTTTATTAGATCTGACTTAACGTCATCCACTTCGGATTGATCAGATCCTAGAATGAGCATATCATCTACATGCAAGCATATTATGACGACTTTATCCGATCTATTACGTATGTAAAGACATTTATCCGAGAGACTCGACATAAATCCCATGTTCTTTACACTATAATCAAACTTATATGCCATAATTTCGGTGCTTGCTTTAGTCCGTATAAAGATTTAAGTAATTTACAGACTTTTGTTTCGTGACCGTCTACAATGAAACCATCAGGTTGACTCATGTAGATCTCTTCGGTCAGATCTCCGTTCAAGAACACAGTCTTAACATCCATTTGATGAACAATAAAGTTCTCAATAGATGCAATGGCAAGGAGGACCCTAATGGTTGTTAAGTGACACACGGGTGAGTAGACATCAAAGTAATCTACTCCGCTTACTTGTGTGAAACCTTTATCCACCAGGCGTGCTTTAAACTTAGCTACGCTACCATTAGGATTTAGTTTCTTTTTCAGAATCCACTTACACCCTACGGTTTTAGCCTCTTTTGGCTTATCAACCAACGTCCAGGTGTTATTCTGAAGTGGAGAATTCATCTCTTCATCAATAGCTTCTTTCCAGAGTAGGGAATCCCTGGATCTCATCGTGTCCTTATAGGTGGATGGATCAGCCTCAACGTGGCAAGTGACAAAGTCACTACCTAAGGTTCTGGGAATTCGCTCTCTTAGAGAAGTTCTCCTAGTCTCTAGGCCAGAGTTATCTACCGGAACGGAATAGGAGGTGCTCGGTATTGAAGTAGGATCTTCTTCAGTAATAGTTACTTGCATACCTGGGAGTGACATGTTCTTATCCTTGAGGAACTTATCTTCAAAGAACACTACGTCCCTAGATTCTATAACGACATTATTAGAAATATCTAAGAATCTATCTGCAGCATTATCCTCAGCACAACCTAGGTAGACACATGTATTGGTCCTAGGTCCAATCTTAGATCGTCTAGGGTCAGGAACCCTGACATAGGCTATGCAACCCCAGGACTTAAGTCTAGTAAAAGACGGGGGTCTCTTAAACCAAAGCTCGTAGGGTGTAACCTCTAACTTAGCATGAGGAACTTTGTTTAGAATGTGGTTTGCAGTTAAAAATGCTTCTCACCAATAAGCGGAAGGCATGCCTGCAGTCAAGAGCATAGAGTTTAACATTTCTGTTAACGTTCGATTTTTACGCTCAGCTATGCCATTAGACTGGGGTGAGTAAGGAGCAGTGGTTTCTGCAATGATTCCATTCTGGGCAAGGAAACATTTGAACTCATTGGACATATATTCTCCTCCTCTATCACTTCTAAATCGTTTGATTTTCATGTCAAGTTGGTTTTCTACCCTGGTTTTGAAAATACAAAATTTTTCAAATGCTTCATCTTTAGTTTTAAGGAGATAAATGTGACAAAATCTAGAACAATCATCTATAAAGGTGATCAAATACTTCCTGCCTCCGCTAGTGACAAAACTTTTGAAGTCACATATGTCGGAATGTATCAGTTTTAAGGGTGTTATGCTCCTAGTAACCGCAATAAAAGGTTTCCTAGTGATCTTAGTCTGAGCACACACTTCACATTTATCAGTTTTGACTGTAGTGTCTAAAGCTATCTGGTGAGTTCTAGCAATTTGGAACATTTTCCTATAGTTTACGTGTCCTAGTCTCTCATGTAGAGTCTTAGGGCTAACTAAGTTTGTTTGAACTATTTCATTTGCTAGACTTAGTTTGTACATCCTATTTTGGACGTAGGCACATCCAAAATAGTGTGAGTTAACTGACAGTGTTACTCTACCACTACAGAAAGCAAAAGACATACCAACATCACATAGTAAGCTAATAGACACTAAGTTAGCAGCTAATGATGGAATAAACTTAACATTCTTTATAGTTAAAGTCTTACCTGAGGATAGCAGCAAAGTTGCGTTCCCCACCTTCAGAACGTCAGCTGTCTCACCGTTGGCAACGGTCACCGATTCTCTCGCATCAGTGAGACCTGTCATCAGATTACAATTGTTGCACACATGGCACGTTGCCCCCGAGTCAAGGAACCACTATGTACTGACCTTTCCGTTTCCGACCATGGCAACAAAGTCGGATGGCTCAGTGAGACTAACCATATTAGCATGGTTGCCTTCCTGTGGTGTCTTGCCCTTTTCCTTATGAGAAAGTCTTCAATCATATGCGATGTGTCCCCACTTATTGCAGTTAAAGCACTTGCCCTTAAACTTTTTGATTTGTTTACATGGGCCTGCAACCTGGGAGCTACTAGGGTTGGGCTTTGGCTTCCTAGGGTTCGGCGCGCGTTTAGAGTTCATAATCATGTTAGCAGCAGCCCTCTGCTTGCTAACGACTTCTAGAGCGTGTCGAGTCCTATTTTCATCCTCAATGCATATAAAACGTTTGAGTTCGTTCAAACCCACTTGCATCTTCTTGCGGTACATTTCAGTTTTGAAATTGTACCACGTGGAAGGCAATTTATACACAATTGTGTCAGCAACAAAGCTATCTGGCAACACAATGTTCTCATTATGTAAAGAATCTACTAATACTTCAAAATTTGATACCTGAGGGAGAATGACCTTCTCCTCGTCGAATGTGAACGAGTGGAACTTGTCCACCAAGTGCGCCTTGGACAGGTCCTCCTCCCTGAAGTGCTCCTGCAACGCATCCCAGATCTCCTTTGTTGTGCTCATCTTCATGTATGTCTTGGCCAGACTGGAGGACAGACAGTTGAGCAGGTAGTCTCTGCAGAAGTCTTCATCAGAGACCCATTGTGCCTCATCATCAGTCCCTACGACCCCAGCACGATCAGACTGAACGGTATAGAACACATTCATATACTTCATCCCGAACTGAGTGTTCAACTTCCAGTCGTTGAACTCAGTCGTCGTGAACTTCTCCAGCTTGATCATCGGAACGGGGGACGAAAAGTTGTTCCCCTTCATCATTGTGCGTCCGTCAGAAAACGTTACGAAAATAGGGAGGAACAGGGTTCCGGGAGGCTGTCGTCGGCACTGTCGTCTGGAGTTAGCGACAGGGGGTTGTCGCTATCGGCGCACGACAATGTTAGGGCTGCACTTCCTATAGATCGGAGACGGCGGAGGCGGGAGAAGACTGATGGCGGCGGCTGGGGGGATCTGAGCGGTGAGGCTGCGACGCGACGGATCTTGGACAGCAGGATCTATATCCGGCGATGCCGGAGGCGGCTCCACGCGAGGACTGGAGAGCAGCGATGAGGAGAGGCGCAGCAAACACGAGCAGGAGGAAGCGCGGTCTCCACTATCGGCGGAACAACGATCTCATTTCTTCTTCGCAAACGGCGACAGATCGCGACGACGGGAGGGCACCAGGGAACATCGGCGACTGGGCAGGAGCATCGATCTCCATTATCGCGCTACGGGCGGCGGGAGACAACCTGCAGCAGCGCGACCTTCTTCTTCACGAACGGCAGCGACAGGAGGCGCAGCGAACGGGAAGTCGCTGTTCCTTCTTGAGAACAGTAACCGCGCGGACGAAAACTCGCGAGCGGCGGCTGCTTCGGACGAGCGAACCCTAAGGGGGGGGGCTGATTCGAGATTGTTAGAGGTTTGCTTAAAGCATCCGGAGGAGGATCAAAGTGGAATCCACTCCCCGTTGCCCCTAGGTGGGTATTTATAGGTAAACCCTAGGAGTGTCTACGGGGATGGGTATCCGTGTACCCAACTGACCCGTTAAGCCCCCGAACACGATATTTGTCCGAATATACATTAACATACTCTTCCATTACAGCCAAAGACCTGACATTCTTTATCAATCTAGTGCGGAGAAGTTTACCTCTTTCCTTATGAGTTCACGATGAACGTTTATTGTTGTCAGTTATTCTTTAATTTGTCTACTACCATTTTGATTTCTAATGTCTTGAGGGTGAAGGCCAGTCCTGAACAAAAAAACCGGGCCTGCTGGGCCGGCCCGAGCCCGGCCCGGTCAAGGCCCGGTCAAGCCCGGCCCGGTTCAGGCCCGAGCCGGGCCGAGCTCTTACCCGGGGCCCTAAAAGGGCCCCGGTTTGGCCGCACTACCCAGCCCGGTACCCGGTCCGGGCCGGGTAGAGCCCGATAATCGGGCTAGCCCGAGACCGGGCCGGGCAAAGCCCGATCCGGTCTCGGGCTAGCCCGATTGAGCCTAACGGCTCTTATTAGAGCCGTTAGGCTCATTGCCAGCATGGCCAGCATGGCTGCCATGTGGCAGCCATGCTGGCACTCATGGCAGCCAACGACTCTTCTTAGAGCCGTTGGCTGCCTTTATATATAATATATAATATATTATTATTATTATTATTATTATTATTATTATTATTTTAATTTAAAAAAAAAACTAAAAAATCCTATAAATACCCCCCCTCCCCTCTCTCTTTTCTCACACCTCATCTCTCTCTCTCTCTCTCTCTCTCTCTTAGCTCTCCCAATGGCGTCGTCCTCCTCAGCTCCAGCGTCGTCTTCCCAAAGTACGGCTTCGGTGGTGGAGCATAATCGTAGAGCGGGTATTTGGGAGCATTTCGACATGGTCCAAGTCGGCACCGAAAGAAAAGCGCGCTGCAAGATGTGCTCGAAGTTGTTATCCATCAGCGGCAACTCGACGCTCGTTAGACACCAAAAATCTTGCGAGTCGAAACAAGCTCCTCCCGAGTCAAGTCAAGCTCAAATTTCTGGAGCAGGACAGATTTGGACGTACGATCAAATGCGACAGCGAGAGATGCAGGCGAAGTTCGTCATCAAACGTGGGCTGCCATTCAGCGTCTTTGACAATGACGACGACACAGAGTACATACATGGGGGGCTTCAGCCCAAATACCAAAAGGTTAGTAGAATTACTTTAAGGCGCGACACGATTAGGTTATATTTAGAAGCAAAACAAGAATTAATTACGTATTTTGAAAATTTCGAAGGACGTGTGAGTCTAACGAGCGACGTTTGGACGAGTAATTTAAATTTAGGATTAGCTTATCTTTGCATCACTTGTCATTGGATTGATCCCATTTCGTGGGAGCTAAATAAACGCGTAATATGTTTTACGAGTTTTGAATTCCCGCACACGGCTATAGCTTTATATAAGGTTATTATGAAATGTGCGCGGGAATTTAAAATTAACGATAAAATACTTAGTTTTTCTCTTGATAACGCCTCCAATAATGGCGCCGCAATTGAATTGTTAAAACGAGATTTAAAACTATTTCTCAGCGGCGCGTTTTTTTCATACTAGATGTGTTTGTCACGTCCTAAATTTAGTGGTACGGGATAGTTTAAAGGCAATGTCAACATATATTAATAAAATTCGCGACATGTTAAAAGCTATTTGCTGTACTAAACAACGAGCTCAAGATTTTAGAAAATTTTGTAAAGCACAAAATCAGAAATATTTGAAACCACAATTAGATATGCATATTAGATGGAACTCAACCTATAAAATGTTAAAAAGAGCTCTTCTACAAAAAGATCTTCTAATGGAATATTATAGTTTACTTAATATTGAACACGGTTTAGGTGAAACTGATTGGACCATAATAGAATATTATGTAGATTTACTAAAGTGTTTTTATAGGGTCACCGTTGCTTTATCTGGAGTGTATTATCCAACGAGCGCATTAGTGATTGAACATTTCGTACATATCACAGAAAGATTTAGTTATTATAGAAAACACCAAGGTTGGGCTCATTTAATTAAAGTAATGGAAGAAAATTTTTTAAAATATTATAAAGAAATACCGCCTATGTTTTCGTGCGCCGCCGCTTTAAATCCGCTACTTAACGTAGAAGGCGTAGAAAATTTGATAGACGAAATCAATACTAATCTAACCTTAAATATAAATTATGATGATGATGACCCCGTTAGTAGTACAAGTTTTACTAAATTTTTTACGCAAAGTTATAATTATTACAATAACTTATACGGGTCACGACCCCGCGAAGAAATAACGCAACCCAAAACGAAGGATAGTCTTAAAAATAAAATTTTAGATTTAGCTTCTAGGAAAAAAGCACGCACATCTGGTAGTTTAGATGAATTAGGATTATACACAAAAACTCAATTTAGCGATTTTATGAGTTCGGACGAGATCGAAAACTAGGATATCTTAAATTGGTGGAAAGGTAAAGCTAATACCTATCCTGTTTTGGCCTGTATGGCCCGCGATTTATTAACTGTCCAAGCTAGTACAGTAGCTTCGGAGTCCGCTTTTTCTCTTAGTGGCAGGGTTTTGAACGAGCGGAGGAGCCGGCTTAACGAAGATTCGCTGGTTTGCAAATGCTACAAGGATTACTTGGACAGCGTAAAGAGGAAGCAACACATAACAGCTTTGGAGGATAGCTCGGAGGAGATAGAAGACGAAATATTAATGGACGCGTTGAACTTGAATCTACAGAATGATTAAATCCGCAGTCCAATCTAAATGTACTTTTTTTAAAATATGTAAATTTTTTAATTAAATTTTATAAGAATCATAGCTTTTATAGGTTTGTATTTTCAATTTTGTATTTTGTACAAATGTACGACTTAAATTTGGTAATATTTTAAATTTTTTGTACCAAAGTTTCAATATTAATAAAATTTTTTGTTCCAAATTTTTGTTCAAATTTTTGTTCAATATTAATAAAATGTCATTATTTATTATTTATAAAAATTAAAAATTAAAAAAATTATAATTATATTAAAAAAAAGAAAAAACCGGGCCGGCCCGGATCGGGCCCGAGACCGGCCCGGTCCTGCCCGGCCCGGCCTGAAGGGCCGGAGCAGGCAGCATATCAGTGCTGCCTGCCCGGCCCGGGCCGGCCCGATTCCAGGGGAGGACCGGGCCGGCCCGGCCCGATGCAATAAAAAGCCCGATCGGGCCCGGTCCAGGCCGGCCCAATCAGGCCCGGTCCAGGCCGGCCCGATCGGGCTTTATGTTCACGGCTAGTGAAGGCTACGCATTGTCTTAAATTATCGAACAGGGATGTTAATATTTTCAAGTAAAAGAATGGACTCTTGGCACCTCCTTGTCATATATCCACTTATCCACAATCATTTTTACAATTTCATTTCAAACTTTTTGCTTGGCCCCACGGCTGTCCGATCGGCTGGCCGCCCTCGGCCCACCACGTCGCGGCCGCTACCTTGTGCACACCCAAAGCAACCCACAGTCAAGCGGAGCCCGTTCACAATTAAGAACAGTCGAGCACAGACATAACCCGTGTAAAGATTGGTAATTATACAAAAAAGTTAAAAGAAATGATATCTAGAAACGATAAAGAATATAATTGTCGTGTCTTGATAAAATATAACATTGCAAAAAAAAAACTAATAAACAAATAGTTGGCAGTAACCTTCTATTTTTTTTAATTCGTTATTATTTTTATCGTTATTTTCAGTATTTAACTCTAAATTATGAATCATGTTAACCAAAGTGTCAATTTTATCAAGAATGTTAAGGTTCCAAATTGATACCTAGTAATTTAGGTTTTAGAAATGTTTCTTAATTTGCACTTGTTTCATAAAAATGTAGAGTCAAATTTATTTTATTAGATGATTTATCACAATGATTTACCTTATAGTCATTTATTTTTCACATGTGGCAATTTTCAAAAACTTGAGAAGAAATGAGACGGCATTCGTATCATGTTGATAGAAGTTGCATTTTGAGAATAGATTGTATGTAATAGAGATGTTGCGGGTCGCTTAGGGCTCTTGGTAGACCGGTTTACTTGAACCACCTTAGCTCGGGAGCGAACCAAGCGCGCAAACAGTCAATTTGAGATTCGTTGATTACACTTGGACTTTTTAGCGTGGAAAAACCCTGAAAGGGTAAAAAACCACGTGGCCGGAGCTGTGCCGACCAAGCTTCCACTATCTTCTGGGGGGTTACAATTAGAGACTTAGAAGTCGAGCGCGACAGGCCGCCGCTCGTTACAATATTAGAGAGAGAGAGAGCGTTCCGAGGGTGACATGCCACCTCTCGAAAAAACTAAGTATTTTCCTTCTGAGAACGGTAGAAAACGAAAGTGAGAATGCCTTGTCCGCATTCGTGGAGACGAAAGTGAGATAGCCTTGTCCGCTTTCGTGGAGACGAAAGTGAGAAAGCCTTGTCCGCTTTCGT
This sequence comes from Dactylorhiza incarnata, assembly GCA_033032865.1. Lineage (NCBI taxonomy): Eukaryota > Viridiplantae > Streptophyta > Magnoliopsida > Asparagales > Orchidaceae > Dactylorhiza > Dactylorhiza incarnata. Next base: position 1,568,186 of record JAWHQI010000371.1, on the reverse strand, counting down.
GGAGACGAAAGTGAGAAAGCCTTGTCCACTTTCGTGGAGACGAAAGTGAGAAAACCTTGTCCGCTTTCGTAGAGACGAAAGTGAGAAAGCCTTTTCCGCTTTCGTGGAGACGAAAGTGAGAAAGCCTTGTCCGCTTTCGTGGAGACGGAAAACTTCAAGTCCGCGAAGGAGGTCTTCAAGCGCCGAAGGAGAAATACGTGGAAATCTTCAAGGAGCTCTCTCTGGGCATTCAGGCCGGATCCTCTCAAATAAGCCTAGGGGGTGCTTTTATAGCTTTGTCCGGGGGCAGCCCGGTAATTTCGCCGTTGTAACCACCATAACTACCTGGGAGGACGAATCATATTTTCCGGTTCAGAGCCCACAGATCACCATTTTTCGTAAATGACCATGCTGCCCTTTGAGGAAAGGCGACAAGCTGTTCCTGAAAAGTGAGAAACTGAAAAGATAAAAAGTGAGCTAGCCGAGTCGAAAAAGTGAGCGTGCCCGAAATATGAGCGTGCTAGAAAGACAAAAAGTGAGCCGAGTCGGAAATGTGAGAAAGCTCCGAGCGGAGCCCGGAGCCCGAAAGGCGGACGGCGAGCCGGGAGAGGGGAGATGAAGCCTAAAGGCGGGCGCGGCGCGGCGCGGCCGCGCCCGAGGGAGAGGGGCAACTCCTCTCGGCCGCACCTCCCATGGGGTGCGGCTTGTCCGCACCCCACGAGAGGGTGCGGCTTGGCCACTTGGCCGCACCCCAAGGGGGTGCGGCTTGGCCGGACTCCAAAGGGGGTGCGGCTTGGCCGCACCCCTCATGGGGTGCGGCCTGGCCGCACCCCACATGGGGTGCGGCTTGGCCGCAAGCCGCACCCCAAGAGGGGCTCGGCGCTACCGCACGCGCTACCGCACGGTAGCGCCGCACTTGCCGCGGGTGCTACCGTGCGCGGTCCCGCTTCGCGCGGAGGTGGATGCGGCGATCGTACGCGGTCTTGCTCGGGCGGTTGGTGGCGGAGACGGCGGTTTCGGCTTTAACCTCCCACTCTCTCCCACTAAGGTAATGGGGAGAGTGGTTTATGGGAGTAACCACCATCCGGTTCTCTCATAAATGAGAGCTCATGATGAATCCTCATCATAAGCCCCCCAAACCTTCGGAGTCCGAACCTCCGTGTGAAGGAGTGTGAAGGTTTCATTCTTCTCGCTTTGACTCTGGTCATCATTGTTGTCGGTGTGCGGCGCGTTGAACCATGGTGGAGGTAAGCTCGTTACTTTCGTTTTGTTTGCAAAGAAAGGAGGAGATGGCGGAGCGCGCCCGCGAGGGTGGCTTCGACCGAGGGAGCGAGCCCGCGCGTGGGTGTTGCCGGCGGGCGTGAGCAACCCGTGCGCGGGTGTGGCGGGCTGCGGGGGCGGTTCAACGGCGCCCTTCGCGGCCCGCGCGCGCGCGGCGCTGCCGGCCGCGGGATTGGGGCGTCGACGGCCTCCGCGGCCCGCATGCACCGCCGGTCAGCGGGGGGCGCGCACGCGCCCCCACGCGCGTGGCGGTTGTCCACGCGCGTGCCCCCACGCTCGCATGCGGTGGTTGGCCGCGTGCGCGCGCGGCGGTTGGCCGTGCGTGCGCGCGGCGGTTGGCCGTGCGTGCGCGCGGCGGTTGGCCGCGTGCGTCCCTCCGCGCGTGCGTGCGCGGTGTTTTTCCGCATGCCTCTGTGCGGCTGTTTGTCGCGCGCGTCCTCCGCGTGTGGTGGTTAACCGAGCACGGGGGTGCCGGGTGCGCGCGTCTTGCCTCTCGTGCGGTTTGTCGCGTGCGAATTGCGTTGCTCGCATGAATCATTGCTTTCATGCGGTTGGTTGGCATAATTGCGCATGGGCGGGTTGAATTCACTTGACGCGTGTCTTTCGGGATCTTTATTCATGTGTATTTATTTTGTTGGACATATGCGCTGATGTGCGCGAATTTTCTTTTGCAGACTTCGAAACGAAGTGGCCAGTCGAGACCGATGCGCATGCGCTCTACTCTTGACGGCGCGCGAATTGACATGGCGGAAGCGGTTTGGGTTGCCCCCTGATGTTGAGGTGAGGATCCCGGGGGCGGAAGAGCGCGCCCAAAATCCGCCGACCGGTTTTATGGCCCTTTCGGAGAGCTGCTTGAAGTCCGGGTTTCGCATTCCTCCGCCCGAGGAGGCCGTTGAGATATTCCGGTTCTGCGGTGTTCCGATTACCAAGTTCACACCGGCGGGGATGACGAACATTATGGGGATGGTGGTATTCTTTCGGGAACATAGCAAGCGCTTTTCGCTCGAGATTTTCAAAGATTGGTGCGAGGTTTCTACTGACTCGGGCGGTCGTATCGAAGTTCGGAGCAACAAAAGTTGGTTTCATTTTGGAGCGAAGGCCGATTACCGCCACGGGAATACTCTTTATGGGTATGTCCGGAATCGATGGGAGCTACCAGAGTTATGGAGATCGCTTCCTGGGCGCTGTCGTCGGAAAAGACTGGTCGGGAAGATGAGTTCTTTCCTATCCCTGGTTTTCCTGGCCGAGAGGGGCTGTCGAAGGCCTTGCTTTCCATTTCGGGTTGCGTGGATGAACGTCGACTGCACTCGGTGGGGCTTTCCTGGGATCCCGAGCGGGAGGCTGCTGTTCCTTTAGATCGTGGGAGAAAGAGGAAGATCGTTATTAAGAACGGCCCTTTCGGTCCGCGCCCTACTCTGCCGGCGCCTTCGAGTCAAGATTACGAGGCCGGCCCGAGCCGTCCTAGGAGTGAGCCGGTTTCATCCGATCCGGAGGTGGAGATTTTGGCGTCTCCTATTGCCGACCGGGTCCCGCCGGAGGATTTGCCGCCACCACCTCCCCTCATGCCGGCGAAGCGAGTTTCTTCCTCACTTCAAGCGATGGCTTGTGCAGTAAGTGAAGCTCTTCTTTCTTGATCTCAGCGTTTACTCTCCGCTCTTATTTACGCTTGCTAACCGTTCGACTTTTGCTTGCAGGCAGAGGCTTTGACCAGCGTTGCACTCACATGGAACGATCATTATATGAGCCTCAAGGACAACTACTTCGCTCTTCAGGAGGAGTTACGCGTGGCGAGGTGTGACACGTCCGTTTTGCATAGGAAGAGGGACCGCGACGCAGCTCATGTCAAGCAGTTAGAGGGTAAAGTCGAGAAGCTGCGAGCAGAGTACGGCGGTGATAAGGCGCTCGACCAAGATGCCCTTCGTCAACTATCGGACGCGCAAGGGGAGGTGTTTCGCCTGGAGGGGGAGTTGGGCTTTCTACGGAGCGAGGTGGACCGACTGTCGTTGATTGAGCAGAGTCATGAGGAGGCCAAGGCGACCGGGGTAGCCAAGTACAAGGATTCCCTCACTTTTGTAGAAGAGCGTTTTCAGATGGTGGAAGAGATTCGTGCCGAGGTGATGACGAAGGAGGTAGAGCCCCTGATAGCGGACGAGTGCGAAGTCTCTTTTCAGAGAGGCATTCAGAAGACTCTTCGTATGATGGGGAGAAAGTTAGGGTGCGACACCGCTGGCCTCGGAGCCGGAGATCTTTCTGGAGATGAATACTCAGACGTGGTTGAGGACTGAGGTTGTTTATCTTTCATTTGCTCGCTTTCAGCTTTGTTGTTTGTTTGTGTGTTTGTCGGATGTGGTTGTATTTCCTTTATTGCTCGCGTCGTACTTATTTCCCTGCATGATCTTGTCGATCTGGATGTTAGCACCTGCATAGTTTGATTGTTTTCAAAATTACAGATGAGTTTGCGCGGATTTGAGTCTGGGGCTTTTATATTAGTTTGCACGAGTCTGTGCTCGCGGCTTTTACATAAAAATTAGCTTGCGCAAGTCTGTGCTTGCGGCTTTTGCACGAGTCTGGCTCGCGGCTTGGCCGGTGAATAGCGGGTGTATTCAAACCGAGGGTGAACGTAAGGGGGGCAGGCCCCTACGACACCGGGACTCGACGACGGAGGAGAAGGGCGAACCTTCAATCGACGGCGGTGCAAATTCCTCGGGGCTGGGCCCCGAAGTGGCCGGTGAATAGCTGGTGTATTCAAACCGGGGGTGAACGCAAGGGGGGCAGGCCCCTACGACACTAGGACTCGACGACGGAGGAGAAGGGCGAACCTTCAATCGACGGCGGTGCAAAGTCCCCGGGGCAGGGCCCCGAAGTGGCCGGTGAATAGCTGGTGTATTCAAACCGGGGGTGAACGCAAGGGGGACAGGCCCCTACGACACCAGGACTCAACGGCGGAGGAGAAGGGCGAACCTTCAATCGACGGCGGTGCAAAGTCCCCGGGGCAGGGCCCCGAAGTGGTTCCTGCAGCAGAACAGTTTAGGACAGATAGAAGATAACTAGAAAATATTGATACATGCGTAAGTACAATCTTGCGGCTTTTGAGCCAGTAAGTTTCTGATACATATTTTACGAGAGAGGAGGGAACGTCGGGTTCCCGTTGCGCTGCGCTTGCTCGAGCTCTTTCGGTCATTCAGCATGGTGGGCGGCGGTGACCCGGCAACTGATCTTTGGTGGCATCCTTCTGTGCCTCTTCGCGGAAAGCCTCCAAGTGCCCTAACTGGACGAGGCGTTCAATTTCTTCTTTCATTCTTGCACAGTGCTCCGTTCGGTGCCCTCAGCCTTTGTGGAAGTGGTAAAATTGGGCTTGATCTCCCCTGTGCAGGGAGAGCCGTTTGGGCCAGTTGATGATCTTGTTATTGTTGATTACAGACAATATGTGCTCGCGGGGGTATTCAGCGGGGTGAAGCTCCGGGAGCCTTGATTTGCTAGCCCTTGGGAATGGTCTGCTTGGTTCTGAGTGAGCAGTTCAGCCTTCTCGAACCGCTGCTGCTGTCCCTTTCTCTTGCGGCATGTATCGAACTGCAGCAGATTTGCTGACGCCTGAAATTTGGCTTTTTCAGCCAACATGGGAGTTGCGCGGTCCTTCCGCGCGCCTTGCTTCTCAGACTTTGGCTTCAACGATGGGTCGTTGTTGATCCAAGGGAGCTTGGAGTCGTGCGTGTCGAAACCGTGAATCGCATTCCTGAGGATACTCCCTTTGTTGGCCATGTGCCCGGACATGGAAACGTCGTGGTCCAGGGGCGTCCAGTAAGAGGCTCCCAAATATTGCGTCGTAGGGGGAGTCTGCCTCGGCGACGACGAACTGAACATCGTATTGGACTGGTTCTGTGTGCATCCCCACTTGGACGGGGAGGGTGGTGATTCCTACGGTGGGTACCGTAGTTCCGTCCGGGAACTCTGCGTCGCTGGCCCTGAGCTTGAGGTTCCCGCTTAGGAGTTTGAGTCGTACTACGGCAGCCAGGAATAGGATGTTGAAGGAGATGCGGTGAGTTACCAATGCTCTCCTTAGCTCACAGGGTGGACTGCCTATGCTTGCGTCCAAGGCGAAGTCCATCCATGCTCAGGGACGCTCCTGGTGAAAATTTGTGCGGATCTTCTGTTGCTGCGTGCTCCACTCCGCCTCCCTTAGGCGGGGCAGTTCGTCCGTGCCGGGCCTTTCTCGCTCTTCTTCCTGGATCCTTGGCGTGCGCGCTTCGTGCCATTCAACGAACAGCTGGGACAACTCGGTGAAGTTGTGAATCGCTTCGTTTGGCAGGGATTGATACCAGCGGAGGGCGCTCCCGCGCAGTGTCTTGGTGAAGATTTTGCAGCTAATTTGGTCGGGAAGTCCGAACGTCCGTACCGTCATCAAGAAGTGATTAACGTGCACGTACGGGTCTTCTGCTCCGTGGAACTCCTTGATGTGCAGGAGCTTTAGCCATGACGGGACTGGGTATGCCAAAATTGACTCTGAAAGGGGGGACCGCCTTCGCTGGTGCGCGATACCGTTCGGATCCTGCCCCGCCGTGAGAGGGGCCGGCTTGCTAGTCGGTCCATCCACTGGGGCTGGATTGGTGCGGCGATGGGCACTCTTTTCATCGGGCCTTCAGGAATTGAGGAACTGCATGCGTCGGACAGTTTGGGAGAGGTGTCCACCCTTGCTGGTTCCATGAACTCAGGCGAAGCGGGCACTGCGTTCGGGAATCCTTTGTTCGGTAGTTGGGAATCCATTCCCATAGACGGCGCCAAACTGTTGCGGGTCGCTTAGGGCTCTTGGTAGACCGGTTTACTTGAACCAGCTTAGCTCAGGAGCGAACCAAGCGCGCAAACAGTCAATTTGAGATTCGTTGATTACACTTGGACTTTTTAGCGTGGAAAAACCCTGAAAGGGTAAAAAACCACGTGGCCGGAGCTGTGCCGACCAAACTTCCGCTATCTTCTGGGGGTACAATTAGAGACTTAGAAGTCGAGCGCGACAGGCCACCGCTCGTTACAATATTAGAGAGAGAGAGAGAGGAGAGAGAGAGAGAGAGCGTTCCGAGGGTGACAGGCCACCTCTCGGAAAAACTAAGTCTTTTCCTTCTGAGAACGGTAGAGAACGAAAGTGAGAATGCCTTGTCCGCTTTCGTGGAGACGAAAGTGAGATAGCCTTGTCCGCTTTCATGGAGACGAAAGTGAGAAAGCCTTGTCCGCTTTCGTGGAGACGAAAGTGAGATAACCTTGTCCGCTTTCATGGAGACGAAAGTGAGAAAGCCTTGTCCGCTTTCGTGGAGACGAAAGTGAGAAAGCCTTGTCCGCTTTCGTGGAGACGGAAAACTTCAAGTCCGCGAAGGAGGTCTTCAAGCGCCGAAGGAGAAATACGTGGAAATCTTCAAGGAGCTCTCTCTGGGCATTCAGGCCGGATCCTCTCAAATGAAGCCTAGGGGGTCCTTTTATAGCTTTGGCCGGGGGCAGCCCGGTAATTTCGCCGTTGTAACCACTATAACTACCTGGGAGGACGAATCGTATTTTCCGGTTCAGAGCCCACGGATCACCATTTTTCGTAAATGACCATGCTGCCCTTTGAGGAAAGGCGACAAGTTGTTCCTGAAAAGTGAGAAACTGAAAAGATAAAAAGTGAGCGAGCCGAGTCGGAAAAGTGAGCGTGCCCGAAATATGAGCGTGCTAGAAAGATAAAAAGTGAGTGAGCCGAGTCGGAAATGTGAGAAAGCTCCGAGCGGAGCCCGGAGCCCGAAAGGCGGACGGCGAGCCGGGAGAGGGGAGATGAAGCCTAAAGGCGGGCGCGGCGCGGCCGCGCCCGAGGGAGAGGGGCAACTCCTCTCGGCCGCACCTCCCATGGGGTGCGGCTTGGCCGCACCCCACGAGAGGGTGCGGCCTGGCCGCTTGTCCGCACCCCAAGGGGGGTGCGGCTTGGCCGTGGGGTGCGGCTTGGCCGCAAGCCGCACCCCAAGAGGGGCTCGGCGCTACCGCGCGGTAGCGCCGGGTGGTAGCGCCGCGCTTGCCGCGGGTGCTACCGTGCGCGGTCCCGCTTCACGCGGAGGTGGATGCGGCGATCGTACGCGGTCTTGCTCGGGCGGTTGGTGGCGGAGACGGCGGTTTCGGCTTTAACCTCCCATTCTCTCCCACTAAGGTAATGAGGATAGTGGTTTATGGGAGTAACCACCATCCGGTTCTCTCATAAATGAGAGCTCATGATGAATCCCCATCAAGAGAAATTAATATATACTATAAATATAATGAAAAATCATCTAATAAAGAAATTAATATATTCGTATGATGTTGATATAGCCCTGCACAAAAAGCCCGACCGGGCCGGGCCGGTACCGGGCCTGAAGGGCCCGGGCTTTTGCCAACCGGGCCCGACCCGGGCTTTATTTGCAACCGGGCCGGGCCGGGCTTTTGCTCATGGAAGGGGGCCTGCCTAGGCCCCCAGGGCCGGGCCGGGCCCTGGCCAGGCCCGGCCTTATGGCTGCCATGGCAAAAACCGGGCTTTTCAAGAGCCCGGTAACCGGGCTTTGCCCGGGCCGGGCACCGGGCCGGGCTTTTGCCTAATATGGGGGCCCAATTAGGCCCCCTAAGCCCGGCCTGGCCCAGGCAGGCTTTGCCCGGGCCCGGGCCTTGCCGGGCTTTTCCCGGGCCGGGCTCGGGCCGGCCCAGTGGGCCCGGGCCTTTTGTGCAGGGCTATGTTGATAGAGATTAAGCTCTCTAATAATTTAGAAAGCCAACTAATATATTCGTATTATGCAGGTGTTTATTATTATTATTATTATTTATTATATACGCGATCGCACCCAGTGTATATTTCCGTGCTTTCCTATTGGCCATCGTTGCCGAGCCACGATTCTCTCCTCACGCACACGGCCGACGGTGGTTCTTCCTCACGCAGATAACGCCGCAGAAATCTCCCATTACCAGCTTTCTTTGCAGAAATGAACAAACAGCTTTCTTTGCACGCTGTTCTCCTTCTTCGGGATCATCTTCGTATTAAATAGCAGAACTTCTTCCTAAGCAGCAGAACATCTTTCTAGGGCAAGGTAGACCGTTTCTTTCTCCCATCTTCTCTGCACCCCGTTCTCCTTCTTCCAGATCATCTGCTTCATATTCCTAAGCAGCAGAACTTCTTCCTAAACAGCAGAACATCTTTCTAGGGCAAGGTACGTTTCTTTCTCCCATCTTCTCTGCACGCTGTGTTGATCATATTTTCCTTTGCAAGAAACATACAGGATGAAACTTTATTAAACTAAAAAAATCTTTGAGGGAATTAAGCTCTCTAATAATTTCATAAGGGGACATGAAATGTAATTTAAAATGTGCCAAGTTAGCTTAAATTTTCTTTAGGTGGTGGTTCTGTGCCAAGTTAGCTATGAGTGTGATGAATGAATGCTTCCACAAACGATTTGAGCTAAGCTGTAATTTCATTATGAATATGAAGGAAATCTAGAAACCAAATGAATCGTTGGCAATTTTCACCAACCATTTTGAATTCATGAAATAATATGGTTTACTAAAGTAATCATAAACCTTAAAATAGGTCTACTTGATTGTAAAAGAAGCATCCAAACAACCATAAAATTTCATAGCAGAGAAATGGGCGAAAAACTGTAGGTTTTCAGAGGGGAAAATGGGGGAGTTCCTCTGGTATTTAGGTAGGGCAAGGCAACATCTTCCATGGCAAAAAAATTAAGAAAGGGATTAAGAGGGAGTGAAAGAGAGAGGTGAATAAAGAGGGTAAAAATGTTTAACTTGTCGTGCATTTGGAATGAAATATTACTGTTTATTTCATTACTATTTCTTACTTTTGACATATATATACTTTCTAGTTTAGTTGTTTGCTTGGAAAATTAACACTAGTGTCCTTTGATGAGATTAAATGAATAAGAAAATTATTGGTATCTTGATTTCATTAGGTACAACAGAAGCAAACGAAGATGTGTAACAAGTGGTTATGGGTAGTCCTAGCCAACTCAAACACCCTACCAACAACCGATTGATGCTACTGATTGTGTTGATTTAGTGCAGTTCAAGAAAGCAATTAAAAAAGCATACGCTCCCGCTTTGGATACTATTTCAATCCCTGTTTTAACGCTTAGAACGTTTGATGGGAGTATTATTCTACCCAATGATTTTTTGAATTCTGCGATGAATCATAATAGTTACGAAAGTCCGTTCTCTGTTGAGATAGTTGAGTTTAGCATCACTCCTAAAGCAACGGGTAATTATTGCCATCTATTATTCTTCTTCTTTAAATTGTGAAATATTGACCTAAAATTTTATCTATTTCAAAAATTCCAAATTACCACAATCTAACATGAATGAATTTGTCTATTTTTTCAGCATCTAGCGTCGCAAAACATATAAAAACCATGTGGATAAAGAGCACCGGGTCTTATCCTGCTCTCTCATTGAACAAGCTATCTCAATTTTTTGAAATTCTTGCTAAATACCTGAAGTTTGCTAAATTACCATGTTGTGAAAGCAGCCTTGTACTTTATTGTCGCCAAAATTTTCAAGAGCAATTTGAGTTTATTGACAAGCAAGTAATCAAGAAATCAGGGATTGGTTGGATTCTTGGCCCTCCTGGCACAGGAAAATCTTCTGCTGCATTTGCGTTTATTACGACATTGGATAAAGAAGAATGGGTTGTGACTTGGCTGAATTGCAGTGACTGTGAATTACATCTTCGTTGTGTCAGATTTACTGACGATTGTTTATGGACTTGTGAGTTGGATCGCAGTAGTGTAAGCCTACCTAACATCCTATACAATTTTAACCGAACTAAAAAACACCTCGTTATCTGATAAGAACGGCTACTCCTACGAGAGAAAAGAGACAAACCTGCGTAATGATCTTCGATGCCCTAGGGAGTCCGCATGACTCCCCACATATACCCGACCTTCATGTGGACCGGCCGGGCCCACCATTTCTGATTAGGAAAGCGGTGGGACTGAACCGGATGGTTCAGTCCCGCGGTTCTTTGCCCCGTGCCGATGATAAACCAAGCCGAAACGGCCCGGGGTCATATCATTCCCGCCATCTTCGAAAAACTGCTTGTCCTCAAGCTGGAATTCTGGATAAGTCTCTTTGAGCTCTTCGTACTCCACCCAAGTGCGATCCGATTCGGCCATGCCCTTCCAATGGATCAACAGCCGCACGGTGGGCTTCCCGTGTACCGTCTTAACCCTTGCTTCCACTACACGCTCTGGTTGTGGCCGAACTTCGCCGAGCTCGGTAACTTCCGGTAAGGGGCTAACCGGGGGAACATTCCCCAAGGACGCCTTCCTGAGCACTGATACATGAAACGTAGGATGAATCCGCGAGTCCGACGGAAGCTCCAAGGTGTAAGCCACTGCCCCGACCCTATGCAGTATCCGAAAGGGCCCGTGGTAGCGGGGGGCTAACTTCTGATTCTTCACGCCAGCAACTGACAGTTGCCGGTAGGGTTGTAGCTTGAGATATACCCAATCGCCTTCTTCGAACTGTTGGTCCCGTCGGTGCCTGTCTGCCTGGGTTTTCATTTGTTGCTGTGCCTTCTGGAGATTCTCCTTAAGCTGGTTTAGGACGCCGTCCCGTTGCCGCAACACTGAATCCACATTCGGGACCACGGATGACCCCTTCTCGTAATGCCGTAGCGTGGGCGGTGTCCTGCCGTACAAGCTCTCGAAGGGCGTCATCTTGGCGGCCGTTTGGTAGGCCGTATTATATCAGTACTCCGCCCAATGGAGCCAGTTACTCCATTGGCGAGGTTTGTATGCAATGAAACACCGCAAATAAGTCTCCACACTCCGATTTAAGGACTCTGTCTGCCCGTCTGTTTGGGGGTGGAAAGTCGTACTCATGCGCAGAGTTGTCCCCGTAAGGCGAAAGAGCTCCCTCCAAAACCTGCTGGTGAACGCAGTGCCGCGGTAGGAGATGATAGAAGTCGGTATCCCGTGCAGTCGGACCACCTCCCTGACGAACACCTCCGCCACAGCCTCGGCGGAGCAAGGGGGGGGGGGGGGGGGGGGGAGAGCGCAATGAAATGCCCATACTTGGTGAGCCGGTCCACCACCACCAGAATGACCGACTTGCCTCGTGACTTGGGCAGCCCCTCAATGAAGTCCATTGCCACACTCTCCCAAGTCAGCTCCGGAATGTCTAGTGGCACCAACAACCCGGCTGGGGCGGTGGTGGCGTATTTCTGTCGTTGACATTCCGAGCAATTCTTCACATGCCGTTCCACATCAGCCTTCAAGCCTTTCCAGTAGACATTCTGTTTGATGCGCTGATATGTCCTCAGGATGCCCGAGTGCCCGCCGCTGGGCGTGTCGTGAAACTCGTGGAGCAGTTGTTGCCGCAATAAAGACCCTGGTGCCACCACCAAGCGTCCCTTGTAATACAGATGGCCGTTGATGATGTGGTATCCCTCTTCCCTTTCCCTGCTTGCAGTAATATCCGTCAGCAGCTGTCGCAGCTCTGGGTTGGCCAATACCTCCTGATGTATGTCCTCAACTATGCTCAAGACCGGCGCCGACATGGCAAAGATGGAGCTCGTGGCGGGTAAGCGCGAAAGTGCATCATCGACCGTGTTCTCTTTTCCCTTCTTGTACTCAATCTCGTAGTCGTACCCCAACATCTTGGTCACCTATTTTTGTTGCTCTAGCGACGATACACGTTGCTCCAGGAAGTATTTTAGGCTTTGATGGTCGGTCCGAATTATGAAGTGCCGTTTGATAAGATACGACCGCCACTTTCCCACTGCGTGAAGAATTGCCAACATTTCTTTCTCATACACGGACAACCCCAAAGCCTTCCCTTGTATCGCCTTACTGTAGTATGCCAACGGTCTCCCCTCCTGCATCAATACTGCCCCCAAGCCGGCTCCCGAAGCGTCTGTTTCCACTATGAATGGTTTGGAAAAATCTGGTAGTGCCAACACCGGTGTCGTGACCATAGCTTCCTTCAGTGCCTGGAATGCCATGTTGGCCTCCTCCCCCCCAAGCGAACTTACCCTCCTGCAGCAGTGTAGTGAGCGGCTTGGCGATCTTTCCGTAGTTCTTCACGAACTTCCTGTAGTAGCCAGTGAGCCCGAGAAATCCCCTCAGCATTTTGATATTAGTGGGCGTGGGCCAATCCGTCATACTCTGGATCTTCTGTGGGTCCGGGCGCACCCCTTCCCTGTTCACTAGGTGGCCTAAATATTCCACCTCCTGTTGCCCGAAAGAGCACTTCGACCTCTTTACATACCACCTTTGTTCCTTGAGGATCTGCAGCACCAACCGCAAATGTCTCTCGTCCTCCTCTAAGCTGGGGCTGTAGACGAGGATGTCGTCAAAGAAGACCAATACGAACTGCCTCAACCACTTCCTGAAGGTTTCGTTCATCACCGCTTGAAAGGTCGACGGCGCATTCGTCAACCCGAAGGGCATCACCAAGAACTCATAGTGCCCTTCGTGTGTGCGAAACGCCGTCTTCTCCACGTCTCCCTTCTGCATGCGAATCTGATGGTATCCCGACCGCAAGTCCAGCTTCGTGAAGTATTGAGCTCCGTGCAACTCATCCAGCAGTTCGTCAATGACCGGGATTGGAAATTTGTCCTTGATGGTGGCGCTATTGAGGGCTCTATAGTCAATGCAAAACCTCCAGGTTCCGTCCTTCTTTTTGACCAAAAGTACAGGAGAGGAGAAGGGACTCGTGCTGTGGCGGATGGTCCCCTCCTGCAGCATTTCTCGGACGCATCTCTCGATCTCCCCCTTTTGGGCGTGAGGATAACGATAAGGTCGCACGTTGGTGGCCTCGGCACCCTCCTTGATCGGAATCCGATGATCACATGCCCTCGGTGGGGGCAACCCTTTTGGTGTCTCAAAGACCTCCTCAAACTCCTTTATGATTGCCTGCAAGCCTTCTGGAATGCCCTCTGCTTGCTCCGCCGATTCTCCGCTGGACAGGACCCAAGCCATGGGATAGTCCTCCTCGACCCAGTGCTGCAAGGACAGAACGGTGGCCTCCTTCACTATCGGGCCTGTGATGCTCTGTAGCCGGTGCTTCTTCCCCCCTGTGAGAACTCCATCGTCATGTTCTCCCAATCTGTAGTAACTAACCCCAACTGTCTTAGCCACTGCACCCCCAGGACTACGTCAGACCCCCGAACCGGGAGGGTGTATAGGTCCACCTCACACCTGAAGCCCTGTATTATAAGCGGCACCCTCTTCACGACACCCGTGCACTGCAAGAGATTCCCATCCGCTACCAGCACCTTAAACACCTTATCCGTCGTTGGGGGGATAGCAAGCTTCTTAGCCACCTCGGTGTTGATGAAATTGTGGGTGCTCCCACTATCCACCAGTATGGAAACCTTCTGATCGGCCACCTTCCCTGACAGCCGCATAGTGGAGGGTTGTCCCCCCCCCCTTCCAGAGCATGCATGGAAACTTCTATGCCCTCCAAATCAAGGACCTCTCGCTCCTCGGAGTCACGGTCCGCCGAAGCCTCTGCTTACCTGCTGTTGCGCCGTTGGACCCCGCTGGAAGGAGCCGTGCGCTCCCTGCATTCCGCCGAGTCCGCCGAATCGATCGTCGGGGCCTGGCGAGGACCGCGTCGGCTCCGTCGATCGGGCCCCGTCGGCTGCGGCCCCTTCCGCATCGTTGCCGCCATCTACCGCGACGGAATTCCCGCGATCCGCGCGTTCGATGCGGCTCATCTGCTCCTCCAGAGCCGCGGTCGCCTCCAAGAAAGCCGCGCGGGATCGTTCCGCGCCGACACTTATTTGCTGCGCTAACTCTCCCTTCAACGCCTCCAGCATATCGCGAAGGCCCTGCTGCCCTTCCTCTAGCGCCGTTATGCGGTTTCCATGGCCGGCCATCCCGATCGGAAGGAGCGAACTTCTCTGATACCAGTTGATAAGAACGGCTACTCCTACGAGAGAAAAGAGACAAACCTGCGTAATGATCTTCGATGCCCTAGGGAGTCCGCCTGACTCCCCACATATACCCGGCCTTCATGTGGACCGGCCGGGCCGCCATTTCTGATTAGGAAAGCGGTGGCACTGAACCGGATGGTTCAGTCCCGCGGTTCTTTGCCCCGTGCCGATGATAAACCAAGCCGAAACGGCCCGGGGTCATATCATTATCCTTGATGGATATACCGGGATGGGAAAGAATAGTTTTGAAATTATGTTGACTTGCCAACATTGGTGTACACATGATGCAGAGAGAAACAAAATAGAACGGTCGCTTCTCATTGTTAGCTCAATGGCTGGTCGATATAAACACAATGCTGCACAAGATGATATATTGGGAGTTAAGGAATTTTTTGTATATTCATGGAATTTGCAAGAATATCTCATGGCTGTGAAGTATGATAATTTTTTAAAGAATTTCAAGAACTATGTCAATTCCATCACAGACGCAGATTGCACTTTATCACTTGAAGAATTAGTTAAGTCAAAATTCTACTATGCGGGTGGAAGTTGCCGTTATATGTTTATGGTTTCAATTGAGGAGGTGATTCGCCAAATTAATGAGGCGATTAATGAGTGTCCTAACATATTCCTTTATATCACTGGACGTATCGGTGATCGTTATTCACAAGTTATAAATCGACTTCTTGGCAGTTATTTAGTGGAGGGCTCCAGAAAATATTCACTCGTCAGCGATTATGCAGTATCTGCAGTGGGGAAAAGATGGGGTCCTGACACAATTCAAAAAATTGCAGATCATTTTAATGCAAATCTTTCTTCTTCTTCCTCCTTTTCGTCTATTTGAACATTGTTGTTAGGATCCTGCTGGTAGATTTCATTACATTAAATCTGTACATTGTTTTCAACTTTTCATAACAGAAATTTGTAGTTGATTAAATCTGTACATTGTTCTTCAAATTAAATCTGTACATTGTTTGTTTTAAATTTTATATATAAATTTATTTCTGAATGATTATACAGAAAGCTGTTTGTTGATTAAATGTTAATGATTATACAGAAATCTATACAGATTTCTCCCTTGTTTCATATACAGAAATCTGTACTGATAAATGTTAATGAAAGCTGTTTTTTTAGAATTTTTTATATATAGATTTATTTCTGAATGATTATATAGAAAGTTGTTTGTTGATTAAATGCTAATGATTATTCAGAAAGCCGTTTGTTTAGAATTTTATATATAGATTTATTTCTAAATGATTATACAGAAAGCTGTTTGTTGATTAAATGTTAATGATTATACAGAAATCTGTACAGATTTCTCCCTGTTTCGTATACAGAAATCTGTACTGATAAAATGTTAATGAAAGCTTTTTGTTTAGAATTGTATATATAGATTTATTTTTGAATTTTTATACAGAAAGTTGATTGTTGATTAAATGTTAATGATTATACAGAAAGCTGTTTGTTGAGAATTGTATATATAGATTTCTTAATACTTTGAATGATTATTTATAATTGCATTCATTTAAGAGGTATTAGATGATGAAAACAATGTAACAAAAATGAGAAACCGAGATGGGTGCACTACATAATTAAAACTACAAGAATTTCCAAATTAATTCAGCATAAATAATATGGAAGTGGTGATCTCCTAGAGTAATTCAGCACCAAATACTAATAAAAATAGTTGGGTAAAAATGTCAAGTAACAACAGGCTATGTACTAACCTCAACTTGTTTCTGTTGGGCATATGCTACTTCTCCATTTGTTGGAACCAAGGTTGTCAGGATCGAGATCCTAGGTGGGATCGTTGCGGGGGTTGGATCGGATCGGATCATAGGATCGGATCGAGGATCGTAAGATCCTACTACATTCCTAAAGTAAGACTTAAAATATGATTTCTGGGCTGAAATCATCCAGAAATCTGGATGATTTCTGGGCTGAAATCACCCAGAAATCTGGATGATTTCAGCCAGCAGCAAAAACCCAGAAATCTGGATGATTTCATCCAGCAACAGAAACCCAGAAATCTGGATGATTTCATCCAGCAGCAGAAACCCAGAAATCTGGACGATTTCATCCAGCAGCAGAAACCCAAAAATCTGGACGGGAAAGACCTGTGATCCAGGGAGCGACGGGAGACGGGATCCAGGGAGCGACGGGAAATAGGGCTTGAGTTTAGGTGTTTTAAAATAAAACTCACGGGATCGTGGAATCGTGTAGGAATCGCGATCCTAACGATTCCACGATCCAGATCGCGATCCCACGAGCGACGGGATCCAGGGAGCGACGGGAGACAGGATCCAGGGAGCGACGGGAGACAGGATCCAGGGAGCGACGGGAAATAGGGTTTGAGTTTAGGTGTTTTAAAATAAAACTCACGGGATCGTGGAATCGTATAGGAATCGCGATCCTAACGATTCCACGATCCGGATCGCAATCCCACGTGGACGCGCCCAGATTTCGATCCGGCTTAAGATCCGGATCGAATTGTGTAATCTGGATCGTAGGATCGTGCGATCCTACGATCCGGATCGCGATCCTGACAACCTTGGTTGGAACAGATGGCTCCTAAGTTTCATCTATGACAAAATTAAATTGCACGTCAATGAAAATATATTCTTAAACAGAATATAATTTATAACAAATTTCATTGAAATTTTGATTAAAAAATGCGAACTAAGACGATTTGATAAAGTTGAACATCAATTATGGTGTCGTTGGTAAGCAACTGCAACTGTGAGTGGCGTAATGTAGTGTCATAAGAAATTTAATTGACCATAGAAGATGCATTTTTCATCTAAAATCAAAGTCGAAGGAGTACTGACTACTGAGGAGATAAGAAATTCTATTCACCATATAACCTGCTGCATTTTTCATCTGAAATCAATGTTGAAGGACTGCTAAAAAGGAATGATAGAGCTTTAATGTTCGATACTCCCATTCAAGTACAACCTGACATGCAGATAAGAATAGAGAAATGCCTTGCAATTTAAAGAGGAACTTCCAAATGAGTAGCAAACATAAGAAAAGAATAAAATGTTTGTGGCCTTCTTCGTCCAACCTGCCATGCTTGCACACTGAAAGATTTTGAAGGGAAAGCAAATCTGACAAAACTTGAAACCTAGCTTACTACATCTTGATTTTTTGGAAGAGATTTGAGGCAGGTTCTTGCTTCCTGACTTCCTCTTCTATTAAGCCAATGCAACCAGTTGAAATATTAACATGACATTCACCAAAAAAAAATACAAGCCTAAATATTCACCAAAAAAAGACAAACCTAAATAAAACATAGAAAGAACTCAAGGAACAAACATGGAAGCTTGGAAGGTAGTACTTTTGGCAACATAGAGTAAGCACAATCTATAAGCTTGATACTATTAAAATTGTTAATTTATGGATACAATGGTTAACAGAAAAATACGATCATAAACAACACAATTAACTTTAGAATTACAGATTCTCATAAAAACTTATATATATTAATATTTATTAGTTAGTGGCAGTAAAGGTGGAAATTAAAGATTGAGGGAGGAATCATTACACCGATTTACCCCTCATCCTCCACTTTAAACATCAAAGTGGGAATCAAAGCTCAATTGCTATTATGTTTTAAAATAAATTAGGCAAATTGTAAAGGTTTAGAAATGTTGTGCTAATACTAAAATATAACTTACCTTGGAAAGAGAAGATGAAGTTGATAGAAGAAACCAAGAAGCTAACAGTTGGATGTTAGTTTTCAGGCAGATCTAGAGAATCCTGATCCTCCATTGTTTACCCAACCAGATCTATAACTTACCTTGTATAGATAGAAAGGTTCCATTGTTGCAGAGGATTCCTTCGGAGGAGGGTTTCCCTGATCCAGAGTTCGATGTGTGAGCATGACGATGATGTGGAAGTGGCTGGCGAGCACGACGACAGAGGGAACCAAAAGTTCTGATTGGGGAGACCTCTAGGAAGCTAGCGAAGTAGTCATTCGGGGAGAAAACAGTGAAAATGATATAAGAAAGAGGAGGGTATTACCTGCACCAGAGGCGTTGGTTGCCGGAAGAGATCCCAAATGAAGAGCAACGATAAGAGCTGCAGGTATCCAATATGGAGGCATCCCTAGTTCCCATAATGTCTGCAGGTGGAGGAAAAGATAAATCAATTGAATGAGAAGGAGGAGAAGAGAAGCGAGGTACCATTGGATGTTGGTTGTCATAAGAGTTCCAAAAGGTAGAACATCGGTAGGGATTGCAGATATCCAATCGGGAGACAACCCTAGCTTCCAGGTGCCTGCAATTCAAGGACAAGGCAAAGTAATTGAATTGGAGATTCGTTGGGAGGAGGAAAAGCTGAGGGAGCATTCACTTGGACATCGTGGTACTTGACGACGCAACATCGTGGAGGATGATTGTTCAGGGAAGGGATTGAGCTTATGCGGCGAGGTGTTCGTGAGCGAGGAGAGATCGTGGAGAAGCGGAGGAAGAAATGGGCGCATGAGCGTTTTCGAAGCCCTATCTTTGTACAACAATGAATTTGAAGATCCTCGCAGTAGGAATTGGACGGATGGACAACGAAGGAGGTAGAATGGACGAATATAATTACTTGGATGGTCCTCAATAGTTACACCATGGGCCTCGAAAGTTTTTCTTTGTATCTATAATATATATTAATTTCTCTACGATACAATCTATTCTCAATATGCAACTTCTATCAACATGATACTGCCATCTCTGGGAAATAAATGATCATAAGGTAAATCATTGTGATAATTCAACGGACAGAATAAATTTGACTCTACATTTGTATGAAACACATGCAAATTAAGAACAAGATCTAAAACCTAAATTATTAGTTTTCATTTTGGAACTTTAACACTCTTGATAAAATTGACATTTTGATTCACATGATTCATAATTTAGAGTTAAATGTTGAAGATGACGTTGAAAATAACAAAGAATTAAAAAAACAGAAAGGTTACTGGCTTACTGCCAACTGTTTGTTTGTTAGCTTTTTGCTATGCTATACTCTATCAAGACATGATAGTTATATATTTTTCTCGTTTCTTGATATTATTTCTTTTAACTTTTTTTTTTGTATAATTAGCAGTCTTTGCACGGGTTAGTTCGTGCTCTACTGCTCTTAATTGTGAACGAGCTTCACTTGATTGTGGGTTGCTTTGGGTGTGCACGGGCTACGACTATACCCGCGCTCACCCTAAGTGGTGGCGCATGGGATTCGACTGTTTCAATGTCGCGCTAGTGCATGATTACTATTGGTCGTGAATTGGCTCCTCCAATCTGTGGTTGCATTTATTGTATACGAATTTCACTTATACGCACCTAAAATAATGACGCACAGTTTTTGCCAGTGCGCGACTGTTGTAACGACACAAAAATTGCTGGTGGAAAAGAAAAGTAATAGGAAAGTCGAGGTAATATTAGATGTTAAATTTAATATAATTTTATTAAATTAAATATGAAGAAAGCTATCGTGTGTAACATTTGAAACTATTATAAGTAACTCCTAAAAAATATTCATAATAATAGCATCTCATATGATATTTTTTTGTAGAAGGCCCAAGTTTTATCATAGATTCTAAAGTTAGCGAAATAATTGAAATGAGCTTCATTGCGTAATTGGATTTTTTGCGTAATTGCACCCAGTTTTAAAAAATATAGCATAATCACTTAAGGCTGCATTGCGTGCATAGATAATGCTAATAATAAGATTTTTGATAATCATTTCTATTCACAATATAATGGGGATTATTTATTAGTTTATTGAAAAATATCTATGATTTTGTTAATAAAGTAGTTCACTAATAAAATGCTGGCTAAAAGAAATTTTCCCGCCTTAGTTGTCTATATTATTATCTCACGAGTTTTAAGTTTTATCTCTATTTACATTGAATGCACTTGAAATTTCTTTGCAGGTTCTTACTGTTCTTTGTTCTCTATCCTCCATTATGGTAACTCGTAAGTTTCCATATGCGTTATATTTTACTTCTACCCTCTATGGTTTTGCAAACAATAATATCTTTTTTTTTTACTTAGAGTTTATTATTTTTGAGGCATATTTAATAATTTGACTTAGGGTTGTAGTTGCAAGAAAGCAGAATTGCATGCCACCAATTTTTTTAAATATAGGCGTAGTTCGTGAACCACATCATACTGAACATGTTGCAGAGATTTGTATTTAACAGTCATGATTTTTGAAATGAATTATTGATACCAGTTTGAGGGGTAAATACATAAATCTTGTCATATGTGTGGTGTAAATGTTTCACTTACAAGATATTAAAGCAAAATATGAACCAAATAGGTTAAATTTGGCACATCAAATCTAATGGGTGGACCAATATCATGTGGATCTTAAAAAATTAGGAAGAACCATGTCTTATTATGATGATTATTGTTTCATTGTGTGTGCTTGAAAGAAAGTATGAACCATGTCTTCATTTTTATAGTTAGAAGTCGTCTAAAATTGAAGCTCTTTCTTCTACTTTTTCCCTTAATTACTTCAATATTGTAAACTTATAAAATTGAAAACATGTAAATTCATAGACATGAATGTGGAAATTTTCATCCCAATATAATAAGATTTAAACATTTAGTCATTGAGGATTTACTTAAGAGAATAGTCTGAAAGCGGTTGTGTTTGTGAATGCAGTTAGAAAAAATGCAGGTAGCATTTTGGTAGGCGTGTTCATGACTATTATTTTCCATAAACGATGTTTTAGGCCAAAACACTACCACAATCATGTTGATGAGGTCAAACTTTAATGGTCATGAACTCCCAGTAAATAGAAATTTGGGCGAGAAAGTTATGATTATTTCAAACGTAGGTAAAGCGACAAAATTCAGTTTACTACCACAATTTCACACCGCCACCCCTCAAATACCACAGCTGTCCCAAACAAAGTCTAAGCTACGATAGTCTGAACTTATCTCACAAACTAGTTAAACTGCCAAGTTATCTATACATAAAATATACTATTCAATGTTATTGTTGAATTGTCCTTAGTTTGGTTGTATCAAAGATATGCTTATACACCTATAATGTTTCTAATATATGCATATCGTATGAACATCAGGTCATAAGTTTGAAAACTGTTGTGATATTGGTGTGTTCTCCAAGCTTACAAATGCCTATTGCTTGGTTACTATTGGAGGATCAGAGAACTTCTACAGGTTCGTTCCTAGAGTATTGATGCTTCTTTTATTTTTATACTTCCCCATTTCCATCGCTCCCTTTGTTTTTTTTTTGCTCTCAGAAATGGCGCATTTTTTACCATGTAGAAAAACCTCCTTTTATATGCAATGTGGTTGTTGACCATATGAATGTCTTGTTAGTGTGATCAAAGATGTGCTTGGCGATGCTATTCCTGTGGTGAAAACCTCTATTGCTGACGGTAGTATAAGAGTCGGCGTTGAGTGTGTTGGTAAGTATTAATAAGTTACCCTAATTTTTAAGGGTTTGTGTAATCAAATGACCGATCATTGCGCTCCCTTCGTCGTTCAACATGGAATGCGGGTGGCTAATTTTGGCGTTCCGCATTCCGTTTTGAACTTGATCCAGTGACATTCGGCATTCGCTGTTCTGTTCCATCATTGGTGCGAACTGCCTCGCCAAAGAGTCCCTAAATCTCTAGACATGCTTTTATGTGTTGTTCATTCATTCCATTTTCAACAGGAAATAAGAATGGGCTTCTTTTGCCTCACACTACCACTGATCAAGGTAAAATTTTCATTTTAGTCACTTATTGTTGCTAGATTATCTTAAAAATTGTGTATTTTGGCTGGCTACTTACTGAGAGTATTACTAGTTATGATATAGTATAAAGATTTATTTGTCGAGCATCATTATAAGTTGGCAATGTATGACTTAGAATTTGTTCTCTACATGCATTCATGTATGTTTTCTACAACAAGCTTGATATGGAATTAACAATTAATTTCTAAATCTGTCACTAACTTTAGTCATGTGGATGGTTTCATTTTTTGGCGTTAATACTTGCTTGTTGAATTTTTTCACGAAACTATATTAGAATTATTTTAGGACAAATATGTTTATATATACGCTATATATAATCTTGTTTGTTGAGGTAATTCTAGAGAATATTTAAATGTTAATTACTATGATTGATTAATCTTTTAATTTGTTAATATACTTTTGGAGTATTTGGAGGAAAACAAAAGAGTTCTTCCTTTATAAAAGTGAAGGTCATAAATTAATCTTTTGAGTAAGAACAACTAAAGAGAAATTTAAAATATAACAGAACGCATATGTCTAACAAAAAAGGAGTGTTGGACCTCCTTCGTCATAAGTTAATCTTTTGAGGAAGAACAAATAAAGAAAAAAATTAAAATAATGGAACTTAGATGTCTATAAAAAAGGGAGCGCTAGATCTCCTTCACCTGCAGACATGTTGGATGACATCTCCAACAGTGGTTGTATGACTTCATGCGTTTTCATTTTTGTAGCAATTAATTGAATTTAGACTAATCATTGTGTATAGCATGGTTCAAAATTTCATATATCCAATCGCTGCTCCATGTCATGATGGTAGTGGAAATTTTTCTAGAATATTGTGGTGATTTCTCCATCTAATGTTAGGATTCTTAACTAAATTTAGTTTTTATGTCGTGTGATCAATCCTCTTCGTATGGACCATCGAGTGCATGACGTTTCAACTCAATGATGAGTTTGGATAACTATTTGTTTAAGAAACCTGACGCAGGACGAGTCTATAGGCGGCGGATGAATGATGCTCTAACTCTACATGTAATGCAAAAGAGCACATGCCAAATGCAATGAACCTAAACACCATCTAATGAAGGGTTAGAGGTTTGATGTGTGGCTATTAGAATGCAATCCTAAGTGACGTGTCGGGGAAACAACTCGATGACCCTAAATTATTATATGCAAGATGCGAGATCCGACGTCGAATTCAAATTAAGCAATAAATAATCAAATCACACTTAGATAATTTTAGCAAAAGCAAAATAATTCTGTAGAACAAAGCAAGCTTCGGCTTTCCTCCGTGTGGAGGGCCAAAGAGAGCGTGTAGTGGATAAATCCTGCAAAGCATGAGAATAATCCAAAGCAAAACACTACGAAGCTATAGGTCCAATTAAGCACAAATTAATACCATATAACAATACTGAAAATAAACGTCCATACGACAAATAGAACTCACAAAGTAGCGGGGCTGCTGTAGGACGGGAGATCATGCGAGGGGCGACGATGCGGCGGCTGAAATCTGAGTGTCAGCGGATGGATTTGAGTGTCGGCGGCTGGTTTTGGTCATATCCGTGTGGAGGTGGCTGCTTTGGAAGGTGGGGGACGATTTTGTGAAGATTTGAGTGGAGAAGATGAATTCTGGATGTGAAGGGACTGGTTGGCAGATTTTGGCGAGTTTTGATGGGGAAAAACAGAGGGTGGACTGGATCTGGGCAGTAGTGGTTGGGGCGAGGGAGCAAGGGCGGGGGCTGGATTTGCTGGACTGGATCGGATAGTGGCAGTAGGGTTCAAGGGAGCTGAAGGGGAGGTGGCAGCAGAGCTCTGGGCGACTAAGATAGGGGGATCGGGGCGGTTTTAGAGGGGACGCAGGGGGGCGGCCTGCTGCAGAATACAGCAGTTTGGGTGGTGATATGTGGGGCGGGTAGGGCTAGGGGATGGTGGAAAATGGAGGCTAGGGTTAGATAATACCTTAGGGAGGAAGAAGAACACCTAGGAGTCGTCACCTAGGGTTCCACGAAGTCGGCACCGTGGGGTGATCGTTGGAATCCGGGAATAGTAATCTCCAAATTCTGCAAGAGCCTCCAAGCAACCCCCACACCTCTATTTATAATAAAGAGATACTAGGGCATCCCACCATCAACGACTATGATTGGCCAGAGATGGGGTAGCCCGATTACATCAAAATAAAAGCCAAAATAACAATATAATATATGAAATCGTGCAAACAATGGGCCGGACACATCCATGAAGTCGGATCATCGATCCGGATATCCCATATATGGTAAGTTGCCAATCGGCCCCGAATGGACCCAAAACTCATCCTCCAATGCGGGTCCGCGTCTCCGTTCCGCATCATTCTCCCCGGCTTGGAATAATTCATCCCCTGGTGAATAGAGATCGGAATTCTCTCGGTGTATGCCAGGTAAGACTCGATGAGGTCCACCATAGGTCGCCCAAGTATCGTCGATGGTAAAGTATCCTCGCCAATGGTACTCCTGTGTCTGACTGTCTTGTGCGGCTATGCATGCATGAGCCACGATATCAGTAATGCTCTCAATAATCCATTGATGTGCTGGAAGTCCCGGTGCGATCACTGGTGCAGATAGTGAAGCCATATGTGACTGACCCAAAGGCAGGTGGAGCTCAGAAGTGGATTGGGTGTAGGCTCAAAAGGCTGTGGAGGTGTAGGCTCAAAAGGCTGTGGAGGTGTAGGCTCAAAAGGCTGTGGAGGTGTAGACTCATGGGGATCTCCACGAAGTGGGTCCCCATGCTCGTGAGGCTTGTAGTATGACGTCAAATCCTCAACATTAAATATGGGACGGTTATTCATGCTCGTCGGGATATCAAGATCATAGATATTTGCTCTGATCCGTCTCATGATTGTGTAGGGATCCATTCGCCTAACACTCAAACTTTTAGCAGGCCTCCCACGGAGCCTCACAAGTCACAACGTGAATTTTCACCGTCACCTGCTCGACCTCATGAAATACATGCTCTTGCCAGCGAACATCTGCATGCGATTTATAAGATTTATCACCCATATTGATCCTCCGCCAGACCAACTCATGACACATATGCAAATGATGAACAAACAACTCAACAGACACATGCAAATGATGCAAATGAAACACGACAAACACGATACACTCTCTAGAGGAAAATCTAATAATGACTGTGTTGTCTCTAAAATGTGGTGGCCTATCAGAAGGTTCTTTCGGTGGAATATAGAAATATTCCTCTAGTGGGCGACAAATACCTAAAGGACTTCTTGAGACATCGGTACTGAGTTGTAGAACTATGGGATGCCAAATACATTCCATGGGTTGTGAGCCATCAGGAGGTTTACCTGGTCTTAGATAGAAAAATTCATCATGAATAATGCCATCACCCGAAGGACTGACACAGATGGTTGCAGAAGAACGCATCGTAGGGGTGCGTCGAGTACTACTCAAATGATAAGGCCAGTCAGGTGGCTCTCCGAGAGGTATATAAGAAAAGTCATCTCGAATGTTCAGCTCACTAATGCGAAGGCACAAGCCAAGCATACAAAGTTGAGTGCTCCCTGGGAAGGGAGGCTCGTCAAATGGGTCTATGAAAATAAATGGGACATCCATAACAAAGTCAATGCTAGACCCATGACCCTCCCAAGGGAGTAGTGGCTCATCAGGAGACTCATCGCGTGGGGGGGGGGGGGGGGTCAACAATGAAGTCAATAATAATGAGATGATCCTCCAGATGAGTATCGCCGATAGAGGTGATGTCCTCGTAAGCGGGTGAGGCAGTCACTACGAGGTCAACACTAGGATCTCGGCTCTCGGTCGCAATGTGGCTCGGAACAATGATAAGGGAGGAGTGGGAAAAGTCTATACTCAATAGTGGGCCACTAGGTATAACGTCGAGTCCTGGCTTTCTAGCCGATGGGGAAACTAAGTTTAAATGAGGTGCGAAGGGTGGATATACCATCACATCATCACTGGGCCGCTCTTCCTCACTTTCGTGAACACGCTCACTAGTCATACTAGTATCACTCTCCACCTGTATCATATGGTCATGATCAGACTCAACTTCAAGATCATATGGGCACCGAGTCTCATCAAAATGAGAAGTATCAAAATCACGTGTCGGGTCTCTCACGTTCGTGGGAGCACTACTAGACACATCGGTGGTCTGACTTAAATCCCCAGGCTTTCTTTTATGGATTCTAGGTAAGGCATTCATTATGTGAGCCAAATCAGCATCCAAGCGATCAAATTGATCAAGAACTAATCGCTGAAATTCGGCCTCAGGTTTCTCTGTTTGCGGAACATTAGGAGGGTCTTGATATTTGATGTGATCCTGGTGATAGTGGCCTCTATAGGGCTCCTGAGGGTCATCTAGATGGTCGTTCTTACCATAATTAGATCGTGCTTGTAGGTGAACTTGAGCCCTACGAGCGTACCGTGGTGGTCATGCATATACAGACTCAGACTGCTCAACTAAAGGAGATGCGTAACGACGATGACCTGAACGGTACTCAACTCTACCATCATAAGGTCATGGAGAGGTGTAATGATGATAACGTGAGGACCTCTCATTGTGGTGGTTGTCTCTAGCATAATGGAATCGTCTCGAAGGGTCGACACGATCCATGGAAGTAGTGTGCTGCGCAGGAGGATAATCATCGTAATAATAAGGGTGTCTCAAGTTAAGGCGAGTGGTGGCGATAATAGTGCGTCATAATACAGAACCTGTAGACTCAATAACTGCATATCGAAGAGTGCACAAACCTCCATTTGATACCAATTCACGCAGGATGAGTCTATATGCGACGGATGAACGATGCCCTAACCCTACATATAATGCAAATGAGCACGTGACAAATGCAATGAACCTAAACACCGTCTAATGAAGGGTTAGAGGCCTTATGTGTGGCTACTAGAATGCAATCCTAAGTGACATGTCGAGGAAACAACTCGATGACCCTACATGATTATATGCAAGATGCGAGATCCGAAGGCGAATTCAAATTAATCAATAAATAATCAAATCACACTTAAATAACTTTACCAAAAACAAAATAATTCTTTAGGGCAAAGCAAGCTTCAGCTTTCCTCCGTGTGGAGGGCCAAAGAGATCGTGCAACGAATAAATCCTGCAAAGCATGAGAATAATCCAAAGCAAAACACTACGAAACTATAGATCCAATTAAGTACAAGTTAATACCATATAATAATGCTGAAAATAAACGTCCATACAACAAATAGAACTCACAAAGTAGCGGGGCTGCTGTAGGACTGGAGATCCGCCGAGGGGCGACGATGCGGTTGCTGAAATCTGAGTGTCGGCGGCTGGATCTGAGTGAAGGCGACTGTTTTTGGAAGGTGGGGGCTGATTTTGGTCAGATCCGGGTTGAGGTGGCTGCTTTGGAAGGCGGGGGATTGGTTTTGGGAAGATTTGAGTGGAGAGGATGAATTCTGGATGTGAAGGGACTGGTTGGCAGATTTTGGCGAGTTTTGGTGGGGGAAAATGGAGGGTGGACTGGATCTGGGCGGTAGTGGTTGGGGCGGTGGAGCAAGGGCGGGGGCTGGATTTTCTGGACTAGATCGGGTAGTTGCAGCAGGATTCAAGGGGGCTGAAGGGGCGGTGACAGCAGAGGTCTGGGCGACTAAGATAGGGGGGATCGGGGCGGTTTTAGAGGGGACGCAGGGGAGCGCGCCTGCGCGGCCAGCTGCAGATAACAGCAGTTTGGGAGCTGATATGTGGGGCGGGTAGGGCTAGGGATGGTGGAAAATGGAGGCTAGGGTTAGATAACACCCTAGGAAGAAAGAAGAACACATAGGGTTCCACGGAGTCGGCACCGTGGGGTGATCGCTGGAATACGAGAATAGTAATCTCCAAATTCTGCAATAGCCTCCAAGCAGCCCCCGACACCTCTATTTATAATAAAGAGATACTAGGGCATCCCACCATCAACGACTATAATTGACCGAAGATGAAGTAGCCCGATTACATCAAAATAAAAGCCAAAATAACAAAATAATATATGAAATCGTGTGCAAACGACGGGCCGGACGCATCCGTGAAGTCGGATCATCGATTCGGATACACCATATATGGTAAGTAGCCAATCGACCCTGAATGGGCCCAAAACTCGTCCTCCGCCGCGGGTCTGCATCAAAACCCCTCCTCTACACTAACAATCTTTGTCCATCAAAACCCCTCAGTCACATCATTCATTTTGTTGAATCAATATGCATGCGAGGATACATCGATCTGTCAAGCAAAGTGTTTATTGTTATGCCCCCACATGCGTTACGGTTCGCGAGGCATAAATATTCTCGGCGACCTAAGGAGCACGCGCAAAGCAACGGGGCTGAACCAGCCGGTTCAGCCACCAATCATTAAAGGGGCCGAAGGGGGGGGGGGGGGGGGGGGTGGGGGGGGGCTGAACCAAACCGGTTCAGCCCCCACGTGAGGGGGCCGACCGGCCCCCTCTTTCCCCGGGTTTTAATAGGCCCGGGGATCCTCCAAGGCGGCTATGCAAGATTATTCTCAGGTATTCTCTTCCTCCTCTCCCCAAACCCTAATTTCTCTTCTTCTCCGTAGTTTCTCTCTAGATCTCTCTACCTCTCCAAGCAAGTTCATATTATTTGGTATCAGAGCATCCTTCCTGCGAGGCTGCGACCATGGTGACACGTACCGAAGCTGAGAATGCGAGCTTAGCCACCATCGAAGAAAACTATGTTGGTTTGGCGGATTCAATAGCGGCGATCAAAGAACAAATGAAAATCTCTGCGAAAAATTTAGAGGAGCGATTGGATGGACGAATGGAAGAAATTAAGGCGTTAACACAATCATTGAAAGGTAAATCGGCGGCAAACGGCGAATCCGAGTCGGAGGCATCTCATACAACGCCGCCGACGACGAACGGTGCACTGGGGGGGGGGGGGGGGGGGTTCGGGCGTGACCCCCCAAGGTTGGCTAGGGCCGGAACATGGCCGTACGGCTGGCCAATGGGCCGCACCGCCCCCTCCATCCCTAGCGCGACCGATCGGGTCCGCAGGAACGTCCGCAGGAGCGGACGGGGTCGGCTACAGCCGGCCACACCCGGCCGGGCCGGGGCACATCCAGCACCCCGCAGCCGCCTGGACCGGCCCAGGAGGGGCTGCCGCCGGCCTGGATGTCGCCGGAATGGCTACAGGGAGGGGCCGGTCCAATGTGTTTTGGAAGGGCATGCGACGGGATGTCCAACAGTTTTTGCGGGAGTGCGAGGTTTGCCAGTGGCAGAAGTACGAGACAACATCACCCGCGGGACTGCTTACCCCCATTCCACACCAGATTTGGGAGACTGTCTCCATGGATTTCATCGACGGCCTGCCCAAGTCTCAGGGCAAATCCGTCATCCTTGTGGTGGTCGACAAGCTCTCCAAGTACGAGCATTTCCTAGTTTTGAGCCATCCATACACAGGGGAGACAGTTACTGAGTTGTTTGCCCGGGAGATCGTGCGACTCCACGGGATTCCACGCTCTATCATATCAGACAGAGACCCAGTGTTTGTGAGCAAATTCTGGAAGGAGCTTTTTCGGCTACATGGCACCACACTGTGCATGATCACGACCAACCACCCCCAGACCAATGGGCAGACGGAGGTTCTCAACAGGGGGGTTGAGACTTACTTACGGTGCTTCGTGATGGATGAACTGCACACGTGGACCTGTTGGTTACATTGGGCGGAGTACTTCTACAACATGTCCTTTCATACGGCCAGCAAGCTCACTCATTTTGAGGTGGTGTACGACAGACCACCTCCCACGTTGCGCTCTTATGAGCCAGACAACACCGCTCTTCCGGCCATCGATCGGACGTTACAGGATCGGGATCGGACCTTATCGTTACTTCGGGACAACTTACAGGCCGCACTGGAGCGCATGAAGGTCCAGGCATACAGACACCGCACTGAGCGGGAATTTACGGTGTGAGACGAGGTTTTCCTCAAGCTCCAACCGTATCGACAACTCTCAGTCTCTCGGCGGGCCAATCAGAAGCTGACACCACGGTTCTACGGGCCGTTCCGCATCCTCCAACGAGTGGGTCCAGTAGCTTACACCCTGGCACTACCAGAGGGCTCTCGCATTCATCCGACATTTCATGTGTCCGTGCTTAAAAGGAAGATCGGGGATTCAGTTCAGGCCAGGCTGCCAGCTCTACCCTCCCTGAGGCCACCAGCAACGACGAATTGCGGCCTTCACCGGAGGTCATCCTTTTGACCAAGTGGAAAAAACGGTGCACAGAGTACAGGCTAGAGGTGCTCGTCAAATGGCAACATATGGCGGAGGTTCATAATTTTTGGGTTGACTTGCTGGAGTTCCGTGAGAGGTTCCCAGATTTCCACCTTGAGGACAAGCTGGTTTTTGATGGGAAGGGGACCTAAGGAGCCAGATTTCCACCCCGCATGTGTTACGGTTCGCGGGGCATAAATATTCTCGGCGACCTAAGGAGCACGCGCAAAGCAACGGGGCTGAACCAGCCGGTTCAGCCCCCAATCATTAAAGTTGCCGAAGGGGGGGCTGAACCAAACCGGTTCATCCCCCCACGTGAGGGGGCCGGCCGGCCCCCTCTTTCCCCAGGTATTAATAGGCGCGGGGATCCTCCAAGGAGGCTATGCAAGATTATTCTCAGGTATTCTCTTCCTCCTCTCCCCAAACCCTAATTTCTCTTCTTCTCCGTAGTTTCTCTCTAGATCTCTCTCCCTCCCCAAGCAAGTTCATATCATTTATGAACTGGACTTATAATATCTGGTGCCTAATATTAGTTAACCCATTAAATTTTTTTGGTTTTTCATGTATTTTGAATGGGGATTGTTAAAAGCAAACTAGAAATGACTATTTGTAGATTCACATAGCCATTTCCAAAGAAATTTTTTAATGCAATGTTGCATATGAAAAGTCAAAATCCTTAGATCCAAATGGAAAAGAAATCGGAGAGAAGCCCAAATGAATTCTGGGGCGCTTAAACATCGGCCTTGTTCCTTTTTTTGAAATACATACAATGAAAATTGATTAAAAAGAAGGGCGCTTATATTTGCAGGTCTCAAATAGCTATTTGCAGCCCTTTGATATTAGCAAGCCCTCAATCACTATTTGCAGCCCCATTGGATATTTGCAACCCCTTGACAAAAATTTATCAATTTTTTTTTCCTATAGTAATAATCAAATTTAGAAGATCATAATAGTCATATTAGAGCGAACTAAAATTAGATTTCGGCATTGTGATCGTGACAACATATTCCCAAAATGATCGCGATAACATTTTCTCAAAATGATGAATTTACTTATCATTCAGCTTTACCCAAAATGAACAAAAAC
This sequence comes from Dactylorhiza incarnata, assembly GCA_033032865.1. Classification (NCBI taxonomy): domain Eukaryota; kingdom Viridiplantae; phylum Streptophyta; class Magnoliopsida; order Asparagales; family Orchidaceae; genus Dactylorhiza; species Dactylorhiza incarnata. The sequence goes on along the minus strand of JAWHQI010000371.1, from coordinate 1,536,925 downwards.
CTGCACAAAATAAAAAATAATAAACTTTAGTACTCTAACATTGAATTTATTCAAATTTAAAATGTTGTGAAAATCTTACAAAATAGTAACGCTGTATTTTTTGTGAAGCCCCCTCAGATTGCATGACTAATCTAGGAATGTAGAGACGACAAACCTACAAAAAATTGGTTCTCAATTATCAAATATGCATACCTTTTAAAAATTCTGAATACGCGTTATATAAGGAATGTTGTTGGATCTGATGGCGCCCTTAGGGGGGAGGGGTGAATAAGGGTTTTACTGTTTTTGATATAAACTTACAGATTTTATATAACAAAAAAACCTTTTTGCTCTGTCGCTAACGCCTGGCGTTAAGAGTCAACGCTGGGCGTTATCTCTCCAGAAAAATATTTTTACAGAAATATTCAAAATGATTTTCTTTATGAAATACAATTCCAGAAAAAATAGATATACTGAAAAAGAATTTTATATTTCACAAAAATGATTACAAGGATAAAATTTCAATAACGCTTGAAATTAGAGTCGACAACTTAAAAATCACTTTTTGTTCCTTCACCGGTCCTTCTCCCAAGGACCGGTTGGCTATAGCCTATCTTTCCCCAGATAAGGCCTCTAGCCACCCCCTAGATCTACCCTAGACCTAGTCGCCACGCACAAGGCGGCGAATTTCCCCCTAAACCGAACCCGGCCTAGTCGCCACACGCAAGGCGGCGAATTCACTACCGTTACAAGGAAAAATGAAAAGATAAAGTAGAAAATCAGAATAAAAGTTTCCCTAGAATGAAGAGCGCTGAAGGAGATGTTGAAGATACGCCATGACCACGTCGGAGTTGAAGCGAGCGTCCTTCAAATTTGTCGTTGGAAATCTCCTTCTCACTCTTGTTCCTCAATGTTGGTGTTGGGAGTTCTCTCTGAATTCGGAATGAAATGCTCTCACAGATCTCTGGAATGAAGGCTTGAATAATTGTGTCTTGAGCAAACGAAATCTGGTCTTTAAATAGACACGGGAGCTAACGCTCGGCGTTAAGAGTTAACGCCAGCGTTAAGCATCGTGTACGGTAGTTGCTGAGCTCGTGCAAACCGTTGGGATCGTGGCAGATCGTGACTCAACACGGGCGTTAAGAGTCAACGCTGGCGTTGTCTCAGGCTTCTCGACGGATTCCTTCTCGACGATATTTCATCTCGACGGATTCCTTCTCGACGGATGTTAACGCGGGGCGTTAACTACTAACGCGGGGCGTTAACTACTAACGCGGGGGGTTATCTCTCTTTTCTGAGAATCGTCATTAATCAGCATCTTGTTCATAGGGTTATTTAACTATATAGTGTGATTTGTTATTCTCAAACTAGGAGATGTGGAACACAAGCTCCAACAAATGTCCCACTCTTCAGCCATCACATCATAATACCTCGACCATACTGGAAATACTGGAGGTAGTGGGCAATTTTCCCGTATTTTCAAAAGAACATAGTGGTTGTCATTAACAAAACCAATGTAGATGATCATTCTTAATGCCGGTGGCGCTGAATTTAACGGAAGAAATGTGAGTGACTGTTGGCTTGAGTAGTTTTCAAACTGGATGTTGTAACATGATGCCACTACAAGACCCATATCTGGCATGGACATCCATTTATCAACCGGGCAGGAGTAATATAGCAATCTAGCGAGCTCAATAGCTCTAACCTCCTTGTCATTCCAAAGATCTCATTGTACAACATTTCATTTTGATTTATTTCTTGTCATAAATCACGTCGGACTTGAATCCAATTTTCACGCATGTTCAAAGCAACACTTATTACTCTATATCCGCAGTGACCATCTCCTATCACGTCAATGACATCAGTAATATGTGTTGTATGTAATGCAACATTTGTGTTCGGACGCTTTCAAGCAAATTGTTTTTTGTGTGCATAACCCTTCGTGCAGCTCTCTTCATATTTATCTTCAACGGAACTTTTTTTGTTTCTTGGTGATCAAGCATCAATACATGTTCAAAATGAGAAGGATTTCGTTTTGTTGATTTGTCATCATCCACCATTTTTTTCAAACTTCCTTTTGGACGCCCCCTCAACTTCGTTGGCATTTTTGGTTCTTGAGTTTGACTTAATGGTGGATTAACTATATCACGGAGCTTTCTTTTCAGTTCTTTTCTTTGTAGATCACTACTTTTCTTATACCTTTCTAAGAGCCCTTAAATGTCATTATCAAAATCATTATCAACATCATGTACTTTTGTATCTTCTACTGTAGTTTCATGCAAAGATAAGTGTCTCCAATGCTTATGTATCATCCAGAGTGACAATGCATTAAAACCATTGATGTACGGCAACAACTCATGTGCGCATGGTAATCCAAAAGTATATCTAACTTTATGCATGCATTTTTCAGGTTCAAATTGATACGCTTTAGAAGAAAGCACTTCTTTCTTAATAAGTTCTAAAGCAAAACAGAAACATTACCAATATCTAGGAATTTCTTAAGTTTGCTATGTCCACTCTCAACACGATTAGTAAACGTATTGCCCAAATGCAAATATTTATCAATCCATGCCGATATAATTTTTTTTTATATGGCTCTAGCCATGTTGTGGTAACTTATGAAAGCACGTTAGGGTACTTGAGCCCGTAATCATTTATCATTTGATTATAATGAATGTTAAACTCATTTTCAGTTCTAGCTTCAACATGTTGCCGAACTCCCAAAAAAATGTCATAATCCTTTCCGACTGTGAATTTTTTTTAGCAATGAGCCAAAACATTCCTACTGATATGTACCCGACATAATAATTTTTTTGCTTGAGGGAAAACAACCTTGATTGCATTCATTAAGGCTATCTCCCGATCTGTAACAAAGCAATTTGGCAAATTGTTTTCATCAAATATACTCTTAAATCATTCCAAAGCTCATCAGTAGCTTGCCTCTGTTTCATTTGATATGAATGCAAAAGTAGAGAAAAATGACTGATTTGTTGATGTTATACCCACGATGCAAAGCAATGGTAATCGGTAACGATTTGTCTTATATGTGCAATCAATCATGAAGGTGTTTGAGAACATATTGCTCAGAATAACGGATGTCAGGTGAGCAAAAAACAAACTCTCTAACTAATTAGTAATAACATGGACTGCATTGAAACTGATATATCCGTAATCAATAATACAATTGTACAAAAATTGAAGAGGGGTACCCCCCTCCAATTCAGCTCTAAGTATCTTCGATTTCTGATTGTAAATTGTTCTCAAATTTGTGGTATTTGATAAATTTCTTTTCTTTAGTGATGTTAATACTTTACGGGGTTTTACGTCTGCATTGCACATATCCTCAGTTATTTTTTGCTTGCAACTATTTAATCTTCCGGCATATGGATGTGCTTCTAAATGAACCATCTCATTATTATGAATCCCGCAGATTACTGTAACTTTCCATTCGTTTATTTTTTCTCAACGGCCTCTTAACGAAAACTTACAATCACATCGTTTAGAGATTGATTTCCTTAGGTTTTGCTTAATGATATTTTTCGGATATTGGCTCGCTCGTGCAATTCCATATCTATCACAATCAAGAGTAACTCTAGGTTTCGCTCTTTTTTCAAGTTTGTCGGCCCGCAAAATGATGCCAACAAATCTCAAACCTCTACCAATGTGTCTTGCCCATTCAATCAACTTTTCATTGCTAGGAAAACTCAAATTTGTCACAAAGTGTTGCCCAACATCTACATGTGGTTGTTGAGAAATGTCTCCATATGTCAATAGTTTTTGCTCATCACTACTCATTTCAATCTAGAAAAAATTTGGACAAAATTAAACCTAGTAATGCAACAATTAAACTAAAAACACAATCCTACAACAATGCACTAAACCTATTAATGAAAATCTATAATTTTTTCAACCAAGACCCTAAATTTTTTTCAAGAAAAAAAATGTAAACATCAAAAACCTTAAATTTTTTTCAAGCTAAAACTAGGAAAACCCTAAATTTAAGAGAGTAGGAGACTCACATTGGGTAATAATAGGTGAAGGGAGGACTGGAATGGCTTCGAAATCCTGCAGATCCAAGCTTCGAAATCCTACAGATCCAAGGGAGTAACTCTACGATTTCGGCCGGCGTATGGAGCTCCGGCGGCGTATGGAGCGGCGGCGGCGGGGCGGCGGGGCGGCGGCGGGGCGGCGGCGGCGGGGCGGCGGCGGCGGGGCGGCGGCGGGGCGGCGGCAGGGCGACGACGTCGGCAGAGCGGAAATCGCGTGATCGCGGGTTAGGGCAGACACATGAGAGAGAATCGGGAATGAAATGTGAGGGGGCGGCAATTATAGGGTTTTATTTCTTAAATTTTAATAAGAATTAAAGGTTTCAGGGGCTGCAACTAGCTATTATGGGCCTTCGAATATAAGCGCTCAAAAAGAATTTCATAAGGAATGCATTCAATTTTTGTCTTCGTATTGCCATTTTTTATTTGCCTTTAACAACTTTCATTTGAATATATTTGCATAATGGTTGTGATCTTCTTGGTTCTAAGCAGAGGTTCAGCACTTGAGGAATAATCTACCAGACCAAGTGGTTGTCCGGCGGATTGAAGAGAGACTACCTGATTTCGGCAGTTGCATATCCTGCAACGACTACTTTTCTCTCACGCATCCCGATCTCGATTGGGTAAGCCTCTTGCCATCCAATATGACACGATATTATTGCGCATGCGGCCAATGCCATCCATAAAAATGAATATTAAAATTTTAGTAAACTTGCAGTAAGTGCGAGTACTCTCCATAGAAATGTCGACAAATATGTACCGAAACTGGAGTTTTTTAAAAAAGTATATCGACTCTCCACATGCATACTTAGTTGCACCTTACGGGACACATACAAATTTTTGTGCACGCCTCGTACGGTTATTTAGTTTGGCATTATAATTCAGTATGACTATTGTGTTTGGTCAAGTCACTTTGGTTGAGTACACTCTCTTGTTTCAGGAAACTGAAGAGCACATAGTTGATGTTCTGGGAGTCGATGTGTTACGGTCGACGGCGATGATTTCGTCGGTAACTATTGTTCTTTCACTAACAAAGGCGGCCTGGTAAGAACATGCATTCTCCCGCTCGTTTCTCATATGATGAAAGGGAGTCTTACTATCTCAACCTTGATAAATTTGCAAGGTTCCTCCTGACACATCTATTGAGGAATTGGACGAGCTCTCGACGCTTCTTCAAGTGCCGCTTGTCGCCGGAACGGTGAATAATGGAAGCTGGTGTATTTCCCCGGGCATGATTGTTAACGACTGGACCGCTATTTGTGGTTCCGACACTACGGACACCGAGCTCTCAGTTATCGAGAGTGTGTTTAAGCTCAACAAGGCTCAACCTAGTATGATCGTGGATAAGATGAGGAATTTGAGCATTGACAGTTACATGTGAATCTTTAGCCGAAAGGGAAAGTTTGGTGTGTTGTGCGTGAATTATTTGTTGTTTTAAGATTTTATTAAGTGTGAGCTGTTTCAAATAGTAGGTTATTGTTTTTCATTAGAGAAAATATGACTTTGATGTAAATATGTTGTTATTATGTCTTGATTGACTTTACGTTTTTAGGAAACATTGTACAAAAAAAATCTGAAGTATGCTTTTCTATTATGTCTTGATTGACTTTACGTTTTTTAATTCGAAGAATTAAAAAACTGAAAGGTTACAATCAATTGCTTTTCTATTAGCTTTTGGCTTGTGATATTCTCTATTGTGAGATGGTAGTTATATTCTTTATCATTTATAGATATTATTTCCTTTAACTTTTTGCGTAATTAGCCGCCTTGCACGGGCTATGCTCGTACTCGATTGCTCTTGATTTTGAATGACTAGACTTGTTTGTGGATTGCTTTGAGTGTGCATGTGATAGAAAACCAAGATAATATTGGATTCTAAATAGAATGTAATTTTATAAAATAAAATATTTTATAAAATAAAATATTTTATAAAATAAAATATTTTATAAAATAAAATATGAAGAAAGTCATTCTATGCAACATTTGAAAATGTTATAAGCAGCTCCTAAAAAATATTCAAAATAAACAAAATCTCATATAATAATTTTTGGGTGGTTATATTTGCAGACTCTATATGGATATTTGCAGCCCAATTTTTACGAGTTATTACGCGCCTTTTGAAAATACTCTTTGTTAGGTGCATTTTTAGGAAAAGTGTTCAACATGAAAGTTGTAGATCTCGTCGAAATCTACAACTTTGATGTTGAACACTTTTCCTAAAAATGCACCTAACATTGCGTATTTTCAAAAGGCGCGAGACTATTGTGAAATTTTTCGCGCCTTTTGAAAATACGCAATGTTAGGTGCATTTTTAGGAAAAGTGTTCAACATCAAAGTTGTAGATTTCGACGAGATCTACAACTTTCATGTTGAACACTTTTCCTAAAAATGCACCTAACAAAGAGTATTTTCAAAAGGCGCGTAATAACTCGTAAAAATTGGCCTGCAAATATCCATATAGGGCCTGCAAATATAATTACCCTAATTTTTATAGGAAGACCCGATATTTCTTATTATAGATTTTAAAGTTAGTGAAATATATGTCAGATTAAGTTTCTCATAAGTCATAATTCACATGCTATAAATTTAAGAATTTATTATTAACAAATTTGTATTTTATTGTATCGTTTGATTAGTGCATAGATAGAAATTAACAGTGGACAATATTATCTATAAAATAGGAGACAATTTCATGCATTTAATTCAGACATTTATTCAAAATCTGAAATGTGTTTCGTTGCGTAAGTGGATTTTACAGTCATGTACAATTACATAATTTTACCCCGTTTTAAAATTAGCATAATAACTTAGGGTCTGTTCGGCGCGCAGGTAATGGTTTTCTGGAATTGGCTTTGGCCAGAAAACTAATATCTGCAGGAATTGGGTTTGTGCATAAAACCAATTCTGCTGTTCGGTTGCAGGATGGAATTCAGTGAACAGAATTGGAATTGATATCTGTAAGTTATTCGGCTGCACGATGGAATTGGCTTTCTGGAATTGAAATTTTTAAAATTCAAAATTTTAAAAGCGCGCGCCCGGGCGAAAAGTGCGCGCCCGGGCAAAAAACACGCGCCCTGGCTAAAATATCGCGCCAGGGCGAAAAAATCGCGGCCGGCGAAAAAATCACGCACGGGCGAAAAAAATGAGCCAAGCCGAAATAAATGCGCCTGGGCGAAAAAATCGCGCCCTGGCAAAAAATCGCGGCGGGCGAAAGAATCGCGCCCGTGCGAAAAATCGCTCCCGTGCGAAAAAATCGCGCCCGGGCGAAAAAAATGCGCCAGGCCGAAATAAACGCGCCCAACCGAAATAAACGCGCCCGGGAGAAATAAAACGCCCCCGGGTCCGTTCGTTTGAAAGAAATTGGTTTTAAAAAATTGACTTTCAATCAAATACCAATACATGTAGGAATTGACAATGGGTTTAAATCAATTTTGTTGTTCGTTCGCATGATGATATTCTTTCACGAGAATTGACATTGGTTACTTTTGTTTATTCGTATGGAAGACATTGGTTTTCAAGAATAATTTTTTTTTCACCCGGGCACGTTGTTCACCCGCGCAAATCGCGCGTTTTTCGGCCGCTAGCGATTTTTTAGCCCGGGCACGCGTTTTTTCGTCCTGAACGTGAATTTTTCACCAAGGGAGGCATTTTTTGCCCGGGTGCGCGTTTTTTCGGCCGCAAGCAAATTTTAAGCCTGACACGCGTTTTCTGCCCGAACGCGAATTTTTCGCCCCGGGGCGGGTTATTCACCCTGACGCGTGTTTTTCGCATGAGCCGTATTCTTCGGCCCGAACGCGAATTTTTCGCCTGGGCGCACGTTGTACTCCCGGCGGTGCGTTTGTCGGCATGGGCGCAATTTTTTTTACCATGGCGCGTGCTTCTAGCCCGGGCGCGCGTTTTTTGCCCTAAAGCGTGTTTTTCGACCCGGAAACGAATTTTTCGCCCGGACGCGCATTTTTCGCCCCGGAGCTTGTTATTCGTCCTGGGCGTGAAATTTTTGCCCGGGCAAACATTTTTGGTCACGGTGCGTGTTTCTTAGCCTGAGCGCAAATTTTCGCCCGGGCGCGTGTTTTTAGCCTGGATGCTCGTTGTTGAAACCGATTTCCCGGCCTCTTGTGGAGCTCGGGGCCCTCACCGAAATGAGGGGCGGCTAGCGCTTACTGATCCCTCGGAGAAGGTAGACTGAAGACTAGAAAAAAGACTAAGACCTTAGTCGCAGCGAGGAGGTCCCTCCACTAACCCGGAAGATCGTTGAGCGCTTCCCCTCCCAAGCCAAAGCTGAGACTCGGGCACCTTGGAGAGCTCTGGAAATGCTAACCAAAGAAAGCCAAAGGAGAGAGAAGCTGAATTGAAGTCCTCTCCAAAGGTGCCCTTAAGGTCTTATTTATAGGTTTTCTGATCTGGCCTGCAAATAGAGGATCCCGCATTTTGATTTTACTATTCGCACCCCAAATGGGTCTGCTAACAGCCAAACTCCGCTGTTCTGAGGGGCTAAGGGCAGACCACCAAGGGTAAAAGGATAATTTGGCCAATCAACCTATGGGCAAGGAACTGCGAGAACCTCACTGCCGAAGCTCTCGCGGGCCTTCTCGCGAGTCCTGCTCGCGATGTCTCTCCTAGGCGATCGCCATGCGAGGACCTCGCTGGCCCCCTCCTGGCGGTATCTGCCGAGGTCCGGTCTCGCGAGACTTCCTGCGAGACCGCCTCTTGACTTCGTCGAGCTCAACACTCATTTTGTCGAACGCTTCGCCGATCACAGGCGAGCTCGACGAACGCAGAACGTCGACCGCTGCTTCCGTACTGTAAATTGCCGAGCGCTGCTATATGATATATTTTGTTCGTCGTGCGTCATCCGACGAATGCTGAACTCCATTCGACATTCGTCGAGCGCAGGATTGAACTCGCGGGACACTGATGCTCTAAACTTGCGAGCTTTCCTGCGAGGTCGCCTGTTGACTTTGCCGCGCGCCGAGCACATTTCGCTGAACATCTATTTACCGAATATGGGTCTCTTCTACCAGCGGCCTGCGAGGTATTGGTTTGTCAGCCCTCGCCTGGCCCAGTCCCCTGAAGATATCTGCCGAGGTCTGGATCTCGCAACTTCTGCTACGAGACCGTCCCTTTGGCCTTAATGAGCATGGAACACTTCGCTGACTTCTGATGATTTCGCCGAACAGGGGTGGGATCGACGAAGTCAGGTGAGCTCGACGAACACTGGAGAGTTCGTCGAACGCAGTACTCCTTTCGTCGAACTCAGAAATCTTCCTCAAACGGCGTGCGAGCGCTTATCTCGCCGACCCTTCTCGCTCGCCCTTTAGCGAGCCCTCCGAGAGGGATGGTCTTCGGCACTAAGGCCTCTCTTCCTTATTACCTCCTTCATACTATTGCCTTCTTGAACCGCGTCTCCTTGCCTGGCGAATATCGGGGTTGTACACAATCCCCGCTCTTCGCGAGGATATTTATGCTCGCGAAAAAACATCCAACCCCTGGTATTCGCCAGCCCTTTGGTGATCTGTCAGGAATCTTTGGTGGGGCCCACCCTGAGGGCTATAAATATCGTCCCGAATCCTTAGTGGCGTGCGCCGCCACTTCCTTTCCTTTCCTTTTGCCTGGTACTGTAGCTGCCTGGAGATGCCTCTTTCCGAAGAAGCCGAGGCTCGCCTGAGGGCGGTGAGAGCCGGCGGGCTACCCTCCACGACCAGGGTCCCCGCCTGGATGAATCGGCCGCCCCCCGCTCAGTCGCCGAAAATTAAGAAGGCGAAGGCGGCTCGTCGAACCGGGGATGACTCCGTGCTGCTGGACTCCTCCCCGGACGATCGTCCCCACGAGAAGGTATGAGCTACCCCTCTAGTTTACGTCAATAAATTTGCTTGTGATTCATTCCTACTTCGCAGGATGCTTTGCCGAACGAGGACGCTGGAGAACCCGTTGGTGGGTCTCGCAATAGTCCGCCGGCGGATACCAATCTCGTTGGGAAAAACGTCGCCGATATGCTCTTGATCTCGCGTGCCAACCCTCTCCTTGTCAACTATCTGACCTTCGTTCCCTGCTTTTTACAGTCTCGCCCCGGAAGTCCCCGGCCCGCCAGGCGTCGCGGCCTCCGTCTCCGCCTCCTCCTGACAAAATTATAGATAAGCCCGGGTTCCAACTCCTGACGAGCGAGGAGACCGGCGGCTCTATTCCGCCAAAGATCCCTCCGACCAACAGCGCAGCCTACCCTCCCGGCCTGGGTAAATCTCTCTACCCCACCACGACAACGTGTTCCAGGGCCGCCCCTCGACTTCTCGCCCTCCGCTGGGTAAGCATTCTGACGACCCCCTGTCCTGCGCGAACTCAAGCGCGCCATCTAACCTCTTCGTAATATCTCGCAGAGAACCCCAAAAATCCGCCTACCGATTTCGAGTTGGGCGACGACGAGATGTCCCCCCTTCCCGACCAAGTGGAGGACTTCTAAGGGGATCCGCGAGATCCTGAGATGATGAAACAGCGAGCCGCGGAGTTGCTGAGAAAACATGGTCGGATGCTGATGGACCTCAACATGCAGGCGAGACGGGACAGAGAAGCCACCGAGGATAGGCACGCTGTCTTGATGGAAGAGTGTGCGAGGCTCCGGCAGGCGAGACAGCGTGATCATGACGAGAGCGCCACGACGCCGGAGGTGCATATAGCTAGGATGAGAGATTACACCTACCTCATGGACCGGGAGGGCCGCTTGGCCGAGGATTATTATAATTCTAGGGTACCGCCGCGGTCCGGATCGCGGGGTGGGGGTAGGTGGAAGTGGTTGCCCCATGATTCTCGCTAACTTTTTTTTTGCCGTCGCGAACTCTTATTTCCTGCTAATGAGTGCTGTTATTCTAGACAATCTCGCCATGGCTTATAACTCGTATATTTGCCACTTATATGTTGGCTTTATTTCATCTGATAATATGTATTACCAGCTTGTTATTAGTTCTCGCTCGCTGCCTATAAATCCGTTTCATTTTCATGTTATATTGTGCTCGCGAGCTCCCTCTGTTCTCGCTAAATATATCTCGCGAAAATGTTGCTTGTACTAACCCCGCAGGTCTTTCTCTCCCGCGGCCTTGATGTGATGTTTTTGCTGCTACCCGCGCCCGCCGGCGCTTGGGCTTCTTCTCGCCCTTTTGCTTTGGCTATAAATAGGCGGCCATAACTGAGTCAACCACCGCATTTACTGTCACCCTTCTTCATCCTCCGCTTCAGAGCTCTCGCTCCTTCCAGTTCTCGCTCTACTTCCTTTCTCGCAGGTTATTAAGATGGGCGGCGACGCTAATGAGTCGGAGGGTCGGCGAAAGATTGCGAAGGCTTTCGCCGAGCACAGCTTCTACCACTGCAACCTGACAGACGAGGAATATTTCAGCGCGGTCGCCGACTACGTCACCCCTCCGTTTGAGGCACGCCGTCCTAGCGAGAACGACGTGATCAACGTGCCGCTTGTCGACGAGCTGGCCATCCCCACCGCCCATTTCGCGGTCGGCTTGCGTTTCCCCCTGTGGCTGGAGGTTCGCCAGGTAACAATCGCTCTCGCTCACTTCTTATTCTCTGCAGGTCAAGTCTCGCTCATTATATGAACTAATCCCGGTCTTCTTGCTGCTCGCCAGGTGCTCAAGCATTATGGCGTTGTTCCGGGCCAGCTTACCCCTAACGCCATGGCGGTGATCACATCCTTCGCCTGCTACCTTCGCGAGGAGCGCATCGAGTTCAGCCTTCCGGCCTTTCGGAAGCTGTTCTCGTTCCGCGCCTATAAGGACGAGACCGTGTACTTCGTGCGCTCGGGTCCTAAGGTTGACGAGACCGTCAACAAAGCCCACTTCTGGGCCCAGAAGGTCCTCTTCGTCAAGGGGAGCTTCGGTAATATCCCGATCTCGCCAGTCCAACACAGCGAGACTGTTGGAGTTACCATTGTGATCTATAAGTGGTCAAACATGTAGTCTCACTGCCAACGCGATATGAACCTGCAGGGTCGCACATAAGAGCATGTGGAGAAGTTGGAAGATTGACTGTGTTGGTAAAGGTTACCAATCACCATATAGAATCGGGGAGGTAAAGCAAATGTTGCTGTCGGAATTCGTCGGAATTCGTCGGATATGATTCGTCGGAATTCGTCGGATATGATTCGTCGGAATTCGTCGGATATGATTCGTCGGAATTCGTCGAATTGTTCCGTGGAAACTCGACGAATGCTGATTCGTGAAATCCCAACGAATTGTTACAGAAACCCTAATTTTCTATATGGACTGCGGATAGCTATTCTTCTAGGTCTGTTTATGCTTCGGGTATAAATAGAACTTGTTTTAAGGGTTCTTTATTATTACGCAAACAAGAGGTTCGGCCGACGGAAGAGTTCCTCCCGAACCCTAGACGGAAGAGTTCCGCCGCCCTGTTCGCCTCCGCAGACCTCCCTTCCGGCGATCGTCGCCGCGATTGCTCTTCCTGGAACGAATCTAGCAGTTCGTGGAAGCGCAAGGTGCAGTCTTCTTCTCCCGACTCCTGTAGAGACGTAGACATTATTCTACGCAAGGACTCTCTTGCCGACAGAACTCAACTCGTGGAGCATCTAGGTTGGATTTGATCCAATCCCGCAAAGGTAATTTTCATACCTAGTAGTTTGGATTAGCTTCTTGATTCAATGTTCATGGCCCGATCCAAACTCTTTTGGGTTGTTCTCTTTATTTCCGCTGCGCCTACATATGATGTATGGTTGTAGAAAACCCAACAGTGGTATCAGAGGGAGGTTGCGGCCATGAATGTTGTTTCAGAAGTTAGGTTATTCCAGTACGTGCAAATCTAGGTATTTGGAAGCGTTCTAAATGTCAAGATTTCTTCCTGGAACATCAAAAGTTGATGATTTTTCCAATGGAATTCGGTGGTGAGTTTGAAAAATTTGGACGGGGCTCTGCCCCGCACCCCGCAGGGGCTCTGCCCCTTGACCCCGCCCGTGGGACCACCGCCAGGGGCGCTGCCCCTTGGACCCCGTTAGGGGCTCTGCCCCTAAGACCCCGCCAGGGGCGCGACCCCTTGGAACCCCGCCAGGAACGTCTGGGATTTTGTGGTAATTTCTAATTGTTAGAAATTGTTGTCTCCTTAGCAGTAACCTTCCCTCAAGTGGTTAATGAACCCTTGTATTGTTTTGGATTTTGAATCCAACAATTAGAGACGAGCTTGTCTACTGCTTTAAGTCGAGTTGTCTTTGCCTTTGTCCAATGCATGTAAATCTGAAGATTTGGAAGAGTTCTAAATGTCTAGATTTAGCCCTTTCGTCTATCAAAGGTTGATAGTCTTATGTTGTGCACATAAGGGACGCATGTGGATTTTAGAATATTGTTTTCTGTTGATGTGCACATTGATCAAATCTTGATCATGGTTAAGTGTTAACTTGCTGTTAAAATCCCTTCATCAAATATTAAGTGTTCGGATGCCTTCCGATGGATGACACTCTTCCTGCCTCGATCGATGAAGTGTGGGCTTGCCAAAGCAAGGTGCATTAATCTATCTTGGTAAGGGTGCGAGCGGATAATTGTGATATCCCAATGTCGACATCGGGTCTAACTTAACTAGGTGACCTCAAAGGTTGAGTGCCTAGAGGCATAAGGTTGGCATGCACCATATGATGGATGCGAATAAGGAGTTATTCACCAACCATACAAAAATTGCATGAGGATGCAATTGGCAAGCGTTGCCTACCTAAATAACTGCATAGTGAGAGAAAAGCCAAAGCTGACTCATTGTGTTGGTGAAATACGGGTCTTGTCCACTAAGAGAGTAGCTCGCATGGACTCTCCGAATTGATAGTGAGGGCTATCAATTTGAATAAAATAGTGGGAGTATTTAATTGAAGTCCAAATTAAAATAAAAATTGTATTTTGAAATTTTGGTACTGATTAAATTCTGCATGAATTCTTGTAGAATTCCATGGCAAGTGGTTCACATTCCACCTTGTCCCTGAGAGCTATCCTTGAGAAGGACAAGCTAAGTGGGACGAACTACATGGACTGGTACAGGAACCTGAGAATTGTTCTCAGGCAAGAGCGAAAGCTCTACGTCTTGGAAGAAGAAGCCCCCGAGGTGCCGACCGGGAACACGTTCCATGTTGATAAGGATGATTATAAGAAGTATACCGATGACGCCTTAGACGTCGAGTGCCTTATGCTTGCCACCATAAACTCTGAGCTTCAGAAGCAACACGAGAACATGGGGTGCAAGGAGATTGACGAGCACCTAAAGAAAATGTTTCAAGGGCAAGCTCGTCAAGAGAGGTTCAATGTCACGAAGGCATTATTTCAGTGCAAAATGGGAGCTCGAGACTCGGTTGGTACTCACGTACTCAAGATGATTGGGTATATAGAGAACCTAGAAAGACTGGGTTTTCCTCTGGGTCAAGAGTTGGCCACAGATCTTATCCTGCAATCGTTGCCGGATGGTTATGAGTAGTTCGTCTTGAACTACAACATGAATGAAATAGACAAGACACTGCCCGAGCTCCTCGGCATGTTGCGAACTGCCGAGATAAACATGAAGAAGGCCAAGCCTGCTAGTCCCATATTGATGGCACATAAAGGCAAGGGTAAGGCCAAGGGCTTCAAGAAGACGAATGTGGGACCTAAGTCACATCTTGAGCCCAAATCTTCTGCGCTGAAAAAGAAGAACACCGTGAAGGAAGGGAAATGCCACCACTGTGGCAAGGCTGGTCGTTGGAGGAGGAATTGTCCTTCGTACATTGAGGGTCTGCGGAAAATGAAGGGAGGTATGACCTCCGCTTCGAATATTTACGTTATAGAGATAAACCTTTCTGCTCCTTCATCTTGGGTATTGGATACCGGATGTGGTTCTCACATTTGTACAAATGTGCAGGAACTGGGAAGGAGGAGATTGCTGAGTAAAGGAGAGGTGGACCTGCGCGTCAGCAATGGAGCAAGAGTTGCTGCTGTAGCCGTAGGGGTTTACCGTCTTTCTTTGCCCAGTGAGCTTGTAATAGAACTTAATAATTGTTATTTTGTTCCGGCCATAACTAGAAACATTATATCCATTTCATGCTTAGACATGATTGGATTTTCTTTTATAATTAAGAACAATTGTTGTTCTATATTTAAGAATGATGTTTGTTATGTTGTAGCTCAATTGTTTAATGGTCTTTATGTTTTGAACCTGGACCATCCGATCTATAATGTAGATAATAATAAAAGACTAAGAACAAATGACTCAAATCCTACATATCTCTGACATTGTCGTTTGGGCCATATAAACGAGAAGCGCATATCCAAGCTCCATAAAGATGGACTATTGGACTCATTTGATTATGAATCATTTGAGGGATGCGAGTCTTGTTTATTAGGCAAGATGGCTAAAGCCCCTTTCACTGGTTATACTGAGAGGACTGAGGATCTTTTGGGTATAGTACATAGTGATGTATGCGGACCCATGAGTTCTATGACTAGAGGTGGGTATTTCTACTTCGTTACATTTACTGATGATTTCAGTAGATACGGATACATGTATCTTATGAAGTGCAAATCCGAAACTTTTGAAAAGTTCAAGGAGTTTAAGAATGAAGTGGAGAACCAATTGGGTAAAAAGGTTAAAGCACTCCGATCTAATCGAGGTGGCGAATACCTGAGTCATGAGTTCCGTGATCATCTAAAAGAGTGTGGTATTGTATCACAGCTCACTCCACCTAGGACACCGCAGCATAATGGTGTGTCTGAGAGGAGAAATCGTACTCTGTTAGACATGGTACGGTCGATGATGAGTCATGCAGACTTGCCTGTTTCCTTTTGGGGTTTTGCTTTAGAGACTGCTGCAATGACACTGAATCGCGCTCCGACGAAAACGGTTCTAAAGACAACATATGAGATATGGACTGGGAAGCGTCCTAGTATGTCATTCATTAAAATTTGGGGCTGTGAGGCATACGTACGACGTCAAATGCCTGACAAGCTGGAACCCAAATCAGATAAGTGTTATCTGGTGGGATATCCTAAGGAAATGAAAGGATATTACTTTTACCTACCGTCTGAGGGCAAAGTGTTTGTCGCAAGGACGAGTGTCTTCTTGGAGAAAGAGTTCTTGTCAAGAAAGACGCAAAAGGTAGAACTTGAAGAAGTTCAAGAACCACAAGTAATGAATGAACCAGAATTGGATTCTGAGCCAGGACTACAAGATGTTGTAGCTAGAGAACCTGCTCAAGAGACACAAGTCCTACGTAGATCTGGTAGACCAAGATTTGAGCCTGGGAGATATGGATTTCTCGTGTCTCAAATAGGTAATGTGTTGCTTATGGATCATGATGATGAACCAGTGACCTACCAAGAGGCTATGAATGGACCGGACTCCGACAAATGGCTTGAGGCTATGAAATCCGAAATGGACTCCATGTATACAAACCAAGTTTGGAACTTGGTGGAACCACCTGAAGGGGTACGACCCATAGGGTGCAAGTGGGTCTTCAAGAAGAAGACCGACATGGATGAGAATGTACAGACATTCAAAGGGCGATTGGTGGCTAAGGGTTTCAAGCAAATTCATGGTATTGACTATGATGAGACCTTTTCCCCTGTTGCCATGGTAAAGTCCATTAGGATATTGCTTGCTATTGCTGCGTATTATGACTACGAGATCTGGCAGATGGATGTCAAAACGGCTTTCCTAAATGGAAACCTCCTTGAGGAAGTGTACATGACACAACCCGAGGGTTTTGTATCCCCAAATGAAGTCACTAAAATATGCAAGCTGAATAGGTCTATCTATGGATTGAAACAGGCCTCTAGAAGTTGGAATCTTCGTTTTGATGAGAAGATCAAAGAGTTTGGTTCTGTCAAGAATGAAGATGAACTGTGTGTTTACAAGCGAATCAGTGGGAGCATTGTTGTCTTCCTGATATTGTATGTAGATGACATACTGCTGATCGGGAATGACATACCTACCCTGAAAGTTGTTAAGAGCAACCTAGGGAACTGCTTTTCTATGAAGGACTTGGGTGAAGCGACTTACATACTCGGTATTAAGATCTATAGAGATTGATCGAAGAAGTTGCTGGGTTTGACCTAGAGTACGTACATTGAGAAGGTGTTGAAGCGGTTCAACATGCTTGAGTCCAAGAAAGGATTTTTGCCCATGTCTCATGGTGTGAATCTCTCTAAGGACCAGTGTCCAAAATCTTGTGAAGATAAGGACCGCATGAAGTTGATTCCATATGCTTCGGCAATTGGGTCAATCATGTATGCAATGTTATGTACTCGACCCGATGTCTCTTTTGCTTTGAGCATGACTAGCAGGTATCAGTCTGATCCCGGTGAATGTCACTGGATAGCCGTAAAGAATATCCTGAAGTACTTGAGAAGGACTAAGGATGTATTCTTGGTGTATGGTGGAGAGGAAGAGCTCGTTGTAAGTGGTTACACGGATGCCAGCTTCCAAACTGATAGGGATGATTCGAAGTCTCAGTCAGGGTTTGTGTTTTGCCTGAATGGAGGAGCTGTGAGCTGGAAGAGTTCCAAGTAATAGACAGTTGCTGATTCTACAACTGAGGCCGAGTATATCGCTGCGGCAAATGCAGCGAAGGAGGCTGTATGGATTAGGAAATTCATCGGCGAGCTAGATGTAGTTCCTAGCATTGTTGGTCCCGTAGTTCTCTACTGTGATAACAATGGTGCAATTGCACAATCTAAGGAACCTAGATCCCATCAGCGCTCCAAGCACATACTTCAGCGGTTCCATCTTATTCGTGAGATTGTCGAACGAGGAGATGTGAACATTTACAGAGTGCCGACTGAGGAGAATATTACAGATCCACTGACAAAGCCTCTCGCGCAGAGAAAGCATGATGGTCATACTAGATCAATGGGTATACAATACCTGAGTGATCAACTCTAGTGGGAGTCTTGTGGGTTGCATGTAAAATATATATTCTGTTGGCTGTTTATTATTTATTCATATGATGAATTGTGTACCAATTATTTCTTTTACAATTAATGGCAAGTTCTTTTATTATGATATACTGTTTCTATATGATAGAATAAAATTCGTGATAAATACCCTTAGAATGTTCGCTTCCATAGGACATCAAGTACGTGACTTGAATGTGAGAGCCTATGATTTCGAAGCTTCATACTTAAAAGGTCCCTGGTCAAGGTATCATCGTAGAAGCTAAGGGTGATGATGATACATTAAGACTAGCATGTGTGTTGACTGATGACCGGTTCTCACAGGTCATGATATTGTGATATCAAGTCATCACGTGGGTACTTGTTAGTGAACAAGTTGTACTGGACAGACCCAATCTGAGACTACTTTGTGGATTGTTACTTAAATGTGTCACAAGTAGGTCTCATTTGACTATGGAGTTGTGGTCCTTTGACCTGAAGTCACAGCATTCATCGAGTGAGGAAGAGCGTGCTTTGATGTCATCTAAAGTCTTCCTTGAAGAAGGTTGATGATAAGGGTGGTCGTTGGGTACGTTACAAATCATTTGGGTGTTTGGGTGTGAGCAGATATGGGATTTGTCCTCCTATATAACAGGAGTTGCATCCATGGGCCCCTTGGTGGAATTGGACTGAGAAATGCATGACCATGCTTGGTTGAGTCAATATGTGATATTGAGCTCACCATTCTCTGGAAGTCCGTTCTAGATCGAGAAACTTGGATTGAGCTATTATGAGGGTGACACGGTCCATGCCTCTAGTTCTTTCCGGATGTAAGGGACAAAGGGACAAAGACAACGCTGGAACATTGGTCATAAAGGCTTATGAGTTATGAACTCTTATTGCTTGGGGAGCAATGATGCATTGCTAGATGCCGCACATTGTTTGTGAGGTTTTAGTTTGATTCTTTCAAGATCAAGTGGGATACTGTTGGAGTTACCATTGTGATCTAGAAGTGGTCAAACATGTAGTCTCACTGCCAACGCGATATGAGCCTGCAGGGTCACACATAAGAGCATGTGGAGAAGTTGGAAGATTGACTGTGTTGGTAAAGGTTACCAATCACCATATAGAATCGGGGAGGTAAAGCAAATGTTGCTGTCAGAATTCGTCGGAATTCGTTGGATATGATTCGTCGGAATTCGTCGGATATGATTCGTCGGAATTCGTCGGATATGATTCGTCGGAATTCGTCGGATATGATTCGTCGGAATTCGTCGAATTGTTCCGTGGAAACTCGACGAATGCTGATTCGTGAAATCCCGACGAATTGTTACAGAAACCCCAATTTTCTGTATGGACTGCGGATATCGATTCTTCTAGGTCTGTTTATGCTTCGGGTATAAATAGAACTTGTTTTAAGGGTTCTTTATTATTACGCAAACAAGAGGTTCGGCCGACGGAAGAGTTCCTCCCGAACCCTAGACGGAAGAGTTCCGTCGCTCCGTTCTCCTCCGCAGACCTCCCTTCCGGCGATCGTCGCCGTGATTGCTCTTCCTGGAACGAATCTAGCAGTTCGTGGAAGCGCAAGGTGCAGTCTTCTTCTCCCGACTCCTGTAGAGTCGTAGACATTATTCTACGTAAGGACTCTCTTGCCGACAGAACTCAACTCGTGGAGCATCTAGGTTGGATTTGATCCAATCCCGCAAAGGTAATTTTCATACCTAGTAGTTTTGATTAGCTTCTTGATTCAATGTTCATGGCCCGATCCAAACTCTTTTGGGTTGTTCTCTTTATTTCCGTTGCGCCTACATATGATGTATGGTTGTAGAAAACCCAACAGAGACCACCTACCGGCCCACTGCCCTCGGAGGACACGACGCCCTCCTATATCAGTTCTTCTGTAAGAAGAACTTCGAGGTTGTTCATGTTCGCCGCAACCTCGACAAGCTGCTTCCAGTGCTCGTTGGGGAAGGTAAAGATCTCGCTCTATCACTACAATTTTTTTCCCGGTGACCTCGTACTTATTGAAATTTCAACCCTTTTTAGGCGAGCGAGATCTTCCCATCCATCCCCCCTACGCGAGCAATCGAAAGACCGACGCTACCCTGGCTCTCACGACCATGGGGGCGGAGGCTTGCCGAGGTGCCACCACACCAGGTGAGCCCTCCTCTCGCAAGAGACCGGGGGCTTCTGGTAGCCATGCCATTCCCCCAAAATCTCCGCCGAAGAAAAAGAGTAAGAAGAGCGGGGTCTCGCTCGCCTCCTCGAAGGGGAAGGAGCCTCGCGAGGCCGCTTTCGACGAGTTCGACCTCACCGGCCTCTCCGCGGGAGGTGAGGAAGATGAGCCCTTCCAGGAGGCTTCCAGAACCTCCGTCCTGCCCATCCCCGTCAACCATTATAACTTCGGCCTCGGCCAGAGGCGCCGGGATGAGACCAACGAGCTCTTGGTAAACTGGAAGCCGGAGACGAACCGGGTGGACATCTCCACCATCCTTCCCTCCTGGGTGGAGAAGGAGTCCGTCAGCGGTCACGCCTTCGACCTCTCATTCGCCCTCTATGGGCGCGAGGACGCGGGGTCCTATAAAGACGAGACTGCGAGAACCCTCGCTTTCGAGAGCGCGAGGTCTCAGTTGCGCTCTGCCGAGCTCGCCCATATGACGGGGAGGCGCTGCTTGCAACTGGAGCTTCAGAACGTGGAGCTCGCGAGGGCCTATCAGGGGCTTCTTACCGAGAACACGCAGCTGAAGGAGAAGCTGCTCGCCGCAGAGGGCAGTGTGGTGAGTTACCTAGACCTCGTCACCCTTCTCTCTTTTAGCCATTTCGTTTCCCTAACTTATTTTCTTGCAGGATGTCGAGGCCGCCGGAAGAGCCGACGCTTGCATCCGAGACCTGGAGGGCGAGGTGGCCCGGCTAAAAGCCCTAAACTGCGATCTCACCCGCGCCGTCGTTCCCCCTTCTCCCCGCCGTCTGAAGGAAGATCGGCGAGCGCGAGACGAGGAAATCCGCTTGGAGTCTACAGAGTCGGCTCGCTATATCTTCTAGATGATGAAGGCGGCCGACCTCCTAGCTGCCGACGCGGCCGACATGATTCTGGAGGATATCATCCCAGAGCTCTTCATCCCGCTTCCGCCAGTGAAGAGCAGCGATGACGAGGAAGGGTTCGCGAGCGATCCATGATGCTTATTGTTTTTGATTTTATTTTTTGTTTTGTTTTCAGCTGGCGAGATCGCCGCCTTATGTAAATCAAACTATGAAATGCATGGATGCATATTTTTGGCCTTGTATTGTGTTCGCCCTTTCTGCTATATTGTTTTTCGTGCTGACATCTCGTTCTTGCCTTCCTCAATATTCATTTTTACGTAGGTTATTCTCGCGATGGTCGTTCTCGCACCTTACATTATCGAATAGATAGGCATAGGACATTTTTGGCTGCTCTGGCCTTTCGCCACTTGCCTTAGGATTATCACCCTTTAGGTTTGCACCTTCCTCTAAGTTTCGCAGGGTACTTTCCTTCTCGGCGAGAGCTCGCCTCCTACCCTGTGCCGGAGACTTCTCTGCCGAGCACCGGATACCCCGGAGTGCTTAGGGTTGATTCTTGTCGCCGGCATACTATCATGCGAAATTTTTCTTCTTGCCGTGCGAGCAGGCTCGCCGAGCGAGAAGACCCGGGTCAGTGCCGAAAACTCGCCAACCTGAGGCATATCATCCTGATCTTATGAAGAACTCATCTCTTTGCCAACTTTCCCAGTGATCAACTTGCATCTCCGTCTAGTGAGAGCCCGGGAGCGGAGCGGACCTGATGCATTCCAGCATCGATATTTGTTACCTTGCCAGCCTCTCCAGAGATCAACTTGAAACCCCCCGTCTAGTGAGAGTCCGGGAGCGGAATCGATCTGGGGCATTCCAGCATCAATACTTGTCACCTTGCCAACCTCTCCAGAGATCAACCTGAAACCCCCCGTCTAGTGAAAGCCCGGGAGCGGAATCGATCTGGGGCATTCCAGCATCAATACTTGTCACCTTGCCAGCCTCTCCAGAGATCAACCTGAAACCCCCAGTCTAGTGAGAGCCCGGGAGCAAAATCGATCTGGGGCATTCCAGCATCAATACTTGTCACCTTGCAAGCCTCTCCAGAGATCAACCTGAAACCCCCCGTCTAGTGAGTGCCCGAGAGCGGAATTGATCTGGGGCATTCCAACATCAATACTTGTCTCCTTGCCAGCCTCTCCAGAGATCAACCTGAAACCCCCCGTCTAGTGAGAGCCCGGGAGCAGAATCGATCTGGGGCATTCCAGCATCAATACTTGTCACCTTGCCAGCCTCTCCAGAGATAAACCTGAAACCCCCCGTCTAGTGAGAGCCCGAGAGCGGAATCGATCTGGGACATTCCAGCATCAATACTTGTCACCTTGCCAGCCTCTCCAGAGATCAACCTGAAACCCCCCGTCTAGTGAGAGCCCGGGAGCGGAATCGATCTGGGGCATTCCAGCATCAATACTTGTCACCTTGCCAGCCTCTCCAGAGATCAACCTGAAACCCCCCGCCTAGTGAGAGCCCGGGAGCGGAATCGATCTGGGGCATTCCAGCATCAATACTTGTCACCATGCCAGCCTCTCCAGAGATCAACCTGAAACCCCCCGTCTAGTGAGAGCCCGGGAGCGGAATCGATCTGGGGCATTCCAGCATCAATACTTGTCACCTTGCCAGCCTCTCCAGAGATCAACCTGAAACCCCCCGTCTAGTGAGAGCCCGGGAGTGGAATCGATCTGGGGCATTCCAGCATCAATACTTGTCGCATTGCGTGTCCTCGCATAATAGTTATAACTATCAAGTGAAGAAGTAAAATATTCGACTAATATTGCAATTAAACTTTCAAGGATAGAATCGCTTCAAATCGTCTCCACTTCGGGCTCGACCGAGGGGTACCCCTTCCACATCTTGGAGCTGATACCCCCCCGACTTGAGCACTTTGCTTACAATGTATGGACCCTCCCAATTGAGGTTGAGCTTACCTACCGCGGCCCCTCTTCCGGCCGCGTCGACCTTCTTCAAGACCAGATCTCCTTTTTGAAAGTGCTTTACTCGGATGTGTTTGTCAAAATATCGGGCCATTCGCCGCTTGATTTCCTCCTGCCTGATGGTGGCCTGATCTCGGAGTTCCTCCACCAGGTCTAAGGATAGCCTTTGTTCCTCATCATTGGCCACCAGTCACTCTTCATCTCCTTCACCTGCGGCGATCACCCTGGGGGTCTTTACTTCGAACTCTATGGGAAGGATTGCTTCGGACCCATGAGAAAGTTTGAATGGGGTCTCCCCGGTGGCGGTGTTAGGGGTAGTCCTCAGGGCCCAGAGAACGGAGGGTAGTTGCTCTACCCAGTTCCCCCGGAGGTTCTCCACCTTCTTCTTCAGTAGGTTGACGATCACTTTGTTTGCCGCCTCCACCTGGCTGTTGCTTCTCGGGTGGTGAACCGATGCGAACCTGAGGTCGATGCCAAGCTGGGTGCAGAAACTAACAAATTCTTCGCTAGCAAATTGCGGCCCATTGTCCGTCACTATAGCCAGGGGGAGGCCGTGCATGCAAATTATTTCTCCCCATATAAAATTCCTCACAACTTGAGATGTTACCTTAGCGAGCGCCTTCACTTCTACCCATTTGGAGAAGTAGTCGATCATGACTAGTAAGAACCTTCTTTGGCCACTAGCTTGAGGGAAATGGCCAACTAGGTCCAACCCCCATATGGCAAAGGGCCAGGGAGCTGTGATGGTCCGGAGCCTCTGGGCTGGGAGGAGTTGGAGTGGAGCATAGAGCTGGCACTTCAGACATCTTCTTGCGAACTCCGCCGCATCTTTGTTGAGGGTGGGCCAGAAGTAGCCTTGTCTCAACACCCTCCCCTCCAGGGTTCGGCTCCCGGAACGACTGCCACACTCCCCAGAGTGAATTTCTCCCAGGACTTTCGGGATCTCCTCTTCGGAAACACAACGGGCCAGGAGTCCCGAGAGAGTCTTTCAATATAGCCCTCCTGCATGCAAGGAATAATAAGCTGACTTATACCTGAAGCACCGCTTGTCTATATCTCCTTCAGGGAACTTCCCCGACGATAGGAAAGTGATGAAGGGATCCATCCACGAGACCCACTGGTCCACCTCCATCACCTCTCCCTCCTCGATAGTGGGTCGGAAGAGTTCCGAAACTGTTCCTCCTGCTTGGGGACCGAACTTGGCCAAGAGGTCTGCGGGGGTGCTCTCTTCTCTTGGTACGTGCTTGACAGAGAAAGTGCGGAAATGCCCAATGACCCCCTTAACCTTCTCCAGGTAACGCAGGAGGATCAGGTCTTTTGCCTCAAACTCTCCCCTGATTTTGCATGCTACCACCATGGAGTCCGTCGAGACCTCCACATCTTGCACTCCCAATTCTTGAGCCAACCGCAGGCCCGCTATCACCGCCTCGTACTCCGCTTGGTTATTGGTGATCGGGAAATGGATGTTCAAAGCTTGCTCGATCTTGGTCCCTTGGGGGCTTACCAAGATGATTCCCCCTCCATAGGAGTGCTTTCCCGACGCACCATCCACCAACAACTTCCATGCCACTGAGGGGGGAGATTCATGCTCCCCCACTTCGGTGGTGTAGTCTGCCATGAAGTCCGCCACTGCTTGGGCCTTGATCGACGCTCTGGGTACGAACGTAACATTGAACTCACTCAGCTCCACGGACCACTTTGCCAACCTTCCCGAGTGCTCCACCCCTTCTATAACTTTGCGAAGCGGGTGATCAGTCACTACCTTGATTGAATGTGCCTGAAAGTAAGGCCGAAGCCTCCGGGCCGCCACCACCAATGTGAAGGCCAACTTTTCTAGGATCGGGTATCGGAGCTCCGCCTTCCTCAACACTTGGCTGATGTAGTAGATGGGGAACTGTTTTTTCCCTTCTTCCCGGATCAGTACCGAGCTTACTACTTCAGACCCTACCGCCAGGTACAGGGATAGGTCCTCTCCCGGTCTCGGCCCTTGGAGTAGAGGAGTTTGAGTGAGTTGTTTTTTCAAGGCTTGGAACGCCTCCTCACACTCCGAGGTCCATTCGAACTTTTTGTTTCCCCTTAACACTTTGAGAAAAAGAGGGCACACTTGTCTCCCACCTTGGAGAGGAACCTACTGAGTCCGGCCAGCTTTCCCGTGAGGCTTTGAACCTCCTTCGAGTTCCTGGGCGGTCCCAACTCCATTATTGCTTTGACCTTGTCCGGGTTTGGCTCCACTCCCGCCGGGTTGAGCAGGTGACCTAAGAATTTCCCTCGGCTAGCCCCGAAGACACACTTCAAAGGGTTGAGTTTCATCTTATACTTCCGCAAAGTCTTAAAGGTCTCGGAGGTGGGATTCGAGGTCCCGACTCTTTACCATGAGGTCATCCACGTAGACCTCCAAGTTTCTCCCCTTTTGTTCTCGGAAAACCCTGTCCATCATTCTCTGGTATGTGGCACCTGCATTCTTAAGCCCGAAGGGCATCATCTTATAACAGTAACACCCATCCCCCGTGATGAAGGAGACATCCTTGATATCCGGGGGATGCATGCGGATCTGATGATAACCTGAAAAAGCATCTAGAAAAGACATTACAGGGAAACCGACGGCTGAATCAACCAGCGCGTCGATTCTAGGCAGAGGGTAGCAATTCTTGGGGCATGATTTATTAAGCAAGGAAAAGTCGATACACATTCTCCACTTACCTGCCCCCTTCTTCACCATGACCATGTTAGAGACCCAGCCTGAATATTGGATCTCTGATACAAACCCTGCCTGAATGAGCTTACCCACCTCCTCTCGGATGGGCCCTTCCAGCTTGTCTGCTATGACCCTCCTCTTCTGACAGATGGGACGGGCGCTGGGGTCGAGATTGAGACGGTGACAAGCCACGTCCGCATCGATCCCGGGCATCTCCGCGGCGCTCCAAGCGAAGACATCCACGTTCTCCTGAACGCATGCTAGGAACTGCTTCTGCTCCTCCAGGCCGAGCTCCCCGCTGATCCTGACCTTCTCCACCACACCGGCTTGGGTGGTGACTTCAAGCTCCACGACCTCCTCCACGGCCTCCAACCGGGACTGTTCTCCCCAATCTCCTTCCCTCTCTTCGCCACTGGAGAGCGCTTCGACGTAATCCTCCTTCCCTTCTTCTCCGACCGCCATCAACTCTTCTGCCCCCCATTTCCGGGTCTGATCCTCTGCCTCTTCTTCTTCCATTGGCCCCTCTGGCTCCGAGTTATCCTCCTTCTGGCCTTCTCCTCCAAGCCCTGCCGGCTCACCCACCTCCTGGTCCCATTTTTCTGCCTCCCCCATCCAAGAGATGGTGTTGACTGCCGTCACGTAGCATTGCCTTGCTATCTTCGGGTCCCCTCTGATCCGGACTTGGACTCCTCCGTCATTGAACTTAAGGCACTGGTGGAATGTGGAGGGGACACAGCGGAACGCGCTGATGAGCGGCCGTCCGAAGATGGCGCTATAGCTGCTGGGCGCCCTCACCGAAATGAGGGGCGGCTAGCGCTTACTGATCCCTCAGAGAAGGTAGACTGAAGACTAGAAAAAAGACTAAGACCTTAGTCGCAGCGAGGAGGTCCCTCCACTAACCCGGAAGATCGTTGAGCGCTTCCCCTCCCAAGCCAAAGATGAGACTCGGGCACCTTGGAGAGCTCTGGAAATGCTAACAAAAGAAAGCCAAAGGAGAGAGAAGCTGAATTAAAGTCCTCTCCAAAGGTGCCCTTAAGGTCTTATTTATAGGTTTTCTGATATGGCCTGCAAATAGCAGGATCCCGCCTTTTGATTTTACTATCTGCACCCCAAATGGGTCTGCTAACAACCAAACTCCGCTGTTCTGAGGGGCTAAGGGCAGACCACCAAGGGTAAAAGGATAATTTGGCCCAATCAACCTATGGGCAAGGAACTGCGAGAATCTCACTGCCGAAGCTCTCGCGGGCCTTCTCGCGAGTCCTGCTCGCGATGCCTCTCCTAGGCGATCGCCCTGCGAGGACCTCGCTGGCCCCCTCACGGTCTCGCGTGACTTCCTGCTAGACCGCCTCTTGGCTTCGTCGAGCTCAACACTCATTTTGTCGAACGCTTCGCCGATCACAAGCGAGCTCGAAGAACGCAGAACGTCGACCGCTGCTTCCCTGCTGTAAATTGCCGAGCGCTGCTATATGATATATTTTGTTCGTCGTGCATCATCCTACGAATGCTGAACTCCATTCGACATTCGTCGAGCGCAGGATTGAACTCGCGGGACACTGATGCTCTAAATTTGCGAGCTTTCCTGCGAGGTCGCCTGTTGACTTTGTCGCGCGCCGAGCACATTTCGCTGAACATCTATTTACCGAATATGGGTCTCTTCTACCAGCGGCCTGCGAGGTATTGGTTTGTCAGCCCTCGCCTGGCCCAGTCCCCTGAAGATATCTGCCGAGGTCTGGATCTCGCAACTCCTGCTACGAGACCGTCCCTTTGGCCTTAATGAGCATGGAACACTTCGCTGACTTCTGATGATTTAGCCGAACAGGGGTGGGCTCGACGAAGTCAGGTGAGCTCGACGACACTGGAGAGTTCGTCGAACGCAGTACTCCTTTCGTCTAACTCAGAAATCTTCCTCAAACGGCCTGCGAGCGCTTATCTTGCCGACCCTTCTCGCTCGCCCTTTAGCGAGCCCTCCGAGAGGGATGGTCTTCGGCACTAAGGCCTCTCTTCCTTATTACCTCCTTCATACTATTGCCTTCTTGAACCGCGTCTCCTTGCCTGGCGAATATCGGGGTTGTACAGTCGTTTTTTTGTCCCGGACAAGAAATTTTCACTGGGGAGCGATTTTTTCGCCTGGGAAAGCTATTTTCACCCAGGCGTGCGTTTTTTCGCTCGGGTGCACGTTTTTCAGCTCAGGCGCGCATTTTTCGCATGGGCGTGCTTTTTGCCCTGGGAGCCTGTTTTTGCCCGGGCCCAAGTTTTTCGGCCCGGATGCGAATATTTTGTTCAGACACGCTTTTTTCGCTTCCGGGCCAAAAAAAGTCGCTCCAGTACAAAAAATGCGCGCATTGGCGCAAAAATCGTGCCCTGGCAAAAAACTCACGCCCGAGCCGAAAAATTACTCCAGGGCCAAAAATATGCTCCCGAGCGAAAAACACTCGTCCGAGACGAAAAACGCGCGCCCAAGCGAAAAATGTGCACCCGAGCAAAAAAATCGCGTTCGTGCAAAAAAACCATGTTCGAGCCAAAAAACGCACTCCCGAGCCGAAAAACGCGCCTCGGCCGAAAAATGTGTACTTGGTCGATAACTACGTGTTGTAACGGTCTCCCCAGCATACATCTCAAAAGGACGCCGCCGGCACCCCCAGCACACAGCTCGTAATGGTTCAGCCTCAATCGGTCTGCAAATCGTACACCCCAACCCCTCCCCGTCCCACCACAGGGCACACTGGGTTGTTGGAGGCCGCAATTGTACAACCCTGTATTCGCTCAGTGGGCCCCCGGGACCCAATATGTCTTTAGGTTCAACTTTTTTCGGAAGCACTGCCCCAGGCAAGGAGAGGGGGGGGGGGGGGGGGGGGAGTGGTGAGGCGGCCTGCCCCCACTCGCCCAGCCCCAGGTAGGGGGCGAGCAAGGGTGGCGGCTTGCCCCCTTCTCGCCCTGCCCCAATAGGGGGGCGGGGAAGGGAGGCGGCCTGCCCCCTTTTCGCCCAGCCCAGATGGGGGGCGAGAGCAGGGAGGCAGCTAGCCCCCTCTCGCCCAGCCCAGGTGGGGGGCGAGAGCAGGGAGGCAGCCAACCCCCTCTCGCCCAGCCCAAGTAGGGGGCGAGAGCAGGGAGGCAGCCAGCCCCCTCTCGCCCAGCCAAAGTGGGGGGCGAGAGCAGGGAGGCGACCAACCCCCTCTCGCCCAGCCCAGGTGGGGGGCAAGAGTAGGGAGGCAGCCAGCCCACTCTCGCCCAGCCCAGGTGGGGGGAGAGAGCAGGGAGGCAACCAACCCCCTCTCTCCCAACCCAAGTGGGGGGGGGGGGAGAGCATGGAGGCGGCCATCCCCCTCTCGCCCAGCCAAAGTGGGGGGCAAGAGCAGGGAGGCGGCCGACCCCCTCTCGCCCAAACCAGGTGGGGGGCGAGAGCAGGGAGGTAACCAGCCCCCTCTCGCCCAGCCCAAGTGGGGGGGGGGGGGGGCGAGAGCAGGGAGGCATCCAACCCCCTCTCGCCCAGCCCAAGTGTGGGGGGGGGGGGGGGGTGGTGGGGGCGAGAGCAGGGAGACAACCATCGCCCTCTCGCCCAGCCCAGGTAGGGGGGGGGGGGGGGGAGAGAGCAGGGAGGCAGCCAGCCCCCTCTCACCCAGCCAAAGTGGGGGCGAGAGCAGGGAGGCAGCCAGCCCGCTCTCGCCCAACCCAAGTTTGGCGGGGGGGGGGGGGGGGGGCGAAAGCAGGGAGGTGGCCAGCCCCCTCTCGCCCAACAAAGTTGGGGGGCGAGAGCAGGGAGGCATCCATCCCCCTCTCGCCCAACCCAAGTGGGGGGCGAGAGCAGGGAGGCGTCCAGCCCCCTCTCGCCCAGCCCCAGGAGGGGGGCGAGCAGGGAGGCGGCCTGCCCCCTTCTCACCCAGCCCCAGGAGGGGGGGGGGGGAGAGAAGGGAGGCGGGCTGCCCCCTTCTCGCCCAACCCCAGGAGGGGGGGGGGGGAGCAAGGAGGCGGACTGCCCCCTTCTCTCCCAGCCCCAGGAGAGGGGGAGAGCAAGGGAGGCAGCCTTCCCCCTTCTCGCCCAGCCCCAATAAAGGGGGCGAGTGGGGAGGTGGCCTGCCCCCACTCGCCCAGCCCCAAAGGGGGGCGAGCGGGGAGGCATCCGGCCCCCATTCGCCCCGCCCCTGAGGGGGTCTGCGTTTAACGTCTCGGAACAGCGGGTTTTGGTTGTTGGCAGGCCAAACCTGAGGGTATTTTTGTAATCTCACAGACCAGAATCTGGTTATTGGC
The DNA here is from genome assembly GCA_033032865.1 of Dactylorhiza incarnata. Lineage (NCBI taxonomy): Eukaryota > Viridiplantae > Streptophyta > Magnoliopsida > Asparagales > Orchidaceae > Dactylorhiza > Dactylorhiza incarnata. The sequence continues at coordinate 1,507,062 of JAWHQI010000371.1, read as the reverse complement.
AGACTAAGCTCAGAAATCTATAAATAGGACCAAGGGGGCACCTTTTGGAAGGACTTCTCTTTTGGCTACTCTCTCCCTAGGTTTCTTTGGTTGGTGGAGAGTGCCTCCAAAGGTTCCCAAGCTCAGCATTGTCTTGGGAGGGGAAGCGCTCTAAGATCTTCAGTGTGTGTGGTGGGACCTCCTCACTAAGCCCTTGGTCCAGTCCCTAGTTCCTTAAGCCTTTTAGTCATGAGCTCTCCCTTGAGAGAAGTAAGTGTGAGGTCACCCCTTTTTTGGGACCCCGAACTCTACATGAGACCGGTTCCCGGTTTCAACATTATGGTGCGGTGAGCGTGGAGAGTGACCAGCAAAGAAAATCTCAAGCCGAACTCCATGGCTGGAGATGGAGGAGATGGATCCGACCCAGGCCACTCGCAGCCGCCGGGTGCGGTGGTGTCGATGGAGATGTTCGAAAACTTCAAGCGGGAGGTCATGCAGACCTTGCAGCTAGCTTTCACCGCGATAGGAGAATGCGAGAGAGGAGGCGGTCCGGAGGTCCCGCCCCAGCAGATGGGCGAGAACACTCCCGACCGACAATCCGGGAAGGAGGTGCCGACGAAGGCGAGTGGGGAGGCATCCAGTGTAACATCCCCCAAACAGCTAGACCCCTAGTATGGTTTTGTCATGACTAGGGCATGACAAAACCATAGGAAGCACAAATGGAGCATAAAAGCTTAGGAAAGAAGAAGAAAACCACCCTGGTCTGCAAATAGCAATTTCCAGTTACCAAGCTTAGGGTTGGACTTTAGGGTCTCACCTTGACCTTTTGACCCCATCATAGCATACCTAACCCTTTAGGTGTCCCCTCAGAGCACTAAGGACCCATTGGGGTCAACTTAAGAGGTCAAATTGACCAAAGTCAACCATAACCCCAAATCGGTCAAAGTAGCCTAATTAGGGTCAATTGACTTCCATCATGCCAAATTGCCCTTGACCCTACCCTCATAAGGATACTAGGGACCCAATGGACAAAACAGCCCCACCATCGGACCATCAATTTGGCCATTTTGACCAAAGTCAACTCTAGCCCTGTTTTGGTCAAACCAACACCTTTGGGATAAATTGGCCCGATCGGGGCACCACCATGACTCAAACAACTTTGGGTGGTGTCAAGGGACTCAAGACACACCACTTGGACCAGTCAACCCATCAGTTGACCAAGTCAACACCTCAAGTCAACACTTGGTCAACCTTACCCAAAAAGAAGGGAAAAGGCTAACTCAAACCCAATCCACTTGGGCTGGGCCTAATTGGAGTAGCCCATTAGCTTAGGAGCCTGATAATTACCAGGAGTTACCACTCAATTTCTGTAAATGGTGACTAGGAGAGAGAAATTGGGAGTTCCCCCAATTAAAGAGAGAGAAAAGGAGGATTAATGGCATTCATGGCCAAGGGAGGCCAATTGATCTCCCCATTAATGGGGATTCATTCCCTTTGGCTGTTACCAGAAGTTTGAGAGGTTTTCCAGCCCACTTGGGGGATGAATTGTTGAAAATGTTGAAGTGGAAGTTAGAGGGCTTTTGGACCTGGGCGGTCTGGGAGAAGGTCGGGCGGACTGGCGAGGTCGCGCGATCTGGCGGGTTGTCCGGGCGGTCTAGCTGGTATCAGCCTAGCTGCGGTCTCCTGGGATGACTGTTGGTATCTGGTCCAAGGCGGCAAGGTGGAAGCCGCGCGGTCTGCCTCTGACCGCGTGGGGGGTTGTCCTCCTCTAGGCTGTGGCGGTCTGATGTGACCGCACAGGGTAGTCCAGGTTCTCTGGTGGTATTCGCGGACTAAGGAAGTTAGTCGCGCGGTCTCAGTGCGCGGTCTCAGGAGGAGGCTGGTATGCGAGCTGGTTCTGTTCGCGGTCTCAGGAGGAGATCGGCATGCGGACAGGAGTTCGCGATCTGATGGCGGACTGGCTGTGTTCGCGGTCTTGAGCGAACACAGGTGGTGAACAGCTTCGGGCGGTCTGGCGAGCTCTTTGTAGAGTCGCGGTCTGCTGTGAGAGCGGCGGTCTCTCATGGCCGATGTTGAAGCTGGCGAGTTCACCAAAACGAAGCACGAGCATGTTGCTGATCGCGCGGGTTGACCGGTCAGGTCGCGCGGTCTGGAGGGTGGTGATCCTATCTCATAGGGTGGTGACTGGATCAGGTCCCGCGCCTATAAATAGGAGCCACTGTAGCAGCATATTAGAGAGACACCAAGTGTAAGCTGAGTCCGGCTTGTTCCTGCGGTCTGTTTTATTCTGACCATGCGGTCTGCTGATTGAATTCCTTTTGTGCAGCTTCTGTGGATAGTGCGGGCAGCAGCGTTCACCTCTTCCTCTGAAAGTGTTCGGGCGGTCTGCGGCTTGGAGTTGTGGTGCTGGAGTTCGGGAGAATCAGGAGGTCGGAAGAAGTGGGCGGCTTGATCAGCGAGTTGGTGGGGTTCTGTGATCGTCAAGTCGCTGCGGTCTGGCAGTGTGTTGAAGTCGCAGGGAGATCGCGCGGTCTGGAGCAGTCTCAGTTATCTGCATTTCCTTGTATTTCCCTTTTTGGTGTTTGTGCTGGCGAAATCATGTCTCGCCAAGCATGTCTTGCCTTGTAATGAAGTTTTATGCTATCAATAAAGATCACATATTTGCCTGAAGATTGTTTCTGGTTGCTTTGGCTAGTATCTCTTAGTTGCATAATCGATTCCTGCTTGCTCTCACAAGGTCCTTAGAGAAATTTTCACATGGTATCAGAGCGAGGTTGGAGTGGATAGAGCAGGTTGCAACTTAGAGTAGCCATCGCCTTTGTGAAGGAGGAACCAGTGGAAGAGCAATGGAAGGTGGATATTCAAGAGGTCTTGGTATTGAGATGCTTACATCGACTAACTTCAAGAAGTGGAAGTCGTGTATGCAGAGCTATCTTCTGGGTGAGGACCTATGGGAAGTTGTTGGAGGAAATGAGACAGAAGAGGTGAAGGCAACGGAAGCTGGTGATAACGGTCCGGCTGTAAGGGCATGGAGGAAGACCAATGCCAAGGCCGAGTTCACCTTGAAGCGTGCTATTTCACCTGATCTCTTTGATCACATCTTGGGGTGTGGATCGGCTGCAGAGATCTGGAGAGCCCTGGATGGGCTGTTTAACAAGAAGAATGTAGCAAGACTACAGTTCTTGGAGAATGAGCTGGCAAGGTCGGCTCAGGGTGATCTTTCTATCTCAAACTTCTTTCTGAAGATGAAGAACTTGTGTGCTGAAATCTCAGCACTGGATCCTGATGAGCCTATCTCTGAGGCGAAGCTGAAGAGGCACATCATCCGCGGCTTGCGGAAGGAATATGTTGCCTTTGTAACGTCGGTACAGGGATGGGCAAATCAGCCGTCTCTGTTGGAGCTGGAGAACTTGCTTGCTTCGCCAGAAAGCTTGGCAAGACAGATGGCGGGGTTGTAGTGACTGGGGGAGATGGCGAAGTGCTCTTCTCGGGGAAGAAGAAGAAGTGGGATAAGAAGAAGAAGACCAACGGAGGCTTTGGGCCTTCAACTTCTGGGCAGCAGGAAAGGGGATATGCTCCCAAGGCTGACGGGGAGAAGAAGGGAGAAGGTCCGAAGTGCTACAAGTGTGGCAAGTTTGGCCACATCAGGAAAGATTGCAGAGTGGTCACTCAAGCAGGGCATGCTGCGGAGAAGGAGGAAGCTGAGGTCAGACATGTAGATGGAGGATGGGGAGGAGCCTTCTCGGCTTCTGTTGGAGCTTCGGCTCCTATCAACTATCTGGAGGACTGGATCGTGGACTCGGGGTGTGGTCATCACCTCACCGGAGACGGGACCAAGCTTTCTTCTGCACAGCCCTACACAGGTAACAATGCAATCATTACTGCTGATAATACTGTGCATCCAGTAGAGAAGGTGGGGGTTGTTTCTTTGGGCAGTGATAGAGGGCCACTTACTTTGAAGAGTGTCTATCATGTGCCCTGAATGAAGAAAAACCTCTTCTCCGTGACTAACGCTATAGACGCTGGGTATCACGTTCTGTTCGGCCCAACAGAAGTGAAGTTTCTACGTAATGTTGAGGCCGTGAAGGCCGAGGTCGTTCATGTCGGAAGACGGGCAAAGGACTTGTTCGTTTTATCGACAAGTTCCTACGTCGACAAGATGAAGACGAATGATGGTGCCGTTATATGGCATGAGAGGTTGGGGCATGTATGGATGGACAAACTAAAAGCTATGGCGGTGAGAGGTCTGGTCAAGGGCCTGCCAAGTCTATCTTCCTACAGAGAAGGTCATGTTTGCGCGGGATGTCAGTTCGGCAAGTCTCATCAACTACCGTTTGACAAGTCGCAGACAAGGTGTAGTGTGCCGTTGGAGTGCATCCACGGTGACTTAATGGGACCGACAGCTACCCCAAGCCTCGGAGGCAGCAGGTATATGCTGGTGTTGATCGATGATTACACCAAATATGTCTGGGTTTATTTTCTAAAGGAGAAGGCGGAGGCGTTCGCCAAGTTTGTGGAGTTCAAGGAGCTCGTGGAAGGTCGTCTGGGACTGCGGGTGAAGAAGCTGAGGACTGACAACGGAGGGGAGTTCACCTCTAGTGTGTTCTCTAGTTTCTGCAGGAAGGTGGGCATCCGGAGGGAGCTTACTTGTGCGCATACTCCACAACAGAACGGAGTTGCAGAACGGAAGATCCGTCATCTGACGGAGACCTGCAAGTGTTGGCTGCATGCCAAGAGTATCCCAAAGTCCTTCTGGGCGGAGGGAATGTCTTGTGCTGCTTACGTCATCAACCGGATGCCTCTTAGTCCCATCAACATGTTAACTCCGCATGAGATGATGTTCAAAGAGAAGCCAAGCGTGGCACACCTTAGGGTGTTTGGTTCCACCTGCTACGTGCATGTTCCAGATGCTCTTCGGACGAAGCTAGATGCGAAAGCAAGGAAGCTAGTCTTCGTGGGATACGATGAGCGGAAGAAAGGATGGAAGTGCATGGACCCGGAGACGCGGAGATTTGTTGTATCTCGCGACGTTGTATTCGATGAGGTGACATCTTACAAGGGGTCTTCTGGAGTGGAGCTACTAGAGAGCAGGGTGGAGGAGCCGGAGCAAGCAGTGGAAGATCTTCAGGTGGAGCTACCTGTGTCACCAGGTGGTCCATCTCCTTCTAGTTCCGAGATGGGGGCTTCTAGTTTAGGGAGCAGGGGGAGCGATGCTCCTAGCACGTCTGGAAGAGGAGCTAGGGAAGAAGCAGCTGGAGATAATGCGGTTCAGGGGAAGGAGCTGAGGAGGTCGAAGCGAGCAATCGTTGCCCCTGATCGCTATACAGGAGGAAACGCAGTGAGCTTCGTCTCATGTTTCTTCGCTGGTCCCTTGGATGAGAGGGAGCCGTCGAGCTTTGAGAAGGCCAAAGGCGTGAAGGAGTGGGACGTTGCGATGCAAGAAGAGATGGCAGCTCTCGAGAAGAATGAGACCTGGTCTCTTGTGCCCAAGCCCAAGGGCACCACTCCTGTGACATGCAAGTGGGTCTACAAGCTGAAGAAGAAAGCTGACGGCAGTATTGAGCGGTACAAGGCTCTTCTTGTAGCTCGGGGGTTTTTGCAGCAATACGGTGAAGACTACGATGAGACATTCAGTCCGGTGGCAAAAATGACTTCAGTTCGATTCATCATTGCCTTGGCGGCGTTCAGTGGATGGGAGATCTGGCAGCTTGACGTCAAGAATGCCTTCTTGTACGGCGAGATTGACAAGGACATCTTCATGGCTCAGCCACCAGGTTTCGTGTCTGAAGATTTTCCGGAGCATGTCTGCAAGCTGAAGAAGGCCCTGTATGGGTTGAAGCAAGCGCCGAGGGCGTGGTACGGGAAGATCGCAGAGTATCTCTTATTCTGTGGTTTTGTTGCTTCAGACTCAGACTCAAGCTTGTTCGTCAAGAAGAGCGGGGAGCTTCAGGTCATCGTGCTGCTATACGTCGACGATATGATCGTGACGGGGAACTCAAAGGTGGAGGTAGCTAGGCTTCGGGATGAGCTATCTATCAGGTTCGAGATGAAGGATCTGGGGGAGCTTCACCATTTCCTTGGACTTGAGGTGCAGAGGAAGGAAGGTGGAGTGCTGGTGACCCAGGCCAGGTATGCGAAGCGGATCGTGGATCGATTCAGCATGAAGGAAGGGAAATGCACCTCCACACCTCTGGAGAAGGCTATGAAGCTTCGGAAGGATGAGGGGAGGATTATGTAAGATCCGTTGGTGTTCCGAGCTCTGGTTGGGAGCTTGATCTATCTGACGATCACAAGGCCGGATATTGCATATGCAGTAGGCAGAGTAAGTCGGTATATGGCGGAGCCACGGGTACCTCATCTGCTAGCGGCCAAGAACATTTTGAAGTATGTCAAGGCGACCTCGGACATGGGTCTCCTGTACAGGAGGGATGCGGGCTTCGAGGTGCATGCATACATGGATGCTGATTACGGGGGAGATTCGGATGATCGGAAGTCGACATCTGGATTCGTCTTCATGGCTGGCCCTATGGCTATATCATGGTGCAGCAAGAAGCAGGATTCCGTATCAGTCTCTACCATAGAAGCGGAATACAAGGCTTCGGCCTTGGCAGCTCAGGAAGCCATCTGGCTTAGGAGGTTGGTGGGAGACGTCCACAAGGAGGTTCGGGAGCCGACTCTGCTACGCGGTGACAACGAGAGTGCTCTCAAACTGGTAACCAATCCAGTTTGTCATGCGAGGACCAAGCATATCGAGATCGAGCACCACTTCATACGGGAGAAGGTGCTGGAGGGATCTCTTTCGGTCGGGCATGTGCGGAGTGCGGACAATGTCGCAGACATCTTCACAAAGGCGCTGGCGAAGGGGCCGTTCACACGGCTAAGGGAGTTACTTGGACTGGTTTCAACTTCCCACTTCAAGGGGGAGTGTTGAAAATGTTGAAGTGGAAGTTAGAGGGCTTTTGGACCTGGGCGGTCTGGGAGAAGGTCGGGCGGACTGGCGAGGTCGCGTGATCTGGCGGGTTGTCCGGGCGGTCTGGCTAGTATCAGCCTAGCTGCGGTCTCCTGGGATGACTGCTGGTTTCTGGTCCAAGGCGGCAAGGTGGAAGCCGCGCGGTCTGCCTCTGACCGCGTGGGGGGTTGTCCTCCTCTAGGCTGTGGCGGTCTGATGTGACCGCACAGGGTAGTCCAGGTTCTCTGGTGGTATTCGCGGACTAAGGAAGTTAGTCGCGCGGTCTCAGTGCGCGGTCTCAAGAGGAGGCTGGTATGCGAGCTGGTTCTGTTCGCGGTCTCAGGAGGAGATCGGCATGCGGACAGGAGTTCGCGATCTGATGGCGGACTGGCTGTGTTCGCGGTCTTGAGCGAACACAGGTGGTGAACAGCTTCGGGCGGTCTGGCGAGCTCTTTGTAGAGTCGCGGTCTGCTGTGAGAGCGGCGGTCTCTCATGGCCGATGTTGAAGCTGGCGAGTTCACCAAAACGAAGCAGGAGCATGTTGCTGAACGCGCGGGTTGACCGGTCAGGTCGCGCGGTCTGGAGGGTGGTGATCCTATCTCATAGGGTGGTGACTGGATCAGGTCCCGCGCCTATAAATAGGAGCCACTGTAGCAGCATATTAGAGAGACACCAAGTGTAAGCTGAGTCCGGCTTGTTCCTGCGGTCTGTTTTATTCTGACCGTGCGGTCTGTTGATTGAATTCATTTTGTGCAGCTTCTGCGGATAGTGCGGGCAGCAGCGTTCACCTCTTCCTCTGAAAGTGTTCGGGCGGTCTGCGGCTTGGAGTTGTGGTGCTGGAGTTCGGGAGAATCAGGAGGTCGGAAGAAGTGGGCGGCTTGATCAGCGAGTTGGTGGGGTTCTGTGATCGTCAAGTCGCTGCGGTCTGGCAGTGTGTTGAAGTTGCAGGGAGGTCGCGCGGTCTGGAGCGGTCTCAGTTATCTGCATTTCCTTGTATTTCCCTTTTTGGTGTTTGTGCTGGCGAAATCATGTCTCGCCAAGCATGTCTTGCCTTGCAATGAAGTTTTATGCTATCAATAAAGATCACATATTTGCCTGAAGATTGTTTCTGGTTGCTTTGGCTAGTATCTCTTAGTTGCATAATCGATTCCTGCTTGCTCTCACAAGGTCCTTAGAGAAATTTTCACATGAATGGGGAGGTTTTCTCCATGGCCGAAAATGGCCATTAATGGCCTTCATGGCAATTGGAGGTTACACCTCCTCCCCTCCCCAATTGAACCGCTTATATTAATCACTAGACTGAGGGGAGCATTTTCCCCCACCTAACTGAAGGAGTCGGCCCATCTGGATAGGAGATTGCAAAGGTGCCAAAGCTTCAAGGTCAGCCATGGCCAACAGGAAATCGACAAGGGGTCACCCCCCCACACAGGTCCGATCCGCCTCCTCTCCCTTAGTGCTAGATCTTATGATAATTTGGGGCTTGATCCGAGTTCAATTGGGCTCGGATTGTGCTTACGAAAGGGCTCGATACGAGCTCTTTTTCCCCTCCTCTAAACCCTGATCCGACCACCTCCGGCCGGCCAACCACCCCTATCGCCGGCCACCACCTCAACGGAGGTGGTGGTGGCATTGGCTGGCCGGGAAGAGGGACAGGTGGCCGGGAAATCGTCCCGCAAAGAAGCCCAGGTCGGGCTGTCGTGCGCCGTCCATCCCTCGGGGACGATGACTAAGAGCCGTCGGATCTGCCGTGATGTTGAGTTCGACAAACTGAATCCGGAGTTCGTTGAACGGAATTCATTCGTCGAACACATTTTGGAGTTCGTCGAACTGATAGTTGAGTTCGACGAACTGAATCCGGAGTTCGTCGAACGGAATTAATTCGTCGAACTGAATTAATTCGCCGAACTGAACAAATTTTGTCGAACGCAGTTAGGATTTCGTCGAACGCAGACTCTTTTATATAATTAAATATTTATATTATTTTATGTCACACATTATGCAATGTTTCATTTTAATTATTAAAAATAATAGATCACCTCTGATGAAAAAGTGCCCAACACTAATATTGTAGCCCTTGGTGTGTAGATTAAGTGAAAATTTGTTTCAGGTCAAGAGGGGCAATGTAACACCCTGTAGAGCCAAAATGGTGGGACTGATCCCTAGGGTAGGGCAGTCACTCTTTCTTGCATATCTTTTTATTGGAAAATGGTATGGCCTTGATATTTAAAACCTAGGCTAGTTACACCTACCCACATATCATATCCAAAGATGGGAATTTTAGGAGAATTGTTTTCTAAGGTTTTTGTAATAATTTCATAAAGTCAATATTAATTAATTATTGGGTCAAATGACCTCCAATGCCCTCCAAATTTTGGTGGGCACTTCTTAGGATTATAACCTAACCCTGGTAAAACTCTCAGCCAAATTGGGACTGATTTAGTTTGGAAATTGGTTAACCTAAGTTGGGTCTAATTAGGTCAAAATTAGGGCATGGTGTTTATCTTGGGGTATTGTGGTAAAAACTCATCACCATGAGTTGAAACCTTGGCCACTGGTTTAGGATTCCCTAAAACACCTCCATGAGTGGTTTGGGGTGGTGTGGAGGTAGTTAGGCCCTAGAACACTAGTTTTAGCCCTAGGTGTGCATATAGAACCTTGTGAAGGACATGTGGTCAAAAGTCCTTCAATGGTCATGAGACTTAGTAGATATGTTCATGGGGTGTAATTATGCCCTAGGGAATTTTGAGGGAATTTTAGGAGAATTTATTACCCCTAAATTAGGGCATAACCCCTTTAGGGAAATTTCTTATAAGATGTAATTACATGCTCAAAAGGTCTTGGATTGAGATGAAACCTTGGTAGTGCCTTTATAATCATATTTTGGACCTCTGGTAATTTTTGTGTAATTTATTAAATGATTTATCCAGTACTTCATTCACAAGGCACCCATTTGGTCTTAGGCTTAAGAAAAATAATTGGGGGTCCAATACTCTTTGACAAATTGTGCAAATTGGTGATAGGACATTTCAGAGCATTAGGAAGCTCTGTGATTTTTTATATAATTTTTGGAGACTTAAAATCAGTAGGCTGCTTCACAACTTATCTTATTTGAGGTTTTCTTAAAGTATTTATTTAAGTGAGAAAATGATTTCCATAAATCCTGAAATTTAGCCAGTAGACTTTTATGATGAATACAAGGGTTTGGTATTTTTCCCATAATTTTTGTGTAAATATTTTTGGTGGTTCCTTCATAAATCTTCAAGTTTGGATGGATGTTAAATATTAAGAATAGAGGACAATTCCTTACTGTAAAAATATGATATGCTGTATTTGCTGTTATTTAGCCATCATAGATTTACCATAATTTTTGGGGAGCCATATCATAAGAATTCCTTGCACTTCATGTTCATTTTCATGCTCGGCCCATGTTGGAGAAATTATAATAAATGCCAAATAATTAAGGAAAAATATGATTCTCTGGATTTAGTTTTGTAACATCATGATAGACCTCTAGTAAATATCTTGAGTCAGTTGGATGAGTATTTGGAGTACCTTACTTATAAGCTTCATATAGTTAGTTTGGTCTGCGTGTAGTAAAAATATGAACCTTGGATATTTAGTGGCCTACCAAGTAGAAATGGCCTATAGTTGGTGTACATGGTCAGGATGAAGAGATTGAGGTCACCAAAAGGAGTTTATGTGATTAAGAGTGCTTGGTGAGTAAAAGGTAAGGTTGTGCTGGGGATTGGCGAAAGACCGTCTTTCCCCTAGCTAAAGTGTCATAAAACACTTAGGTTTAACTCCATTGAAATGGTGAGAGGGGAATTCTTATGGGTAGATACCAATAACATTAAGTGTCTTGAGAAAGGGAGCCTTGGGGTGTCATCCCATTATAGTTCCTAGTACCGTAGCGAGCCCCCTACAGGGTAATCCTCGGGAAGTCCAAAACTAACAATAAAGTGTAGGGATAAGTTGTTGTACAAGATTAACTTAATGATGCTCTCACCCACACCCCGTTATCACGGGTATGTTAGTCGGTTTGGTCTTACGAGCGGTAGGCTCGGTGGTTGTAGCAGCAGACTAATTAGTCTGGTGAGCTTGTGACTCAGTAATGTTTGTTGGTGCGGACGGGTTGGTCCGGAGAGCAGGTGGCTCAGAAGGTAATTGATGACGGGCAGGTTAGCCCGAGGAGTTTATGGCTCAGGATATAGTAGAACATGTTTGCATGTGCATGAAGGTGGTGGGTCTTCGGTATTGGACGGTCGTTCACACCGACGTCGATACGTTGACTCGGCAAGTGTGGAATTTGCACTTAGCCATAAAAGTCTGGTGGTCCAGCCAGTAAGAGTATGCATATGCTCCGCGGTTTTGCGTTGAGGCGTACGATATGTCTAGGTTAGGTAGTGTGAATACCAACCTAGAGGTGGGCGAGGCCCAATCAACCTCTTCCGTTTGCCACTACGGGAGTATCCTGGGAGTCTTGCTAGCTCCAAAAAGGGTGAACTAAAGGTCTGTGCGCATAGAGTCGAAGTGTGTGAGTTGCACTTGTATGAACATAGCATAAACTGCATAACTCTGCATGTCATGGCATAAACATTGCATTACAACCCCTACCCCTTTCGTATAAATTGGTTATGGGACTTTTTATACGATAGGCCCTGCTAAACGACCACTTGGTTTATAGGTTTGTATGGGCATTCTTATAAGTCATTGGTTACTTTTCTATTGTATACTTGTCTTTACTTACTGTTCTTTACTTGCTCTTTACTATGCTTTATTTACTGCTTCAATTATTTATATACACATGTGTAGTGTATAACATTTCCTGTAGACTAGATCCGCCGTCTTCTGCTTTTGTTTATACCCCTTGTTGTCCTCCGCTTCATCCTTCCCGCTCGGTGCCTAGGAGTCACCGGGGGAGGGGTGGGGGATTGACTTAGTCTTTTTGACTAACGGTCGGTGGACCATATCATTTTAGGGGATCGAGGAGACGCAACAACACCAGAGGCCGGTGCAGACGGAGGCGGGCCAGTCTAGTACAGGAGCACATGATTCAGGATCAGTGAGTGATTAGTAGTTAGCTTCCACGAGTGACCTTGTAGTGATGATATGATGTACAGGGCATGAGCCCTTTATTATTATAATCTTTTATTCAGTTATTATCTGTGGACATTTACCCTTATGGTTTAATATTTCATGTGATGTGGACTTGAGCTTCTTTATTTGTTCAAATATACTTTTCTTCTTTGTGATCGATCTGGACGGTAGGATCGGCGTTTTGTAGTGGCGACCTTCCCATGTGTTGGTGTCACCGCAAAGCGGCGGTTCTGGGCATAAGACCTGGTTTTGTAGCGAAAAAAATGGGGTCTTACATCCGGCCCCCACTTGCCCGGCCTCCAAAGGGAGGGGGGGGGGGGGGAGAGTGGGGAGGCGACCTGCCCCCACTCGCCCAGCCCCAGGGGGGAGTGGAGAGGCGGCCTGCCCCCACTCACCCAGCCCCAAGGGAAGGAGTGGGGAGGCATCCGACCCCCACTCGCCCAGACCCAAGGGGGGGGGGGGGGGGGGGGGGGGAGTGGGGAGGCATCCGACCCCCACTCGCCCAGCCCCAAAGGGGGGCGAGCGGGGAGGCATCCGACCCCCCACTCTCCCCACCCCAAAGGGGGTGAAATTTTTGCCCGGGCAAACATTTTTGGTCAGGGCGCGCGTTTCTTAGTTGGGGCGTGAATTTTCTCCCGGGCTCGTGTTTTTAGCATGGATGCTCATTTTTTTGTCCCGAACAAGAATTTTTCACTGGGGAGCGAATTTTTCGCCTGAGAAAGCTATTTTCACCAAGGCGTGCATTTTTCGCTTGGGTGCACGTTCTTTAGCTTAGGCACACGTTTTTCGCATGTGCGTGTGTTTTTTGCCCTAGGAGCCCGTTTTCACCCGGGCCCAAGTTTTTCGGCCCGGAGGCGAATTTTTTGTTCGGACACGCTTGTTCGCTTCTGGGCCAAAAAAACTCGCTCCCAGCCCCAGGAGAGGGGGCGAGCAAGGGAGGCGACCTGCCCCCTTCTCGCCCAGCCCCAGTAAAGGGGGTGAGTGGGGAGGCGACCTGCCCCCACTCGCCCAGCCCCAAAGGGGGCGAGCGGGGAGGCATCCGACCCCCACTCGCCCCGCCCCAGAGGGGGTCTGCGTTTAGCGTCTCGGAACAGCGGGTTTTGGTTGTTGGCAGGCCAAACCTGAGGGTATTTTTGTAATCTCACAGGCCAGAATCTGGTTATTGGCAGACCAAGCTCAGAAATCTATAAATAGGACCAAGGGGGCACATTTTGTAAGGACTTCTCTTTTGGCTACTCTCTCCCTAGGTTTCTTTGGTTGGTGGAGAGTGCCTCCAAAGGTGCCCAAGCTCAGCATTGGCTTGGGAGGGGAAGCGCTCTAAAATCTTCCGGGTGTGTGGTGGGACCTCCTCGTTGAGCCCTTGGTCCAGTCCCTAGTTCCTTAAGCCTTTTAGTCTAGAGCTCTCCCTTGAGAGAAGTATGTGTGAGGTCACCCCTTTTTTGGGACCCCGAACTCTACAAGAGACCTGTTCCCGGTTTCAACATTATGGTGCGGTGAGCGTGGAGAGTGACCAGCATAGAAAATCTCAAGCCGAGCTCCATGGATGGAGATGGAGGAGATGGATCCGACCCAGGCCACTTGCAGCCGCCGGGGGCGGTGGTGTCGATGGAGATGTTCGAAAACTTCAAACGGGACGTCCTACAGACCTTGCAGCTAGCTTTCGCCGCGATAGGTGAATGCGAGAGAGGAGGCGGTCCGGAGGTCCCGCCCCAGCAGATGGGCGAGAACAATCCCGGCCGGCAATCCGGGAAGGAGGTGCCGGCGGAGGCGAGTGGGGAGGCATCCGGCCCCCACTCGCCCGACCTCCAAACGGGTGGGGGGGGGGGGGGGGGGGGGGAGGGGCGAGTGGGGAGGCTACCTGCCCCCACTCGCCCAGCTCCAGGGGGGGGGGGGGAGTGGGGAGGCGACCTGCCCCCACTCGCCCAGCCCCAAATAGTGGGGAGGCATCCGACCCCCACTCGCCCAGCCCCAAGAGGGGAGTGGGGAGGCATCCGGCCCCCACTCGCCCTGCCCCAAAGGGGGGCAAGCGGGGAGGCATCCGACCCCCACCCACCCCGCCCCAAAGGGGGTCGAACAGATGCGAGTGGGCGAGACCCCCCCCCCCCCCCCCGGGCGGAGGCTATCCAGTAGCCCGACGAGCGCAGAGGCCTGCGAGATTACTCCGCGAGAGCGAACCACTCGCCGAGCAGGGGAGGGAAGACCCTTTTCTGAGTTGATCCTCTCGGCCTCGGTTCCAGAGGGGTTCAGGGGGACGGAGATGTATTACAGCACCAGCAAGGATGACCCAGTCCTACACCTATAGTGGTTCGAGGACATGGTCTCGATCCTACTAATGTCGGATGCCTTCCAATGCCGACTCTTTGCCACCACTATGAAGGAGAAGGCAAGGGACTGGTTCCACCAGCACCCCGTGTGAAAGTGAGGTTAGATCTTAGATTTACTCTAGAGGGGGGGGGGGGGGGGGGGGAATAGAGTATTAAAAGTTTTTTACTTATTTTTATAGCGGAATTAAAATAGTGATACTTATATGTGTACGGAGTGATTATGAAAACAAAGAAAGAAAACACAGCACACAACACAGTACGGAAAATAAAACACAAAACACAAAGGACACAAGGATCTATAGTGGTTCCCCAATCAACCTGGGTACATCCACTCTTCTACCACCCTTGGTAGGAATCCACTAGGTTTTTGTTCAGGTTCCCTATCACCAATGGAGTTTTGATCAGGTGCCCAATACACCAACTGCAGGTTTTTGCTCAGGTGCCTTGCCACCAAATAGTTAACTTTTGAAGGGAGTTAGAACCCTGTACAAAATGGAATAAAAAGGGTTATGAAGTTCTTCTCTGTCAATAATCTGAGAGAAGACTAGTGGATTTTGCTGTTGTAAAGCTCCCCCTGTCTGATTGAATTGTTTGACAGATGAGGATGGAGCTTTCACTTGAATGTAGCAAATCTTCTTTGAAGCTGATGAATCTGAGAGACAATGTTTATCAGATTTGTTGTTGCTCTTTGAAGATTAGAACTTGCAGCAGAAATCTGAGAGAATGATTTGTGTTGTTGTTCTCTGAGAATGAAATTGCTGCTTGAGGAAGAAGACTGTGAATCTCTTTGACTTTGTGTGTTTCTCTCTATTGTATATTGTCTGTCGACTGATGCTGTAATATTGTCTTTCTTCCTTAGTCTCTCTCCTGCTGGTCTTACTTTTTCTTTTAGAATATATCTCTGATTTGAGTTTCAAATCCTCTGAATAAGGAATAGAATAATCAAGAGGATAAATTCTTGGAACTGCAAGCAAGACTTTAATTCCTTTTCCTTTTCCATTAAATGATATCCTTTTCCAATATGCCAAATGGCTACTTTCTCGGGAAGAGAATGAAAAGGAATAAAATAGAAGGAGGAATTAAAATTCTTGTCTTTATCTGGAAATGAATAACTCCAAATAATAGAATAGATCCGTTGCTGATAGTCGATCTGAGTTCAGAGAATAGAATAAGACTGATCTGCTGAAAATTCATCGAGCTGAGAGAAGAGTTCGTCGATCTGAAGGTTGAGTTCGTCGAACTGAATGTTGCTTTCGTCGAACTGAACTTCTGTTGCTGATTCGTCGAACGCAGACTAGAGTTCGTCGATCTGAAGCATGCCATTCGTCGAACGCAGACTGCATTTCGTCGAACGCAGATAGCAGTTCGTCGAACGTAGAACCTTAACTTTTCCTTAAGTTCTAGCTAACTTAACATCATAAAACCTTGACCCTTTAGACTATACATTGGGGTCAACTTAGTCCTAGTCAACAGATAGTGATCCCAGCCCAAATCAGTAATAGGGTTGTTCCAACAATCTCCCCCTATTTGGGTTAGGACACTATTTGACAAAATCGAATAATAAATAACAGAAAAACAACAGAGCATATATATCTGACAGAATGTAAATTCATTTCAGCAGATAAAAGAAATATATTGCTCTGAGTTTAGAAACATTACAATGAAAACAGAAACTATAGCAAAACTAAATAGTCAGAACCTTTACTTCTTCTCTGAAGGAGGCTTGACTATAATTTCTCTGTTTGGATTTTCTGCTTTCCTTTTACTCATATAAAGGTCTTGAGCTCCCATCATGGTTGAGATTTTGCATGAGGAACCACAGATGTTGGGTGCAACCTTAAGTAATCTTCTGCATTGAATATGTGCTTTGATCTGTACTTTTCAAATTCCTTCTTTCTGAATTCTGACATTGTAGAGAACTGAAAGAAATCCTTGCCTTCAGCTTTTGCTTTGTTTATCTGAGCTGTAGCAATAACTGGAACTGAATCTGTATCTGCATCTGCGTTAACAGGAGCAAAAATTGCATCTGAAGTTGCATTATATGGAGCTTCTTCATAAAGTGTCTCCCCCTGAAACTGGAGCTTCTTCATGAAACATCTCCCCCTGCCTTGTTTCAGGAAGACCTGAAGCTAGGCTCCTAGAAGAAGGGACATTTGAAAAGGAGGAAGGGAAGGATGCAATTTTAGAAGAAAGATTGCCAATGTTCCTGCAAAATGAAAAAAAAAGAGATCAAGTGCAAAGTAACTGGAAGAAGAAGCAATTTCTGTAGGCACAAAGTAAAAAGGAAATGAAAGTTTGATATTATAAGGAAAGAGGGGATAAGTAGAAAATTTAGTTTTTAATTGATTGAATCTCCATCTATCATTCCTAGCTAATTTATAAAGAAAATATGTTTCTTTTCATCCAAGGGTTTGGTGAAAATATCAGCCCTTTGTAAATCAGTAGAAATGAATTGTAGGCAAATTTTATTTTTATCCACATTATCTCTGATAAAGTGGTGCCTAATTTCTATGTGTTTAGTCCTACTATGGAGTATTGGATTTTGTGTTATAGATATTGCACTAGTATTATCACAAAATATAATTGACTTATTTAAGTTGATACCATAGTCTAGGAGTTGATTTTGTATCCACAATATCTGTGAGCAGCAACTGCCTGCAGCAATGTATTCTGCTTCAGCTGTTGATGTAGACACATATGTCTGTTTCTTACAAAACCAAGACACAAGCCTATCACCAAGAAACTGGCAAGTTCCCGATGTGCTTTTCCTGTCTACTATGCATCCAGCATAATCAGAATCTGAGAATCCAGTTAATTCAAATTCTGATGCAGTTGGATACCAGAGTCCTAGATTTGGACCACCCTTTATATATCTCAAAATTCTTTTTAATAAAATTAGGTGAGATTCTTTGGGGTTAACTTGAAACCTAGCACAAATACATGTAACAAACATTATGTCTGGTCTACTAGCTGTTAAATAAAGTAATGAGCCAACAATTGCTCTATATACTTTCTGATCAACAGGTTTCCCTGATTCATCAGTATCTACAACAGCATTGGAGGGCATGGGTGTTTTCATGGTGGAAGCATCAGACATACCAAACCTTTTCACTAATTCCATAGCATACTTGGATTGTGATATGAATATGCCATTGGGAGTTTGCTTCACTTGAAGACCAAGGAAGTAAGATAACTCACCCATACTACTCATTTCAAATTTAGATTGCATCAGGTCAGAAAACCTTTTGCATAGATTTTAATCAGTAGAGCCAAAAATAATATCATCTACATAAATTTAAACTAGTAATGATTGGTTTTTATGTATCCTGAAAAATAAGGTTTTATCAACAGAGCCCCTACATAACTTGTTCTCCAAAAGAAAATTAGCTAATGTCTCATACCATGCTCTGGGAGCTTGCTTGAGACCATAGAGAGCTTTATTAAGCTTAAATACATAAGAAGAGTGAGTTGGAGAGATGAAACCTGGTGGTTATTCCACATAGACTTCTTCTTTGATGTCTCCATTAAGAAAATCACTCTTCACATCCATCTGATATACCTTGAACTTCTTGAATGCAGCAAAGGCAAGAAAGATCCTTATAGCTTCAAGTCTAGCAACAGGAGCAAAAGTTTGATCAAAATCAATTCCTTCTTCCTGAGAATATCCTTAGGCTACTAATCTTGCTTTATTTCTGATGATTATGCCTTGATCATCTAGCTTGTTCCTGAAGACCCACTTGCCAATGACTGGATGGCCTTTTGGTCTTGGAACCAAATCCCAAACCGTGTTCCTTTCAAATTGGTTGAGCTCCTCTTGCATTGCAATAATCCAGTTTGGATCTTATTTTGCATCTTTTATGGATTGAAGTTCAACTTGTGATAGGAAACAAGTGTGCATCTGATTTTGGTGTAGTTTATGCCTTGTTTGAATACCTGCTGAAATATCTTCAATGACTTGGGATATTTGATGATCTCTAACTGTGATGTGATCAACAGTTGGAGTTGGTTCAACAATAGTATCCACTTGAGGAATTTGATCAGCTGTCACTTGATTTGAACTGTCAGCAAGATCTTCTGGATGATCTTCTTCTTCACTGTCTTCAATAAGTTGAGGTGATGGAAGTAGAGACTCTTCATTCTGTAGATTTAGTCCATTGAGTTCTTCACTTAAAGCTGGTACCTGCAAAGAATTTTTGGTAGAGGTGGTGTTCCTCTCCTCATTTAACATGTTAGTCTCATCAAAGGATACATGCATGGACTCTTCTATCTTAAGAGTAGATTTGTTGTAAACTCTATAAGCTTTACTAGAAAGAGAATATCCAAGGAATATGCCTTCAGCAGCTTTTGCTTCAAACTTCCTTAGATACTTCTTATCATTGTTGTGCACATAGCATTTACAACCAAATATCTTAAAATAGTTAACCTTAGGCCTTTTATTCTTGAGTAATTCATAAGGAGTTTTACCCTTAAGCTTATGTATCAGGCTTCTGTTCAACACATAATTTGTCGCGTTCACTGCCTCTGCCCAAAAGGAGAGTGGCAAGTGAGAATCAACAAACAATGTAGTTACTGATTCAATTAGTGTTCTATTTTTCCTTTCTGCTACCTCATTTGTTGAGGAGTTCTAGGAGCAGAGAAACACTGCCTGATCCCTTATTTTCCATAGAATTCTCTCATCAAAAGAGATTTAAACTCAGTGCCATGATCACTTCTGATCAATGCAACTAGAGTAGAGTACTCAATCTTGATTGACCTGAGAAAGTCTGTCAGAACACTGAAGGTGTCAGATTTGTTCCTAAGAAAGAACACCCAAGTGAATCTTGAGAAGTCATCTACAATAACTAGAGAGTAATGCTTCCCTCCTAGACTTTGTATTGCAGTGGGTCCAAAAAGATCCAAATGCAGTAAGTACAAAATCCTAGGTGAATCACTCTTGGATAAAGATTTAAAACTACTTCTAGTCTGCTTACCTAATTGACAAGCCCTGCAGAGTCCTTCCTTCTTGTATGAACCAGAAGACAGTCCTCTAACAAGACTGTCCTTAGAGAGCTTAGAGATAGTTCTAAGGTTAATGTGTCCAATTATTTTATGTCATAATTCATTTGTTTTACTTATAGAGTTAAATAAATAAATATCTGAATTGGCAGAGTCAAAATTGACTAAATAAATGTTTCCATGTCTAATACCAGATAATACATTAATGTTTTTATTATTGGTAATAAGACATAAGGAATGGTTAAAAGTTACCAGATAACCTTTATCACATAACTGGCTTATGCTGATGAGGTTGTGCTTCAGACCCTTGACATAAGCTACTTCTTTGAATGTGCTCCAACTTTGATCTGTCCATATCCTTTGGTTTGTTCACAGTTGGAGTCTCCAAAGATCACTTTGGGTCCAAGCCTTGCCTTGTAGTTTCTTAGGTTGGCCTTGTTTCCTGTCATATGCTTTGATCATCCACTATCCAAGTACCATTGTTCTTTTATGTTTGGATAGCTCTGTACCTGTAAAACAGAAAACATTCTAGTTGTTCTTGACCCAGACTATCTTGGGTCCTTTTGTCTTTCCACAAAAATCAGAAATGTAAGATATCTCAGGTTGATACTTATAGCCTTGTGGATGATATCTCCTTGGAGGAATTATCCACTCGGTAAAATGATTTTTAGTATATTGAGAATATGAATTCTTCAAATTTTTTGTATATTTTCCGTTCGACGAATTTGGATGAATTCGTCGATCGTCGTTCGACGAATGGACATGATTTCGTCGAGCGCCGTTCGATGGATAGATATACTGAAACTCTGAGTTCAGCTTTCGTTGAGCTCCGTTCGACAAATTCGTGTGATTTCGTCGAGCTCTGTTCGACGAATTCTGTTGAATTCCTTTATTCTTAATATTCTTGCTTGAAATATTCTTACTAACATCTACAACCTCTTTGTTCTTGGCAGAAATGAATTTTACAGGTGTAGATAAAATCTTTTTCTTAATCAGAGGTGGCTCACTTGATGATGCACCCAAGCCCAGTCTGCCACTAAGTTTGGCATTCACTGTGCTTGTAATGTCCATCAGTTTGATGCTTCTCCCATTGAGGGATTCTTGAAACTTCTTGGCTTCCGATAACTTGTTCTCAATGAGAACAATGTGTTCTCTGGAGGCAGCCAATTCTTTCTTAAGATTTACATTATCTTCACTTAGTTGGTTCATTTCAGTCAACTTATCTTTGAGAGAGATTATCTCTTTCTCAGATTTATGTAAATTTATACAAAGAGCTTTGAATTCATCTTTGAATTCATTTGAATTGAAATCAAAGTTAGATATTACCTGATCACTGTCAGTTTCAGATTCTGATTCTTCAGAATTGTTTCCTGAGGCATTGATAGCCATCATGCAGAAGTTTCTTTCATCTTCATCATCACTGGAGCTGGATGAAGATGCATATTCTGACTCACTGCTTGAGTCATATATAGCCATCAGGCATTGATCCTTCTCAGTTGATTTTTCTTCATCTTCAGAAGAGCTGGATGAAGATTCTGAGTCTGTCTCACTCCAAGATTCAGCTACAAAGCCTCTTCTCTTCTATTTGTGTTTGTGGGAGGAAGGCTTGCTGGAGTGCCTTTTCTCTCCTTTTTCTTTTCTCTTTTCCTTCTTTTGATTCTCTGGACACTCAGGTAGAATGTGTCTAGGTTTCCTGCAGCCATAATAAATAATTTCTTTAGAATTATTTTTGTCATACCTTGGCTTATCTTTTGATTTGAGATCCTTCTTTCTGAAGTCCTTTCTAGCCATCTTGTAGAATCTCTTGGCTATAAGGCTCATGAACTCCACTTCTCCTAGAGCTTGATCTTCCTCTTCTGCTGCTTGGAAAGCAATGCTTCTTTCCTTCTTGGATGCTGGTGAGGAAGTAGATTGTTCAG
Organism: Dactylorhiza incarnata; assembly: GCA_033032865.1. Taxonomy (NCBI): domain Eukaryota; kingdom Viridiplantae; phylum Streptophyta; class Magnoliopsida; order Asparagales; family Orchidaceae; genus Dactylorhiza; species Dactylorhiza incarnata. The sequence goes on along the minus strand of JAWHQI010000371.1, from coordinate 1,485,799 downwards.
CTTCTTTGGACTTGATAAGCTCCTCATAGGATTTGAGCTTGCCTAACAAGGTCTCAGTGGAGATCTCATTGAGGCTTCTGGCTTTCTTGATTGGCCAGATCCTAGAGTCCTATGTGCTGGAGAAGCACATTAGGATCTTATCATTGACTTCAACGATGGTGATCACTTTTTTTAGAGACTTCAGCTCATTGATTATGAGGCTGAGTCTATTGTACATGTCTGCAACACTCTCAATTTCTCCTTTCTTGAAATTCTCATACTGAGAGATGAGATGAGACCTTCTATCTTTTCTCTCATATGCAGAGCCTTCAACCATGTTGTTGAGTGACATCTGTTAAAATTGTTGAAGTGGAGTGGAAGGTGACCGGGCGGTCTGAAAATTGGAGACCGTAGAGACCGCGTGGTCTGCGCTGGCGCTCTGCCGGTCTGGCTCTGCCGGTCTGTTCTGGCGGTCTGCTGGTTGACCGGTTTGTTCCTGGTTGTTGCGGTCTCATCCCGGGTTGTTCTGCTTGGATTGTTTATCTCCTTTGTAGAAGATCAGGCGGTCTGTTCTGGTGTAACCGCTGTGACCGGGCGGTTTGTTCTTGGCGATCTGGCGACTTGTCTGGAGTCGGCCAGATGTTCCTTGTTTGCTCTTGACGATCTAAGGAAGGAGGGTCTTGTGTCCGCGCGGCTTGTGCGCGGTCTTGTGTTTGCGCGGTTTGTGCGCGGTCTACCTGCTGATCTGCGGTCTTGGACGGAAGGTTGTCCAAGTGGTGTGATCGCGCGGTCTGCTCTTTGAGACCGCTAACGATCTGGCGGGTGGTGATTGTATCCCTCTTATGGAGGTGACAACATCCATCTTGTCGCCTATAAATAGGGGTGCATGGCCCGTCATTCATAACGAGAACTGTAAGAACTAGAGTCTGGGTTGTTTCGTGCGGTCTCAACTTTGAGGTCGGGCGGTCTCGGAAGCGAGTTGACTGTTTGTTGTGTTCGCAGGTTTGCGGTCAGCAGGTTGCGGTCTCCTTCCTTGGTGATTTCCCAGCAGCTCGAATAAACAGTTCGGCAGCGGTCTGTTTGCGAACTGGTTTATGGTGTTCTTGTGTTGTTCGTAGCAAGCTCAGCGATCAGGCGACCTTCAGCGGTTAGGCGATCTGAGTTGCGGTCTGGCGACAGCTTCTGTTCTTCGTTCAATTCAATAAGCTCCAGTTCGTGCGGTCTGAGGTGGCGGTCTTGCAGTGCAGACAACCTGTCTGTTTTTCTGTTCGTGCGATCTCAGGTCAAGCCGGGCGATCTCTGGAGTTGTGCGGTCTCTGCGGTCTCTGCTTGTCAAGCCGCCAGTTTTGCTTTTTGGTGTTTTGTTCTTCTCTCCTTCGTGATTCTTATGAATCATGTCTCGCCATGTATACCTCACACTGTAAATGGAGTTTGTGATTCAATAAAGTTTCTTGTGTTGCTGTGTGGCATTGTGGTTGTTTGGCTATAACTCAGTTGATGCAACTCCTGCTTACTCCTAAACGATTCAAATCAAAAAATTTAAAATGGTATCAGAGATAGGTTGTTGGAGTGGATAAGCAGTGATCAACTTGAGTTGCCATCGTCTTTGTGAAGAAGAGACCACATAGATTGCCTTGGAAGGTGGATACACAAGAGGGCTTAGTATTGAACTCCTCACATCGACTAACTATAAGAAGTGGAGGTCGTGTATGGAGAGTTACTTACTTGGCGAGGATCTATGGGAGATAGTTGAAGGAGAAGACACACAAGAAGTGTTTCTAGCAGGAGATAATATGGCAGAGGTGAGACTTTGGAGGAGGACTAATGCAAAGGCAGAGTTCACACTCAAGAGGGCTATCTCACCAGAGCTGTTTGATCACATCATTGGATGTAAATCTGCTGTTGAGATTTGGACATCTTTGGACGGGCTGTTTAATAAGAAGAATGTAGCTCGGCTACAATTTCTTGAAAATGAGTTGGCGAAGGCCTCTCAAGGTGATCTTTCTATCTCTACCTTCTTTCTCAATATGAAGAACCTCGCAGCAGAGATTTCTGCATTGGACCCTGATGAGCCCATCTCGGAGGCAAAACTGAAGAGGCATATCATCCGCGGGTTGCAGAAGGAGTATCTTGCCTTCGTGACGTCAATTCAGGGTTGGGCAAATCAACCATCTCTGTTGGAGCTGGAGAACTTACTTGCTTCGCAGAAAAGTTTGGCAAGACAGATGGCGGGGACTTCTATCTCTGGGGGAGATAGTGATGTGTTGTTCTCTGGGAAGAAGAAGAAGAAATGGGAGAAGAAGAAGGCAGGTCATGATGGACCCTCTACTTCAGGTCAGCAGGATATGGGTTATGCTCCTAAGTCTGATGGGAAGAAGAAGGGAGAGGGACCAAGGTGCTTCAGGTGCAATAAGACCGACCACTTCAAGAAAGATTGTCGGGTTAATCTTCAGCCGGGACATGCAGCGGAGAAGGAGAAGCCAAAGTCTGATGAAGCTGGATGGGGAGGAGCCTTTGCGGCCAATATGACGGAGATGCCCGTTAAGGCCTTGGCTGCCATCAACTTCGAAGAGGATTGGATCATGGATTCAGGGTGTGGGCATCACCTCACTGGGGATGAATCAAAATTCTCTTCTTTGGCACCTTACTCAGGTAACGATGCAATCATTACGGCTGATAATTCTGTTCATGCAGTAGAACAAGAAGGTGTTGTCTCTCTGAGCAGTGATAAGGGTCCACTCACTTTGAGGAGTGTTTATCACGTGCCGGGTATGAAGAAGAATCTCTTCTCTGTGACCAATGCGGTTGATGCCGGTTATTACGTTCTGTTTGGCCCAACAGAAGTGAAGTTTCTTAAAACTCAACCGGAGATAAAGGGAGATGTTATTCATGTTGGAAAGCAGGTGAAGGACTTGTTCGTGTTATCAACAAGTACCTATGTTGATAAGATGAAAACCAATGATAGCGCGGCTATCTGACATGAAAGGTTGGGGCATGTAGGAATGGAAAAATTGAAGGCTATAGCTGTAAGGGGCCTTGTCAAGGGCTTGCCTAGCTTGTCCTCCTATGCAGACGGTCATGTTTGTGCGAGATGTCAATTTGGTAAGTCTCATCGACTTCCATTTGATAAATCGCAAACAAGATGCAAAGCGCCGTTGGAGTGCATTCATGGTGATTTGATGGGACCGACTGCCACCCCAAGCCTTGGAGGCAACAAATATATGTTGGTGTTGATTGACGATTACACCAGATATGTCTGGGTGTATTTTTTGAAAGAGAAGTCAGAAGCTTTTGCAAAGTTTGTGGAGTTCAAGGAGCTGGTGGAAGGTCGGTTAGGCCTGCGGGTGAAAAATTTGAGAACTGACAATGGTGGGGAGTTCACCTCTGGTGAGTTCTCAAGTTTTTGCAGGAAGCACGACGTCCAGAGAGAGCTCACTTGTGCCCATACTCCACAACAAAATGGCGTTGTAGAGAGGAAGATCCGTCATTTGACGGAAACCTGCAAATGCTGGCTTTATGCCAAGAGTATCCCAAAGTCCTTTTGGGCGGAGGGAATGTCTTGTGCAGTATACGTCATCAACAGGATGCCTCTAAGTCCTATCAACATGAAGACCCCTCACGAACTGATGTTCAAGGAGAAGCCGAGTGTTGCACACCTTCGAGTGTTCGGGTCAACCTGTTATGTGCATATCCCTGATGCACTTCGGACAAAGCTAGATGCGAAAGCAAGGAAGCTAGTCTTTGTTGGATATGATGAGCGAAAGAAAGGATGGAGATGCATGGATCCTGAGACATGGAGATCAGTGGTATCTCGGGATGTGGTGTTCGATGAGGTGACTTCTGTTGGAACATGGTCTTCCGCATCTCCTAGGTTTGAGAATAACAAATCCTATGTGTATTTGATCTTGTGTGTTTAAGTGTGCAGGATAACAAAGTCCACAAGACTCAAGGATTACAGAAGAAGGCTGCCTCCAAAGTTGAGCCATCAAATCCAAATTTCCCACTAGCGCTGGCGGTAGTACTAGCGCAGGCGCTAGCTGTCGTTCGACGAACTGTTAGTGGCGCTCGACGAAAAGCTCAGAAATGCGTTCGACGAAATTTCGCTCGACGAACTCTTTTCTACGTTCGACGAAATTCCGATCGACAAAAATGATTGCTTAAGCGCAATTGCCGGGAGAACTTATAGAAGGAGATAGTGCCTGGCGTTAGTCGATAGCGCAGGCGGTAGCGATGCACACAGTTGGCAAGGAGGAATTGTTTCCTCGGATTGAAGATTCTGCCGCGCAAAACATGTCCTAATATGGGATAGCGCCGGTGGTAGAGCTAGCGCAGGCGCTAGCGCTGAGGCTATAAAAAGGACTCCTCTCCTCTCGTTTCAGACACACATCAGAGAGATATCATAGAGAGATAGAGTGCCAGAATTCCAGAGGCTATCTTGGCCGAAAGTTGAAGTCCTACCAAAGTTCTGCAAACTTCTGAAGGAGAATCTAATCACGCCGGATCCAAACGAAGTCCGCCTCTACAACGCTTATTCTACAGCGGATCTTCGCCTCCGTCTTCAAAAGGGAGTTTGTTATTTATTTTCATTTCATATTTTTCTTGTAAACGGTTAGTGAAATCGCCTCGTGTTGGCGACTAGGTCTGGGTAGGACTTAGGGGGAAACTCGCCTCGTGTTGGCGACTAGATCTAGGCTAGGTCTAGGGGGTGCTCGAGGCCACATCTGGGGAAGGGTTGGCTAGAGCGGCTTGAGGCCGAATCCAGGGAGGATAGGCTAGGGCCACCGATTCGTGGGGAAGCGAGTCGGGATAGAAAACAAAAAGAGTCTATTTCTATTAGCTTTGATTCTAGCTTCGATAAGAGATCAAGTTTTGTAATCATGCTTCTCAAGTTAATGAATTCATGTCTTTACTTTTACTTCACTTGATATGTCTTGATCTTCTTTAGTTTAATAATCAAAGCTTTTTCAAAGTTATTCAAAATATATCTAAAGTTTTTAAAACCCTTATTCACCCCCCTCTAAGGGCGCCTACCGATCCAACAAGTGGTATTAGAGTCAGGTTTTATTCCAATCGGCTTAACAACCGGGAATAATGATGTCTCATGATCTCGCTTCTACTAGTGAGGAAGAAATATCTCTTAAACCACCTTTATTTGAAGGAACAAATTATAAAGGATGGAAAATTTTAATTGAAATTTTTTTTAAGACTTTAGATATCGAAGTATGGAATTTAGCCATTATAAGACCTGCGGATGAATCAAATAAAAAGGAACGTCAACTAAATGCAAAAGCCAAACATTATTTATTTTGTGCTCTATCAAATGAAATTTTCAAATTAATATATTATTTTTCTAGTGCATACAAAGTTTGGCAATTTCTTGAAGAAATGTATGATTTTCGTCTCGCAGGTATGCACCAAACTCAGGAGGAGAAGAACATACAAGCATCCACCACTATTCAAGGAGATCTCTCTTGTAGCAAAGACATGGAAATCATGGAAACTAACTTGGAAAAAGAAAAAGAAGATGAAAAGTCAGCTATGATGGAGGAAGGCCCAAAAGATAACGAAGGAACTTCATGCACACACTTTGCCTCTACGAAAAGCATTGTAAGAAAGTCTAAATCTTCTTCTTGTGTAATAACTTCCGTTTCTAGTTTCAATATACTAAAAACTGCTAAACGTAAGATCAAGAAATTGAAAATCACTATTAAAAATTTACATTTAGAAAATAAGAGATTAAAAGCTAATGTTAATTTAGAATTAAATTGTGATGTGGTTTCACCATCTTGTCATTTACTTGAAAACACAAAACCTTGCTTTGATTGTGATAATTTCAAGGTAAAACTTAAGGAACTTGATAAAGAAATTATATGTATAAAAGAACAAAATGAAAAGTTATCTTTAGAAAATTCATCTTTAAAAGGTGATTGTGCTACATGCAAAAGTTATAAAATTGAAATTGAAGAGATGGATGAAACATTTGAGGAATACAGAAATGAATACCAAAACCACATTGATTCAATTGCTTCTACTCTTAAAAATAGCACAATTGCTTATAATAAAGCTAGACATAACTTGAAACTTAAGAACAATGAATTAGAAACTAAAATTATCTTGCTTAAGGAAACCTTAAAGAAAAATTCTCAATATCAAACAAACTCTAAGAGCAAGTTAAATATGATATCTCAAAATATGAATAAATCAAACAATGGGAATAAAAAACTTCAAAATGAAATTCCAAAATACTATCACTATCAAACTTCTCCCAACATAAAAGTAAATGTTCACAAATTTCCTATGAAAAATATTTTCAACAATCACAATGGAAATTTGACTCATATTAAACCAAAGTTTGAATGGAGACCCAAAATTAAAAACGAAACACTAACTCCACTCAAAATGGCCCATTCAATTCTATCTACCCAAAAGCAAACACGTAGTATTTGGGTACCCAAAGGAACCGTCACTCCGGGTCCTCTTTGGATACCTAAAATTCTCATTCAATAATACCCTATCATTCGCATGAAGTAGAAATAAAAAATTATCAAATATTCTACTTCATGATATGCTCTAATTTTTGTTCTCATATTTCCCTTAAAGACTATCATGCTATGATCATCGTATAGGAAACATGATCTTATCTCTTAAAGTTTAATATGCCTATAAAATTAATCAAAATTCAAAATTATATTCTATTTTGGTGACCTAGTTGTTATTTATATATTACTCAAAATCTTCTATGAGGTATTAAATTATCTAATCTTAGGATTTCAAAAATTATGCTAAACATTTCCACTTCATGATTTCAAAAATTATAAATAACACATAAAACAAAACTACCAAAGAAGGATCAGATAAAATGATCAAACATCCAAAGATAACAAAATCAAACAACATCCAAAAACATAGGTTCAAACTCCTGTATTATTACAAAACTGAAATGCGTTCCCCTCGGACCTTCCAACCTACTCTTCCTCATCTATCTCCTCCACACTAGGACTTGGGGAGTGTCTTCTGCGAGCCTTCCGAGTTGAATGACGGGGCGGCTCCTGATCTTGGCTGTCCCACTCCCTCCGTTCCGGTGTTGATGGTTTTAGCTTTAAGGCCTTGATCATAAACTTCACCATCTTCTTTATCCCTGAAACATCCTTCTCCACTTTTGCCATCCGCTCTCCCATCTCCTCTTGAAATGACCCAAATGAATCATCTCGAGCTCCTCGAGATGACGCTCCTCGCCGGAGTGGTGGTCGAGTAGATATCGATGGCTCATCCGGGATGAATGATGCTCGCAAGTGAGAAGTACTATAGATAGGAGGGTAGCAATCTATCAAGTAGAAACCCATTTCAATAGAAGGATACATCATCTGAATCACCCGCTGTATGATGCCGCCCAGGGGCAAGTTGTTGTATCTATGACGGGAAGGTTGCCGCAACTTGTAGGAATAGTGAATCAGAGAAAGTAATAAGTCAGCCACGTCGAACTTCTCCTCCTCCAAAATAAAATAAGTGACATAACTGAGCTGGGCTGTGACCTTTGCTGTGTCACCCAACTTCAGCATAATTGTGTGGCGTAATACATCCTGAACAACTAGGGCATCCACGGTGAGTGTCGACACAGACGAGATCAGACTTCTGCATTCCTTATTATGTAGCACCATGTTCACCTGAGTCCAATCTCTGTCCACCCTGAACCTCTCCACAATCTCTAACCGATTAGAATGCTGGGACAATCCAAACACGAGCCTCAGTAGTTCATGGGTAATGGTCACCACTTGTCCTTGCACCTGTGACTGCACTCCTCCATCCAGCCTGGTCTGTGATGGGTCTTCCAAGTGTGTATAAAAATCCCGCACTAACTCCGAAGAAAATCCATCAGAACTAAATAAATTCAACACCTCGGAAGTAGCAAATAACTGCATGATATGATGGTGGCGTGGCAAGTCAAACTCCACGACATATGGAACACCTACTACAGCTGCTTCCACGGCCAGCTCTGATGTTTTCTTACCCTTAGACCCAGGTGCCATCTGCACATACACGAAAAATTAAAAAATTAAGCAACCGGTACTAGCGCCAGCGCTATAAATAGCGCCTGGCGTTATCAATAACGCCTACTATAGCGCCGACACTACTCCTCACATCTGAAATAGTAAAAATCTCCTTAAAAAAATAAAACACTTTCAGATCCTAAATTACTAGATGGAAGAAATCCACATAAAAATCAAGATCAAAACCAAAATCCTCATAAAAAACACTAATCTTGAAGAAAATCAACCATTGTAGATCTAGTTTCTAAATCCACCTAAAAACCTCAAATATCTTCATCTCTAACATCAAAATCAAGTTTTAAAACAAAAATCATAAAAAAGGATGAAGATTTACCTCAGATCTACGCGTGGGCTGGGTCGTCTTCTAGGGTTTTATCGGAGAGGGTGAATGAAAATGGCAAAAATGAAAAAAGGGATCGGGATTTAACTAAAGGCTCGATAGCGCCAGCGTTATCACTAGCGCCGGCGGTATCGCAACCTTCTGATTTTTTAAGAAAATAAAACTCTCTAAAATTCCTCAATTTTTCTCCACTGTTTGTGCTACTTAGTGATGCAAAATTCGGTTTCTTACGACTTGTGTTATGTGTCCAAATTCTTTCAAGTTTAAGCACATTCACAAACGCAATTTTGCAATTTTTAAACATCGAAAATATCTCCTAAAAATCTGAGATTTTAGCATGAAACTACTATCGGGACACTTAATCAAGATCAACAATTAAAAATTTCAAAATCATAAAAAATCGTGTACTGTTTCCCGCGTCAGCGCTAACACCGGCGCTAGCGTGCATATTTGTTTTTCTGTATTTTTAAAATTTTGAAAAATTCCTAAAAATATATTATTTTATATGTACTATCTATTTTTGCACTTCTAATTCTATTTAATTTTTGAAAAATCAAATACAAAAATACAAAAGACAAATTACAAAAAAATATTTTTTGTATTTTTTGTTTATGCAAAAATCAAATACAAAAATACAAAAGCCAAAATTACAAAAAAAAATTATGTTTTTGTAAGTCTCTTTTGTCTTATGCAAAAATTAAATACAAAATTACAAAAAAACCAAATTACAAAAAAAATATGTTTTTTTAAAGATTATGTCTCTTTGCAAAATAAAATCAAATACAAAAATATAAAACACTAAAACTATCAAAAAAACTGTATGGATTTTCCTATGAAAATCAAGCATGATTTAATCTTTAGAGCTTCTATAATGTTGCAATTTATCTTTTCAAACTCTTTGAACATTGTTTTCATCATGCTTTGATATATCTATTAATATGTGCATCAAGTATCTTTTAAAAGTTGTGTAGAACTAAGCTTAGCATGCCTCTAAGTATGAGTAAATGTGTTATGTTTGATAATGATATTTATTAACTCACTTATTTTGGCATTGTCTACATTTCTGCTTAATCTAAGAATGCTTATGTATGTTATGTATTAGTACTATGAATTAAAATTGCACAAGCATCTTACCTACGCTCCTTTATTTGCACTTTTAAAAATTAAGAAAAGTGGTTATCTTTCTCATAAATTATATTGGTTTGCAAAACAAGTGTATTCAGAGAACTTTGTACAAAACAACAATCATAAAATAAAGTGACAAAGATAACTCCACCAAGCACTACTTGAACCTCCTGATAAGTCTTAATAAGCGTTGTGAGGTTGAGCACCTTGGAAAGAATAATAAAGTATCTTGTGCAAACCATAACTTTCTTTCAAAATAAAAACCACAAATTCTTAAGTACACCGGATCACAATGAAAATCAATCTTGAAAAATAAAACTATGTGATCCCCCAAGCACTACTTTGCACCCTGATAAGTCTTAATGAGCATTGTGTGTGCAAAGCACCTTGGTAGTTGTACATTTTTTTTCTGTGCATTGAAGTTTGTGGAAGTAAAATTATTTGTGTTTTATTGTGCTCTTACTTTACATATTACTTGTATTCTTGATTAAAACATGTGTTTACTCTACTACAAAATACACTTATGTACACATCATTATCTTCCATAACACTTTTTCTCATGAGTATTGGATCCTAATGCTAATTTTATACTATTCTTTACTTATGAAATGCACTAGATAACCTAGCATGCTTTCTACAATGTTTAATATGTTTTGAAACTATGAATTAACATCACATTATAGTACTATCTTTCTGATATCATTATTTCATGCTTGGTTAATTTCTTACTGATTTTAAAATGTTTACAAAACATCTTCTTTATAAAATTAAACTCCTATATTTTTAATTATCATGTCTTACCAAAGGTATTTTTCTAAGTCTTCCGCAACTTTACATTTACCTTCTATTTGGTTATGCTACAAACTCTGATTTATGACTACATTGTGATGAAAATAACTCTAAAACTCTTTCTCATTCTCTACAAGCTCGATCATGCTTTTATCTTATTATCAATTTTTAAGTGGTGTCTCCTTACCCGCTTTTGCTAATAACAAAAGGGGGAGAACTAACATGATAAATATTAATCTACTATCAAACTATAATGCTTAATTAAGATGATAGCTTACATATTATGAGAGCATTCACTTAGGGGGAGCATGTACTTAGGGGGAGCAATTCTAAATGCTAAAAATCAATAATTATCCTAAGTCATCACTCACACACACACAAATATAGTTTCATCATGCTTATTTATTAATGCTATGATTTATCATTAATGGATTTGTTATTATCAAAAGGGGGAGTTTGTTGGAACATGGTCTTCCGCATCTCCTAGGTTTGAGAATAACAAATCCTATGTGTATTTGATCTTGTGTGTTTAAGTGTGCAGGATAACAAAGTCCACAAGACTCAAGGATTACATAAGAAGGCTGCCTCCAAAGTTGAGCCATCAAATCCAAATTTCCCACTAGCGCTGGCGGTAGTACTAGCGCAGGTGCTAGCTGTCGTTCGACGAACTATTAGTGGCGCTCGGAGAAAAGCTCAGAAATGCGTTCGACAAAATTTCGCTCGACGAACTCTTTGCTCCGTTCGACGAAATTTTGATCGACGAAAATGATTGCTTAAGCGCAATTGCCGGGAGAACTTATAGAAGGAGATAGCGCCTGACGTTAGTCGATAACGCAGGCGTTAGCGACGCACACAGTTGGCAAGGAGGAATTGTTTCCTCAGATTGAAGATTCTGCCGCGCAAAACATGTCCTAATATGGGATAGCGCCGGCGGTAGCGCTAGCGCAGGCGCTAGCGCAGGCTCTAGCGCTGAGGCTATAAAAAGGACTCCTCTCCTCTCGTTTCAGACACACATCAGAGAGATATCATAGAGAGATAGAGTGCCAGAATTCCAGAGGCTATCTTGGCCGAAAGTTGAAGTCCTACCAAAGTTCTGCAAACTTCTGAAGGAGAATCTAATCATGCCAGATCCAAACGAAGTCCGCCTCTACAACGCTTATTCTACAGCGGATCTTCGCCTCCGTCTTCAGAAGGGAGTTTGTTATTTATTTTCATTTCATATTTTTCTTGTAAACGGTTAGTGAAATCGCCTCGTGTTGGCGACTAGGTCTGGGTAGGACTTAGGGGGAAACTCGCCTCGTGTTGGCGATTAGATATAGGCTAGGTCTAGGGGGTGCTCGAGGCCACATCCGGGGAAGGGTTGGCTAGAGCGGCTTGAGGCCGAATCCGGGGAGGATAGGCTAGGGCCACCGGTTCGTGGGGAAGCGAGTCGGGATAGAAAACAAAAAGATTCTATTTCTATTAGCTTTGATTTCTAGCTTCGATAAGAGATCAAGTTTTGTAATCATGATTCTCAAGTTAATGAATTCATGTCTTTACTTTTACTTCACTTGATATGTCTTAATCTTCTTTAGTTTAATAATCAAAGTTTTTTCAAAGTTATTCAAAATATATCTAAAGTTTTTAAAACCCTTATTCACCCCCCTCTAAGGGCGCCTACCGATCCAACAACTTCATACAAGGGGAGTTCAGGAGTTGAACTACCAGAGAGCAGGGTTGATGAAAAAGGGAAGGCTGCGGGAAATCTTCAAGTGGAGTTACCTGTTTCACCAGGAGCTCCAGTTGTGTCAAGCTCTGACATGGAGGCTTCAGGTTCAGGAAGCAGGGGGAGCGATGCTCCAAGTTCATCTGGAAGAGGAGCTAGCACCGAAGAAGCGGCTGAGGAGGTGATTAGTCAGGGGCAACCTCTTAGGAGGTCGAAGAGGACTATCAAGCCACCTGATCGATACACAGGAGGAAACATGGTGAGCTTTGTCTCATTTTTCTTTGCTGGTCCCTTGGATGAGAGGGAGCCGTCGAGCTTTGAGAAGGCCAAAGGCGTGAAGCAGTGGGACATTGCTATGCAGGAAGAGATGGATGCTCTCAAGAAGAATGAGACTTGGTCTCTAGTGCCCAGGCCCAAGGGCATTACCCCTGTGACATGCAAATGGGTTTATAAGCTCAAGAAGAAAGCTGACGGCACGATCGAGCGATACAAGGCTCGCCTTGTGGCTCACGGGTTCTCACAGCAGTATGGAGAAGATTATGATGAGACATTCAGTCCAGTGGCAAAGATGACTTTGGTTCGATTTGTTATTGCTTTGGCGGCATCTAGTGGATGGGAGATTTGGCAGCTCGACGTGAAGAATGCTTTCTTATACGGAGAGATTGACAAGGATATCTTCATGATCCAACCGCCGGGCTTCATCTCGGAGGAGTATCCGGACTATGTCTACATACAGAAGAAAGCCCTGTATGGGTTGAAGCAAGCGCCTCGGGCGTGGTATGGAAAGATCACAGAGTATCTTCTATTCTGCGGGTTCTTTGCTTCATACTCTGATTCTAGCTTGTTCGTCAAGAAGGAGGGGGCGCTTCGGGTTATTGTTCTGCTGTATGTGGATGACATGATTGTCACCGGTAACTCGAAGGAGGCAGTAGCAAGGCTGAGGGCCGAGCTTGATATTAGATTTGAGATGAAGGATCGGGGAGAGCTCCACCATTTCCTTGGACTCGAGGTTCAGAGGCGGAGAGCGGAGTGCTCGTTTCTCAGGCTGGATATGCGGAGCGGATCGTTCAACGATTCGGAATGGAGGAAGGGAAGAGCAGTTCTATACCTCTGGAACAACATCATAAACTTCGGAAGGATGAGGGGAGAGTTCTATCTGATCCATTGGTGTTCCGAGCTCTGGTTGGGAGCTTGATCTACTTGACCATCACGAGGCCAGATATTGCTTATGCAGTTGGCAAAGTGAGTCGGTACATGGCGGAGCCACGAAAGCCTCATATTTTGGCGGCAAAAGGAATTCAGAAATATGTGTAGTCGACCTCTGATTTGGGTCTCCTATATAGGAGAGGGTCAAGCTTGGAGTTGCTTGGATACATGGATGCTAATTACGGGGGAGACGTGGATGATCAGAGATCAACGTCTGGTTTTGTCTTTATGACAGGCCCCACAACTATTTCTTGGTGCAGCAAAAAACAGGACTCGATGTCTATATCTACCACAAAAGCGGAATACAAGGCTTCGGCCTTGGCAGCTCAGGAAGCCGTTTGGCTCAGGAGGTTGGTGGAGGACGTTCATGAGGAGGTTCGAGGTCCCACTATGCTACGCGGGGACAATGAGAGTGCTCTCAAGCTGGTTAATAATCCAGTCTGTCACCCGAGGACCAAGCATATTGAGATTGAGCACCATTTCATTCGTGATAAGGTGTTGGGAGGATCTCTTATGGTTGAGCATGTTCGGAGTGCGGACAATGTTGCAGACATCTTCACAAAGCCGCTGGCGAAGGGACCGTTTACTCGGTTGCGGAGTTTACTCGGGCTAGTTTCCACTTCCCACTTCAAGGGGGAGTGTTGAAATTGTTGAAGTGGAGTGGAAGGTGACCGGGTGGTCTGAAAATTGGAGACCGCAGAGACCGCGCGGTCTGTGCTGGTGCTCTACCGGTCTGTTCTGGCGGTCTGCTGGTTGACCAGTTTGTTCCTGGTTATTGCGGTCTCGTCCCGGGTTGTTCTGCTTGGATTGTTTATCTCCTTTATAGAAAACCGAGCGGTCTGTTCTGGTGTAACCGCTATGACCGGGCGGTTTGTGCTTGGCGATCTGGCGACTTGTCTGGAGTCGGCCAGATGTTCCTTGTTTGCTCTTGGCGATCTAAGGAAGGAGAGTCTTGTGTCCGCGCGGCTTGTGCGCGGTCTTGTCTTTGCGCGGTTTGTGCGCGGTCTGCCTTCTGATCTGCGGTCTTGGACGGAAGGTTGTCCAAGTGGTGTGATCGCGCGGTCTGCTTTTTGAGACGGCTGGCGATCTAGCGGGTGGTGATTGTATCCATCTTATGGCGGTGACGACATCCATCTTGTCGCCTATAAATAGGGGTGCATGGCCCGTCATTCATAACGAGAACTGTATGAACTAGAGCCTGGGTTGTTTCGTGCGGTCTCAACTTTGAGGTCGGGCGGTCTCGGAAGCGAGTTGACTGTTTGTTGTGATCGCAGGTTTGCGGTCAGCAGATTGCGGTCTCCTTCCTTGGTGATTTCCCAGCGGCTCGAATAAACAGTTCGGCAGCGGTCTGTTTGCAAACTGGTTTATGGTGTTCTTGTGCTGTTCGTAGCAAGCTCAGCGATCAGGCGACCTTCAGCGGTTAGGCGATCTGAGTTGCGGTCTGGCGACAGCTTCTGTTCTTCGTTCAATTCAATAAGCTCCAGTTCGTGCGGTCTGAGGTGGCGGTCTTGCAGTGCAGGCGGCCTGTCTATTTTTCTGTTCGTGCGATCTCAGGTCAAGCCGGGCGATCTCTGGAGTTGTGCGGTCTGTGCGGTCTCTGCTTGTCAAGCCGCCAGTTTTGCTTTTTGGTGTTTTGTTCTTCTCTCTTTCGTGATTCTTATGAAGCATGTCTCGCCATGTATACCTCGCACTGTAAATGAAGTTTGTGATTCAATAAAGTTTCTTGTGTTGCTGTGTGGCATTGTGGTTGTTTGGCTATAACTCAGTTGATGCAACTCCTGCTTACTCTTAAACGATTCAAATCAAAAAATTTAACAACATCCAGATATCCCTGGCTGATGTACACTCCATGTTAGAACCTAGTTAATTTGGATTAGGATCTCAACTCAAATAGGGGGAGATTGTTGGAACCTTAGTTTTGATTTGAGTTAGGATCCACCTTTAATGTCTAAGTATATATCATAATATATCTTAACTTAGATTAATTATCATTAAGTTAAAAGGCTAACAATAATATATATATAAATAATATACTAAGAAAAATATATATAATAATAGGCTAATTAATATAAGAGAAATTAATATAAGAGAAAATATTATAAGAGAAAATATTATAAGAGAAATTAATATAAGAAAATATAAGAGAAATTATATTTACATATAGTTAGCTGCGTTCGACATTCGTCGAACGACGCTCGGCATTCGTCGAACGAAGATCGGCGAACAGATCATAGCAGCGCTCGGCGAACAGATCATAGCAGCGCTCGGCATTCGTCGGACGGCGATCGGCGAACAGATCAGAAGCAGCGCTCGACAATTTACAGCAGGGAAGCAGCGGTCGACGAAATCGAAACGGCGGTCGACGAATGACGAACAACGCTCGACGAAATCCAACAGATATTCAGAAACAGTAAATCACATGTTCTGGTCGGCGAATGAAATGATGAGCTCGACGAAAGGAGAGCTCAGCTCGACGAAATTTAGGCTGAATTATATTTCTTATTCTAATATGCTTTCAAACTTTATTTAAAGCAATATTTATTATTCTATTTATATATTGCTATATATATTGTTGATTTAACAATACAGTTGTTGAAGCATTTATTAATAGAGCCGTTGGCAGAAGCAATAAATGTTGTAGCCGTTGCAGCAATGCCAAACACGGCAAGAGATGTTCTCAAGGATCTGGGAAATGAAAGATATATTTATTATATTCCTTTCTGGTCAGTAAGGATTCAAACAGAATATATTACAGCAATTAATATATATCAGGATATATATTTAGTTGTTATCTCTCGACAGAATATAGAACAAAACAAATATTATTATATTGCTGTGCAGGAAGAAAGAAGAAAAAGAAGAAGAGAAAATCAGAGGAGCAAAAAGAAGATCAGATCAAATATATTATTATATCTTCTTTTTGCCTAACATCTTTCTTGCAGATCTTCTACAACCTGAGACACCAAATCAAATATATTATTATATCTTCCGATTTCGTCGACCGCTGCTTCCATACTGTAAATTGTCGAGCGCTGCTTCTGATCTGTTCGCCGATCGCCGTCCGACGAATGCCGAGCGCTGCTATGATCTGTTCGCCGAGCGCTGCTATGATCTGTTCGCCGATCTCCGTTCGACGAATGTTGAGCGCCGTTCGACGAATGTCGAACGCAGCTAACTATATGTAAATATAATTTCTCTTATATTTTCTTATATTAATTTCTCTTATAATATTTTCTCTTATAATATTATCTCTTATATTAATTAGCCTATTATTATATATATATTTTTCTTAGTATATTATTTATATATATATATATTATTTTTAGCCTTTTAACTTAATGATAATTAATCTAAGTTAAGATATATTATGATATATACTTAGACATTAAAGGTGGATCCTAACTCAAATCAAAACTAAGGTTCCAACACTCCACAACCTTTTGAAAAATGTCATCTGACATTGTCTATGCCAAGATATTCATTGCTTTGGCATCAACACTTCTTTGCTTCTTTTGAGCATCTGTCCGCTCAGGAGGTGGAACAGCATGAGTGTTTGTTGTAGTTTCAGCACTTGTCGTTGCTGTAGGAGTATGAGGTCCTGTCAAAATAACATTGAAAATATCTTCGTCAATAGAATTCATATATAACCTGATCCTTGCCTTCCATAATGCAAACTTATTTAGATTGCACATAGGAGGTCTTGTGCTTGAGTATTCTTTGTTCTGTGCCATGAGTTTTTAGCAAAAGGAAAACTCTAAAATAAATTAAGATCTAATTGATCTTTTGATTCAGGTGTTAGCCTGTAAAGAATCAACCTACCTCTGATACCAATTGAAAGTGAGGTTAGATCTTAGATTTACTCTAGAGGGGGGGGGGGTGAATAGAGTATTAAATGTTTTTCACTTATTTTTATAGCGGAATTAAAATAATGATACTTATATGTGTACGGAGTGATTATGAAAACAAAGAAAGAAAACACAGCACACAGCACAGTACAGAAAATAAAGCACAAAACACAGAGGACACAAAGATCTATAGTGGTTCCCCAATCAACCTGGGTACATCCACTCTTCTACCACCCTTGGGAGGAATCCACTAGGTTTTTGTTCAGGTGCCCTATCACTAATGGAGTTTTGATCAGGTGCCCAATACACCAACTGCAGGTTTTTGCTCAGGTGCCCTGCAACCAAACAGTTAACTTTTGAAGGCAGTTAGAACCCTGTACAAAATGGAATAAAAAGGGTTATGAAGTTCTTCTCTGTCAATAATCTGAGAGAAGACTAGTGGATTTTGATGTTGTAAAGCTCCCCCTGTCTGATTGAAATGGTTGACAGATGAGGATGGAGCTTTCACTTGAATGTAGCAAATCTTCTTTGAAGCTGATGAATCTGAGAGACAATGTTTCTCAGATTTGTTGTTGCTCTTTGAAGATTAGAACTTGCAGCAGAAATCTGAGAGAATGATTTGTGTTGTTGTTCTCTGAGAATGAAATTACTGCTTGAGGAAGAAGACTGTGAATCTCTTTGACTTTGTGTGTTTCTCTCTATTGTACATTGTCTGTCGACTGATGCTGTAATACTATCTTTCTTCCTTAGTCTCTCTCCTGCTGGTCTTACTTTTTCTTTTAGAATATATCTCTGATTTGAGTTTCAAATCCTCTGAATAAGGAATAGAATAATCAAGAGGATAAATTCTTGGAACTGCAAGCAAGACTTTAATTCCTTTTCCTTTTCCATTAAATGATATCCTTTTCCAATATGCCAAACGACTACTTTCTCGGGAAGAGAATGAAAAGGAATAAAATAGAAGGAGGAATTAAAATTCTTGTCTTTATCTGAAAATGAATAACTCCAAATAATAGAATAGATCCGTTGCTGATAGTCGATCTGAGTTCAGAGAATAGAATAAGACTGATCTGCTGAAAGTTCGTCGAGCTGAGAGAAGAGTTCGTCGATCTGAAGGTTGAGTTCGTCGAACTGAATGTTGCTTTTGTCGAACTGAACTTCTGTTGTTGATTCGTCGAACGCAGACTGGAGTTCGTCGATCTGAAGCACGCCATTCGTCGAACGCAGAATGCATTTCGTCGAACGCAGATAGCAGTTCATCGAACGCAGAACCTTAACTTTTCCTTAAGTTCTAGCTAACTTAATAGCCTAAAGCCTTGACCCTTTAGACTATACATTGGGGTCAACTTAGTCCTAGTCAACAGATAGTGATCCTAGCCCAAATCAGTAATAGGGTTGTTCCAACACCGTGAGGTCTATCTATGCCTTCGAGGATCTGCGTCGAGGTTTCCTGTTGCGCTTCTCGACGTCGAAGAAGAGGAAGAAGGATGTCGAGATACTCATCTGGATTAAGCAAGAGCCAAGGGAGTCGCTGGCTCGCTACGTTGACAGGTTCCATGGAGAGGTCCTACTCATCCAGGAGGTGCCCAAGCTCAGCTTTGGATTGGGAGGGGAAGCACTCTAAGATCTTCCGGGTGTGTGGTGGGACCTCCTCGCTGAGCCCTTAGTCATGTTCCTAGTTTCATAAGCTTTCAGTCTAGTGCTCTCCCTGGAGAGAAGTAAGTGTGAGGTCACCCCTTTTTTGGGACCCCGAACTCCACAAGAGACCGGTTGACGGTTTCAACAGCAGCCCCCTTTTCATGAGGAATGATTCAATTAAGCGGCAGCGCAGAGAATTTCCAGGAGGTCACCCATCCCGTGACTACTCCAGCCTAAGCACGCTTAACTATGGAGTTCTTGTATTCCTCATCACCAATTGAGCTTGTAAATTCCCCCGGTAACAAAGCACGGCCGAGGAGAGATTTTATGCCCAGGACCGTCTCCCTACAATGATGCTAACTTATGAGTTAGCCGTCACCGCAAGACGGCGATTCTGCCGGCAGATACGATCATACACATGGCCAACGAGAAAATAAGTAACAAAAACCAGTCAACAATATCACAACATAGATATATAAATATCAAATGAAAGGAGTCCACAATGAAATAACGAGCGAGAAGAGTAATATGGCTTATGCACAGTACATAACCATAACAAATATCACTCTCTCTCAACTAACAATGTGGAAGCTAAACAAAGTACTCATCCACCTGTCGCCGGGTAGTAGTAGCAGTGCGCGGCAACGGCTCCTCAGATCCTGGTGTCTCAATCTCTGGCTCCACCTGGCCGAACTGTGGCGGAGTCTCCACGTGTCCCTAAAATGATGTGGTCTAATGACTGTCAGTCAAACTAGACTCAACTGCTTCGTCCCCGCCTCCCCCCGCGACTCCTAGGCACCGTGCGGGAGGAAGAAAATGGAGGACCAATAGTAGCAGAATGTACAAACAGGTGACAGTGGCATTTACATATAATTCTAGCAGTTCTAAACCAGTATAAGCAACAACAAAAGCATTAGTAATGAGCAGTAATAAAGTACATGACAAAAGCAGTAATGAAGAGCTGTATAAACTAGAAAGGTAAAAGCAGCACACTACCATCACAGAAGCATACCTTAACTTATATGAATGCTCATACAAACTTATAAGTTAAGGTTTCCGGGTAACTCATCATATAAAAGAGCACATACTAATTTATATGATGAGGGACTGAAAACATTAACTAAACTATACTATCTACATATGCCATGCTATGTAATGATTATAATGCAACTCACCCACCCGACTCTGTGTGCACAGACCTTTCAAACCTTCTCCACTTTTGGAGGTAGCTAGCCTCTCAGGTACCGACCGACGTGGCTCACAGTGGCAGTGGAACGGGTATCTCCACTCCTAGGCGGGCAGACACACTACCAAGCCTAGACCATACGTACGCCTCAACGCTAAGAACACAACAACGGAGCCCCTGCGTATTCTTGCTGGCAACAACCAGTCTTTATGGTCGGGTGTGCGTTTAGGGAATAGTCCTCCAGACCACAGTGTAAACAATCTACTAGTCTCCCCCAAAACATGCACACCTCACCAGAGTCAATGTACTTCCGTCGGTGTGCCGACTGGACCAATACCGAATGACCCACCACAACAAGCACAAACTAGGTGTAGAACTACCTATCCGAGCCTCCAACTCATAGGACTAACAAGTCTTTTATTTATCACTAACCCGAGCCTCCAGCTCGCAGGACTAACGAGTCATGAATCTGTCCAACCCATACATGGGTGAGGCCGCTATATTATTCAATCATCTTATTAGACAACTCTTGTCTAACTTTCAGTTTTACCTAGCGGTTTATGGTTAACTTTGGACTTCCCGAGGTCTACCCTGTGAAGGGCTCGCAGCGGTACTAGGAGCTATGATGGGTTGAACCCCATCGTTCCCTTTCTCAAGGCACTTGGTAATGTTATGCTATATCCTTAACCAAACCCACTCTCAGGGTTACTAAGTGTGTGACCTCTCCAAAGCATGACCGATTGCTGGGTCACTACTTTGCCAAATTACTAAATGCAGACCATATGAACAAACATGAGTGGATGAATAGGAATTCTCCAAATATTTGACCCAAGGCCCTATGATTATTTCATGAGGTTTATCATGACATTTTAGACCTAAATCCAGTGGTTCATAATTTTCATAAATTAATCAACATTTATTATAATTTCCCTAAATTATTGCCACATGTGATTTTAAACATGAAGTACAAGTTTCTGATGTTCAACAACCATAATAAAATTTACACAATATCAAAATGGCTAAATATCAGCAGGGTACAAGTTTCATTATTATCCAGAATAATCTCAACCATAAATCATAATAATGAACATTTGATCTAAAATAGAAATTAACAAATGAAGTACTAGAATTTTACATCCAAAAATTCTCTAAATATTTCCAGAGATCAATATTCACATTTCACTGACTTGTACAAAGTTTCAAAAATTTTCCAGAGTAATTTGACCACCAATTTCAGTAAAGTTTACATATTGCCAAAATGTCACTATTCAATAAAACTCCATAATTATGATTCCAAAAATTCTAAGAAAATTTACAGAGCCTTTCAACAGTATACCAATGATCATGTAAAATTATCATAATTTTCCAGTCAATATTAATCATGATTTAAACAGAATTACCAAAAGGGGCATAATTATACTTTTTGGCTAAACAGCCTAGATATAAATTCCCAAAAATTCCCAAATAAATACTTGAGATGTATTATCTCAACATAACCCTAGTGACAGAGTATTATAATTTTATAAGTTGATTTGCACATTTTTATCCTCTTAATTTAAAAGGTGCGAAAATTAAAATAAATCAAGCGCCTAGGATTTTTGTCCCAAAAATCCTAATTTCACTTTGGATGGTGTAATCCATCATCATAAGCCTATGCCCATAGTTCCATGGGCATTCCACAAGCCATATGGGATAAGTCCTCATTTTCCACTTTTTGCTAAATGCTCCCCAATTCACATACACCATTTCATGTTATAAGTTGGATACACCAACATACAGAGGTCCAATGGGCCTGAAATATTTATCAGGGATTTTTATTGCCCTAATGGACCTCCCACCAAAATCTGGGGTCATAATACCCATTTTTCACCAAATTATTTTATTTTTATGAAAATCACATTTTTCCTAAAAAACCATAGAAAAATTTTTGTCCAAAAATTCCCATTTTTGAACAGGAGGCGTATTTAGGGTACATACACAGATGTCCCAAATTTCAACCTAATAGTTTAAGCCATTTAAAAGTTATTAACAAAATATGGGTTGTCCTACCCTAAGGACCAGTCCCACTAAAACGGCCATACAGGGAGCTACTGTGCTCCAAATGGGCTGATTCAAGTCCCTAATTAAAGTAGAGACAACAACATTCATATTTTGTAATTTTTCTAATTCAGAATCTAAAGGCCTCATTTTTCAACATCAATTCTAGGTAAATAATCTCACATATATATGATAATAATAATTATTATTATAAAATATTCAGACAAAAATGGACAGCCGTGATTCTGTCTTCCTCCTTGGGCAGACGGTCGTGATTTCCCCTTCCTGTAGCATTTCCAACTCATCCTGCCGGCGATCCGACAACCTCCCCGGCTGGCCACCGCCACCACCACTTTCGTTGAGGTGGTGGCTATCGCTGGGCGGCGGCACGGCCGCCGGAGGGGAGGTTTCCGGCGAACTCGTGAATAGTATTTTTAATGGAATTTCTCCATTTTCGCTCACCCGATCAACCCAAATTGGATCCGATATCTCCCCTAAAGGGTCTAAGATGCTAGCACAAGAGGAGAGGAGGAGAAACATGCCTGATTTCGGGCTTGGATGCGGCTACTCCGACGGGCGGCCATGGATTTGGTGTTTTCTGGCGAACCTCCTCCCAAGCTCGATTCTCCACCGATTGCAACGATCCAAGAGCTGATTTCAACTGCTTGAGGGCTCCTGAAGGTGATGAAAGGGTCTATTGGTGGTGAGGGGGGCTATATATAGGAGATACAAGCTTTGGTAATTTCGTCCATGGCCATTAATGGCCCTCCTTGATGGTGGCCGAGCTGTAACTGCTGGAAACCTCTTCCTATTCATCAGGGGAGATGAAAGGAGGGGTTGAGGAAGAAAAAGGGAGTGCCATTGGGCCTCCCTCCATTATTCCCCCTCCAAATGAAACTCCCTCCTTTAATTACCCCCATTAAATCCTAATTAAATCACCCCATTCAGATTAAATAATTCTGAATCTAGTGGGCTCTAGGATGGGCCTTGGGCAAGGCCTAAGCCCACTTGAATTGGCTTGGGCTCTAATTTAGCCTTTAGGGTTCACTTTGACCATGGTTGCCTTAGGGTTGATTTTTGTCAACTTGATGGTTTGACTAGTCCAAGGGGTATGTCTTGAGTCCCTTGATACCACCCAATGTCGATTGGGTCATGGTGATGCCCCAATGTGGCCAATTTTGCCAAATGGTGTGATTTTGACCTAAATAGGGCCAAGTTTGACTTTGGTCAAATTGGTCAATTTGGTTAACCTAGCCTTGAGTCCATTGCTCAATAGCCTCCCCCTTAGGGTTAGAGAGGTGTTAGGGAGCTTACTTTGAGGTGATGAGTTCATTTAGGTGTAAATTGGCCTAGGTTGACTTGCGCACATTGGGGGTGCATATAGCAATTTTCCTTAGCTCAAGGAGTTCTAGGGTCGTTTCCTTGTCCTAACTCACCACTCAAGCCCTAACACCATCATGGGATCTAGAAGGGCTAGGGATGTTACACGTGCCCGACGAAAATTTCATGTCCGAGCCGAAAATGCGTTTCCGTGCAAAAACACGCGTCTCGGCATAAAATGCGCTCCTCGGACGAAAAATACATTCTCGGGCGAAAAATCGCACCCGGGCGAAAATCCGTGTCCGGGTCGAAAATAGCGCTCCCTGCGAAAAATGCGAGCCCTGCGAAAAACGTGCATCCGAGTCGAAAATGGGCGCATGTGCGAAAAAATTGTGCACAGGCGAAAATATCGTGTCCGGGCCGAAAAATGAGTGTTGGGTGAAAAACGCGCGCCCCGTAAAACACATCCTCGGGCGAAAATCGCGCGCCCCGTAAAACACGTCCTCGGGCGAAAATCGCATGCCTAGGAGAAAAAAGCGAGCCCATGTCAAAAACGTGCTCCCTGGATATAACTCGCCCGAGCGAAAAAAACACACTCACGCAAAAATGCCCTCCTACACGAAAACGCCCGTGAGCTCAAAACCACTCAATTCTGCGGAAAACCCATGGGTGGAGGTAAAAATTGGTTATTTGGTTTTTTAGTTCAATGCCAAAGTTGTAGGTTTTCGCTTCAAAGCCAATATCCGCGTAAATTTAGTAGCGCCGAATGTGAGAATTAGATTTCTAATCCTCAATGCCAATTCTAGAAACCAATTCTATTCAAACGAACGGATCCTTAAGGGTATTCAAAGAAGCCTTAATGTTACACAAGGGGGTCTTCCCTGATAGATTGTATATAACTCATTGCAAGATTTTTTTATAATCATTTCTATTCATTATATAATGACGATTATTTATTAGTTTATCGTAAAATATCTTTGACTTTGTTTAAAAAATTTGTTCGCTAATGAAATGCTGACTACATGATTTTTTCCTATCATAGTTGTCTAAATCATTATCTCTCCAATTTAAGTTTTACTGTACTTACATTAAATGCGCTTAATTTATCTTTGCAGGTTCTTAGTGTTCTTTGTTCTCTATCATGTATTATGTCTACTAGTACTTACATAAAATTTTTGGAGATATTTTGTACCAAAGTTTTGAATTAAATTTAAATGTTATATCATGGTCATTTTAAGTAAAATTGGAGGCTTTCTTCAAAAAAAATTGAATGACTTTTGGGCATTAGTTTTAACATGATATTATCTGTCATTCTCTGAATTTTCAAGACTTTTGAAGCTCATTTGATAATGTTTTGGTTTGAAGTTTGTTTGGTGCTCTAACTTAGTTATTTAGTTATCATCTTGCCTTGCCACTTTAAAAATCAAGTCATGAGCATATAGAATTATTTCCCATGGTAGGTCAAGTCCCTGAGCTTTGGAGCCTTATGCTAGACTTCAAAAACATTGAAGACACATTTGAGCACTATTCTAGGTCAGAGTAGGCCTATAGGCGAAGGTTAGCCCTGTGTAGGGTTAATTTCGGGTTAAAGGAAAGCGGGACTATTCACTTTGAAGTGTTAGCATTCAAATCACTACAAATGGGCGTGTTTCCCTAATCTAAGAATGACTAGGTGCTGACTTAACATAAATTGTTGAGGGAGCACTGGTTAGGTCATGATTGTGGGTTACGAGAGATATTTAGGCATATTATAGCCCGCCTAGCTAACTCCTTCTGGAGTTGCCATTGTTTATTATATGGGAGCTTAGTACATGATTCAAGGCCGCCGGGGTTTCATGCTCACAAGCAAGCAGGTGGAGTCCTGACTCAAGGAACCTTATCTCAAGAGCTTGGATGGAGTTTGGATATCCCCAAGATGGGTCAGAAAGAGTATATTATTCTGCTGACTGGAATCTGCATTTGAATCAGTTGGAGAAAAGGAGAAATCACAAACTGGCATTCCCTCATGGTCCTCCTCCTTCTCCAAAGAAGATTCCCAAACCAATCAGCTTCTACGAAAGACAGAGAAAGAAAGGCAAAGGAAGCAGCAACATGGCCTAGAAATCTTGATTACTTGTTTTGAAAATGACTTGGGCAAATGATTGTAAAAGTTTTGTGTTAAAACATTATCTCTATTTATATAATGTTGGTAGTTGAATCTTTTGAGTTGCCTGAGTATATTAATTGTGATTATATTTATTGCCTGACATTTATCATTGAGGTGAGTTATGACTTCTTCAAATAAGGGGCGATTGTTGGGAACAGTGCCCAACAATGTTCCTTATTTGAAAAAGTTCTCAGGTCAATGATAAAAGCACTACGTATTTGATGGTATGATGTTTTCATAACTGCAGATTATAAACTGTGTGTTGATGGCGCAAATCTCACACATCGCTATAGGCGGTAGCTCGACTGCGGCACGAAACGGCAGTGTACCGATCGTTCAAGTAATAAATGTTGGGAATAAATCCCCGAGTGTCGGTCTCTTGAGGAACACAATAAGGTGGAGTTTACTATTGAGGCAGGACTTGAGATCGAAGTCCTTAAATCGGATGGATTGCGGGGGAGTTGGGTTGGCTTTTGGAAAACAAAATAAAAGCTAACAACTACTCCTATGCAATGCCGCTATGCAAAGCTTCGCTTGGCGGGATGGAAACTAGGCAGGCCTTGAGCGCGCTGCGTCGCAAGGGCGGATGGACGAGAAGGCTAATGGAATCGAACTATGCAGGCCTTGAGCGCGCTGCTTCGATAGGCGAATGGATTACGGGCCGCGATGCCACGCTTTGGTAGGCGAATGGGCGAGTAGGCTAGCGAAATGAGGGTCGCAAGCACCTCTTCGACAAGCACGCCACTAGCGATTGCTAGTGCGGCACCGGACAACCAACAAACCACACCACAAGGCGCACCTCAATAATATAAACAAAAATACTCAATCATATAGACATAATCAAGTAAAAATGCTATTTAATCAAAATACACTTCATCATAATGTTAGATCTAGTTGCAAATACATCAATAAAAGGAGAACAAGGCAAGAAATCGACCGAATCCGAAGGCTCGTTGAAGATTCACGGTTGGAATCGCCGAGTTGTCAATCCGCGTCCAAGCTCGGTCCACAACTACGTCCGGGGTAGAGAGAGCTGTCACTACTCTCCAATGGACCCATCTTCTTCGTGTCACGATCCGGTGGAGGTTGCCAACTTCCTCTTGCTCGATGGAGATAGCGGCTAGGTCTTCCTTTGGAGCTCTTGGATGAAGGAGGAGGCCGAGAGGAAACTCCGGCTCAAGATAGGCGTGAAGAGCAAGCCCGGAGCACCTCTATATGGTGGGCGACGGTGGAGGGGCGAAATCGGGCGAAATCGGGCGGAATCAAGTTTTCTTTTGTCTTTTGTTTTTGCGGAGCTGACCCTTGCAGGTATCTTATTCTGGATGGCGGACGCTGCAGCTTAGTCCAGGTTTACACGCCAATCTTCTGGTGTGCTCATTTCTGAGCACTGGGTACCCTCTTTCCCTAGCATTATTCTGAATTTCATAGCTACATTTTGCGCATATTGTTTAGTTTAAGTCTGGGGAGGAGTGTACCGAGTGTTCACTACACGTGTACACGTTTTTGCATATCAGAAGTATATTTTTATCATTACACACCACTTCACCCACTTGAGCGCGCACTCATCTGTTTGCTTGCTCTGTTGTGAATTTAATTCTTTTGCTTATTTGGGAAAGTCTAGGTGATGGCTTAGGATTATGTAGCAGAGTAAAATGTTGACTCTCGTAGTGCTCCTAGTCGAGTGCTCGGTTGCATAGAAATTCGTGTAGATTAAATTTCTTTTTATACTTATGGTTTTATATTTTTTCTATTAGTGTAAATGTTGTTTACTCTACTCAAATGGTGAATTCGGTGGAATCAAACGGTAGCATAGGGATGTGTGTGAACGATCGCTAGATTCGTATTGCTCGAGTCGGGAGAATGGAGAATCTTTCTCGGTGGCTAGAACTTGCCCCAAGCGATTCTTGAAGCATGGGTATACGGTTAGTCAATTGCGTGAACGTGATATAGGCCATCATTTTGGCCCGGTTGAGCTTTTGTGCCTAGTCCTACCGCTATATCCTCGCTAGCCCAGTTGTGCCTACTCGTTCTTTGATTCAGCCCCACTTTTATTTCGCCAAAGCCCAAATGCCAATCCTAGTCGCACACCCAAATATGAGCTGTAGCTGTTTATTACTTTCATGAGTTGGGTTGTTGATGTGATATTATATTTGAGAAGATGTGGATGTGTCCTAGTGTTTATTTGCTGAATATGATAAGAAAAGAAAAAAAAAATGAAATGTGAAAAAGAAGTTAAAAAGAAAGGAAAGAGAAGGAGTGTTTATTTGAAAATCTTTATGTTTAGATTTCTGTTTGGGAGTAGGCGGTGCACGCACCCATGTTGTTAAGTTCAAGTCTGGGGGTGTTGTGTACCCGCGTGTTTGTGTGGCGAATGAGGAGAGTTTCCTGCATTAGCTCATTTGGGTTTAGTGCTTGAGCCGTCGTTTTTATCTTTGTTTATCCTCACCTAAACCCAAGCCCCATTTAAAACCTAAAGTCCTATTGATTCACGCATTTGAGTCAACCCAGTGCCGTGGAGAGAATGTGACCGGGCAAGCTTATGGTCACCGACACTGATGGATTTCAGTGAAGTTTGTCCCGTATCCCGATCTTGAGCAATGCTCGTCTCAGCGTTCAGTTTACTTTCTCCGTATGCACGACCGAATGATTCACCGTTGTTCACCATTTTGAGTAGTTGTAATATGTTTTTACTCTTTTAGAAATATATAGACTGTTTATATAATCAGAAATCTTCTCTACTACTTTTCTTATGCACGTGAGCATGCGACTTCGCATGTTACTCTATATTGTAGTTTTAAGCCATCTACTTTTCTTTCCCCGTTCGCTTAGAATTTGTTTGCTCGGGACGCGCAAACAGTTAAGTCTGGGGGTGTGATGAGTCCTGATCATATACACTTTTATGGACTCATCTGGGCCGTTTAGTTAGTCATTTCACTGCACTTTAGCCCTGTTTTAGTTCATATTTGTTAATCCATGCTAGGTGCACCTTTTGGCCCATTTTGGTGTGATTTCATGTTTATTTTCATTAGGGTTTTCATGCACTGTTAGGTGCCACTTTTAGTGGCTGGATTTGTGGTTGTACGCTAGAACAGGAGTCGTGCAGGTGTTTCCGGTGCAATTCTGCACAGGAACACTGCGCACGATCACTGGTTCTATTGCGCACGACCACTGGTCGTGCGCCACTGATCGTGTGCACTTAACGCCTTTTTCACGAGTTCTGTTTGGTGCAGTGCGCACGACCACCAATGCCAGTGCGCACGACCACCGGTCGTGCGCCACTGCTCGTGCGCATTGACCATTAAATTTCTGAGTTCTGTTTCATCTATTGCGCACGACCACTGACGCTAGTGCGCACGACCACCGGTCGTGCGCCACTGGTCGTGCGAACATTTTATTTTATAATTTCTGTCTTTGCAGGCTCCGTCCAGGCAGAGCGCACGATCACAGGATTCTAGTGCGCACGACCACTGGTCGTGCGCCACTGATCGTGCGCACTGTTTAATTCCAGCGCCTATAAAAGCCCTGCTCGCGATTTTAGGTCATCATCTCGCTTCCAGCCGCCGTTTTCTGCCCGATTCCGCCCGATTCCGCCCCTCCACCGTCGCCCACCATATAGAGGTGCTCCGGGCTTGCTCTTCACGCCTATCTTGAGCCGGAGTTTCCTCTCGGCCTCCTCCTTCATCCAAGAGCTCCAAAGGAAGACCTAGCCGCTATCTCCATCGAGCAAGAGGAAGTTGGCAACCTCCACCGGATCGTGACACGAAGAAGACGGGTCCATTGGAGAGTCGTGACAGCTCTCTCTACCCCGGACGTAGTTGTGGACCGAGCTTGGACGCGGATTGACAACCCGGCGATTCCAACCGTGAATCTTCAACGAGCCTTCGGATTCGGTCGATTTCTTGCCTTGTTCTCCTTTTATTGATGTATTTGCAACTAGATCTAACATTATGATGAAGTGTATTTTGATTAAATAGCATTTTTACTTGATTATGTCTATGTGATTGAGTATTTTTGTTTATATTATTGAGGTGCGCCTTGTGGTGTGGTTTGTTGGTTGTCCGGTGCCGCACTAGCAATTGCTAGTGGCGTGCTTGTCGAAGAGGTGCTTGCGACCCTCATTTCGCTAGCCTACTCGCCCATCCGCCTACCGAAGCGTGGCATCGCGGCCCGTATTCCATTCGCCTAACGAAGCAGCGCGCTCAAGGCCTGCATAGTTCGATTCCGTTAGCCTACTCGTCCATCCGCCCTTGCGACGCAGCGCGCTCAAGGCCTGCCTAGTATCCATTCCGCCAAGCGAAGCATTGCATAGCGGCATTGCATAGGAGTAGTTAATAGCTTTTATTTTATTTTCCAAAAGCCAACCCAACTCTCCCGCAATCCATTCGACCTAAAGGACTTCGATCTCAAGTCCTTCCTCGACATTTAACTCCACCTTACCGTGTTCCTCAAGAGACCGACACTCGGGGATTTATTCCCAACATTTATTACTTGAACGATCGGTACACTGCCGTTTCGTGTCGCAGTCGAGCTACCGCCTATAGCGGTGTGTGAGATTTGCGCCATCAAGTTTTTGGCGCCGTTGCCGGGGAAAGTGCACCGGCAAGTGCACCGGTCGCTGTCAAGTAATAATTGTGGAGAATAAATTCCCCGGATGTCGGTCTCTTGAGGAATGCAGGATGGGTGATCGAATCGCGCAGTGAATATTGTTACACAAGCGTTTCACAAACACAAAGAGGGGTTTTTGGTTGGTTTTCCTAATTTTAACAACAATAAAAGAGATGCGGGTCGAGAACACCGCTTCGCAACGTGAGGTGGATGCAACGGCCGCGATGCCGTGCTTCGTGAGGCGAATGAAGTGGACTCAGGCGCGAGAGAGTGAGGGTCGCAAACACCTCTTCACAACCGTCATTAGCTCTTGCCAACACGGAGCAAACACCTTGCGTGCGTGTGTGAGTGAGTGCGCTTGAACGTGGTGAATCACAACCAACCCATGAATAAGAACACAGAAACATTCATTCTCATCAAGTAAATATCACAATATTCATTTAGTAAAAGATTCAAAGGGGTACAATCAAGGAAAGAGGAAGGAGATAACCGGCGGTGAAGACTAGCGGCCGTTCACGGCCGGAATGGTAGGTTGTCGGGCTACCTCCGGACTCGGGCGGACGATGCTTCCGGCGTAGAGGGCTGTCACAATCTCCCTACGTGCTCCGTCGTCTTCGACTCAAGGTCTCTTCTTCTTCTCACCGGGCGGAAAGCGAAAATGATTGCTTGGAGGCTTGCGGATGATGGAGAACACTCACGGACGATGGAGGATGTCTAGGAATGGACCGAGGAAGCTTCCCCTTGCGTAGGAGATGAAGTAGGGGCGATCCAAGGGGGGCGGTCGGCGGCGTACGGAACAGAAATCCCGCTCCCGGAATGAACAATCGCCCTAAAATCGCAACAGGCGCTTAAATAGGCGCTGGATTAAACACTGCGCACGATCATTGGCGCACGACCAGTGGTCGTGCGCACTGGAATCCTGCGATCGTGCGCACTGCCTGGACAGAACCTGCAAGAGATGAAATTATAAAATAAAATGCTCGCACGACCAGTGGCGCATGACCGTTGATCGTGCGCACTAGCGTCGGTGGTCGTGCGCAATAGGTGAGACAGAACTCATAAAATTACTATTAAGTGCGCACGGACGGTGGCGCACGACCAGTGGTCGTGCGCACTGGAGTTGATGGTCGTGCGCACTGCACCAGACAGAACTCGTAAAAAGGGGTTAAGTGCGCACGATCAGTGGCGCACGACCGGTGGTCGTGCGCACTAGAACAAGTGATCGTGCGCAGTGTTCCTGTGCAGAATTTGCACCGGAAACACTTGCACGCCTCCTATTCCAGCACAAACACAGATCTAGCCACCGAAAGTGGCACTTAACAACATATGAGTACTATGAAAGGAAATAAACACGAAAACACACCAAAGTGGGCCAAAATGTGCACCTAGCATGGGTTATCAATTATAAATTATAATAAGGCTAAAGTGCGTGATAATGACTAAATAATGGCCCGGATGAGTCCATGAAGGTGTATATAATCAGGACTCATCACACCCCCAGACTTAACTGTTTGCGCGTCCCGAGCAAACGAATCCGGCGGAAGTTGAAAGAGATAATTAAAATAGCGAATTACGCAGGGGAGTACAGTGCGAAGTAACATACGCATGCGAGTAGGAATTCTAGTAGAAGAAGATTCTAGCTATGCTAACTAATTTACGTAAGTACTAAAGCGTAATCAAAGATTTAATTGTACTCAGTGGGTGAATTATGAAGAATTTGACGATCATGCCCGGTATGAAAGTGACGAGACGCTGAGGCGGGTGTTGCAAAAGATCGGGGCTTAGGAATAACTCCGCTGAAATCCATCAACGTCGTGAACCATACGCTTGCCCGGTCACACTCTCTCCACGGCGCTAGCAAACTCGCAAATCAAATCAGTAGGACTTATAGGATTAAAACGGGGCTTAGGTTACGGAATGATATGCAAAGATAAACGTGACGGCTACGCAACCCAAATGAGCCAACGGCACACTGCACCTTACAAAACCAAACAACTATGCTCGTGTGACACACCCCAAGACTTATCATGAAAACCAGGTGTGCACATAGCCTACTTTACAAATACCAACAGATTTTTCTCTTTAGCTTGGGAGGATTATTTTCAGGATACTCTTCTTTTTTTCTTTTATATATTTTTCTTCTTTCAAGCAACCTCCAGTTGGTTCAAAATCAGCGGAAAGACATTATTTTCTCTTCAAAACACAATGATACCACACACCACACAAGTTGGAAATTATGAGCACAGTTAAAACATTTTTTTGGTTGCGGGCGTAGGACAGGCTTCAGGCTTTGGTGGATGAGGAGGAGCTGAACATAAAAATGGTAGGCACAAATTTGGCTTGCAAAGGTGAATGAAAGGGGCATGGAATAGCAAAGCTCAAACTAGCCAAATGGTGGCCTACATCATGCTTGACTCAACAAGTAGCTCTCACCCATGCTTCAAGAGTCGCTTGGGGCAAGTTCTTAGCCCACGAGAAAGATAAACCTTCCTCCCGACTCGAGCAACACACGTTTAGCGACCGCACACACACAACACCGGGTTATCATCAATTTCATTCGAATTCACCCCTTGAGTACATTAAATCTAAATTTACGCAGAGATACTACACATAAATTAAATGCATAAAGAAAATCTAATTCTACTCAGGTTCTACTATAGCATGCGAAGCGACTAGAACACTACATGAGTCGACACCGCGCTCCAAATAATAATTCCTGTGTTAATAGCCTATTTCACATTCCAACCAAACTAGTTTAAACGGAACAACACAAAAGAAAGCACGCACTCAAGTGGGTGAAGTGGTGTGTGAAGATGAACGAAACTAAATAACTGAAATTAAAATACTTCTAGTATGCAAATAAGATGAGCATGTGCAGTGGGTGACAAAGAAACGGCTCTCCCCCAGACTTAATCAAAACCATACAACATAATGATATGACAGTGAAAATCAAAATTGAAAGCTAGGGAAGAAGTTACCCAATGCTCAGCACGTGAGCATACCAGAAGAATGGCGTTTAAAATCAAGACAATCCGCAGCATCCACCATCGAACACAAAACCTGCAAGCAAAACTCAAAACAACAAAAGCAAAAACAAAAACTGAACTAGGAAAGGTTAGAAAAAAGGAAATATATAAAAAAAACGGAAATCTGGGTTGTCTCCCAGTAGCGCTTTCATTTAACGTCCTTAAGCTGGACCAAATACCTGTATTAGCATTGTTTACAAAGAGTGCAGGAATTTAAAAAGAAAAAAGTTCAGAACTAGAGTTTCACACAAAAGATAAGAGACAAGAATAGGAAATCAGCTGCCGGTGCTTGTATGAAGTCCATCTCCCAATGTCAACAACTGACACTCCTTGTTAATAGTGGCGCCATCATATAACTTCAGCCGATGTCCATTGACCTTAAACTTGTCCCCCTTATCTCCAGATATTTCAATGGCACCAAAAGGCGAGACATCGGTCACGGAGAAAGGACCACTCCACCTCGATTTAAGCTTCCCTGGGAAGAGGCGGAGACGGGAGTTGTAGAGCAGCACCTGGTCCCCAATTTTGAACTCCTTAGGAATTATATGCTGATCATGCCATTTTTTCGTTTTCTCCTTATAGATGCGAGCGTTTTCATAAGCAAAATGACGGAGCTCCTCTAACTCGTTGAGTTGGGACCGACGCACTTCGGCCGCGGCTCCAATGTCCATGTTCAACAGTTTGGTACCCCATAATGCTTTATGCTCCAGCTCTACAGGGAGGTGACATGCCTTGCCATAGACTAATTGAAACGGAGTCATTCCAATGGGTGTTTTGAACGCAGTCCGGTAGGCCCATAATGCGTCATCGACCTTCTTAGCCCACTCCTTCCTATTTGAATGTATTGATTTCTCAATTATTCGCTTGAGCTCGCGGTTGGAGACTTCGACTTGCCCGCATGTTTGGGGGTGGTAAGCCAAAGAAATTTTATGATGGACCCCAAACTTTTTCATGAGCTGCACAAACTGTCTATTGCAAAAATGACTCCCGCCGTCGCTGATGATAGTTCTCGGCGTCCCAAACCTGGAGAAGATGTTCTTGTGGATAAAGTGCAGCACAGTGTTGGCATCATTCGTGGCAACCGCCTCAGCTTCCACCCACTTCGAGACATAATCAACTGCCACAATAATGTAATGCTTACCATGAGACATTGGGAAAGGGCCCATGAAGTCTATTCCCCAGACGTCAAAGGGTTCGCAAACCAGCATGTTATTAAGGGGCATCTCATCACGCCGGGAAATATTCCCAGTCCTTTGACATTCGTCGCACTTGGTGACATAGGCATGGGCATCCCGGAAGAGGGTCGGCCAGAACAATCCACATTGCAGGATTTTTCGTGCTGTTCGAACGGCCCCGAAGTGCCCGCCGGCCTCTCTGTCATGGCAATGCTGTAATACAGACTGAAACTCAGCTTCCGGAATGCAACGCCTAATAATCCCGTCGCTGCATGTGTGGAACAAGAGCGGATCTTCCCAAAAATAGTATTTTGCGTCGGAGACAAGCTTCCGTCTTTGCTGAGGGGACAAACTCGGGGAGAGTGTTCTACAAGCCAAGTAATTAGCAATATCTGCATACCAAGGTGCGGTCGGGGAGGAAGTAGTGATTGCAAATAACTTTTCATCCGGGAAATAGTCGTCAGTTTCCTCCACAACGCAATTAGGAGTGTCGTACTCCAAACGTGAGAGATGATCAGCAATCACGTTCTCCACCCCTTTCTTATCTTTGATTTCCAGATTGTATTCCTGCAAGAGTAAAATCCAACGAATCAGACGCGATTTGGATTCTTTCTTACTGAAAAGATACCTGAGAGCGGCGTGGTCCGTATACACGATCACTTCGGAGAGTACCAAGTATGAGTGAAACTTTTCAAAAGCGAAGACCACAGCTAGCATCTCTTTCTCCGTGGTGGTATAATTGGCTTGTGCACTGTTGAGAGTTCGACTGGCATACGCGATAGTGTGAAAAGTCTTGTCTTTCTTTTGACCGAGAACAGCACCTACGGCCACATCACTTGCGTCGCACATGATAATGAAAGGTAGAGTCCAGTCGGGTGCCACCAGAATTGGGGCTGAGATGAGTTGTCCCCGTAAAGTTTCGAAGGCGTGCATGCATGCTTCATCGAAATGGAATGGGACGTCCTTAACCAGCAGGCGAGATAAAGGCTTTGAGATG
Source organism: Dactylorhiza incarnata (assembly GCA_033032865.1). Taxonomy (NCBI): domain Eukaryota; kingdom Viridiplantae; phylum Streptophyta; class Magnoliopsida; order Asparagales; family Orchidaceae; genus Dactylorhiza; species Dactylorhiza incarnata. Next base: position 1,450,632 of record JAWHQI010000371.1, on the reverse strand, counting down.
GAGGAGAAGTCCCTGATGAACCTTCGATAGAAGCCCACATGGCCAAGAAAACTTCGAATGCCCTTCACTGACATGGGCGGAGGGAGGTTTCTGATGACACTAACTTTCGCTTGATCCACTTCAAGCCCTTCGCAGGAAACTTTATGCCCCAAGACGATTCCTTCGCGCACCATGAAGTGGCATTTCTCCCAGTTTAAGATAAGATTGGTGTCTTCACACCGCTTCAATGTCTTGGCCAAATTTGCGAGGCAACTGTCAAAACTACTGCCAAATAGAGTGAAATCGTCCATAAAGACTTCGAGGAAATCCCCTACCATGTCAGCAAAAATGGCGAGCATACAACGTTGGAAAGTTGCGGGGGCATTACACAGTCCGAATGGCATTCTTTTGAACGCGAAGGTACCGGATGGACATGTGAATGTAGTCTTGTCTTGATCAGAAGGGTCAATTAAAATCTGATTGTACCCTGAGTACCCATCCAAGAAACAGTAGTAATCCTGCCCTGCTAACTTTTCTAGCATCTGATCAATGAAGGGGAGTGGGAAATGGTCCTTGCGCGTCGCATCGTTCAGCTTGCGGTAGTCAATGCAGACTCTCCACCCAGTGATCATTCGGGTCGGTAGCAGCTCATTCTTCTCGTTGGCAACGACAGTGATCCCTCCCTTCTTTGGGACCACCTGGACTGGACTGACCCATTTGCTATTGCTGATTGGGTAAATGATGCCAGCATCTAAAAGCTTTATCGCTTCAGCCTTCACAACCTCTTGCATTTTCGGATTCAGCCGCCTTTGGGGTTGTGCTGTCGGTTTGTACTGATCTTCAAGGAGGATCTTATGCATGCAGACCGTGGGGCTGATTCCCTTGATGTCAGCTAGAGAACGTCCGAAGACCTTGTGGTACCTTCTCAGCACGCCCACTAGTGCAGTTTCGTTGGCAGCGGAGAGGGCTGCCGAGATAATCACCGGATGCGTGTTTGTTTCTCCAAGAAAGACATACTTGAGAGAGTCCGGAAGTTGTTTGAGAGCCGAACAAGGGTCTGGATCAGCAGAAACGTTGGAGGGCTCTCCAATTGAATGTGCCAAATCTGGCTGGTTTGAGTGAACACCCTCCTCCTCCTTGTCTTTGTGCTGCCAACACACCTCGCGGTCATCCAACTCCACATCGTTCTGACCATCGAATTCTTCAGGTGCCTCTGCTGGCTCACACTCCGTTATTTCAAAGAGTTGCGAAGGGCTATGGACATTGAACGATATAGCATCCTCCCCCAGTCTTAGAGTGAGCTCCCCCTGCTCCACATTAATAATAGCATGAGCAGTAGCCAGAAAGGGCCGCCCCAAGATAATGGGTACATTTGTATCGACCTTCATGTCGAGAATGATAAAATCAGCTGGGAAAGCGAGACCGTTTACAATGATTGTGAGGTCCTCGACAATTCCTGATGGCTTCTTGATCGACCGATCAGCGAGTTGCAGCATTACCTGTGTTGGCTTCAAGATACCAGCACCAAGTTCACGAAAGATAGAGAGTGGCATCAAGTTGATTGATGCCCCCAAGTCACAGAGTGCCTGGCTGAAACGGTGCTGGCCAATCCTGCAAGGGATCGTGAAGCTGCCCGGATCCTTGCACTTTGTGGGTAAATTGGAAACAATGGCGGAGCACTCCTCGGTGAGGTCGATAGTTTTGAGACCCTCCAACTGCTTCCGCTTCGAGATCAAGTCTTTCAAAAACTTGGAGTAGCCCGGCATTTGAGAGATAGCTTCAATGAGTGGTATGCTCACTTGCACTCCTTTCATTACTTCCAAGAATCTGTGGAATTGCTTCTCGGATTTCTCGTTGCGCAGCCTGTGGGGAAATGGGGGGTGAGCAGCGCTTTTCGAGGGTTGTGCCTCACTCACAGGATGTGGCTCGAAATGAATCTGAGTCGGCTTCTCGTGGATGTCTTCATTAGGCTTGTCAGTGGAAACCGCAAGCGGTTCCGGCCGAGGGGGATTGTCTACACTTCTCCCACTTCTCAATCGCATGGTATTTACCGACTCAGGATGCTGAATTGCAAGTCCAGAAACAACATCAGAAAGAGTCCCAATAGTAGAGCGAAGCTGTTGGATTGCGACTGATTGGTCAATCATTTTGTTCAAAACCCCAACCACCAAGGTTGCTAACTGTTCTGGTTGATCAGGCGGCACCAAATCCGCTGCTCCCTTGAGCGTCACGGCATTAACTGCAGCAGTACTTGTGGAGCAAATGACATGACTCCAATGCTGACTGGTGTGAACAATATTCACGACCACTTCCCATGCGTCCTTCCCTGATTTATTAAACAGGGCCCCACCGGCTGCCACATCAAATAGAAGACGGAATTTCTCCCGCACTCCAAAATAAAAAATCTGAATTAAGAAAGCTTCCGAGAGATCACCACGGTAACAACCCCTATGCAGGGACTGGAAACGTTCCCAAGCATTGTCTAACGTCTCCTCCTTCCCTTGTTCAAAGGTCATGAGTTCCCTGTACTTATCCAAGGCTTGAGTACGATGTTGAAACTCTTGTAAAAATCTCCCTTCGAGTTGTTTCCATGTGATCACCTCTCGTTTCCGGGTATCCCAATACCAGCTTTTGGCTTTTTTGTGCAGGGAGAATGAAAATGCCAGAATCTTCTGTGGGTCATTTTCAACTCCACTGAAAATACAAGTGTAGTAGATGTCTAAGAAATCCCGCATGTGTTGCCCCGCATCTTCATGCTCATCTCCGCTGAACTTGCAGTTCCCATACATGTACTCAACGACGTCGGCGGAGATCCCAAAGTCATGATTGTTCCTTTTTGCTTGATCCCTTAAATCGTTTAAGCTTCCATGGTAGATGCATTCCTGAATGGAGGTCATGCTGCGAATACAGAGGTGAACAAAAGAGGTGAAAGAAAGGGAAATTCTTGTGCAACAACGCTTCACACAGACGAATTCATCACGTCTGCATTCCCCGGCAACGGCGCCAAAAACTTGATGCGCGTCGGCAAGTGCACCGGTCGCTGTCAAGTAATAATTGTGGAGAATAAATTCCCCGGATGTCGGTCTCTTGAGGAATGCAGGATGGGTGATCGAATCGCGCAGTGAATATTGTTACACAAGCGTTTCACAAACACAAAGAGGGGTTTTTGGTTGGTTTTCCTAATTTTAACAACAATAAAAGAGATGCGGGTCGAGAACACCGCTTCGCAACGTGAGGTGGATGCAACGGCCGCGATGCCGTGCTTCGTGAGGCGAATGAAGTGGACTCAGGCGCGAGAGAGTGAGGGTCGCAAACACCTCTTCACAACCGTCATTAGCTCTTGCCAACACGGAGCAAACACCTTGCGTGCGTGTGTGAGTGAGTGCGCTTGAACGTGGTGAATCACAACCAACCCATGAATAAGAACACAGAAACATTCATTCTCATCAAGTAAATATCACAATATTCATTTAGTAAAAGATTCAAAGGGGTACAATCAAGGAAAGAGGAAGGAGATAACCGGCGGTGAAGACTAGCGGCCGTTCACGGCCGGAATGGTAGGTTGTCGGGCTACCTCCGGACTCGGGCGGACGATGCTTCCGGCGTAGAGGGCTGTCACAATCTCCCTACGTGCTCCGTCGTCTTCGACTCAAGGTCTCTTCTTCTTCTCACCGGGCGGAAAGCGAAAATGATTGCTTGGAGGCTTGCGGATGATGGAGAACACTCACGGACGATGGAGGATGTCTAGGAATGGACCGAGGAAGCTTCCCCTTGCGTAGGAGATGAAGTAGGGGCGATCCAAGGGGGCGGTCGGCGGCGTACGGAACAGAAATCCCGCTCCCGGAATGAACAATCGCCCTAAAATCGCAACAGGCGCTTAAATAGGCGCTGGATTAAACACTGCGCACGATCATTGGCGCACGACCAGTGGTCGTGCGCACTGGAATCCTGCGATCGTGCGCACTGCCTGGACAGAACCTGCAAGAGATGAAATTATAAAATAAAATGCTCGCACGACCAGTGGCGCACGACCGTTGATCGTGCGCACTAGCGTCGGTGGTCGTGCGCAATAGGTGAGACAGAACTCATAAAATTACTATTAAGTGCGCACGGACGGTGGCGCACGACCGGTGGTCGTGCGCACTGGAGTTGATGGTCGTGCGCACTGCACCAGACAGAACTCGTAAAAAGGGGTTAAGTGCGCACGATCAGTGGCGCACGACCGGTGGTCGTGCGCACTAGAACAAGTGATCGTGCGCAGTGTTCCTGTGCAGAATTTGCACCGGAAACACTTGCACGCCTCCTATTCCAGCACAAACACAGATCTAGCCACCGAAAGTGGCACTTAACAACATATGAGTACTATGAAAGGAAATAAACACGAAAACACACCAAAGTGGGCCAAAATGTGCACCTAGCATGGGTTATCAATTATAAACTATAATAAGGCTAAAGTGCGTGATAATGACTAAATAATGGCCCGGATGAGTCCATGAAGGTGTATATAATCAGGACTCATCATGTGTCCAGTACTTTTCCAATCTCTCTAAGTCCAAAATCGTTGAGAAGGCCTGGACATATTGTCGAATAAACATGTATATATCATTGAGAATACTCGCAGAGATCAGCAAGAAGATTATGTCATCAATCGTCGTAACAATATGAACAACACGACGATATCATTGTGTCAACAAAGTACACATGACGATATCATTGTGAGAACAAGAAGAATCAACTAACTGTGATAACTTCTGTTGGAACAACCCTATTACTGATTTGGGCTAGGATCACTATGTTTTGACTAAGGATCAAGTTGACCCCATTGTATACTTTAAGGGTCAAGTTTTTAGGCTGTTAGAGTAGCTAAAACTTAAGGAAAATTCAAGTTCTCTGTGTTCGACAAATGGCGAGTGGCGTTCGACGAATGTCTAGCATCGTTCGATGAATTGTTCTCAGCAGACTGAAGTATTATAGCCAGTCCCAGCGCTCGGCATTCTCTGAGCAGTGCTCGACGAATTCCAGACAGCGTTCGACGAATTCCAGCAAGAGCTCGACAAATCCTTTTATTAAAGCTCAGTTCGACAAATACAATCCCCAGAGTATTTAATTCTTAAAGATCAGTTATTTGTCAGTACTCTGAACACAGATCGACGACTTTAACGGATCTATTCAATATATTTGGACGTATTCAAGACAGTTAAGTAAGGATATTATTTTCTTTGAATATATTCCCTTCTTTCCTTTGTCCCAAGACAAAGATAGCCGTTGACAATTAATGCAAAGGAGTATTTCACGGTTAAGGAATTAAAGGACCTGCCAAAGTCGTTTTGTCTTTGTTGTTATTCCAAGAAAAGAATTAAAGACTGATTATTCTATTTCCAAAAAGAGAATATATCAAAGACAGACATTATTGTCTCATCTCTCGACAAAATTCAAATATTATTCTTACAGAATACAGAGAGAGAACAACAATAAGAATAGAGAAAGAAAAAGAAGAACACTCAGTCTAATATTCTCAGTCTTCTTCTTCCTCAAGCACCAATCATTATTTCTCTGAGAACATCTTCTTCAAGATCCATCTCTCAGATATCTGCTGCAAGTTCAAGTCTTCTAAAAGAGCAACAAGGAATCTGAAGAACCTTTTTCTTCCAGATCAATTTGCTACAGAAGATTTGTGTCTTCAAGAGAAAGCTTCTCCATCATCTGTCAACTACTTCAATCAGACAGGGGGAGCTTTACAACAAATCCACTAGAGTCTTCTCTCAGCATCTTGACAGAGAAGAACACTATGACCTCTTTCTCACCTCTATTGTACAGGGTTAATACTCCCTTCAAAAGTGTAACTCCCTGGTGGCAAGACACCTGATCAAAAAATCTAGTTGGTTTTGAGCACCTGAACAAAAGCTTTGTGGTGTGTGGACACCTGATCAAAATCACCTTGGTGTTAGGGCACCTGATCAACACTCCTAGTGGACTCCTACCAAGGTTGGTAGAAGAGTGGACTACCCAGATTTATTGGGGAACCACTATAAATTCCTTGTGTCTTTTGTGTGTGTTTATTTCTTTGTGCTGTGCTGTGTGCTTTTACTTATTTAGTTTTCTGCTTATATATTTATCTCACACTGCTTACACATATATATAACACTACTTTAATTCTGCTATAAAAACTAAGGAAAAGTTTTTAATACTCTATTTACCCCCCCTCTAGAGTAACTTAAGATCTAACCTCCACTTTCAATTGGTATCAGAGGCAGTTGATTCTTTACACGCTAACACCTGAATCACAAAGATCAATTAGATCTTAAATTAATTTAGAGTTTTTGTTTATCTGTTTTCTGTTAAAAACTCATGGCACAAAACAAGGAGTACTCAAGCACAAGACCTCCTATGTGCAATCTTAGCAAGTTTGCACTTTGGAAAGCAAGGATTAGGCTTTATATGAACTCTATTGATGAAGTGATTTTCAATGTTATTCTGACAGGGCCTCCAGCACCTACAGCATCAACAAGCACTGAAGCTACAACAAACAATCATGTTGTCCCACCTCCTGAGTGGGCAGAAACACAAAAGAAGCAAAGAAGTGCAGATGCTAAAGCCATGAACATTCTGGCTCAAACTATGTCTGATGACATATTTCAAAAAGTGGTTGAATGTACTTCAGCTAGAGAAATTTGGATCTCACTAAATAATATGGTTGCAGGTTCTGCAGATGAAAGAAAAGACAGAAGATCACACTTGATCTCTCTGTATGAAAACTTCAAGAAAGGAGAAACAGAGACAGTTGCTGACATGTATAACAGACTCAGTCTCATAATCAATGACTGAAATCTCTGGACAAAGTGATCTCTATCACTGAAGTAAATGATAAGATCCTAATGTGCTTCCCCAGCACATGGGATTCTAGAATCTGGCCAATCAAGGAAGCCAGAAGTCTCAATGAGATTACCACTGAAGCTTTGTTGGGCAAACTCAAATCTTATGAGCAGCTCATCAAATCCAGGGAAGCTGAATCATCCACTACATCTCCAGCAACAAAGAAAGAAAAGAGCATAGCTTTCAAAGCAGCTGATGCAGAAGAAGAAAAGACTCCAAAAGATGAGGAGTTTATGAGTCTCATAGCCAAGAGATTTTACAAAATGGCTAAAAAGGACTTCAGAAAGAAGGAGTCCAGATCAAGAGAAAAAGCAAAGGTATGACAAATCAACTCCTAAAGAAGTTATTTGTTATGGTTGCAGGAAACCTGGACACTACCTGACAGAATGTCCAGAAAATCGAAAGAAAGAAAAGAAAAAGGAAAAAGAAGAGAAAAGAAGCTCCAGCAAATCTTCCTCCCACAAGCACAAAAAGAAGGGAAGAGGATTCATAGCAGAATCATGGAGTGAAACTGAATCTGAATCATCATCCAGTTCATCTGATGATGATGAAGAAAATTCAAAGGAAAGTGGCCAATGTCTGATGACAATATATGACTCAGGCAGTGAGTCAGAATATGCTTCCTCATCCAGCTCCAATGATGATGAAGAAGAAAGAACATTCTGCATGATGGCTATCAATGCCTCGGGACATAATTCTGATAAGGAAAAATCAGAATCTGAAGCAGAAGATGATGTAGATCAGGTATTATCTCATTTTGATTTTACTTCAGTTGAATTCAAAGCTGAATTCAAAGTTCTTTGCTTAGACTTACTAAAATCTGAGAAAGAAATAATCTCACTCAGAAGTAAGCTAGCTGACATGAAAATTATAAGTGAAGAAAATATAAACCTTAAAAAAGATTTGGCTGCCTCCAGGGAGCATATTGTTCTCATTGAGAGCAAGTTGTCTGAAGCCAAGGAGTTTGAAGAATCCCTAAATGGGAGAAGCATCAAACTGATGGACATAACAAGCACAGTAAATGCTAGACTCAATAGCAAACTGGGCTTGGGTGCCTCATCAAGTGAGCCACATCTGATTAAGAAGAATATATTATCTACACCCATAAAATTCATATCTGCTAAAAGCAAAGAGGCTGTAGAAGCAAATAAAGATGTTTCAAGCAAGTATGTTAAGAATAAAAGAATTCAGAAGAATTCGTCGAACGAAGATCGACGAAAAGATTCCAATTTGTCGAACGAAGATCGACGAAAGCTGAAAACAGATTTTCAGTATAGTTGTTACATGGACGGCGCTCGACGAAACCATGTACATTCGTCGAACGACGATCGACGAATTTACCCAAATTTGTCGAACAGATACTATACACGGAATTTCAGGAATTCTAATTCTAAACACTAAAAATCCTTTCACTGAATGGATTATACCTCCAAGGAGATATCATACACAAGGCTATAAGGATCAGCCTGAAATGTCCTTTATTTCTGAATATTGTGGACAGACAAAAGGACCCAAGGTAGTCTGGGTCAAAAACAACTAGTTTATTTTTCTGTCTCTGCAGGTACACAACTATCCAAGGATAAAAGAATATTGGTACTTGGATAGTGGATGCTCAAAGCATATGACAGGAAACAAGGCCAACCTAAGCAATTATAAGGCAAAGCTTGGACCCAAAGTTGTTTTTGGATACTCCAACTGTGGACAGACAAAAGGGCATAGACAAGTCAAGGTTGGAGCAGTCACCTTCAAAGAAGTATCATATGTCAAAGGTCTCAAGCACAACCTCATCAGCATAAGCCAGTTATGTGATGAAGGTTATCAGGTAACCTTTAACCCTTCCCAATGTCTTATTACCAATAATAAAAGTATAAATGTATTATCTGGTATTAGACAAGGAAACATTTATCTAGTCAATTTTGACTCTGCCAATACAGACATCTGTCTATTTAATTCAATAAGTAAGACAAATGAATTATGGCATAAAAGGCTTGGACACATTAACCTTAGAACTATCTCTAAGCTTTCTAAGGACAATCTTGTCAGAGGACTGTCTTCTGGTTCATACAAGAAGGAAGGACTTTGCAGGGCTTTTCAGTTAGGTAAGCAGACTAGAAGTAGTTTCAAATCTTTATCCAAGAGTGATTCACCTAGGATTCTGTATTTATTGCATTTAGATCTTTTTGGACCTACTGCTATACAGAGCTTAGGAGGGAAGCATTACTCTCTAGTTATTGTAGATGACTTCTCAAGATTCACTTGGGTGTTCTTTCTTAGGAACAAGTCTGACACCTTCAAAGTTCTAACAGACTTTCTCAGGTCCATCAAGACTGAGTACTCTACTGTAGTTGCATTGATCAGAAGTGATCATGGCACTGAGTTTGAGTCTCTTCTGATGAGAGAATTCTGTGGAAAAGAAGGGATCAGGTGTTGGACATGTGTGTCACATCCCTTTGTTTGAGAATAACAAATCACATATTGTATTTGATATTGCTTGTAGTGTGTTTATAGTGTGCAGGAACTATAGGTGCAATACTCCACAGGTATAAGGCAGCTTGGAACAACCTTTTGAAAGGAGCAGCGCTAATGCCAGCGCTATCGCTAACGCCAGGCGCTAGCTCAGTTGGTTCCGTCTCAGCGGTTTCATCTCAGCTTCCGTCTCAGCGGTTTGCCTTATCTCAGTGGTTTCTTAGCGCTACCGCCAGCGCTAATGCTACCGCCTGGCGCTATCTCGAGTTCGTGCACAGCGCCACACAGCCAACGGTTCCGCAACCACTCAACACGAGCGCTACCGCCAGCGCTATCGCTAACGCCTTGCGCTATCTCAAGTTCGTGCACAGAGCCACGCAGCCGACGGTTCCGTAACCGCTCAACACGACCGCTACCGCAGGCGCTAGCGCTAAGATCAATAAAACGATGTGTTCTCTCTCATTTGGGCAAGAACTTCCAAAGACATTACTTGTGCCCAAACTCTCGTGCTGCTACTCTGCCGAAACATCATCTCCCACTCAAAGCCAAAGAAGAAATTCTGGAGAAGGAAGCCATCACGCTGCATCCGAAGAACGATCGCTTCGATCTCGCTTGTGCTTCAGCGATCCTTCATCCTCATCTCCAGAAATCTCAAGAGGGAGTTTGCTTGTTATTTACTTCACTTCTTTATTTGTATCTTGTAGTGAAATCGCCTTGTTTTGGCGACTAGGTCCTTGCGCGGCTTAGGGGGAATTCACCGCGTGAGTTGGCGACTAGGTCTTGGGGATTAGATCTAGGGGGTGCTCGAGGCCATATTCGAGTTTGGATTGGCTAGAGCGGCTTGAGGCTTTATCCGGGGAAGGATAGGCTAAAGCCAACCGGTTTGTGGGGATACAAGTCGGTATAGAAAAGGAAAAGAAATTCACTTTTGTACGCCTCCGATTTCTAGCGATATTGAAATCAAATTTTGTAAACACCCTTTTTATATAATGGAATCATGATTATATTTGTGTTTATTTGATTTCTCTCAATTGACGTAAAATTTTATTATTGCAAAATTGTTATTACTAAATTGTCATCTTATTTCCTATTAATCAAAAACAACTTAGTAATTTTCTTGAAAATTATACAAAGAATTTTATTCCCTTATTCACCCACCCTCTAAGGGCGCCGTAAGATCCAACAAGTGGTATCAGAGACAGGTTATTCCAAACGGTTTAAAAACCAGGAATAATGGCGTCTTATGATCTCGCTTTTTCCGAGGGTCAGGGAATTAGTAGACCTCCACTATTTACTGGGTCAGATTATAATTATTGGAAAAATAGGATGCGTTGTTTTCTAATGACCCTAGATATTGAGATTTGGAACATGGTAGAAGAAAAATACACTCCTCCTACATTTGTAGTTGGAGAGGTTATGTTAGAAAAACCCAAAGATAAATGGGATGATCGGGATAAACTCAAATGTAAAAATAACGCAAAAGCCATGAATGCTCTATTTTGTGCGTTAGATAGAAATGAATTTAATAGGATTTCTGCATGTACAACTGCTTATGAAATTTGGAATCATTTGGAAGTTACTCATGAAGGTACATCGCAGGTTAAAGATTCCAAGCTTTTTCAACTAGAGTCGGAATATGAAAAATTCCGAATGGATGAAAGCGAAGATGTTGATGGTATGTACACGCGCTTCACCAAGATCGTCAACGCCTCAAAAGCTCTTGGAAAGACTTTCTCAAATGGCGGCTTGGTCCGTAAGGTCCTACGTTCTCTTCCTCCAAAATTCAACCCGAAGGTGATGGCTATTTCGGAGTCGCACAACTTAAGGACGCTCCAAGTTGAGAGCCTCATTGGGAATCTCAAAACCCATGAGGTAGAACTCAAAATCCAACATGATGAATACAACAAGGAGCCAAAGAAGAAGGCGTTGGCATTAAAGTCAAAGAAGGAGTGCCAAGAGGATGAGGATGAAGAAGAAGAAAGTCTTTTGGTGAAGAACTTCTGAAAGTTCATGCGCAATCTGGAAAGGAGAAACACCTTTCGAAAATATTTCCAAAAGGGTGAAAGATGGAAAGGGTCATCTTCAAAGAAGGAAAAAGAGAGCGACAATGAAGAAGAGAGACCTCCACCAGAATGCTATCATTGTAGAAAGACGGGGCACATTCGGAGCCAGTGCCCAAAGTTCTTGAAGGAGAAGAAAGAAAAACGGCACAAAGTGAAGGAGAAGAAGAAAGTGCTAAAAGCTAGAACATGGGATGACTCCTCCTCCGAAGAATCAAGTGGATCTTCATCAAGCGAAGATGAGGAAGCAAACATGTGCCTCATGGGACTTGGAAACGGCGGAGATGACACCGACGTTCATAGTGACACTGAGGTAACTCCTCCCTCTTATGATGAATTGTTTAATGAATTTCTTGAAACTTGCAAAGCTTTTGATAAAAATATGAAAGATAGTATTTTATTAAATCGTGAAAATGAATCTCTTATTACAGAAAATCAAAAGCTTTCCAAAAAGGTAATTGTTTTAGAAAAGAGAAAGGTTTCTTGCCAAGAATGTGATCACTCCACTAAATTGGCAAAAGATATAGAAGAGTCACTTTCTAAAGCCCTCTCTCATGCCAAAACTCTTACAAAAGAGAAGGGGGAATTAGAAAGGAAATTAGAAGCCTCTCTTTTGCAAATCAAAAACAATAAAAAGGTTTTTGAAAATAGGTGTGTCATGCTTGTGAAAGAAAACTTTTCACTTAAAGCACAAGTACATGATCTCACCATGGCCATTAAAAAATTTGGTATATGCCAAAAATCACTGGAAATGATTCTAGGGTACCAGCGCCATGGATCTGGAAAATTTGGGCTCAGATATCGAGGAGAGGGCTACCGCCCGGCGCTAGCCACTAACGCCGACGCTAGCACCTCATACCAGAAACCTGAAATTTCTTTTTCAAAATGCTTTCCTTCTGTAAATCAAATTTATTCCAGCAAGAAAATTTTCCAGAAAAGGGTCTCAACCCCCTTTATTTCGTGTGCAAACTGTTATAGGTTGGGTCACACAACTAGTTCTTGCAGGAAAATAAAACAAAATACTTTAAAGCAAATCTGGGTACCTAAGGCTTCCACTTATTCTATGGGAGGTTCTACTTGGGTATCCGGATCTTTACTCTCATCTTCTTTCTAGATGTGCAGGCAGGCTAAGGACAATGAAGACGTGTGGTACTTGGATTCAGGATGCTCCAAGCACATGACGGGCAATAAAGCAAAGTTCCTTAGCCTAGAAAGGAAGAAGGGAGGGATCGTAACGTTTGGTGACAACGGAAAAGGAAGGATCATGGGAATTGGTACAGTTGGTAACGAATCCTTCACTATATCAAATGTTCTTTACGTAAAAGGGCTAAAACATAATCTTATCTCAATTAGCCAATTATGTGATAACGGATTAGATGTTTTATTTGAATCTTCTACTAATCTATGCAAAATATCTAATCCTATTACAAACAATATTTTACTAACTGCACCAAGAATACACAATGTTTATATAGTTTCATTTCATGATTTTTCAAAATCATCTTTAAAATTTTTTATTACCAAAAATGATGAACTTGAACTTTGGCATAGAAGGCTAGGACATGCTAGCACAAAACTTATTGTAAAGCTTGCCAAAAGAGATTTAATTAGAGGATTGCCTAGATTAAATGGAAATTTACCTTCACTTTGTTCACCATGTCAAAAAGGTAAAATTACTAGATCCTCTTTCAAAAGTAAAAATGTTATTTCTACTACAAGACCTTTGCAATTAATTCATATGGATCTTTTTGGTCCCGTTAGCACCGCAAGTCTTGGTGGTAGATTATATACATATGTTTTAATAGATGATTTTTCTAGATATTGTTGGACAATATTTCTATCATCCAAATCCGAATGTGAATTTTCAAAATTATGTACTCGTATTCAAAATGAAAGTGATTTAAAAATTAAATGCATTCGCTCGGATCATGGAGGAGAATTTGAAAATGAAAAATTCACATCTTATTGTGATATGTTAGGCATAAAACATGAGTTCTCCGCACCACGCACACCACAACAAAATGGTGTTGTAGAAAGAAAGAATAAGACACTTCAAGAGCTAGCACGCACTATGTTATGTGAATATAAATTACCTAAGTCCTTTTGGGCCGAAGCCGTAAACACATCATGTTATGTTATAAATAGAATCATGCTTCGCCCATCTTTAAATATCACACGATATGAACTTTATTTTCAAAAGAAGCCTAATGTATCTTACTTCAAAGTTTTTGGTTGTAAATGCTTTATTTTAAATACAAAAGATAGCTTGGGAAAGTTTGATGAAAAATGTGATGAAGGAACATTTCTTGGATACTCTTCAACTAGTAAAGCTTATAGAGTTTTTAATAAAAGAACTAGAAAAGTTGAAGAGTCAATTAATGTGAAATTTGATGAGCTTGTTCCTTGTATAGAAAGACTTTCCGCAGGCAAAGAGGATGATCTATTACCTCCTTTGGAGCATGGTGATGAAGAACCTTCCAAAGAAGAAGAAGAGGAGGCCAAGAAAGATGAATATGTACCTCCAAGTGTCTTAAAATTCACAAAGGATCATCCACGGGAACTTATAATTGGTGAACCATCCATCGGGGTAAGAAATCGCTCTTCTCTTCATGAATCTTATTCAAATGTTTGTTTTGTTTCCGAAATAGAACCAAAAAATGTTTCTACTGCTTTAAATGATGAATTTTGGTTTTTGGCTATGAATGAAGAGTTAGAACAATTTGAGCGACATAATGTTTGGAAATTAGTAGAAAGACCATCTAATCACCCGGTTGTAGGCGTAAAATGGATTTTCAAAAATAAAGTAGATGGTGAGTCTAGAATATCTAGAAATAAAGCACGCTTAGTAGCACAAGGATATTCACAAATCGAGGGGATAGATTTTGATGAATCTTTTGCACCCGTTGCTAGATTGGAGTCTATAAGAATTTTTCTAGCATTTGCAAGCTTTAAAAGAATTAAACTATTTCAAATGGATGTGAAAAGTGCGTTTCTAAACGGGTTTGTAAAAGAAGAAGTTTATGTTGAACAACCCCCTGGTTTTATTAATGAAAAATTTCCAAATCATGTTTATAAACTTGAAAAAGCGCTTTATGGTTTAAAACAAGCGCCCCGTGCATGGTATGAAAGACTTACATCATTTTTATTAAAGCACGGTTATATTATGGGAAGTGCGAATAATACTCTCTTCATTAAGCACAACAATGATGATATAATTATTTTATAAATATATGTTGAGGATATTATTTTTGGATCTACTAATGAAGAGATGTGTAAAGAAGTTATTTTAGTGATGAAAAATGAATTCGAAATGAGTCTCGTAGGAGAACTTTCTTATTTCCTTGGTTTTCAAATATCTCAAAGAATTGATGGTATCTTTGTATGTCAAACAAAATATGTCCATGATATGCTTAAACGTTTTGGATTTGAAAACCTTAAACATGCTTCTACACCAATGAGTGCGTCACTTAAATTAGGAAAAGATGAATCGGGAATTTCAATTGATCAAACCTTATATAGAGGTATGATAGGATCCCTACTTTATCTTAGTGCAACTAGACCCGATATTATGTTTGCCGTATGCTTATGTGCTCGATTTCAAGCCAATCCAAAAGAATCTCATTTAAAAGCGGTAAAACGAATTTTTAGATATCTCATTGGGTCATCTAGATTAGGATTATGGTACCCACATAATGATTCATTTACATTGCATGGCTATTCCGATTTGGATTATGCCGGTTGTTCACTTGATAGAAAAAGTACTAGTGGTACTTGTCATTTTCTAGGACCTTCATTAGTTGCATGGTCTAGTAGGAAACAAAATTCGGTTGCAATCACCACCACGGAGGCCGAATACATTGCATTAGGGAGTTGTTGTGCACAAACACTATGGATGAGCCAAACTTTAGAGGACTTTGGTTTTCATCTAAAAAATATTGAACTAAAATGTGACAACAAAAGTGCCATTGACCTTACAAATAATCCGGTACACCACTCTAGATCCAAACATATAGATGTGCGTCATCATTTCATAAGGGATCACATTAAAAAGGAAAATGTAAGGATTAGTTTCATTGGCACGGACTCTCAACTTGCTGATATATTTACTAAACCTCTTCCCGATGCAAGGTTTCAAATGTTAAGATTGGAATTAGGAGTCTTAGACATCTTAGGATGAATAACATGTAAAATGCTAATGTTTTATACAATTTGAGTAATCAAAACATCTCTGAATATTATACAATTTCTGCATAAGACTACACTTAAGACCCTAATCAATATCAAAAATCAAAAATTTAAAATTCCTAAAAAATCGTGTACTGTTTGTCGCGCTATCACTAGCGCCGGCGCTAGCATGGGTGTTTGAATTTTCTGATTTTCAAAATTTCTAAAAATCACTAAAAATATTTCTGTCTATATGTTCTACTTTGTTTTTGTATTTCTAACATTTGTTATTTTTGTTTTATTTATATTATGAAAAATCAACTACAAAAATTCAAAATTCAAAATTACAAAAATATGTATTTGTGATTTTTTTTATTTGATTTAAAAATGATAAAAAAAAAAAAATTATATGATCTTTATTGCAAATATCAAGCATGTATGAATTCAATTTACAATGTTGAACCTTATTCCTTCAAATTACTATGAACATTGTTTTGTTTATCATGCTTTGATATATCTATTTAAAGTGTATCAATTGTATTGAAAAATGTGTAGAACCAAGCTTAGCATGCCTCTAAGTATGAGTAAATATTTTATGATTGAAAATGATACATTTCACTCACTTATTTTGGTAATCAACATGTGTGTCTAAATCTAAAAATGCTTGCTTGTGTATTGTATTTGTACAATGAATTAAAACTTGCATAAGTTTATTGCCTACACTATATTTGAATTGCACTTATGAAATTTAGAAAAGTGGTTAAATTAAAAATTTTGGTTTGCAAAACAAGTGTATTCGGAGAATGTTGTCTCACAAATGTGAACAAAAAATTATATATGTAGACAAATATAACTCCACCAAGCACTACTTGAACCTCCTGATAAGTCTTCATAAGCATTGTGAGGTTGAGCACCTTGGAAAGAATAGTAAAGTGTCTTGTGCAAACTTTGATTATTACACCACTTTGTTAAAAATTATGTGCATTAAAAGTGTATGAAAGTAATTTACTTGTGTTTTATTGTGCACTTTACTTTACATATGTCTTGTATTTTGATGATTTAAATCAATTGTTAACATTGCCCAAAATACACTTATGTGCACATCATTATCTTTCATAACACTTCTTCTCATGAGTATTGGATTCTAATGCTTTATTTATACTACTCTTTAAGAAATGCACTAGATAACCTAGCATGATCTCTACAATGTTTTGGTATGTCTTAAATTTACAAATTAAGTAACATTGTAGTATAATCTCTCTTTGATATGTTCATTTCATGCTTGGTATTGTTATGAAAAACTTTGAGATTTCAAAAAGGTTAAAACATCTTTCAATTTTGAACTAAAACTCATATTTTTACTTATGTTTTTTATGCTTACAAAAAGATGTTTATTATAATCTTCCGCTTGCTTACAACTCTTATCTTTATATTTGAAATCTCTTATATATGCTGTGCTTAAACTCTTTATCATTATCAATATTTCGAAAAGCTCGATCATGATATATAAATGCCTCCTTACTACCCTCACCCCACCTTCTTTTGATAATACCAAAAGGGGGAGATTAATTGAAGAAATCTATATAGGAGAAATATAGAAGATTAAGGGGAGAATAATTCATGTAATCTATCATTTAAGGGAGAGTAGAACATAAAATTGCATTTATGTAGGGGGAGCATTAAGATAGGGGGAGTATGCACAATTTCATCATGCTTATCATATACTATAGTTGCACTTTTATCATGCTTATCTTATCTATAAACACTATTATTGATTTCTTGCTTAGAGGATTTGTTATTATCAAAAGGGGGAGATTGTTGGACATGTGTGTCACATCCCTTTGTTTGAGAATAACAAATCACATATTGTATTTGATATTGCTTGTAGTGTGTTTATAGTGTGCAGGAACTATAGGTGCAATACTCCACAGGTATAAGGCACCTTGGAACAACCTTTTGAAAGGAGCAGCGCTAACGCCAGCGCTATCGCTAACGCCAGGCGCTAGCTCAGTTGGTTCCGTCTCAGCGGTTTCATCTCAGCTTCCGTCTCAGCGGTTTGCCTCGTCTCAGTGGTTCCTTAGCGCTACCGCCAGCGCTAACGCTACCGCCTGGCGCTATCTCGAGTTCGTGCACAGCGCCACGCAGCCAACGGTTCCGCAACAGCTCAACACGAGCGCTACCTGTAACACCTCCCCTGTAATGACCATATAATATGGGTCCGGCCGGGACCCACAGCATATAACCGCCATAGATTTAGTATTAAAAGATGATATTAACTACCCAATCTCAAAACTCAGACAACACAACAGAAACAAACTAAAACCACAGAGATTGTCCACAATACATAGGAGTCCAACTGGCCTTAAGGCCTTACAAAACCAAAGTCCAAATCATCACACATTCAATACTAATAAGACATCCCAACAAAAGGGGAAAGATAGTTTTTCCTAAACTACCTCGGCATGCAAGCCGGATATAACAAAGTACGATGAAAGTAATGCAGGAAAACAAACTAAGCACTTCATGAGGCTTTAGGACTTTTTGGCCGGCGCGCTGGGTCCAGCCTGCGATTCATGCCATGCAACCAAATCACAAAGAGCGGTAAATGAGGGTCAGTTATGGCTGACTACAAACGGTGTAACAACATCCCTCCTCCCGGCCGTCCTAGCGGACCCCGGGGAACTACTTCACCCTGCAAGTCAGCACTTCGTATGCAAATGTACATAAAGAAAAGCAACATAAATACAGGCATGAGTGTCACAAACATCATCCACGTTTCTATGTTGAGCAGGTAATAAAAGAGGCCTAACAATGCAAAATGAATGCAAACCCGGGTTTCACCCAAGGCACCCTAAAGAGTATGAATCTAACACATCATCATACATCATCATCACATCACCAATACAAGGGTACTCATTATTCCCCACAAGGGCATCGTAGCCCCAAAGCCAAGAGCTCTCGCTGAGACCCACCTCGCCTGGCTCACCACGCCATCGGGCTTGTCTAACAGCTCACATGCTCGGGCCACCAACAACACACAAAGACCGATACTAAGAATTCTGGCTTAAACAAAACATCCCAAGGCCCTGGACTTACCCTCGGGACAACGTCCACCGATTGCCTCGCCTGGCGACTGTTACCGGACTCATCCGTAGCACAGACATTCTCGTCAGTCAACACCAAAGGGACTATGATATAAATTGTGCGGTTTTGAAATTTAGTGAAGGTTTGAGATTTTTTCCAAACTATTTCCGATAAAGACAAGTGTACCTTATCGTCTATAGTATAGGATATTAAGAAATACCAAGGTCGTATTCCACGGGGCGCGTTGATTACTTCTACTTTGAGGAAAGTCGTTATTATCTTATCTAACGATACTTTGGGGTTTTAATTACTTGGCTAGAAAAAGAGGAATTGCAAGCTAAATTTAGAGTTTAGATGATGATAAAAGAAGCTAGTACTCAATCAAAAGTCACCTTGGAGTGAGAATAGACAAGTGAAAAGAAATTAAATCTAATTCCGTTTAAATTGAACTACTTGACCGTGGAGGTTCCCGAAGCTCGAACATGCCTCTCTCGAGGTTAATGCCCAACTAAGTTTAGGAAAAATCAACCGGACTTTCGTCCTATAATCGATTACCTAAAACTTGCTTTATGAAGTGAACCCCGCTATTGGATTTGACTCCAATCCGGGAGATTTACGTCATCCTCTCTCGAGGGGTGCGTGCAACTCTCTTTACCCTTGAGTGATCGATTCATACTTTGAGCCTCTCGGCTAACTAAGTATGAAAACATAAGCGAAAACCATATATCAAAAATATGGCCTCACTAATTAAAAATCAAGGGTAATTCAAGTGTTTATAAAAACGGAAAAAGAAAACTTTAGAAAATCATAACTTGTCTAACTCATCCTCGGATCATTTTGATCGAGTACTAATGAGGATTAGTTAATCATGGTGGAGGGGGAAGAGAGAAAAATAAAAATGCATAATAAGAAAATTTTACTAAGTAAGGAGGAGACAAAATCAAGAGAACAAACTAATTTTTATTTAAATGAAAACTATTACAAGTCTTAAGAGAAGAGATTGCAAGCTAGGAAAAACAAAGTTACAAGCTTAAACTAAACTATTGCGTTGAAAGAAAGCTAGTACACTGCATGAGAAAAGAAAGAGAGCATGAAAGTAAAGACACGTGAACATGAACATGAAAGTGAAAAATACTCAGGATTGGCTCCAGCAGCACCTCCCCCACTCCAAAATTCTGAACCCTGGACTCAAGGAGAATGATGAGAGCATGAAAATGCATTTAATTAATCATATTTTCATTATTATTTTTATTTATATTGGTACTTTTCACGGTATGTTGTGTTTGTGCATGCAGATTATAAAAGTACGCGCTTCAAAAAATATTGATACAAATGCATCAAAAGTGTAAATTTGGATGATATGATGTGCGCCGCATCAAGCCATACAGCCACATCAACACTTTCACGAAGCCATGGCAGACTGCAAACATAATGCAGAATTGAATCAGGCCTTAACGCCATAGTGGCGTTGACCAGGTCAGCGCCAACAATGGCGCTAGAATTAATGAAATGGGCGCTGAATAGTTCTTGATTCCTTGGGCGTTGATTTAGTCAACGCCTTGTTGGCGCTGAATTAAAATTCAACGCCATATATGGGCTTTGATTTGGGCTCTCATAAATCAGCTTTGATAAGTGCTTCTTGCTTTCTAATTTTTGACATGTAACGCCAACCTTGGGATTGGAGTTTTTATTTTTATTTTTCTGATTTTTTTTATCAAGAAGTTCTTCTATAAATAGCTCCTTAGTTGTGAAAAAAGGGGAGAACTTTTTCGAGAGAACCTTTTGGGAGCTGAAAATATATTCTACTAGCATAGTTTTTGTGAGTTTACGAGAGACATTGTCTAAGAGGAGGAAGCTTATGTATGTGCTTCGCGCAAGTTTGTAAGTCTTTATTTTTGAATCAATAAAATTCTTAATTTTTTTCTTTATTCTTTCACGATGATCTCTCCCATAATATTTGTAAAACAAATCATGCGTGAGTAGTTTATTTTTGTTTCGGGTGCAACGTAATTATTTATTTAATTATATGATTGTTATAATTCTTCATCGCTCAATCATATTTATATCCGAAAATTGTAAAAAGAAGCTTTGATATTTTGTGTAGTCTAATGTGCATATTGCATTCCTACGAAAGTTCGCTGTCATATAGCGTGAGTGCATACAAAACATTCTTAGTGATTTAAGCAAACTTTCGGACTCGTTCTTGAATCTCTAAATCATGTTTTATCACTTAAGTTTTTGTCTTAGTTTGCTCGCATATATCACATGCTTAAGAAATTTTGATGTAATATGTGGAAAGCGATTAATATAAAAATATTTTTGTGAATTATAAAATAACAAGATCTTTATGCGCACCCCAACTTCTATATATCATTTTTATATCACGATGAAGTCTTATTTATTAAATCGTATATTAAATATTTTAATAAAATTGCACCCGAGATATATTTATCAAATATTATTTTTCTTAAATTAAGATCTCATTTTTAAACAAATCAACCCAACCTTTTATTTATAATTCGCCTGGATTAGAGTAGAATTTAGACCTTCTCTGTGGATCGACTCGTACTTGCATAGGTACTACAATCGTACACCGTGCACTTGCGGTTTTTATTACTTGAAATTTTATTGCACTAACTGATTCCAATCTTAAACTGCTTATCATATTGTGTTGTTATTTTAGTGCTTTGAAATTTCCCATCAAGTTTTTGGCGCCGTTGCCGGGGAAGGTTTCTATTTTCTACTTAATTCTTCGGATTATTTAGATTAAGTATTTATAGAAAAAATAATAATTATATATAATTAACTATTTCATAATTTTTCAAAATCTATTTTATTCTAAATTATAAGTGAAAGCAACTATGGATTTTTTTTAAAATTAAGCAAGATGAATTATTAGCTAGCTTGCATAATTTTGAATTACAATCAATTAATCAAGTTAATAATATTAACGACTCTTGTTATCAAAATCAAGAGAATGATAAGTATAATCTTCAAGAATATAGATTCGATCATTATCATAGTGAACATTACTATAATAATGATCAAACAAATTTGAATCTCAAAATAGAACTTCAAAATTTAATTAGAAGTAGCGCGCAAGTATCCGAGAATCTAGCAAGATTTCAACAATTTGCCGAGCGAGTAATAATTTCAAATTCTCAAGTCATGGCTAGATTAGATATACATGTCGAAAAAATAACTTCTTCAATCAATAATAATAATAATAATATCTTAAATAACTCAAATGGACAAACAATTAATAATTTTTACTTCGATGATTCCGAGGAAGAATTAGAATGTGACGAGTTTAATGATATAAAAGAAGACGATTTGGATAGAACATCGCTATTATATAAAATCCAAGCTCAAAATTTTAATGATAAATCAATTGATAAAGAAAATGATGATTTTATTAAAAAATTTGAAGAAGATATTGAGGAAACAAAAATTGAAAAATTTGAGAGTACTTATAATAAAATTATTAGGCAAGACCTCGATAACAAAGAATTATCAAATATGATCTATGAAGGAAATTGTGATCATCAAACCAAATCTATTGATGCAAATTTAGGTGTTGAGATTAATGATGATACCAATGATGTAGGATTCGATGAAAATTTAAAAAATCATTTTGATGGTATTATAACTTATGGTATAAACCAGATTAATGATGTTGAAGAGATTGAAAGAAATAATTTGAAAGAAAATTTTATTGAAGATCACGAGGAATTAGAAAATAGAATTTTGGAGAATAATTTTGAAAGAGTGTTTAAAGATGATTCTTATGATACAGAATACTCTAATATATCTTGTGAAGATCTTGAATTTTTTGATAAAAGTTTTGAAGAACTTTTTTATGAAGAATTAAAATTATTAGAAGAGTTTGATCATATTGATAAGAAAAAAATATAAGAAAAGAGATCTTAGCTTGGAACGAGTGATCGATATCTTTAATCCGCTAATTTTTTCATCTCAGTGTTTGATTGAGCATCAATTCTCGAAAGACATTAAATTATTAAACTTAAAAATGAGGAATGCCATAGGTTTTGAAAAACAAGAGATTTATTTAAATAATGTAGAAAATAAAAATTATAGAATTAATAATAAAAAAATATTAGAATTTCATAATAATATTCTTATAAATAAAATTATGAAAATGTATGGAAAATTTAGATTGTATCAATCAAAATTGCAGCTAATATTATGGACAGGTCCTTTTCGTGTTAAGGTTATCTTTTAAATTTTATAAATAATTGAATGTGAAGGCTCATACATTATATGATCCTGCATAATTCACCATAGAAATAATCGTTTTACTTTCAAAAAAAATGTATCTTTTTATTTTATTTTAATTTATTTTTCATTTTATGGTTTAAAAAAAATGATTTCAAATATTCATGGACATTAATTTTTATTATAACGACTAGATTTGATAACACTTAGCATATATACAATTGATAATAATCATTAGTAACCAAGTATTAATGGAATATGTATCTCATGTATGTGTACATAATATTTAGTTGAGAAGAGCTCCCATTATATGATTTTAATTGAAGTAATCAATTGAATATTATAATTTCTTTTACTTCTAGCAGACCCTTATTTGAATTCTTTTTATGAGTTGTGTAATCCCGGTTATTGTTTGAGGCGAAGATAATAAATCGTGTTGATTAATTCACTTAAGTTTGATTAAGAGAACTATTATATTTTCTTCATAAAGATAACAATTTATCACTTGACTCCACAACTACATTAGCTAGCTATCCCAGTTAAATAATTTCTTTGGCTTTTTGTTCCCTTATAATTGTTTTTCATCTGTGGATTCAATATAATATGAGATAAAAAAAATCAAAATTGATAAAGTCCTAGCACTACCATGGTCCCTGATAAGCCCTAATAGGCATTGTGGGCTATGACACCTAGGTAATTAAAAGATCTCCCCTAGCACTACTCTAGTCCCTGATAAGCCCTAATAGGCATTGTGGGTTATGGCACCTAGGAATTATTTTTGAAAACTTAAATAAATGTTATAAGAACTCTTTGGTTTACTCCTTCACTAGCTCTACCTCAGTGTCTGATAAGACCTAATGGGCATTGTATGTTGAGGCACCTAGGGAGCTATCTTATACTATTATTGGGGAACATTTTGCTTTTAGTTTTTCTGGAATCATAGCTTATGTTAATGTTTTCATGAAGCTCACGTGATAAACTGATCGTCTCTATGACTTTAATATACTTATTCTTCGATTTCAATATTAAGAGAATTTTTTAACATGTCTTTACAATTTTGTCTTGTGCACTAACTTAGGTTATTTTTCTCATAAATCGTCTTTATTTATAACCTCTAGATTATGAGATTGAATAAAAACAATTGAGTTAAAGATGAATCACTAATGTTATAAAAAATTGCTTTCTCACGTAGAATTGTGGACGTAATATCTAGGATATATTTTAATTAATATATGTTTAAAGGGTGAGAAATTTTGACTGTGTATCTATCAAAGTGTGTTTAGATCTAAATTCTTAAAAAAGGAATTATTTGTCCATGTTTATTTGAGAATTTCGATATTCTCTTACGAATATTTATATATTCATGTACTTGCAAATTAAGTTTTGAATTTTGTGGGTGCAATTCACTGAAAACCCTCACGAGACACAACTCGTCCACTGGGGTAACCTAGGGGTTTAAAGGCTTATTGCACATGCTAAGTGCAATCGTTTATTCTACGAAAAAGAATATTTATCAATTTACTTTGCTCGAGGACGAACAAAAGCTTAAGTGTGGAGGAGTGATGAGAGCATGAAAATGCATTTAATTAATCATATTTTCATTATTATTTTTATTTATATTGGTACTTTTCACGGTATGTTATGTTTGTGCATGCAGATTATAAAAGTACGCGCTTCAAAAAATATTGATACAAATGCATCAAAAGTGTAAATTTGGATGATCGTTTATGATGTGCGCCGCATCAAGCCATACAGCCACATCAACACTTTCACGAAGCCATGGCAGAATGCAAACATAATGCAGAATTGAATCAGGCCTAAACGCCATAGTGGCGTTGACCAGGTCAGCGCCAACAATGGCACTAGAATTAATGAAATGGGCGCTGAATAGTTCTTGATTCCTTGGGCGTTGATTTAGTCAACGCCTTGTTGGCGCTGAATTAAAATTCAACGCCATATATGGGCTTTGATTTGGGCTCTCATTAATCAGCTTTGATAAGTGCTTCTTGCTTTCTAATTTTTGACTTGTAACGCCAACCTTGGGATTGGAGTTTTTATTTTTATTTTTCTGATTTTTTTTATCAAGAAGTTCTTCTATAAATAGCTCCTTAGTTTTGAAAAAAGGGGGAACTTTTTCGAGAGAACCTTTTGGGAGCTGAAAATATATTCTACTAGCATAGTTTTTGTGAGTTTACGAGAGACATTGTCTAAGAGGAGGAAGCTTATGTATGCGCTTCGCGCAAGTTTGTAAGTCTTTATTTTTGAATCAATAAAATTCTTAATTTTCTTCTTTATTCTTTCATGATGATCTCTCCCATAATATTTATAAAACAAATCATGCGTGAGTAGTTTATTTTTGTTTCGGGTGCAACGTAATTATTTATTTAATTATATGATTGTTATAATTCTTCATCGCTCAATCATATCTATATCCGAAAATTGTAAAAAGAAGCTTTGATATTTTGTGTAGTCTAATGCGCATATTGCATTCCTACGAAAGTTCGCTGTCATATAGCGTGAGTGCATACAAAATATTCTTAGTGATTTAAGCAAACTTTCAGACTCGTTTTTGAAGCTCTAAATCATGTTTTATCACTTAAGTTTTTGTCTTAGTTTGCTCGCATATATCACATGCTTAAGAAATTTTGATGTAATATGTGGAAAGCGATTAATATAAAAATATTTTTGTGAATTATAAAATAACAAGATCCTTATGCGCACCCCAACTTCTATATATCATTTTTATATCACGATGAAGTCTTATTTATTAAATCATATATTAAATATTTTAATAAAATTGCACCCGAGACATATTTATCAAATATTATTTTTCTTAAATTAAGATCTCATTTTTAAACAAATCAACCCAACCTTTTATTTATAATTCGCCTGGATTAGAGTAGAATTTAGACCTTCTCTGTGGATCGACTCGTACTTGCATAGGTACTACAATCGTACACCGTGCACTTGCGGTTTTTATTACTTGAAATTTTATTGCACTAACTGATTCCAATCTTAAACTGCTTATCATATTGTGTTGTTATTTTAGTGCTTTGAAATTTCCCATCAGAGAACCTCTGAATTTATAGGAAAAAAATTCAGATTACACGCCCTCGGTCACGGGCGTGACCAAGGGCGTGACTGCACTATTCACATTGGATACGACAACGGCGTGGGCTTTCTGGACGGCGCGGCGAAAAGTGACATGTCACGGGCGTGACATGTTGGGTCACGGCCGTGACTTTGGATGGCTTCATTTAATATAGCGTGGGATATTTACGGCGCGGCGGCAGAGCAGGGATCACGCGGGCAAGTCACGGTCGTGACATGTGGGTCACGGGCGTGACTTCGGTTGACTTCTCGACAGCATCTCCACGTCTCGTCAGCAGCCAGCTGGGAAGATTCTAATATTATACGCCCCTAGTCACAGGCGTGACACTGGGTCACGGGCGTTACCGAGGGCGTGACTCGCTGTGGACTAGCTCAAATGGCGCGACATCGACTCTGGACTGATCTTTAGGTTACACGCCCTTGGTCACGGGCGCGACCGAGGGCGTGTACTTGTCAATTTCTCCAATTTGTCCCAAAATTCTGCAAAAATTGAAATTAGGCTAAATTAGAAACAGAATTTCAAAATAAACACTGATGACCTAGAAATGACATAAAAAAGGAAAATACAAATTAAATATTTACAAAATTTTCTATTAAAAAGTTATGAAAATACTACTTATCAAATACCCCCATACTTGAGGTTTTGCTATTCCAGAGCAAAAGTGTGAGACATAATTTATAAGACATCCTTAGAAAATTTTTAATTTAAAACTAAAATTTCATTAAACCAAAAGTTAAGTTAAGAGTAAATTCAAGGGGGAGTTAAGTCCTAAATTATGATGATGATTTGAAAAGAGGGAAAAATGTTTAGGCAAGAACTTCTCAAGAAAATTAAGTAGTTTGACAAAATTGTAGAAATTATAAAACTAAATTAGATTAAAATTATAAGAACTCTACCTTAAAAGAAACTTAAAGAAAAGTAAATTACTAAATATTGCTCTCTCCATAATTTTCAACTAAAACTAGAACAATGATAATTGGCTAAGGGGGATTTCATAAAATTTGGCATGAGAAGAGATCTTTGATTTGAGGTGATGAATTTTATCCTCTCACCTTTATATATATATATATATTTTTCTCTTCTAATAACAACCCAAAATGTATATGGTTTATGAGTAATGAATTTTATTCTCTTACTCCATGCCATATAATCTTTTCAAATATTTTGGGTGCATATGTTTTAGGGAATAATAAATTTTATCCTCTTATTCCCATGACACATGATCTTTTAAACTTCATTTTTTTTATGCCACAAAGGGGGTAAGGAAGGGAAATAAATCTAGCTAGCTTTAAATTATATTGAGAGCAAATTCTAGTAACATTAAATTTCCTAAGATCTAAAAAGTTAGAAGAAAATATAATTGAAATCTAAAGAGGTTTAGGAAATTCACTACAAAATGAAGCCATTTAAAAATAAAAAGAGAAGTCATGCTAACAAAAATTTTCTAATCAAACTCAACTCATAAGATGGTTCTTAAAACAAGATTACCTAAAATTTAAAATTAACAAACTATGATAAACAAAATTTTAGCCAATTAAAAACCTAAAGATGCTTATAAACATTCTTAACTAGATTTCTAAAAAAATCACAAAACAACAAGTAGGAGGGGTATAAGAATTTTTGGAATTTTTGATATTATTTTTTTTTGAATTTTTGATATTATCTTTTTTTTTTGAATTTTTGATATTATCTTTTTTTTTTGAATTTTTTGAATTTTTCTCATTTACAAACTATTTACAAAGAAAGGAAACTAGCTTTAAAACTAACGATTTTTGTTAAGTCTTGGACTTCCCAAGGGCTACCCGGTGAAGGGTTCGCAAGGTACTAGGAGGTGTGCTGGGATAAAATCCCAAATGTCCCTTTCCAAGATTTAAGTTTTCGATTTTTTTTTATATTTTTTTGAGTTTTTGGTTTTACAAGTGCTTAAATAAAAGAAAACATAGGAAAAAGGATTTTTGTTTTTGAAAATTTTCTTTTAAAACTATTTACAAAAATTTACAAGGGACTATTTACACCCCCATACTTAAAGTTAAACATTGTCCCCAATGTTTAAAAGTAAGTATGAAGTAAGAAAAGGTAAAAAGAAATGCAAGGAAAAAGAAAGAAAAGAAGGAAAAAGAGCTTCCCTGATTTTTTGAAGCTTTTGTGGGGAAGCCGCGATTACCTACAAAAGATGTTAAAGGAGGAACAAGAAAAAGAAAATAAGAGAAAACAATAAAAAGATAACTCTGGGGTGCCTCCCAAAAGCGCTTTGTTTAAGGTCGCGTAGCTTGACCCACTTGCCAATCATGTTATATTATGAAGAAATATCGCATCACTCTTGTCATTAGGTAAGTCTCCCGGAAGATACAATTTAAGGCGGTGCCCGTTAACTTTGAAGGAACATTTTTCCGGGTGGGAAATTAGAATTGTCCCATAGGACCAAACCTCTTTAACAATAAAAGGTCCGGACCATCGAGATTTCAGCTTTCCCGAAAAAAGGCGAAGACGAGAATTATAAAGGAGGACGAGATCGCCCGGCGAAAAAGTTAATGGAAATTTTATATGTTTGTCGTGATAAAACTTTGTTCGCTCCTTATATAATTTATTACTCTCATACGCATTCGCTCTCCACTCATCCAATTCGTTCATTTGAAATTTTCTTTGTTCGTCCGCTAAAGTAGAATCAAGATTTAAAAATTTAAGCGCCCAAAATGCGCGGTGTTCTAATTCGATCGGAAGGTGGCAAGCCTTGCCATAGACCATTCGATATGGTGTACAACCGATAGCGGTCTTGTATGCCGTTTGATAGTCCCATAGCGCGTCATCGAGCTTTATTGCCCAATCCTTCCGATTAATAGAAATCGTTTTTTCTAAGATCCGTTTTAATTCTCGATTAACAACATAGACTTGGCCGCTCGTTTGTGGGTGATATGCAGTGGATAATTTGTGTGTGACACCATATTTTGCTAAGATTTTTGTGAATTGAGTATTGCAAAAATGGGTGCCCCGATCACTCACAATAGCGCGCGGAGTGCCAAATCGAGAGAATAATTTTTTTAAAAAGTTAACGACGACTCGCGCATCGTTGGTGGGGAGAGCTTGCGCTTCCGCCCACCTCGACACGTAGTCGACCGCCACTAGAATATACTTATTTGAAAACGAAGGAGGGAAAGGACCAACAAAATCAATGCCCCAAAGATTGAAAATTTCGCATTCTAAGAAAATGTTTTGGGGCATCTCATCCCGGCGGGAGATGTTCCCCGACCTCTGGCAGCTG
The DNA here is from genome assembly GCA_033032865.1 of Dactylorhiza incarnata. Lineage (NCBI taxonomy): Eukaryota > Viridiplantae > Streptophyta > Magnoliopsida > Asparagales > Orchidaceae > Dactylorhiza > Dactylorhiza incarnata. The sequence goes on along the minus strand of JAWHQI010000371.1, from coordinate 1,421,399 downwards.
TCGCAAGTACTCACAAGGGTGTGAGCATCTTTGAAGAGCGTGGGCCAATAAAAGCCCGCCTCCAGCGCCTTCCTCGCGGTTTGGTTCGAATGATAATGACCACCGGATGGTCCCTCGTGACAATGTCGTAAAATTTTAAGACTCTCCTCACTCGAGACGCATCGTCTCACCACTTGGTCTGCGCATACACGGAATAAAAAGGGATCCTCCCAAAAGTAATTCTTTAAATCAGAAAAGAATTTCTTCTTTTGCTGACTCGAGAATTCTTTTGGCAGGACCCGGGCTACTAAATAGTTAGCCAGATCTGCAAACCAGGGGGTAGACGATGAATTAATATTTTCGAGAGCGAGGAGGCGCTCTTCGAGAAATTTATCATCGATGTCAGATTCTATCAATACTTCTGAGGCGGGGTTTTCTAAACGGGAGAGATGATCGGCCGCCAAGTTTTCGGCTCCTCTTTTGTCCCGGATCTCTAAGTCAAACTCCTGCAAGAGGAGGATCCATCGCAAAAGACGGGGCTTGGCGTCCGATTTGCTTAAAAGATACCTAAGTTCGGAGTGATCCGTGAAGATGATAACTTTCGAGAGGGTGATGTATGACCTAAACTTATCGAAGGCAAAAACGATCGCTAGAAGCTCCTTTTCGGTAGTGGTGTAATTCGCTTGTGCCGACGTGAGTGTTTTGCTCGCATAATAAATAGGGTGGAAATACTTACTCACCCGTCGGCCTAAAACGGCACCAACCGCAATGTCACTCGTGTCGCACATGATTTCAAAAGGGAGCGACCAATCCGGCGCGACTAGAATCGGGGAGTTTATAAGTTTTTCTTTGATAAGTTTAAAGGCCAAATGACATTCATCGCTAAAAATAAATGAGGATTCCTTTTCAAGAAGATGGGTTAACGGCTTTGTGATTTTGGAAAAATTTTGTATAAAGCGCCGATAGAACCCTACGTGCCCTAGGAAACTACGAATAGCTTTTACGTTTGTTGGAGGGGGGAGTTTTTCAATCACTTCAATCTTGGCCCTATCGACCTCGATCCCCATGCCCGAAATTTTATGGCCAAGGACTAATCCTTCCTTGACCATAAAATGGCATTTCTCCCAATTAAGTGTTAAATTAGTTTCCTCGCATCGCTGCAACACGCGCTCAAGATTTTTTAAACAATTTTTAAATGAGTTTCCGAACACGGAAAAGTCGTCCATAAACACTTCCATCACCTCCTCTACTAACTCGTCAAATATCGCCAGCATACATCTTTGAAATGTAGCTGGCGCGTTACAAAGACCATATGGCACCTTCGATAAGCGAAGGTGCCAATGGGACAAGTGAAAGTGGTTTTCTCTTGGTCGTCGGGCGAAATTGGGATTTGAAAATATCCCGACAAACCATCGAGAAAACAGTAGTAGGAGTGACCTGAAAGGCGCTCTAAGATTTGATCAATAAACGGTAGAGGGAAGTGATCCTTACGGGTGGCATCATTTAGTTTTCGGTAATCGATGCACATCCGCCAACCCGTAACAGTACGGGTTGGGATCAACTTGTTCGATTCAAAAGTGCGCTTACGAAGAAAATTGAAGGCTGCGGACTATCAGTTACTATTTAGTTAGAGAATTCAGACCGCTAGCAGCGGTCGAGGCCAGACTTCGCCCGTCGCGGCAAATGCCACTCCTGCGACGGGCTTTCCTTTGATTGAAAAGAAGCGGTTACAAATGTGAAAGAACAGAAGCCGGCCGGTCGAACAGCTCGCGAGACCTGAAACTCGAGACCGGAGCTCAGACAAGCGAGCTCTTGGATTCGAGTGTGCGTGTCTTGGGAACAGTGCCGCCCCCTATTTATAGGCTTGGGGGCCTGCCCGAATGGGCAGGGATAGAATAACCTCCTGCCCGGGTACAGGAGAAACGGGCAGGCGGTGACGGGATGCACAAAGAAGAAAAAGAAAGAGGCCGCGCGATCTGACGGCCTGCCTTCCCGACCTGTCTTGCTTGCGGCTGAGGACACCGGGGCCAAGTCAATAATGCAGACCGCGCGGTTTGGAGATTGAGGCCGCGGTCTGTCTTCTGGTCATGACTTAGCCGATCTTCAAGAGGTAACTTGGATAGCCTTCGATCTGGAGCCCCGGCCTGTTCTTCGGGGCTGGAACTTCGAGTTTCTATGGGACAACCCGCGCGGCCTTCTGGCTGAGACCGCAGATGAACTTCTTGCCTTGGCTCTTTGATGATCTTATCCTTTTGGGGGCGATTCGGAAATGACACCAGGCCGCCCGGCCTGGCCCCTCCTGAACTGAGAACTGCCGATTCCAGGACCCAGCGGCTTAGCCCAGGAGTCCGAGCGGTCTGATAATGGTTCAAACCGAGAAACGGTTTTCCGGGCAAACATAATCCCCGCATATTTTCAAATCTCAGAGGATTTCGAAAATATTAGCTTTGACCGGGAGACCGCATCCGACTTGCCTTGAATTCTATAAGAGAGCTAGAGAATTCATTCTGCGTTGCTTTTTCTGAAATCACGGGATATTACTCGCCGGTTGCGGTCAGAATTTTTAAGACCGGCAATTCTTCAGCAATGGACTTCCTGGACGCCGTGCTAGACCGCGTGGATCCCAGCGGAGACCAGAGGAGGGCGGAAGATAAGAGGCGCGAACCGTTGGAGAAGCCGGACAAGGAGAAAGAGAAGCAAGACCGGAAGGATCGGAAGAAGAGGAAGCGGGCTGAGAAGGCCGCAGCGGCTAGCCTCAAGCCAGTCGTAGATTTATCAACTCCCAAAACTTCTGCAGAGCCCATGGTGATCAGCTCGGGGCCTCCCCCTGATGTCTCGCCGGTCCCTCCCAGCGACCTCAACCAACAGACCGCTAGCTTGCCGAGCAAAGAGGTGGCCGCCACTTCTGAGAAAGTTGTTTCAGACAGCCCTTCGAAGAAGGTCGGCGAAACCGCCTCGTTTGGAGTGGAAATCACCCCATCCGGGAATCCTCACCTGCTTGTCAGGGATCTAGAGGAAGGGGCGGTTAGTTCCCCCAGGACGGGCGAACCGAATACTCCTCTGTCCGTGGATGATTATCCCAGCCCCCTGAAAGAAGTTCACCCAGCTCCGGGTAAGAGAGAAAGGAAGAGGAAGCAGACCGGGTCCGTGACCGAGCGGATAACAAAGAAGGTCAAGAGGCTAGCCGCTAAGGAAAGGGCGGCCCTTAAGAAACCGACCGAATCCCTCCTTCAGACCAACTCGCGACTAAAGGAGGAATTGGGCCTCATGACTCCTCCACCCAAAAAGTTGAATGACCCATCGGCTACCCGTGATACGAAGCCGGGCGAACTGATTCCAGACTCGGCGAGTAGTCTATCCTTTAATGGGATTTTCAGAGATATGGATGAGCTGGTGAAGCGGGACCAGCTTCTTGACAGCCCGGTCGTTTCCGAACGAAACGCTCCTGCCACTGATGATGCAGTCCGGCCTAAAGAGACCGCTCAGACGGGGACCGAAGAAAGAGAAGCTGCCGCCCGGACTGCCTTGGAGGTCGAAGAGAGAACGAGGGAGCTTGAAGAAGTTCTGAGAGCGCGGGAGGAGGTTCCCCCAGTGATGACCGGGGAGGAGATAATGACGGTGAAGAAGGAGAAGGCGGATCGGGCTTTAAACAAGCCGCTGCGGTCTGATCTCTTTGCGCCAGGTACGAGCCCCGCGGATCGTAAATCTGTCCGTTTATTCATTCCGCTAGGCAGAGTAAGGAGAGATTCTTGCATGAGCTACAACGGCGGTTAGACCCAAAACAGCCTAAGCAGCCTGCGCGCCTAGGCACTGATCTTTTATTTATGTCCATTGCTGTATATATTCAACCCTGCATGCTTTTATTTTTTATGACCGCGCGGCCTTTTGCAGATAGCAACGATCAGACTGTGAAGCCGGGCGACCTGGTGGCCAGTCTACCTCCATCTGTTCCCCTGGCATCGATCCGCGCAACAACTTCGCAGGAAGGGCCACAACTTCTCGAACATCTCGAAGGGGATCTGGCCTCCCTGCGAGCCTGCTTGAAAGAGATCGAAGATCGGGAGGCCGCTACTCGGACCGCTCTGGAGGCTGAGCGAGTCGCGAGGATGAAGGCTGAAGAGGCGCTGAAGGCTCAGCTGGAGGCCGCGCGGGTAGCAGTGGAGGCCGAGAAGAGGGCCAAGGTAGCACAAGTCGCTGCTCTGACCGCCCAGCTGGAGAAAGAGAAAAGAGCGTCCGCGAAATCTGAGGGCGACTCAAAGTATTACCAGGAAAAGTTCCTGCGATTAACCAGAGAGGTCGCTGCGAGCCGGCGAAATATGAATGATGCGATGGTGGTTATTGGCCGCCCGACTGTTGGGGCGGGCTCGAATCCTCCCCCGGTTCGGGCGGCTGATCCAATGGTTGATGAGGCCGCTACAGTCCCCCGTATGATTGCCGCCTCGCGGGTTGAAAGGGATGCCGGGCGGCTTCATAGTACAATCAACTGCCTCCATTATCATACCAGCCAAATTTATTCTCTCCTGAACACCACAAGTGACCAGGTCGCACGACTCCATAGAGAGGATGCCTCCCCGGAGCGCCGTCAGCCGTGACCAATATTTGAATATAACTTGTATTATAAATGTGGCTTGTTGATCTGGACAATGTTCTTCTCTATTCTTGTCTTTTATTTGAACAACTCGCGCGGTCTCTTGTTTTAACCGCTGTACTTTATGCTTTGTTTAAATCTTATGTTTCATTCGAACTGTTTTCCGGTCGGGCGAACTGTGATGTATGCTTATTTCTGTTTTTTCTGAATGTCTTTGCTTCTTTCATATTTCTGGTGAATCTAACCACATAGGCCATTGACCGCGCGGTCAGAATGTATAGCCGTGACATGATTTTACTATTCACAGATCATAGAAATCTATAAGTATAGAATTTGCCGAAGTCATTCTCACGATTTCCAGATGGCGCGATCCAAGAACAAGTCGCAGCGACCTGTTAAAGTTAAAGCCGTCCGAGCTGACGCGGCCTTGGCATTCCATTCGGCGGACCATCCGGAATGCCGCCTTACTCAGAACGAACTAGATGATTTTATTGCCCGACACATGGTAGGGAGCAACTTGCTCGCGCGGCTTCCTTTGCGCGACGAGCGGATTAACTCTTCCAGTCCGCACCAGATCGCCATCCCAGTTGACCACTTCGAATATGGCTTCAAGTTTCCACTGCCGCTTGAAGTCATAGCCATTTTCGACCACTACGGGGTTGTGCCCGGTCAGCTTCCGCCGAACTCGATCGCTTCAATATACAGCTTCATCTCCTATCTGCGGTTCGAGCGAACTAGATTCTCCATCGACTTGTTCAGGAAGTTCTTCTCGGTGCGGGCAGTATCCGACTCGGGGACTTCGACTTACAGAGGGCACCTCTACTTCAGCTGCCTCGGGCTGAAGGTTGTTAACCTGGCGAACAAAGTCTCCGACTGGTCGGAGCGGTTTGTAATGCTCGAAGGTAACTTCGGGCTGTTACAAACCAACCCGCAAGTCCGGGGGGAAGAAGTTTTCCAGATCCCCCAGGTCGGCAAGATCGAGGCGGACACCTTCGCGTTCCTTGAGAAGGAGCGGCTTGATATCAACCACTACATCCCGCTTTTCTCGGAGCTTGAGAATATCCTCCCCGAACATAGTAAGTTCTTCTAGACCGCCTTTATATGACCGCGCGGCCTCCTTTACTTATATTCTTGATTTAATTGTGCAGCCGCCCATATTGTTCCAGCGAACAAGCCGGTCACGCCGGCCGGCCCAGTTCTAACCCAGAGGGAGAAGAGGCAGCGGCGAAAGAGGTCGCCATCCTCGGAGGAAGAGGGCCCGACCTCTTCTGACGACTACGAAATCCTTCGTTCGAGTGGGAACCCGCCCGACCTGCAGGGCAACCCGACCGTCCTTTGGCACAGGGATGGAAGTCGGATCCGGGTATCCACCGCTCTCCCTCCCTGGGGGAGCGAAAAAATTGAACGCCATGCCCTAGCCGCCGGGGCCGCCTTGTATGGTCGAAAGACCTTAAGGAAACTGACGAGAACCCCAGAAGAAGAGCTCCCCCGGCTAGCGGCTCAAGCCGGCGCCTGGGGATTTTCGGCCAACCACTTTATGGCCTTGTCGTATAAGCGGCTAGTTTCTGCTCAGAAACATCTGGAGAGGAAATACAAGGAACAGGCCGTGGAGAACACGCGGCTTCGAGAAGAGAACGCGCGGCTTCAAGAAGTCGTGGCGGTGAGTTTTTCAAAAGACAATGCGGTCCCTTTTGTTCAGCCCGGGCGGCCTGATTCATTTTTCCTTTTTCTTGCAGAAGCAATATGAGATGACCAACCCGTCCTTCCAGGACGAGGTGCTGCCCCATGTGGCCCAAGGGATCAACAAGGCCTTGGGTCTCGTGGGAGACCGGGGCGGTCTGTCCGAAGGATTCGGCGGAACCACCTTCTCCGACCTCTTCCCCGCCTTGGAGGTGCAGCTTGACGAAATCAACCGCAGGAAGAAGGGAAAATCCAAGGTGGGCGAGGAGGCCGAAGCCGACGCGGGCAGGGAGATCGTGCTCCATCAAGGAGGCGATGGAAGTGATGAAGCCGCTGAAGAGGTCGATGCGGATGGAGATACTGATGACTTCGATGATGAGGATAGTTTGTCCTCTGGATCTACCGGCTCTGCAAGCAAGACCGGGCGGTCTAGCGACAGTAGTTCGTCCGGCTCCTCTTCGCTAAGTGAAGGTTATTCGCCGGAGGTCGACATCGATAGTGTAGACCCCATTTCTCCTGTCAAAAAGAAGAAGAAGAAATCGGCAGACTAGTGCCCTCGTTTTTTAACTTTTAATTTTTGTAACCGCCGGTCTCTTTTTGTTGGCCGGGCGGTCAATATTTTGTAAACATATTTTGAGAAATGAAATAGAAGTTTTTACCTGTCTGATTGTCCTTCTATCATTACTTACTTGTGATTCTTTGTCTCTTTTCTTTACTCTTTATGATCTAACCGTGCGGACACCTTGGTCTTCGACGATCCTTTGTTCAACCCGCGCGGTTATATATTTGGATCTCAGGATATTCGATCTCTAATAACAGATAGATTCATGCGACCATAATTCGGACCGCGCGGCTTCTTTAGATATTAAATACTTGCTGCTATAAGTAATGAATCACAATCTTTCACGCGGTTCGAATTCAGCTCTGGCGAATAATCCATCATGTCTAAGGATAACTTTTGCTAAGGAATAGCTTAACCTGATCGGTTAGAACACAATCCGAGCGATCACGTATTCAGATCCAGGGATATCCAATTCTGATTATTCATTCAGGGATAGATAATGCCCGACGGTTTAAAATTCAACCCGGATTATATAGCCAGATCCAGAAAATACTAGCTTGATAGAACGAAGAGATAGATAGATCCAATCCGATCAAAAACGTAACCCGAGCGATCATATAGTTAGCTTAAAAAATATCTGATTTTATAAAGTATGGATGAACCCGCCCGGTTCGAATGCGACCCGGGCAATCAGATAATCAGTTCTGGAATTTTGATAATAAACGGTCGGATCCGCCCGGTTAGAGTGCAACCCTGGCGATCATACGATCAGATTCAGAAGCACTTTCCTTAATAGACGACGGGCATACCCGCCCGGTTTGAATATAACCCTGGTGATAACATGATCAATTTCAAAAAGATGTCTTAACTTATATTCAGCCAGACCGCTCGGCCTGAAATACTCAGACCGCATGGTCTTAATACCTCAACCCCTTATTGGGGTAGACGAACACCTGCACCTGTTCAACCAGACCGATCGGCCTGAAAAACTCAGACCGTCCGGTCTTAATATCACCACCCCTTTATTGAGGTAGACGAACACCTGCACCTGTTCTAACAATATTTTCCTTGAGTGGTCCATATAAAAATCATCAGAAGTGAATGCCTCCCTGTAGGGAAGAAGAAAAAATATGTACAGACTCAGATGACCAAGTGGGCAGGTGGGCCTTGGCGGCGAACATTGCTTTCCTCAAGTGGTCATAAGAGCTGTAAACGACTCATCCGCTCTCTTGCCTAGGGTTACAAGCCGAGTTGATCAATTGGGTAGGTGGGCCTCGGCGGCGAACATTGCTTTCCTCAGAGAGATCAACTCAGTTGTGGGCCCAACTAGGTACCGTTTCGAGAGTACCTAAGAGTATTCGATGGTCACAGACTATGATGATCAGTTGGGCAGGTGGGCCTCGGCGGCGAACATTGCTTTCCTCAGAAAGATCATCAAAGCTGTAACTATATCCCTTCGGGGCATGATAGAGCTGACAATCACCTAGACCTCCCTTGATGCAGGGGTGTGTCAGATATCGGCCGGGATCCAAAGTTCTGAAGACCACCGCAGCGGAATTGGCAAGCTACCACTACATGTGTGCGAAAACTCCCCGCATCACACGATCTTGGTGGGTTTTACGCTATGACTACAATCCGAGGGGGTTCGAGCAGAATTTGGCGATATCTCAGAGGTTCGGGGAGTGAGATATGTGTGTTTGTATTTATGATGCAGAGAACCATCAGACAAGAAGAAATGTCAGTATAGGGCTTTTCATTCAATACCAAAAAGAGATGTAAAGAATAAAAGAAATAGTTTCAAGGATAGAATCGTTTGAGATCGTCACCGCTCCACGTGCGTGGGATGTCTTCTCCTTCGCTGGTTTGGAGACGGTAGGCCCCATTCTTAGATACTTCTTTGATGATGAAAGGTCCTGCCCAATTAGGATCCAGCTTTCCAACATTACCAGACCTTGCTGCGGCATCCACCTTTTTTAACACCAAATCTCCGACTATAAACTGCTTCACTCTGACATTCTTATCAAAATATTTTGCCATTCTCCTTTTAACTTCTTCCTGCCTGATTGTTGCTTCATCCTGAAGTTCCTCGATTAGATCTAGATTATGCATGAGGGCCTCACCATTTTCATCCATCCAGGATTCTCCTCCTTCTTTGGCGTAAATAACCCTCGGAGTGACCACCTCGAATTCCACAGGGACAACAGCTTCCGAGCCATGAGATAATTTGAAAGGTGTCTCCCCGGTAGCTGAGGACGGAGTAGTACGAAGGGTCCACAGGATGGAAGGAAGTTGGTCCGCCCAATTTCCTTTCTGGTTCAAGACTCTTTTCATCAAAAGCTGCCGAATTTGCCTGTTTGCCGCCTCCACTTGACCATTGGTCCTTGGATGGTGTACTGAGGCAAACCGAAGATCAATTCCTATCTGATCACAGAAGCTTATCATCTCCGGATTGTTGAATTGTGGGCCATTATCGGTGACGATTGCCAACGGAATTCCATGTCGGCAGATAATTTCTCCCCAGACGAAGTTTCTGACAATTTGGGTGGTAGTTCTTGCTAATGCTTTTGCTTCGATCCATTTACTGAAATAATCGATCATTACCAGGATAAAGCGACGTTGTCCGCTGGCCATTGGGAAAGGCCCCATAAGATCCATTCCCCATACTGCAAAAGGCCATGGCGCAGTTATTGACCTGAGTGACTGAGCAGGCAAATGTTGAAGAGGAGCGAACTTTTGGCACTGGACACATCGCTTGGCGAATGTTTCAGCATCCTTTCTCATGGTTGGCCAGAAGTATCCTTGCCGCAGGATCCTTTTTTCTAAGGTTTTCGCCCCTGAATGGCTACCACACTCCCCAGAATGAACTTCCTGAAGTATGACCGGGATCTCCTCTTTTGAAACGCACCGTGCCGAGGGAGAAATCAAAGTTTTTCGGTACAAGACCCCTGCTATCAAGTAGTAGTAAGCCGCCTTTCTTCTGAACCTATTTTTGTCCTTGATTGATGGATGATATTCTCCTTTTGTCAGAAACAATTCGTAGGGGTCTTTCCAGGAAGGATGCTGATCGATCTGCATGAGCTCTTCTTCCTCTGTCTCCTCTGTTGCCGGATGAAAAAGTTCTGAGGTTACTCCCCCTGATGGAAGACCAAATTTTGACAACTCGTCTGCCTCTTCATTCTGCGTTCTCGGAATGTGCTCGATGATGAAGGATTTGAATCTCCCGATTTCTTTCTTAGCTAGGAATAGGTATTTTCTCAACATCGGTTCTCTTGTCTCGTAGTTCCCCAGAACCTGCGAGGCCATTACAAGAGAATCAGTTTTCATATGAACATGTTCTATCCCAAGCTCCTTTGCGAGTCTCAGGCCGGCCAAGAGTGCTTCGTATTCGGCCTGGTTATTTGTAACTGAAAAGAAGAATCTAATAGCCTGTTCCAGCCTGATGCCGTTTGGACTGATCAAAACCACTCCGGCTCCCACGGAGTTCCTGCCAGAAGCCCCATCCACATAAATGATCCAAGCCAAAGGAGATTGCACTACCTGCTCTGGATTAGACTCCATCGTGTCTACCAAAAAATCTGCCAATACTTGTGCCTTTATTGCCGTTCTGGGAGTGTACAGTATTTCGAACTCGCTTAGCTCGATTGCCCATTTGGCCAACCTTCCTGAATGTTCCGGCTTCTCCAAGATATTCCTCAGTGGATGATCTGAAACCACCTGAATAGGATGAGCTTGAAAATAGGGGCGGAGCCTTCGTGATGACATGACTAAAGCCAAGGCTAATTTCTCCAGGATTGAATATCTAGTTTCCGCATCTTTAAGGATATGGCTGACATAATATATCGGAAACTGCTTTTTTTTCTCTTCCCGAACCAGGACAGAGCTTATCGCATCAGGGCCCACCCCCAAGTACAAGAATAGTGTTTCTCCTTCGCGAGGGCTTTGAAGAAGGGGGGTTGAAGTTAATTGCTTTTTCAACTGTTCGAAAGCATTATTGCATTCCTCGTTCCATTCAAACTTAGATCCTCCCCTAAGTGTTTTGAAGAACGGAGCGCTTTTATCTCCCGATTTGGAAATGAATCGGCTCAATCCTGCCAACCTTCCACCAAGTTGCTGTACTTCTTTCGGATTACGAGGAGGGGTCATGTCTAGGATGGCCTTTACTTTATCTGGGTTCGGTGCGAGACCATCAGGAGTGAGAAGATGTCCAAGAAATTTCCCCTTGTTCGCCCCGAACACGCATTTCGAGGGGTTTAATTTTAATTTGAACCTCCGTAGAGTAGCGAACGTCTCTACGAGGTCTTCCAGATGGATTAAAAAAGTTTTACTTTTTAGAAGGAGATCATCAACATATACTTCCAGATTTCTCCCTTTTTGTTTTTCAAAAACTGTGTCCATCATCCTCTGATATGTTGCCCCCGCATTTTTGAGGCCGAAAGGCATGACGAGATAACAATAACATCCATCATTGGTAATGAAGGATGTATGCGGGATATCAGGCTTATGCATCTTAATCTGGTGATAACCAGAAAATGCATCTAAGAAACTCATAAAACTATATCCCACCGCGGAATCTACCAAAACATCTATCCGAGGCAAGGGATAACAATCCTTGGGGCATGCTTTATTGAGTTTAGTGAAATCAACACACATACGCCATTTCCCCCAAGACTTTTTCACCATCACTACATTCGACATCCAGGTGGGGTACTGGATTTCAGAAATGAAATTGGCCTTAAGAAGCTTTGCAACTTCTTCCTTGATAGGCACCGCCAGCTTAGTTGCTACCTCCCTCTTCTTCTGTTGGATTGGCTTGAACTCCGGAGAAACGTTGAGGTGATGGCACGCGACATCTGGATCTATTCCAGGCATGTCTTCCGCCGACCAAGCGAAGATGTCCAAGTTATTCAGTAGGCAGGAGGTTAACTGGAGCTTTTCCTCTCCCGATAGCTCGGCGTTGATGATCAGCTTCTTCCCTTCCCCTTCATCAATGGGGATCTCTTGGGTCTCCTGGGCAGGTTCCAGGTAAGTCCCTTTCCGTTCCGCGCTCTCCTCAGCTTCTTCAGGGAGTTCGGACACCTCTTGGATGTCATTCTGGGCCTTGTGAAGTGGTGCCTCGGTGATCACATTAACTGTCTTCACATAACATTCGCGTGCCACCTTTGGATCGCTCCGGATCCGATACTGACGCCCCTCAGCAGCGAATTTCAAGGCCAAATGGAAAGTAGATACTACCGCTCTGTAAGCATTCAGGATTGGCCTTCCGAAAATTGCGCAGTAGCTACTTGGGGCTTCCACCACTACGAAGTTTATCAACTTCGTTATGCCCCCCAGCGATACCAGAAGCTTCACGCACCCCTCCACTTCCTTCTTTTCTCCTGAGAAGCCATAGAGGGGGCCTTCCGTGGAGAGTAAGGCCTTTCCAGTCTTGAGGGCCTCAAACGTTTGGCGAAAGATGAGATTAACCGAGCTGCCGGTATCGATCAAAATTTTGTGCACCGCGTAATTCTCAATAACCGCCTTTATCACCACCGCGTCATCGAACGGATTTGCATTTGGGGAGAGATCTTCCTGGCCAAACGTAACAACCGTCCTTTCCGGGGCAGAAGTGGAGGCAACTGCCACTTCTTGCTTTGTAACTCTCCCGATGCTAGATTTTCGGGAGGATTCTATCCCTGCCCCACCATGGATGCAATAGATGTTGCCGAGAGAGCCAACATCATTCACCTCTATGCATTCGGCTGCGGGATGTATATCCCCATAACCACCGGCCTCCTCTACATCAGCACACTCCCATGTTACTTCGACTGCCTCCTTCTTCTTCTCAGCTCGCGGTTCAACCGGAGTTTCTTGCCGCATCAACCCCCGAAGCTTTCCCTCTTTCAGGAGTTTTTCTATCAACCACCGGAGGGCCCGGCAATCTTCAGTCTGATGCCCCTCTTCTTTATGATATTCACAATAAAGGTTTGGGCTCCGATTGCGAACTTCTGATTTCAAAGGAGGGGGCCTTTTAAAGTCAGGCCTCTTCTGAAGAATCTGCACGACCTCATTCATGGTGACGTTGAGTGGGGTGAATGAATCTTGTGATTCATCATATCGGATGGATGGGATAGGTGGATATGGTTGTGCGATGTATTGTGGCAGATATACGGGCATGATTTGCGGAACTCCCATGGGTTGAGTGGGTGCGATGGCCAACGGCGGTTTCTGATCTTGAAACCGTTGATGGCCGATGAATGGTTGCTTGGGCTTAAGATTCCTTCCCCTTTGAGCCCGAGGCTCGAAATCAGGCCGAGACGAGTGATTATAACGTTGCTGATGGGTTGATGCAGAATTGAACTGATCGTTGTCGCTGAGCAACTTGGCAACGTAACCTGGATTAGTCTTTTCCCCCCTGATAAATTTGTGATTATAACGTTGCTGATGGGTTGATGCAGAATTGAACTGATCGTTGTCGCTGAGCAACTTGGCAACGTAACCTGGATTAGTCTTTTCCCCCCTGATAAATTTGTTTGCCAGACTAATCATTTCTTGATATGTCTTTGGTTCCCTGATTTGGGCTTCAAACTTCAGCGGCCCCTCCCTAAGGCCATGCATTAGTGCGACCCTATATAACTCCGGATCGACGTTTTGTACCTCCATTATTTCCCTTTGGAAACGATCGACGAAACGGGCCCACGTTTCGTTTTCTTGCTGTCGTATCTCGAATAGGGCTGCCGGACCATTCTTCCTCTTCTTAGAGGTAGAGAATCGAAGCAGAAATTCTCTACGCAACTCCGCAAAGCATCTGATAGATCGAGGATGCAATCCATAGAACCATTCTCTGGCCTGCCCATCAAAGGATGTCACCAGGAGCTTGCACTTTGTTGCATCAGTGATGGTCCTCAGAGCAACAGCAGATTCAAATGCCTGGAGGTGTATTGCTGGATCGGACTCCCCACTATATGCTGACATACGTGGTTCTCGAAAGTTGTTTGGGGCCGGCTCTCCTCGGATTTCGTCGGTGAAGGGAGAACTCTCCTCGGCATCCTCGTACAGAGGGAAAGCAGGGTTATAAGGGATCTCGGCTGCGGTCATTGGCGGACAGGCCGCATGATAGGAGCGGGCAGGTGCTCCAGCCGGATATGATTGGAAGGCGGCGACCTCAGGCGGATAGGGAAAATGAGCGGCCTGAGAGGTCGCCCCTTGAAAGTCAATGACCCGAGCTGGCATACATCGCGCGGCCTCTTGGTAGAAATTCGGCCGGTCCGCGGAACCTTCTTGTGGTGGTCGGGAATGAGCGACTTGCGCGAACGGGTATGGAGGTGGAGGAGGTAAAACAGGAGTGACCGCCTGGTGAGCCGCGGCCTGCTGAGGGGCTAACCGCTCGGTTAGTAGTGTTAGGGACTGAGTGATCGCGTCCAGACGCTGATCGGTCGCCTGCCGAGCCTGGTCGGCCTCTCTCTTTGTCTGCTCCAGAGCTTCCCACAAAGAGTCTTCACTGTGGTCGGATCGGTCTCTTGGAGGGAGTTGGCGGTCTGACATTCTGAACCAAGGATTTCGCTGACAGTCTGCGATCTGAAGGTCGCGTGTTTCTGTTCGATTCAAAAGTGCGCTTACGAAGAAAATTGAAGGCTGCGGACTATCAGTTACTATTTAGTTAGAGAATTCAGACCGCTAGCAGCGGTCGAGGCCAGACTTTGCCCGTCGCGGCAAATGCCACTCCTGCGACGGGCTTTCCTTTGATTGAAAAGAAGCGGTTACAAATGTGAAAGAACAGAAGCCGGCCGGTCGAACAGCTCGCGAGACCTGAAACTCGAGACCGGAGCTCAGACAAGCGAGCTCTTGGATTCGAGTGTGCGTGTCTTGGGAACAGTGCCGCCCCCTATTTATAGGCTTGGGGGCCTGCCCGAATGGGCAGGGATAGAATAACCTCCTGCCCGGGTACAGGAGAAACGGGCAGGCGGTGACGGGATGCACAAAGAAGAAAAAGAAAGAGGCCGCGCGATCTGACGGCCTGCCTTCCCGACCTGTCTTGCTTGCGGCTGAGGACACCGGGGCCAAGTCAATAATGCAGACCGCGCGGTTTGGAGATTGAGGCCGCGGTCTGTCTTCTGGTCATGACTTAGCCGATCTTCAAGAGGTAACTTGGATAGCCTTCGATCTGGAGCCCCGGCCTGTTCTTCGGGGCTGGAACTTCGAGTTTCTATGGGACAACCCGCGCGGCCTTCTGGCTGAGACCGCAGATGAACTTCTTGCCTTGGCTCTTTGATGATCTTATCCTTTTGGGGGCGATTCGGAAATGACACCAGGCCGCCCGGCCTGGCCCCTCCTGAACTGAGAACCGCCGATTCCAGGACCCAGCGGCTTAGCCCAGGAGTCCGAGCGGTCTGATAATGGTTCAAACCGAGAAACGGTTTTCCGGGCAAACACAACTCGTTATTCTCATTAGCTACTACCGTAACGCCACCTTTCTTCGGTACGACTTGTACTGGGCTAACCCAAGTACTATCCGATATCGGGTAGATAATTCCCGCGTCTAATAGTTTGATCACTTCGGCCTTAACGACATCTTTCATGTTAGAGTTTAGCCGCCGTTGAGGCTGGATCGAATTTCGGGAATTATTTCGAGAAAGATTTTATGAGTGCAGAAGGAAGGGTTTATACCCTTAATATCCGAAATTTGTCACGCAATTGCATGGCGGTGCTTTCTTAAGACAATAGCTAACTCAGAAATTTCCGAGTTGCTAAGTTCGGATGAAACGATGACGGGTAGCTTCGACTCTTTTTCTAAAAATAAATACTTAAGGTGAGGGGGAGTTGCTTTAGTTCTAAAACGGGTGGCTCTTCATAAGAAGTTTTGATTTTCAATTTTTCTCAAAATAGTGGTTCGGGTGGTGTGAAACGAGTGACTTCTTCTTCTTCCAGACAAAAGAGCTCGGCGAGCTCGGACTCGTGACTCGAGGTGGAGACTAACTCGGGAGGTGAATCGAATTCCCAACACTCTTCCAGGTAAAAACACGAATCGTCGTTTTCTAATGTGTTCCGCATCGAGGAATTTATGACGAAAGAAACTTCATCATCTCCAACCCGTAGGAGGAGCTTTCCGTTACTTACGTCAATAATGGTGCGGGAGGTGGCAAGGAAGGGGCGGCCAAGTATGAGGGGTACTTCGACATCCTCTTCGATGTCAAGAATGACAAAGTCCACCGGGAAGATGAACTTGTCGACCTTGACGAGCACGTCCTCCACTATTCCTACCGGATATTTTAAAGAGCGATCCGCTCATTGAATACTCATTCGAGTGGGGCTTGGATTTCCTAAACCTAGCTTCTTAAATAGTGAAAAAGGCATGAGATTGATACTTGCTCCCAGATCCGCTAAAGCGTGTTTTACTAACGAATTGCCAAATAAACACGGGATGGAGAACCGTCCCGGGTCATTCACTTTTCTAGGCAATTTGTTGAGTACAACCGCGGAGCATTCTGCGTTCAAAGAAATATGCGAAATATCTTCTAATTTTTTCTTATTGGAGAGCAACTCCTTAAGATATTTCGCATATTTAGGTATTTGAGAGATAGCCTCGCAGAAGGGTACATTAATGTGAATTTGCTTTAAAATATCTAAAAACTTTTTATAATTCTTTTCGGCGCTCTCGCTTTTAAACTTAGATGGATACGGAATATTAGAAGTAGAAGCGCGCGGAGCTAACGTAGCAGGTAAATTCGAAGATAAAATAGGAGGAGGAGGGGAGGAAGTTACCATGGGTTCGTCCTATTTTGAAACCACCTCCTTCCCGCTTCGGAGTGTAATCGCGTTTGCGCTCTCCCTTGGGTTTGGCTCCGTGTTTCCTGGAAGGGCTCCTTGCTGGCGCTCGGAGATTATCTTTGCTAGCTGGCCCACTTGGTTCTCTAAATTTTTGATCGATCCGGTGAGGTTCCGGATGTTCGCTTCATTTGTAGCAACATATTTTGCAAAAACCTCTTCAAGCGGAGAGGGCTTTTGCTGTTGCGGTGGAAAACCAGGTGGATTAAAATTTGGAGGGGGAGTTAAATTAAGAAGTTGATTTGGAGGTTGATTTGAATTTAAGGGACGCTGAGCATTTCCTTGATTGCTCCATGAGAAATTCGGATGATTCCTATAACCCGCATTGTAGGTGTTATTATACCGAGCGGTGTTCGGGTTATAGGAAGGCCGAGGTGGATTTCCCATGTAATAAACTTGCTCTTCAATTAAAACATTATTAGCCCAAGGAGGAGTGGCGGAGGAAGCAGACATCTCCGCCACTTGCTTTGTTAAGCGCTCAACTTGTAAAGCCAAATTCGCGTTTGCGTCTATTTCAAAAATTCCGGCCGGCTTATTGGGCCGCGCTCGGGGCATGTTCCATTGGTACGCATTTGTGGCCATCTCTTCGAAAAGCTCTTGAGCGGCGACCGGGGTTTTATTATTTAATGTCCCCCCGGCGGCCGCATCAATCATTTGCCTCGTTTGGAGATTTAAGCCATTATAAATATTTGCACTTGTTGCCAAGTGGCAAGTGCGTGGTGAGGGCATCGACGCAAAAGCTCCTTGAAGCGCTCTCATGTGTCATAAAGAGTCTCAGAGTCGATTTGCATGAATGACGCAATATCCATGCGCAATTTAGCGGTCTTTGAAGGTGGGAAATATTTATTGAGAAATTTTCCCGCCATTTCGGCCCATGTAGTGATGGATCCCCTAGGTAGGGAGCTCAGCCACTGCTTGGCCTTAGACCGCAAAGAAAAAGGAAAAAGACGTAATCGAATGGCGTCATCGGTGACGCCATTGATCTTAAAAGTGTCGCAAATTTCAAGAAAGTAAGAAATATGTGAATTTGGATCCTCGTACGGTTGACCATCAAAGCTCACTGATTGTTGCACCATTTGTATGATGCTGGACTTGATCTCAAAATTATTGTTCGCCACCGTGGGGCGAACAATACTTGATTGTGTGCCTTCCAAATTCGGCCGCGCATAATAGGACATGGTCCGTTGCGCGTCCTCATCAGGATTTGGCTCATTAAGATTAGGAGGATTAAGATGATTATGATCCATATTCGCTGTGTTAGTGTCCCCGATCGACTCTTCGGATTCTACTTGATTTCCCTGGTCACGAGAACGGCGGTGCTTCAAAAGGGTTCGCTCGATCTCCGGATCAAAAGGAAGAATCGAAGTGCTACCTCGGGTCATACACTAAAAAGAGAAGAAAGGGAGAATAAAAACTAAATTTCTTTTTTCTTTTTGAAATTTAGAAAAAGCAAAATAAAATAAAAAGAAGCATGATAAAATTAATAGCTATCCTCTTTTCAAAATATCTACGCAAAGTCCCCGACAACGGCGCCAAAAACTTGATATAAATTGTGCGGTTTTGAAATTTAGTGAAGGTTTGAGATTTTTTCCAAACTATTTCCGATAAAGGCAAGTGTACCTTATCGTCTATAGTATAGGATATTAAGAAATACCAAGATCGTATTCCACGGGGCGCGTTGATTACTTCTACTTTGAGGAAAGTCGCTATTATCTTATCTAACGATACTTTGGGGTTTTAATTACTTGGCTAGAAAAAGAGGAATTGCAAGCTAAATTTAGACTTTAGATGATGATAAAAGAAGCTAGTACTCAATCAAAAGTCACCTTGGAGTGAGAATAGACAAGTGAAAAGAAATTAAATCTAATTCCGTTTAAATTGAACTACTTGATCGTGGAGGTTCCCGAAGCTCGAACATGCCTCTCTCGAGGTTAATGCCCAACTAAGTTTAGGAAAAATCAACCGGACTCTCGTCCTATAATCGATTACCTAAAACTTGCTTTACGAAGTGAACCCCGCTATTGGATTTGACTCCAATCCGGGAGATTTGCGTCATTCTCTCCCGAGGGGTGCGTGCAATTCTCTTTACTCTTGAGTGATCGATTCATACTTTGAGCCTCTCGGCTAACTAAGTATGAAAACATAAGCGAAAACCATATATCGAAAATATGGCCTCACTAATTAAAAATCAAGGGTAATTCAAGTGTTTATAAAAACGGAAAAAGAAAACTTTAGAAAATCATAACTTGTCTAACTCATCCTCGGATCATTTTGATCGAGTACTAATGAGGATTAGTTAATCATGGTGGAGGGGGAAGAGAAAGAAAAATAAAAATGCATAATAAGAAAATTTAACTAAGTAAGGAGGAGACAAAATCAAGAGAACAAACTAATTTTTATTTAAATGAAAACTATTACAAGTCTTAAGAGAAGAGATTGCAAGCTAGGAAAAACAAAGTTACAAGCTTAAACTAAACTATTGCGTTGAAAGAAAGCTAGTACATTGCATGAGAAAAGAAAGAGAGCATGAAAGTAAAGACACATGAACATGAACATGAAAGTGAAAAATACTCAGGATTGGCTCCAGCAGCACCTCCCCTACTCCAAAATTCTGAACCCTGGACTCAAGGAGAACCTCTGAATTTATAGGAAAAAAATTCAGATTACACGCCCTCAGTCACGGGCGTGACCAAGGGCGTGACTGCACTATTCACATCGGATACGACAGCGGCGTGGGCTTTCTGGACGGCGCGGCGAAAAGTGACATGTCACGGGCGTGACATGTTGGGTCACGACCGTGACTTTGGACGGCTTCATTTAATGCAGCGTGGGCTGTTAACGGCGTGGCGGCAAAGCAGGGATCACGCGGGCAAGTCACGGCCGTGACATGTGGGTCACGGGCGTGACTTAGGTTGACTTCTCGACAACATCTCCACGTCTCGTCAGCAGCCAGCTGGGAAGATTCTAATATTACACGCCCCTAGTCACGGGCGTGACACTGGGTCACGGGCGTGACCGAGGGCGTGACTCGCTGTGGACTAGCTCAAATGGCGCGGCATCGACTCTGGACTGATCTTTAGGTTACACGCCCTTGGTCACGGGCGTGACCGAGGGCGTGTACTTGTCAATTTCTCCAATTTGTCCCAAAATTCTGCAAAAATTGAAATTAGGCTAAATTAGAAACAGAATTTCAAAATAAACACTTATGACCTAGAAATGACATAAAAAGGAAAATACAAATTAAATATTTACAAAATTTTCTATTAAAAAGTTATGAAAATACTACATATCAGACTAATCTTGCCGGGACACTCTCCACACGTGAATCTCAGTCTCCACGGGATAGCCAGCCGACCACAAAGACCAATCGCGCCTTCGCACAACGCTAGGCATCACAAGCCCCATAATCCGCACATTATTTCCCCACCCAAAACTCAACATTCGTTACCACACGAAGCTACAAGGGCATCACAACGACGAGTTCGCCGTAATCGGATTTCTAACAAAACCCCTAATATGCGCGTCATTCAACATCACCGAATCGGACCAACGGTCGCAAATCCGGCTTCACCCACAATGCCTAATCCGCTAACGTAGCGGATCTCTAGTGCAAATCATGTCGGGGACGGACTCAATTAACCCGATGGTTCCTTTTGAACCAAGGCGACCCGGATCCCTCTCACTCGACGGATCCGGTGCCAAAAATGCAGAAAATAAGGGATGTCATGCACACATCCTAAAGACCGGGAGGAGAAATGTCGTTACCTTTTGAGATCTCCTCCTAGCCATGAGAAGCTTGCAAACAAACGGTGGAGAAGAAGCGCCTCGACGCCCTCTACGCGTTGCCGGTCTCGGATCGGCGAACGGAGCTCCGAAGCTCCAACAATGGCGGATCTCCCCTCTTCTTCCTCCTTGCCCCCTTCTCCTTTCTCCAACTTAAGAGAGAGAATAGACTTGAAAATATGAGGGAATAACCCCTCATCCAAGCCCTAAAGCCCCCCAGCGAAACATCACAGCCGTTGGATCAAATCCAAATGTTTTTGATCGGTCGGATCGTCATCTCCGCACCTTTTCGCGGAGCAGAATAAACAGGGCGCACGAGCAGTGGCGCACGGTCAGTGGTCGTGCGCAAAGACTTCCCCTGATCATGCGCACTATCCGCAACAGAACTCCGTCAATCCTCGAATTAACGCACGATCATTGGCGCACGACCACCGATCGTGCGCGAAGAGGCCAGTGACCGTGCGCGAAGGACCTGCTATGGAATTTTTGGCCTACCCCGAGCGCAATGCTACCACTCCGCCTACCTCGCTGAGCTACGATTTTTGGGGTGTTACAACTCCACCCCCCTTAAAAGAATTTCGTCCTCGAAATTTCAGAATTTAAACAGGAAATTCATAATGCATACCTGGAGCAAAAAGTTCTGGGAAATCCTCCCGCATCGCTTGCTCACGCTCCCAAGAGAATTCGTCTCGCCCGCAGTTGTCCCATCGCACCTTTACAAGCTTGACTTCCTTGTTACGCAGCTGCCGGACTTCTGAATCCTCCACGCAAACCGTGCGAACCCTCGCCCCCAAATCCTCCATCACCGGCACCGCCGCCGCTTCGACCACGACGCTCAGCTCCACCAAAGATCTCCTCAGCACCGAGACATGGAAAACATCATGTAATCCACTCAGCTCTGTGGACAACGCCAAACGATAGGCCGCTTCGCCTATACGTTCCGTAACCTCAAACGGACCCAAATATCGCGGACTCAACTTCATGAGTCGCCGCACCCGCAAAACACCCTTGAACGGCTTGATCTTCAAGTAGACCATGTCGCCCACTGCAAACTCCACGTTTCTGTGGCGCGCATTAAAATACTTCGCTTGACGATCCTGAGCAACCATCATGTGCTCCTGAATCGTCCGCACAATCTCGCAAGCATCTTCCACCACTTGCTTTCCCAAAAGCTTTGTGTCTCCCACCTCTGCCCAAGACATCGGCGTTCGACACTTCCTTCCATACAAAGCTTCGTATGGCGCCATCTTGATACTCTCCTGGAAGCTATTATTATAGGCGAACTTCACCATGAAAAGGTGGTCTTCCCAACCTTTGCCAAAGTCGAGAGCACACATCCTCAACATGTCCTCCAACGTACGGTTCGTTCGCTCCGTATGACCATCGGTCTGCGGATGGAACGCGGTACTAAACTTGAGCTTTGTGCCTAGACTTTTCTGCACTAATCTCCAGTCCTTCGAAGTGAACCGCCCATCGCGATCACTAACGATGCTCTCGGCTGCACTGGAGGGAACCGCGAAGCACTTGACTCCGCTGCTTTCCCCTTCTCTGCAACACTAGGACCGGAACGCACCGATTGTTCCTTCCTCGGCTACTGCTCAGTTCCGCCCTCGGTACAAAACCGACTAATGTGACCCACCTTGCCGCACTTGTAACAAGTAAACGGACCTTTGGAGCGGAAAACTCCCGAAGGTGCGCCAACTTCTCTCCCCAGGCCTACTAGGACGGGGCTTCTTCTTCCATCGGCTGCCCTCGGACTTCCACTGAGACTGAGACTGAGAAGGCTTTCCTTCTCCCTACTTTGCCGCAAAACCCTTTCGCCACTGGGTTCGCTCCATGTCGCTCTCCAATGTGCGAGCGGCTTCGACCAACTCATTAAATCCTGCATTCTTCAAGGCTATGAGTGGCTGCCTTAAATTTTCCCTCAACCCTTGATAGAAGAGATTATCTCTCTCTTCATCATCTGCCATAGTCGTTCCCGCATAACGACCCAACCGAGTGAACTCTTGCAGATATTCATCCACTGTCTTCTCACGCTGCACCAAATGCAAAAACTATCGCTGTAGTGCTAACCTTGTCAAGGCCGGAATATAACGCTTGAGGAAAGCGTTCCCGAACTCCTCCATGGACGGAACACGCCCAACAAAATGGCGACCGTTATGGTTCACCTACCACAACTTCGCATCGCCCTCTAACATGAAACTCGCATAGTGAGATTGCCTCTCCTCTGGGGTCTCAGCTGCCTTCAAGAGTTCCTGGATCCTCGAAAGCCAATCCTCGGCATCCGTTGGAGTGCCAACTCCCTTGAATGTCGGAGGGTGGAAACTCAAGAAGTACTTCATGAATCGATCACCCATCGGAATAGCTCTCTCCGCTAAAGGCTCTACTTGCCTCACTTCGACATCCGGTGTATCCGGCGTAGCCGCCGGAGTGACAGGAGTTGCAACTTGCACCATCGGCGTAGGAACCCGTGGCATCGCTCCAGCTTGAGCCGCTACCATTGCTTCCGCTAGCATGCGACAGAAATCAGCCGGGGACATGCCCACATTCATGAGGCCCAGAGCAGTAGCGCTGCTCCCCGAAGGCTCCTCTTGCCTCCTCGACGTCCCCCCATCGTCGCCAACATCCTAGCAAAATCAAGGAAAATAAAAGCTCATCAAGCTCTAATCGCAAGACTCGAACACAGGGATACTCATGATCCCGCACAATACTCCTATGTGGACAATCTCTTACGCGATCCAAATACACTAGACCTCGCAAGAATACTCAAACCTATCTCTGATACCAAATTATAACACCTCCCTTGTAATGACCATATAATATGGGTCCGGCCAGGACCCCACAGCATATAACCGCCACAGCTTTAGTATTAAAAGATGATATTAACTACCCAATCTCAAAACTCAGACAACACAGCGGAAACAAACTAAAACCACAGAGATTGTCCACAATACATAGGAGTCCAACTGCCTTAAGTCCTTACAAAACCAAAGTCCAAATCATCACACATTCAATACTAATAAGACAACCCAACCAAAGGGGAAAGATAGTTTTTCCTAAACTTCCTCGGCATGCAAGCCGGATATAACAAAGTACGATGAAAGTAATGCTAGAAAACAAACTAAGCACTTCATGAGGCTTTAGGCCTTTTGGCCGGCGCGCTGTGTCCAGCCTGCGATTCATGCCCTGCAACCAAATCACAAAGAGCGGTAAACGAGGGTCAGCTATGGCTGACCACAAATGGTGTAACAACATCCCTCCTCCCAGCCGTCCTAGCAGACCCCGGGGAACTACTTCACCCTACAAGTCAGCACTTTGTATGCAAATGTACATAAAGAAAAGCAACATAAATACAGGCATGAGTGTCACAAACATCATCCACGTTTCTTTGTTGAGCAGGTAATAAAAGGGGCCTAACAATGCAAAATGAATGCAAACCCGGGTTTCACCCAAGGCACCCTAAAGCGTATGAATCTAACACATCATCATACATCATCATCACATCACCAATACAAGGGTACTCATTATTTCCCCACAAGGGCATCGTAGCCCCAAAGCCAAGAGCTCTCGCCGAGACCCACCTCGCCTGGCTCACCACGCCATCGGGCTTGTCTAACAGCTCACATGCTCAGGCCACCAACAACACACAAAGACCGATACTAAGAATTCTGGCTTAAACAAAACGTCCCAAGGCCCTGGACTTACCCTCGGGACAACGTCCACCGATTGCCTCGCCTGGCGACTGTTATCGGACTCATCCGTAGCACAGACATTCTCGTCAGTCAACACCGAAGGGACTAATCTTGCCGGGACACTCTCCACACGTGAATCTCAGTCTCCACGGGATAGCCAGCCGACCACAAAGACCAATCGCGCCTTCGCACAACGCTAGGCATCACAAGCCCCATAATCCGCACATTATTTCCCCACCCAAAACTCAACATTCGTTACCACACGAAGCTACAAGGGCATCACAATGACGAGTTCGCCGTAATCGGATTTCTAACAAAACCCCTAATATGCGCGTCATTCAACATCACCGAATCGGACCAACAGTCGCAAATCCGGCTTCACCCACAATGCCTAATCCGCTAACGTAGCGGATCTCTAGTGCAAATCATGTCGGGGATGGACTCAATCAACCAGATGGTTCCTTTTGAACCAAGGCGACCCGGATTCCTCTCACTCGACGGATCCGGTGCCAAAAATGCAGAAAATAAGGGATGCCATGCACGCATCCTAAAGACCAGGAGGAGAAATGTCGTTACCTTTTGAGATCTCCTCCTAGCCATGAGAAGCTTGCAAACAAACGGTGGAGAAGAAGCGCCTCGACGCCCTCTACGCGTTGCCGGTCTCGGATCGGCGAACGGAGCTCCGAAGCTCCAACAATGGCGGATCTCCCCTCTTCTTCCTCCTTGCCCCCTTCTCCTTTCTCCAACTTAAGAGAGAGAATAGACTTGAAAATATGAGGGAATAACCCCTCATCCAAGCCCTAAAGCCCCCCAGCGAAACATCACAGCCGTTGGATCAAATCCAAATGTTTTTGATCGGTCGGATCGTCATCTCCGCACCTTTTCGCGGAGCAGAATAAACAGGGCGCACGAGCAGTGGCGCACGGTCAGTGGTCGTGCGCAAAGACTTCCCCTGATCGTGCGCACTATCCGCAACAGAACTTCGTCAATCCTCGAATTAACGCACGATCATTGGCGCACGACCACCGGTCGTGCGCGAAGAGGCCAGTGACCGTGCGCGAAGGACCTGCTATGGAATTTTCGGCCTACCCCGAGCGCAACGCTACCACTCCGCCTACCTCGCTGAGCTACAATTTTTGGGGTGTTACACTACCGCCAGCGCTATCGCTAACGCCAGGCGCTATCTCAAGTTCGTGCACAGAGCCACGCAGCCGACGGTTTCGTAACCGCTCAACACGACCGCTACCGCAGGCGCTAGCGCTAAGATCTATAAAACGATGCGTTCTCTCTCGTTTGGGCAAGAACTTCTAGAGACATTACTTGTGCTCAAACTCTCGTGCTGCTACTCTGCCGAAACATCATCTCCCACTCAAAGCCAAAGAAGAAATTTTGGAGAAGGAAGCCATCACGCTGCATCCGAAGAACGATCGCTTCGACCTCGCTTGTGCTTCAGCGATCCTTCATCCTCATCTCCAGAAATCTCAAGAGGGAGTTTGCTTGTTATTTACTTCACTTCTTTATTTGTATCTTGTAGTGAAATCGCCTTGTTTTGGCGACTAGGTCCTTGCGCGGCTTAGGGGGAATTCGCCGCGTGAGTTGGCGACTAGGTCTTGGGGATTAGATCTAGGGGGTGCTCGAGGCCATATCCGAGTTTGGATTGGCTAGAGCGGCTTGAGGCTTTATCCGGGGAAGGATAGGCTAAAGCCAACCGGTTTGTGGGGATACAAGTCGGTATAGAAAAGGAAAAGAAATTCACTTTTGTACGCCTCCGATTTCTAGCGATATTGAAATCAAATTTTGTAAACACCCTTTTTATATAATGGAATCATGATTATATTTGTGTTTATTTGATTTCTCTCAATTGGCGTAAAATTTCATTATTGCAAAATTGTTATTACTAAATTGTCATCTTATTTCCTATTAATCAAAAACAACTTAGTAATTTTCTTGAAAATTATAAAAAGAATTTTATTCCCTTATTCACCCCCCTCTCTAAGGGCGCCGTAAGATCCAACATCAGGTAGTGTTTCTCTGCTCCTAGAAGCTCTCAACAAAATGGGGTAGCTGAAAGGAAAAATATAACACTAATTGAATCAGCAACTACATTGCTTGCTGATGCTCATTTGTCACTCTCCTTTTGGGCAGAGGCAGTGAACACAGCAAATTATGTGTTGAATAGAAGCCTAATACATAAACTTAAAGGTAAGACTCCCTATGAACTACTCAAGAATAAAAAGCCTAAGGTTAGCTATTTTAAGATTTTTGGTTGTAAATGCTATGTGCATAACAATGATAAGAAATATCTAAGGAAGTTTGAAGCTAAGGCAGCTGAAGGCATATTCCTTGGATACTCTCTATCTAGTAAGGCATATAGAGTCTACAACAAATCTACTCTTAAAATAGAGGAGTCCATGCATGTTTCTTTTGATGAAACTAACATGTTAAATGAGGAGAGGAATACCACCTCTACCATAAATACTTTGCAGGTATCAGATCTATGTGGAGAGCTAAGTGAGCTAAATCTAGAGAAAAGAGATTCTTTACTTCCAATAACTCAAACACTTGAAGATAGTGAAGAAGAAGATCATCCAGAAGATCTTGCTGACAAGTCAACTCAAGTGACAGCTGATCAAATTCCCCAAGAAGATATCATTGCTGAACCAACTCCAACTGTTGACCACTTCACAGTTAGAGATCATCCAATATCACAAGTAATTGGAGATATTTCAGCAGGTGTTCAAACAAGGCATCAACTACACCAAAATCAGATGCATACTTGTTTTCTATCACAAGTTGAACCTCAAACTATAACAGATGCAGAACAAGATCCAAATTGGATTCTTGCAATGCAAGAGGAGCTCAACCAATTTGAAAGGAACAAGGTTTGGGATTTGGATCCAAGACCAAAGGGCCATCCAGTCATTGGCACTAAATGGGTCTTCAGGAACAAGCTAGATGAACAAGGCAATATTGTGAGAAATAAAGCAAGACTGGTAGCTCAAGGATATTCACAGGAAGAAGGGATTGATTATGATCAGACCATTGCTCCTATTGCAAGACTTGAAGCAATCAGAATCTTTCTTGCATTTCCTGCATATAAAAAGTTCAAAGTATATCAAATGGATGTGAAGAGTGCATTCTTAAATGGAGAAATCAAAGAAGAAGACTATGTGGAACAACCACCAGGTTTCATCTCTCCAACTCAACCCTCTTTTGTATTTAAGCTTAAGAAAGCTCTTTATGGCCTCAAACAAGCTCCTAGAGCATGGTATGAGACTTTAGCTAGTTTTCTTTTGGAAAACAATTTCTGTAGAGGCATAGTAGATAAAACCCAATTTTTCAAGATACATAAAAATCAAACTTTGCTAGTTCAAATATATGTAGATGACATTATTTTTGGCTCTACTAATTCAAATTTGTGCAAAAGATTTTCTAATCTAATGCAATCTAAATTTGAAATGAGTAGTATGGGTGAGTTATCATACTTCATTGGTCTTCAAGTGAAGCAAACTCCAAATGGAATCTTCATATCCCAATCTAAGTATGCTAAGGAATTAGTGAAAAGATTTGGTATGTCTGATTCCTCCACCATGAAAACACCCATGCCCTCAAATGTTGTTGTTGATAATGATGAATCAGGGAAACCTGTTGTTTCAAAAGTATATAGAGCAATTGTTGGCTCACTACTTTATTTAACAGCTAGTAGGCCTGACATAATGTTTGCTACCTGTATTTGTGCTAGGTTTCAAGTTAACCCCAAAGAATCTCACTTAATTTTATTAAAAAGGATTTTGAGATATAAAGGGTTGCCCTAATTTAGGACTTTGGTATCCAACAACATCTGAATTTGAATTAACTGGATTCTCAGATTCAGATTATGATGGATGCAGAGTAGACAGGAAAAGCACATCAGGAACTTGTCAGTTTCTTGGTGATAGGCTTGTATCTTGGTTTTGTAAGAAGCAGACATTTGTGTCCACATCAACAGCTGAAGATGAATATATGGCTGCTGGCAGTTGCTGCTCACAGATGTTGTGGATACAAAATCAGCTTCTAGACTATGGTGCTAACTTAAATAATTCAACTATATTTTGTGACAACACTAGTGCAATATCTATAGCACAAAATCCAGTTCTCCATAGTAGGACTAAACACATAGAAATTAGGCACCACTTCCTTAGGGATAATGTGGATAAAAATAAAATTTGCCTACAATTTATTTCTATTGATTTACAAAGAGCTGACATTTTCACCAAGCCCTTGGATGAAAAGAAGCATATCTTCTTTATAAATCAAATAGGAATGATAGATGGAGATTCAATCTGTTAAAAATAAAAATATCTATTTATCCCCTCAATTCGTCGAACGGAGGACGACGAATTTGAATCATTTGTCGAACGATGGTCGACGAAACCTTCTAACTTCAGAATCGATAAAGAAAATTTCACCTGTCGAACGGTGGTCGACGAAAAAGATATTTTTGTCGAACACTGTATGACGGAGACCTAAAGTCTTTTCGACTTCTGCTTTTCATTAGGTTTTTGCCGAACCTCGCTCCACAAATGCGCCCCCTTCTCCGGTCTATATAATCTCTATTTTATTTCTTAATAGATTGCGCCTATAGAAATCGTTTCCCTCCAGTTCCTCTCTGTACTTGATATTTCTCTCTTGCAGGTACTAATGGCGATTTCTCAAGCAGCGCTCTACTCGATGAAGTTCGATGCCGGGTTTGACATTGATATGGAATCTTTCGCACAATTCGACCAAGTCTTCAAAGATATTCTTCAACTTTTTGAAGAGCAACAGTTGAAGAAGTTCACAAGCACGAGGATAAAGCTGTTGGATCGGCAGGCGCCCTTAGAGGGGGGTGAATAAGGGTTTTAAAAACTTGTAATATATTTTGAATAACTTTGAAAAAGCTTTGATTTTAAACTAGAGAAGATCATGACAAATCAAGTGAAGTAAAAGTAAAGACATGATTTTATTAACTTGAGAAGCATGATTACAAAACTTGATCTCTTATCGAAGCTAGAAATCAAAGCTAATAGAAAGACTCTTTTTGTTTTCTATACCGACTCGTATCCCCACGAACCGGTTGGCTTTAGCCGATCCTTCCCCGGATAAGGCCTCAAGCCGCTCTAGCCAACCCTTCCCCGGATATAGCCTCGAGCACCCCCTAGACCTACACTCGAGACCTAGTCGCCAACACGAGGCGAATTTCAGCCTTAAGTCCTACCCAGACCTAGTCGCCAACACGAGGCGAATTTCACTAAACGATTACAGAAAAGATATGAAATGAAAAGACAATAATGTAAAACTCCCTCTATGTGGATCACTTGGAGAAGTAGACGAAGACGCAGAGTATGATCGTAGTCGATGCGGTCTTTCGTCACGATGATGATGCGTGTTGAAATCTTCTCCACGGATCTCCTTTAGTCTTTATGGATTTGTGGGAGTATCTCTCTGCAACTTCCTCTCTATGTTGTGGCACGAAGCTCTGGAATTCTGGATCTCTAGAGGCTTAGGAAGTCGGAGCCAAGATGTTCTTTTTATAGACTTAGCGCTAGCGCCTGCGCTATCGCTACCGCTGGCGCTATCCCAAATTAGGACATATTTTGCGTGGCAGAATCTTCAATCTGAGGAAACAATTCCTCCTTGCCAACTGTGTGCGTCGCTACCGCCTGCGCTATCGGCTACCTCCAGGCATTATCTCCTTCCATATGTGCTCCCGGAATTGCGCTATCATCGCTAGCGCTTGGCGCTAAGTGCTACCGCCGGCACTAGTGGGAGTACTGTCTTCTGTTTTCATTCGTCGGGAGTTCTCAAGAACATTCGACGAATTAACTTAGCCGCACAATTTCCTTCACAAGTCTGCCTTTTTGACTTCTGTCTGCGTTCGTCGATATTCGTCGGGAGTTCACGAGAACATTCGACGAATAGACTTAGCTGCTAACAGTTCATCGAACGACAGCTAGCGCCTGCGCTAGTGCTACCGCCAGCGCTAGTGGAAGATATGGATTTGATGGCTCAACTTTGGGGGCAACCTTCTTATGTAATCCTTGAGTCATGTGGACTTTGTTATCCTGCACACTTAAACACACAAGATCAAATACACATAGGTTTTGTTATTCTCAAACCTAGGAGATGCGGAAGACCATGTTCCAACAAACTCCCCCTTTTGATAATAACAAAACCATTAATGATAAATCAGAGCATTAATATATATAAGCATGAAGAAACATACTTGTGTGTATAAGAGTGATGACTTAGGATAATGAACGATTTTAGCATTTAGAATTGCTCCCCCTAAATACATGCTCCCCCTAAGTGAATGCTCTCCTAATATGTAAGCTATCATCTTAATTAAGCATTATAGTTTGATAGTAGATTAATATTTATCATGTTAGTTCTCCCCCTTTTGTTATTAGCAAAAGCGGGTAAGGAGACACCACTTAAAAGTTGATAATTAGATAAGAGCATGATCGAGCTAGTAGAGAAGGAAATGATAAGGAGTTTTAGAATACTTTTTATTGAAATAGATCAGAGTTTTGAGTATTACAACAATTTCATAAATTAGAGTTTGTAGCATAAACAAATGTAATGATTTCCAAGTAACTAAACTACCCAGACAATATGTCTACACCCTAGCCCCGTACTAAGTGACGGATGGGCATGAGGAGCTGCATACATGCCGTTGGTTGGGGTGTTAGTCCCATGTGCAAACACTAGACACAACGCAACCTAGCACTCTTTCCCCCCAGTGCCTCGCAAGGCCCCACTGGAACCCTCCCCGGTTAAGGACAAGACATGACTAGAGATAAAGGTTATCTAATGTCTACAACCCTACGCCCCCGCTATGGTGAGAAATGAAGTCATGGATAATAATTATTGGAAACATTTAAGCATTTTAAATCTAATGACATAGCCTATGGATTTATATTTTTATTTGAATTTATGAAAACACTCACATAGCTATTTTGAAATCCATTAATAAATCAGAGTTTTAGCGTAATAACATTTAATCAGAGTTTTATAGCAAAAAGATTCATGTTAAAAGCAACCAATATAAAGTTTTCCAAGCAAGTCTACCATTTGTTGCAAGAAAAGAATTTGAAGATACAAGTGATGATGCACACAAAATGAAAGACTTTAAATAGGCATGAAAGCGCAAGGTAAAACAATTATATGGTGATGATGCGGAAGACTTATAGAAATACAAGAAACATCTTATTGTAATGATGATCCATAAAAAGATATATGAGTTAAATTTCATAAAGAAGATGTTTTTATAAATCATTGTTCAATTAAAATCTTCAATAATGTAACCAAGCATGAAATAATGTTATCAAAAAGATTACTACAATATTGTTCCTTTAATTCACAATTTCAAGACATACCAAACATTGTAGAAAGCATGCTAGGTTATCTAGTGCATTTTATAAGTGAAGAGTAGTATATGATTAGCATTAGGATCCAATACTCATGAGAAGAAGTGTTATGGAAGATAATGATGTGCACATAAGTGTATTTTTGAGTAGAGTAAACACATGTTTTAATAAAAAATACAAGTAATATGTAAAGTAAGAGCACAATAAAACACAAATAATTTTACTTCCACAAACTTCAATGCACAAAAAAAAATGTACAACTACCAAGGTGCTTTGCACACACAATGCTCATTAAGACTTATCAGGGTGCAAAGTAGTGATTGGGGGATCACATAATTTTATTCTTCAATATTGATTTTTTATTGTGATCCGGTGTACTTAAGAATAAGTGGTGTTTATTTTGAAAGAAAGTTATGGTTTGCACAAGATACCTTACTATTCTTTCCAAGGTGTTCAACCTCACAACGCTTATTAAGACTTATCAGGAGGTTCAAGTAGTGCTTGGTGGAGTTATCTTTGTCACTTTATTTTATGATTTTGTTTTGTACAAAGTTCTCTGAATACACTTGTTTTACAAACCAATATAATTTATAAGAAAGATAATCACTTTTCTTAACTTTTAAAAGTGCAAATAAAGGAGTGTAGGTAAGATACTTGTGCAATTTTAATTCATTGTACTATTACAAAACATACACAAGCATTCTTAGATTAAACACATAAGTAGACAATGCCAAAATAAGTGAGTGAATAGCGATCATTATCAAACATAAAACATTACTCATACTTAGAGGCATGCTACGCATAGTTCTACACAACTTTTTCAATATAATTGATGCACATATTAATAGATATATCAAAGCATGATGAAAGCAATGTTCAAAGTAGTTTGAAAAGATAAATTGCAACATAGAAGTTCTAAATAATAGATTAAATCATGCTTGATTTTCTCAATAAAGTACATACAGTATTTTTGATATTTTTGCGAAATAATTTTAATTTAAAGTATGAACTCTTATAATCTGATCTTGGACTTCCCGAGGACTACCCTGTGAGAGGTTCGCTCGGTACTAGGTGATGTGATGGGATGATAGCCCAAATCACCCTTTCGCAAGATACAAGTAAAAAGTTAAGTTCAAAATAATAATTTTTGATATATTTTTGTAATTGATTTTTGCTTCTGAAAAGTAGAATTTAAACAAATGACAAAAAACACAAAGGCAAAACATATAATTTTTTTGTAATTTAGCTTTTGTATTTTTGTATTTGATTTTTCAAAAATGTAATAAAAGCAAACATGCAGAAATGAATAGTACACATAGATTAATATATTTTTACGGATTTTTCAAAATTTTAAAAATACAGAAAAACACATAGGTGCACTAGCATCGGCTTTAGCGCTGGCGCGGGAAACAGTACCCGATTTTTGATGATATTGAAATTTTTAATTGTTGATCTTGATTAAGTGTCATAATAGTAGTTTCATGCTGAAATTTCTGATTTTTAGGAAATGTCTAGATAGTGCAAATTTCATGAAACATTAGCGATTTTGTATATGACTTTACCAACTAAACTTTGCATGAGATGACATTAATGAACAAATCAATATGCATGATTTTAGTGATTAACCATAATGTTCATGCACAGGAATATCTTGAATAAGCCCTAAATGAGAATACCCAGCATGTATGTCTTGGTAAACATATAAAGCCTAACATAGACACAAATATTCTTTAGTCGACAATGTTAGTATGATAAGTTTGAGATTAATGTTATACCAAGGTTTGTTGATACAATGTTGCATGTATGTAACAATAGAGATTCAAGTTTTAGACATAGAATAACGTGATGATTCTAATTTATTTATCATATGGATATAGAGTTGATTCTATGGTCTATGCAAAACATAATAGATTCATATAGTAATCATGATCACAGACTGTATGTTTCGAAGGAATAAAATCTTTTGTAGTTATATTTGATGTTTGACTTAGAAGATCATATGATTTTGCATGACTATTATATATGATCATTAATATTAATTCATAGTGATTAAGAGCTCGTAATTAATTATTCATGATAATGTACATGAGGAATTTTTAAAGAAAATTCATATTCAACCTTTTCAAATTATTAGATAGAAACGTTGTAAGGTGAATAGTGAATATGAGAAAATATGTTTATTTTGAAGAGTTTTGTAAATTTTCTCTTTGGTTTTTGAATATTGAACAAATACATATATTTTTGTTGATTTTTCAGAATTTTAAATTTATAGAAAATCAGAGACTCGAGCTAGCGTCGGCGTTAGGTCCTAGCGCCTGCGTTAGCTCACAGAGAGTGCTTATTTTGATCGTATAGCCTTGATTTTCTTCGATTTTGCTTCCGATTTTTCTTAATTATGTTTTTGCAATGTAAGGTCTGTCTAATGAAGTGATGAGACGAGAAGAAATCGCAAAAAGTTGCGGAAGTTAAAATTAGTACATGAGTTTCATCTTCATTAGAGTTTCATATTTATTAAACCTTAATTATTGAGTTTTGCACAACATATGCATGAGTGAAATGATCATAAATAAGTGAAGTAATATTCATGCAATTTTTTTCAATTCCGATTTAAACATGATTATGATTAAACATACTTGGGGTAATTAAAAATGACGCAAATATATTAACTACTTGCGCATTTTATAAATTTAGCCTAATACCCCTAAGATACACCTTTTAAATCCATTTTGACACTTATTTCATTTAGTCTTAATAATATCATATAACAAATTTAGTTTTTCAAATTTTATAAGACTTTTAGGGAATGGATTTAGAAGGATAGAAATAAAAAAGATAAGTAGATCACTTGAGAGATGATATGACTTTTTATTCAACTTTATTCAATTTAATTTGTTTATGAATTTTGGTTTAATATGTGAGAGTCATATCACACGTTATATAGAGTGATCATATCATGATGGCTCAAAGAAAAATAAAAAGTAAAGAACAAAAAAGAAATTAAGCATATCATGAAGTAGAGAATTGATATTTTATTTTGAGTTGATTTCTACTTCATGCAAATGATTGGATACTAATGAATAGGATATTTAGGTATCCAAAGAGGACCGGGTGTGACGGTTCCTTTGGGTACCCAAATACATCGTGTTTGCTTTTGGGGAGATGGAAGTGAATGAGCCCTTTTGAGTGGAGTTTGTGTTTCATCTTTAACTTTGGGTCTCCATTCAAATTTTGATTTAATATTATGCATCAAATTTCCATATTCATTAAACTTAGGTTTAAAATAATAATCACTTTTGAAATAATATTTCATAGGAAATTTGTGCACATTAGAATTTAATTTGGGAGATACATAATGTGGATTAGAATTCATTATGTTTGTGTGATTAAACATTCAACTAGGTGCATGTTTAATATGTTTTAACATACTAGTAGAAGATTTACACATGTTTGATGATAAACTAGAAATAAGATATTTAAAATTATTTAATACTTTTTGAAAGAGTGATTTTAAAGATTCTAGTTTATGAGAGAGAATATTATTTTCGTTTATCAATTTTTCGTTATGTTCTTTTGAAATTAAAAGTTCTTTTTCTAAATCCTTAAATTTTTCTTTAATATTATTATAATCAAAATAAGGTGTATAGTTTTCAAATGAAGAGCATGATTGAGATTCAAACACATCCTTTTTGAATTCTTCATTCACATTTGCTTTCAAAGTTTTATTTTCTAAACGTAATCTCTTATTAGCAATTTTTAATTTCTTCATTCTACGTTTAGCAATTTTTTGTATATGGAAATAAGATAAAGAATTAGACTTTCTTACAGTGCAATCAGAAGAGGCAAGATGTGAACATGACGTTCCTTTGTCGTCTTCTAGGCCTTCCTTCTTTATAGATGAATTTTCATCTTCTCTTGATGAATTGCTCTCTTTGGCTAAGTCAATTTCCATGATTTCCATGGTTTTGCTACAAGAGAGATTTTCTTGAATAATGGTGGATGCTTGTATGTCCTTCTCTTCCTGTGTTTGTTCCATACCTGCAAGGGGAAGATCATAAGTTATCTCAAGAAAATTCCACATCTCGTATGCAGTAGGAAAAATAAGAATGAGTTTGAAAATATTTTGATCTAACGCACAAAATAGACTCTTCATAGATTTTGCATTTAAAACCATTTCATTTTTATTTAATACGCTAGGTGGTTTTTTAATAGTGATATTCCAAACTTTTTCATCTAAAGCTTTAAGAAAATTTTCCATTAATATTTTCCATCCTTTAAAATTTCTTCCTTCAAATAAAGGTGGTGCTAGTGATTTTCCTTCTTCATAAAAATTTACCCCACTTGTAGAAGCGAGATAATGAGACGCCATTATTCCTGGTTGTTAAGCCGATTGGAATAAAACCTCCCTCTGATACCACTTGTTGGATCGGTAGGCGCCCTTAGAGGGGGGGCGGTGAATAAGGGTTTTAAAAACTTGTAATATATTTTGAATAACTTTGAAAAAGCTTTGATTTTAAACTAGAGAAGATCATGACAAATCAAGTGAAGTAAAATTAAAGACATGATTTTATTAACTTGAGAAGCATGATTACAAAACTTGATCTCTTATCAAAGCTAGAAATCAAAGCTAATAGAAAGACTCTTTTTGTTTTCTATACCGACTCGTATCCCCACAAACCGGTTGGCTTTAGCCGATCCTTCCCCGGATACGGCCTCAAGCCGCTCTAGCCAACCCTTCCCCGGATATGGCCTCGAGCACCCCCTAGACCTACACCCGAGACCTAGTCGCCAACACGAGGCGAATTTCAGCCCTAAGTCCTACCCAGACCTAGTCGCCAACACGAGGCGAATTTCACTAAACGATTACAGAAAAGATATGAAATGAAAAGACAATAATGTAAAACTCCCTCTATGTGGATCTCTTGGAGAAGTAGACGAAGACGCAGAGTATGATCGTAGTCGATGCGGTCTTTCGTCACGATGATGACGCGTGTTGAAATCTTCTCCACGGATCTCCTTTAGTCTTTATGGATTTGTGGGAGTATCTCTCTGCAACTTCCTATCTATGTTGTGGCACGAAGCTCTGGAATTCTGGATCTCTAGAGGCTTAGGAAGTCGGAGCCAAGATGTCCTTTTTATAGACTTAGCGCTAGTGCCTGCGCTATCGCTACCGCTGGCGCTATCCCAAATTAGGACATATTTTGCGCGGCAGAATCTTCAATCCGAGGAAACAATTCCTCCTTGCCAACTGTGTGCGTCGTTACCGCCTGCGCTATCGGCTACCGCCAGGCGTTATCTCCTTCCATATGTGCTCCCGGAATTGCGCTACCATCGCTAGTGCCAGACGCTAAGTGCTACCGCCGGCGCTAGTGGGAGTACTGTCTTCTGTTTTTATTCGTCGGAATTCGTCGGGAGTTCTCGAGAACATTCGACGAATTGACTTAGCCGCACAATTTCCTTCATAAGTCTGCCTTTTTGACTTCTGTCT
Source organism: Dactylorhiza incarnata (assembly GCA_033032865.1). Lineage (NCBI taxonomy): Eukaryota > Viridiplantae > Streptophyta > Magnoliopsida > Asparagales > Orchidaceae > Dactylorhiza > Dactylorhiza incarnata. The sequence continues at coordinate 1,384,441 of JAWHQI010000371.1, read as the reverse complement.
GCGTTCGTCGATATTCGTCGGGAGTTCACGAGAACATTCGACGAATAAACTTAGCCGCTAACAGTTCGTCGAACAACAGGTAGCGCCTGCGCTAGTGCTACCGCCAACGCTAGTGGAAGATATGGATTTGATGGCTCAACTTTGGGGGCAACCTTCTTATGTAATCCTTGAGTCATGTGGACTTTGTTATCCTGCACACTTAAACACACAAGATCAAATACACATAGGTTTTGTTATTCTCAAACCTAGGAGATGCGGAAGACCATGTTCCAACAAAAGCTGCATACTGCAGAAATTAAAGAATGGTGTTACACGGCTAAGCCAGAAGATGAAAGTCTAACTGGAACCATCTCAGGTCATCAGGTTTCTCTTACCCCAACCATTCTATCTGAAGTTTTTGGTTTTGTGAATGGTGATGATGATTTAGAGCTAAGCTCTGTTGAAAATGGTGAAGCTTTGATTAAAATGGGTCACTCTACTGGAAACCCTAATCATCTGCTTAAGAAAAACTTGTCTTTGGAATACAAGTTTTTATCTGATATTGTTGGAAAGGTGTTGTTAGGGAAAACAACGGGTCATGACTACATTAATAGGCACCAATTTATGTTGATGGTGGCCTTAATGGAAAAGAAGAAAGTTAACTGGGGATTAATTCTTTTTGGATTGATTAAGAAGAAAATTTCTAAGGAAAATGTCTGTTTTGGAAGAATCATAGGTATTGTATTGCAGGAAAGGCACCAAGACCTTCTGGTCTCTCCCAAGGTAACCATAAATGCTAGCAAGAAGCTGACCTCGGCTCTCTTTGCTAAATGGGACAGGGTTATTCCAAAGAAGAACCCAGGAGCAGTTGCACAAAAGAAAGCTTCTGAAGGCACCAGGACTGATCCAGTCACTCCCTCAACCCTTCTAGAAGCTCCTCCTCTTGTTTCTTCTCCTCCTCTCCCATCTCCACCTCAGCATATTTCCCCTGCACAAACTCCACCAAATTCTCCTACACCCATTGATGACATTCCACCTCCTTCATTTACCCTTCTACCTCCTCATACTTCTCCACCTCCATCTCCCATGCATAATGACCATCAGTCACCCATCCATCATTCTTGCCCTATTCATTCAGACATCCCTCAACAACATGCCAATGTTGTAAACATCTTTGTACCAACTTCCATTCCATCTACTTCTCAATCATCTTCATCTCATCCACCTGAATTGTTATTTCTAAATTTCCAATCTGTTGCAGATCAAATTCTTGATTACACTCTTCCCAAGCTAGATCAAATCCTGGATGCAAAACTTGCTCCAGTTCATCATATTCTTTCTAATCTTGACTTCATCTTGGATGCAAAACTTGCTCCAATTCTTACAGCAATTTCTGAATTATCTTCCAAAATATCTCCAATTCCTTCCTCTCTTTCTGTCCCTTCTTCTATGGGCCTAGATTCAGGTTCCCCTGAAGCTAGGCAGGGGGAGATGCCTTATGAAGAAGCTCCAGAAGCTCCAGTTTCAGAGGCCACAGTTTTTGTTGAAGATACAGCTCCAATTTCTGAGGCTACAGTTTTTGTTGAAGATACAGTTCAAGTTTATGATTTAGAAATGTTTGATTTGGTTGAAGTATCTGAAATTCCAGTCATAGAAGAGATAAATAATATCTATATTCATCCCTTTCTTGATATTATTTCTTTGTTGTCTAAGTTCAATTTTGTTTCCTCAAATCTGCCAAAATATCAAGATTATTCTAGAGCAATTGTTCAATACACTGCTCCCATAGATAAATTTTTGTTGAAAGAGATTATCAGCAGTTTTGAAGTTCAGATTGCAGATCCAGTTCCTGTCTCAGTTCCAATTCAAAGTCATGCAGATGAATCAGTTGAAATTTCAGAAGAAATTATCAATAGTTTTGATGTCCCAACTTTTGTTTTTGATGAATCACCAATTCCTGATTTTGATGAAATCTGGAAAGCAGAAGACGAAGCTTTTGAAGCTGAAGAGCAAAAGATCAAAGCTCTTAAATTGGTCAATGATTTATATGATGATCCAATTCCTTCTTCTGATTCTAATGAAGAAGACAGTGATAGTGATTCTGATGATACACTATCAAAGAAGAGAAAGAAAAGAAAGGCAAAGTCATTGGTTGTCCCCAAGCCTCCTAACCCAGATAGTGATATTCCCTATTACATTCTTCATAATATCCCTCTTGACAAAGATACCCCTCACTGGATGAAGTTCTCTAGAAATGAAAATAAGAGGAGAAAGAAATTTATGAAAACTGGTTATTATTCTGATAAGCCAGTTAAGTTTAATCGTCCTCCTCCTCCTCCTCCAGCAGGATCAGCAGGTTCAGCAGCACCCTCTTCCTCCTCTCAGAAGTTCACTTCTCAGCAATCAAGTAAACCAGCTAACACAAGTGGTTATTAGAGTTCTTGGTCTTCAGGACTGCCTTCAAATTCTTCCAAGAATGTTTCCACAGAATATAAGTATCAAATATCTGATGGATCCTTGCACAGGAAAGAAACATTTCTTTTGAAAAACCTTCATTGCAGGCCATTGATCCTGATGATAGGCCTTATTCCCCAGTGAATACAGAAGCTGATGAAATAGCACAGATGGCTAGGTTCAAGGAGACAATTGCCACAACTCAGATTAATAAGGCAAAAGCTGAAGGAAAAGACTACTCTCAGTTCTCAACCATGTCAGAGTACAGAAGAAAGGAATTTGAAAAGTATAAATCAAAGAACCTTTTCAATGCTGAAGAATTCTTGATGCAGTACCCACAAGCAGTTGTTATTCAAGGTAAATCTCAGACTATTATAGGAGCTCAGGATCTCTATATAAGTAAGAAGAAATCTGAAGATCATAACAGGGAAATCATCTTCAAACCTTCATCAGCAAAGAAGTGAAAAAGGTTCAGACTCATTTATTTTGTTCTTGTTTAAACATTTTGGTTGTATTACTTATAAACTCAGAGCACTATTTGCTATTCTATCTGCTGAAATGGATTTACATTCTGTCAGATATATTTTTTTATGCTCTGCTGTTTATTTTTCTGTTGTATTTATTTGATTGATTGTCAAATAGTATCCTAACCCGTTGACCGGGCAGCGGAACCCCCGAACCCTCTGCGTAGGGGGTCTTATGTCAAAAGGGACACTCGTCCTCCCCTCAGTTTCGTCCTTATTCAATGCCAGTGATTTCCATACATCTATGTGCTTACGGGTGCTTTGGTAAAGCCCGCGAATGCTTTTGTCTGATTAACAAACAGGATGAGTCATGACGAGTTCGTCACCAAGGGAAAGCACATAAGCTACTCGCGAGGTCTCCAAGTTGATGTTCGGCGAGCTCTTAGTCGCGATGGACCGCTTCAACAACCTACTAGCGAGGTCTCCAAGTTGATGTTCGGCGAGCTCCTGGTCGCGATGGTCTTCTTCAGCAACCTCCTCGCGAGGTCTCCAAGTTGATGCTCGGCGAGCTCCTAGTCGCGATGGTCTTCTTCAACAACCTACTCGCGAGGTCTCCAAGCTGATGCTCGGCGAGCTCCTAGTCACGATGGTTTTCAAAGCTGGTGTTCCACGAGCTTCTACTCACGATGATCTTCATCAAGGACCTATGTCCCACAAGAATGCTTACTCATGAAACCATCACCTCCCTGAAACATGGGAGATTGAAACAGGTTTGGTCGGCATTCAACACCCAATTAGGATGGAGACCTCGGGATGGTGTGTTACTTTGGAACCTCCCTGACTGTCAGTCCGCTTCATGGTGTGTTATATGAGATGAAGAACTGCTCAGAAGTACCTAAAGGCTCAACAGGGAGATCACTTGTCATCGAGAAGCTCGAACTGAACTAGGAGGGATCTTTCATCGTTCAAGAGCCATTCGAGACTGGCAGAGACCGCCTGTAGAATCATGAAGGGGAATCGCTTGGAAATACCTGGAGTGGCAATGACCTGAAAAGGTTCTATCCCTGAGCGGGAAGGTCTATTCCCCCCTCCTTGTGTTTATTCCATTTAAATAAAAATTCCTCGCCCCCTGAAACATGGGCCGCGAGAATTGTTTTTCTCTTCTGGCAAGAGCTTTTCGAAGTAGGTAAAACCGATCTCCACGACAGGTTGGGAAACGAGCCTCCAACTTGATTCTCGTAAAAACCAGAACGGATGATGGGACGGTGCCTCGGTAGTGCGTTCTCTTAATACCAAGCCTCTGCACGGACGGTCGAGATCAGCTTCCCCCTTGCACGTTGGTCGAGTTACCCTCCAACCGCATCTCTCATCCGACTGGAGAGATTATCAGGAGAAAGTCTGGACGCCGACCTCCCAACTCGTCGAAGCGATGATCGATCTACTTGACTGAGGGACCCTTGTATAAAGGTGTCATTTGACCTCTTGCGGCAAAGCCTAATATCTCTTGTCGTTTATTCCAATCATATGGGTTGGTGCGGTTAATCCCCTCTGATTGTTGAGTGACAGTATGAAGACTCTTTCGCAACCTGGCGACCGATTGGGGGATAGGTCTCTGACTCGACTCTCGTAAAAACCCAAGTCGGGTGGTGGGATAGCGCCTCGGGAAAGAGTCCTCCTAAGACCAAGCCTCTGCATTGACGGTCGAGATCAGCTCCCCCCTTGCACGTTGGCCGAGTTACCCCCCGACTGCACTTACCATCCGGCTGGAGAGGTTATCAGAGGAGAGTCCGGACACCAACCCCCCAACTTGACGAAGAGATGATCGATTTGACCAACCAGCATTCAACAACCGCAATAGGATGGAGGACTCTTCCTTTCCACCTCTAGTTGAGCTCGGCTCCTAGAAGATGTCGACCTTCTCTCCACCTCTAGTTGAGCTCGGCTCCTAGAAGGTGTTGACCTTCTATCCGCCTCCAGTTGAGCTCGGCTCCTGCGAGGTGTCGACCTTGTATCCGCCTCTAGTTGAGCTCGGCTCCTAGAAGGTGTCGACCTTCTATCCACCTCTAGTTGAGCTCGGCTCCTAGAAGGTGTCGACCTTCTCTCCGCCTCTAGTTGAGCTCGGCTCCTAGAAGGCGTCGACCTTGTATCCGCCTCTAGTTGAGCTCGGCTCCTAGAAGGTGTCGACCTTCTATCCACCTCTAGTTGAGCTCGGCTCCTAGAAGGTGTCGACCTTCTCTCCGCCTCTAGTTGAGCTCGGCTCCTAGAAGGCGTCGACCTTGTATCAGCCTCCAGTTGAGCTCGGCTCCTAGAAGGTGTCGACCTTATATCCGCCTCTAGTTGAGCTCAGCTCCTAGAAGGTGTCGACCTTATATCCGCCTCTAGTTGAGCTCGACTCCTGCGAGGTGTCGACCTTTTCTCCACCTCTAGTTGAGCTCGGCTCCTAGAAGGTGTCGACCTTCTATCCACCTCTAGTTGAGCTCGGCTCCTAGAAGGTGTCGACCTCGTATCCGCTTCTAGTTGAGCTCGGCTCCTAGAAGGTGTCGACCTTATATCCGCCTCCAGTTGAGCTCGGCTCCTGCGAGGTGCAGACCTTCTATCCACCTCTAGTTGAGCTCGGCTCCTAGAAGGTGTCGACCTTCTCTCCGCCTCTAGTTGAGCTCGGCTCCTATAAGGCGCCGACCTTGTATCCGCCTCTTGTTGAGCTCGACTCCTAGAAGGTGTCGACCTTATATCCGCTTCCAGTTGAGCTCGGCTCCTGCGAGGTGTCGACCTTTTCTCCACCTCTAGTTGAGCTCGGCTCCTAGAAGGTGTCGACCTTCTATCCGCCTCTAGTTGAGCTCAGCTCCTAGAAGGTGTCGACCTCGTATCCGCTTCTAGTTGAGCTCGGCTCCTAGAAGGTGCCAACTTTCTATCCGCTTCCAGTTGAGCTCGGCTCCTATGAAGTGTCGACCTCTCTTCCACTTCCAGTTGAGCTCGGCTCCTGTGAGGTGTCGACCTTTTCTCCTCCCCCAGTTGAGCCTGGCTCCTGTGAGGTGTCGACCTTTTCTGGAGGCAAGGAAGTCCTCAAGCTCGGCGACTGCGCGAGCAGGCGTCCGAAAAGGCGGCAGCAAGCCTAGGAGGTCGGCCATGTCAGCAGCAGCTTCCTCGGCAATACAACGCGACATCTTGAAGCGAGATCAAAAAAGCCTTGTCATCAGAGACCCCTCCCCCTCTATGTATAGAGCCAGGGCGACAGAAGCGAGATGCCGACTATAGACCAAATATTCGCCAGAAAGACAGCTCGTCGAATAAGAGTTGGACGATTCTTTCCGAGCAACTACGTTACTCGCAAAGAGCGAGGATTGTGTACAACCCTCAATCTCCGAGGGTAAGCCCATTCAAAGCCACGTAGGCTGAAGTCAAGGTCAAAAGGTCAGCACAGAAGCCGGCAGTCCAAGACACAAGGCAACTCAACCAGCAGGAGCAAGAGGCGAGCAGGGGCGAGCAGAGGCGAGCAGGGGCTAGCAGAGGAGAGCAGGGGCGAGCAGAGGCGAGCAGGGGCGAGCAGAGGCGAGCAGGGGTGAGCAGAGGCGAGCAGGGGCGAGCAGAGGCGAGCAGGGGCGAGCAGAGGCGAGCAAAGGCGAGCTTGGGCGAGTATCTCGCGAGTATGGGTGAGTATTTCGCGAGTATGGGCGAGTAGCCCTTGTAACTCGCGAGTTTAGGCAGTATACTCGCCTGTACCCCCCCCCCCCCCCCTAGGATTTCTCTATAAATAGACCCCCATGGGTACTAGAAATGGCACTTTTGGAAGTGGTCGAGGTCCCCCCAAGCTGGATACTCGCCAAGTCCATGCCCGTCTAGTACCTCGCCCAGCTTTTGGTTGCGGAGGGGAAGTTTCTCCCAAACTTCCAGGTATGTGGTGGGACCACCCTGCTGGAGCACCTGGGGTGTGCTTGTAGTCACTTTCTCTCTCCTATTCTAGCTATCCGAGTCGTGGAGTTGGACCGCAGGATCAGTAACCTCGGGCTGCATTGATCCGAATCTTGAGGTCAGGATTTTCCTGGCGTCAACAGGATCGTCGAGAGTGCAAGCTTTGTCGTCGAGATGTCGCTTATATCATCGAGACAGGCCGAGATTTTTCGAAAGACGATGTCTGCATTTAATGCCGCCGCGTGATGGCCCAATCAACTCGTGTCGTTAAGGAATGGGCCTCAGGCACTTAAAGGACAACTGAGTGGACCGTTAGATGACCCCTCAGTCATATAAAAGGAATAAGTGTCTGCCCTAATTTCATAACTAAGAATACCGAGAACGTTTGACTCAATCGAACAGTAATAGCGGATGAGAAAAGAAGGAACAAACTCCCGAGAACAATTTTATTAATCTCTATTCTCCAAGAATCAGTCAAGCAACATCGACTGAAAAGTGTGTTCCAGATTGAAGAAAGGACTGAAGAGAAGTCGTTGTTGTGCAAGAAAAGATCTCTATTGCTTTCTCTTCAAGTCCAGAAGCCGTCTCATCAGGCTCCAAAAGAACACATTGTTGGAACATGGTTTTCTATATCCCTTTGATTTGAGAATAACAAATCCTACTTGTATTTGATCTTTTTTGCCAATGTGTTTTTAACATGCAGGATTGAACAAATATGACACTATGATGCTGCTATTGGTCTGGACTCGCTCTCAAGCTGAAAATAATGGAAGAGAGCTAACGCCCTACGTTAACTCTTAACGCCGGCGTTGGCTTTCATTCCCGCCAAGAGGCAAAATGAATGGAGGGAAGCTGTCGTGATTGCAGGAGCATTTTGGGAATGATTTGACTCAACGCCAGGCGTTAGACTCAACGCCAGCGTTAAAATGAATATTTCCAAAGATGCAGAATCTCCTTCCCATTTTGAAGATCTGAGCCATCAAAACATTTCTATACTGGGTCAACGTCAGGCGTTAGCCTTCACGCCTGCATTAGCCTCCAGTCCTATAAATTGGTGGATTTTGTCTTCTCCAATGACTGATTGAAGAGAGCCCTATTCCAGCACTTCAGAAATTCGGAGAGGGCCGTATTTCCAGACCAACGCATCTCCCACTCAATTTCAAAAGGAGGAATAAAAGGAGGCTTGGATCAACACGCCAACTCAACGCGAAGAACGCACGCTTGGGCATCAACGATCATCAGCGATTCTTCGTCATCTCCTTCAGATTACCTGAGGGAGTTTTTATATTTGTCTTGTTGAATTTTATATTTATCTTTGTAATCGGTTCGTAAATTTGCCTCGTGTTGGCGACTAGGTCTGGGTAGGACTTAGGGAGGATTTCGCCTCGTATTGACGACTAGGTCTAGGGAGTAGATCTAGGGGGTGCTCGAGGTCTTTCTTGGGATAGAAGGGCTAGAGTGGCTTGAGGTCGTATCTGGTGAGAGATCGGCTAGAGCCAACCGGTTCTTAGTGAGAAGAGTCGGTATAAAAAACAAAAGGAGTATTTCATATTTCGCCTTTGATTTCTAGCATCATAGAAATCAGTTTTTGTAATCAATTTTATAAATGATAATCGTGTCTTTTTCTTGTTTAATAAAATTGATTTCATTTCTAATTTCTATCTCTTTAGTTTTGATTCACTCATTCAAATAAAATATCAAAAGTTTTCTATAAAATATTAAAGTTTCTAAAACCCTTATTCACCCCACCTCTATGGGCGCCTCAAGATCCAACACACATTAGTATTTTCCTTACTGAGTGTAAAGATCTCAATCTTGTATTTCATTCTTTCTTTGTAGGGCTTGAGGACATGAGTTGTAGGACATTTACAAGTCTGAGTTGTAGGGCTTGAGGGCCTGAGTTGTAGGGCTTAAGGGTCTGAGTTGTAGAGCTTGAGGGCCTGAGCTTTAGGGCTTGAGGGCCTGAGTTGTAGGGCTTGAGGGCCTGAGCTATAGGGTTCCTGGAACCTGAGGTAGGATCCTGGAAGGATCTGAGCTGTAGGGCCAGCAGTGTCTGGCCTGTAAGATCTGAGGAGTAGATCTGAGATTTGGTGGAGGTTGTTGACTCTAGCACACTGCTAGATAGGCGCAGAGGGACAGTGGACTACTCAAGACACATTGTCTTGAGGAACCACTATACATCTGGTGTTCTTGTGTGCTGTGATCTGTGATTGTTTGTTGTGTTGTGGTTTGGTTTTCTTTGTTTCTGTGCTTAAATTTCAAAACAGTCATTTCACCTATTCCCCCCCCCCCCCCCCCCCCCCCCCCTCTAGGTGATAGTTCAATATATAACATGAACGCTTAACACCAAAACAATAGCGACCGCACAAGAGCTTATAGAATGTATGGCCATGAATCCATACCCGGTTGGATGACTCACCCGAACTTCTCATGGATTTTAAGATTCTCAACGAGGCTCTCAATTTGGATCTGCTTTAGATCATGCAATTTGGAGATGGCCGTCACCTTTGGGGTGAATTTTGGTGGGAGTGATCTTAGAATCTTCCTCACCAAGTCGTCGTTGGAGAATATTTTTCCAAGTACTTTTGAGGCTTTTATGATTTTTGTGAATCTTGTGTACATGGAGTCAACGTCTTCATCGGGATCCATCCGGAATTTTTCATACTCGGATTCCAATTGGAAGAGCTTTGAATCTTTGACCTGCGAGGTACCTTTATGAGTTAGTTCCAATAAGTTCCAAATATCAAAAGTTGTTTCGCATGCACACATACAGTTAAATTTGGTTCTATCCAAAGCACAAAATAAGACATTTCAATGATAGTCCTTAATCATTGAGCTAATAACAATTGCAGTGGATCATAGAGCTGGCACTTCAGGCAGCTCCGTGCTTAGCTCTCCGCATCTTTACAAATGGTTGGTCAGAAGTATCCTTGTTGCATGACCCTCTTCTCCAACGTATGACTCCCTGAGTGGCTATAATACTCGATGGAGAGTATCTTTTCCAAAACTTAGGGGATCTCAGCCTCAGAGAGGCACTGAGCTAGCTGGACGAAATGGTCTTCTGATATAGAACTCTATTATGGAGTAGGTAGTAGACCGATTTGTATTAGAAATGTTGTTTGTCCTCCACCGTCATCGGTGACTCTCCTGTGGTGAGGTATATGATGAAAGGATACATCCAGAAGGGATGTTGTTCAATCTTCATCAACTCTTTCATCAATGGATGGCCAAAATAATTCTGTCAAAATGCCTCTCGCACTTGGATTGTGCTTGGCTAGTTGGTCTGCTGTGATGTTCTCTTCTCTTGGGATGTGTTGCACGAACAAGGATCGGAAGGTGCCAATCATCCCTTTGACCATCATAAGGTATTATTGTAGGATGAGCTCTCGAACCTCAAACTCCCCATGGATCTAGGACGCCACCACCAACGAGTCTATGTGTCCTCGAATATCCTGAATTCCCAGCTCCATGGCCAAGCGGAGTCCTGCAATGATGGAATCGTATTCGGCTTGGTCTTTCGTGATAGGGAAGAGAATCTCCACCACTTGCTTGATCCTTGTTTTGTGTGGACTCACCAGGATGATCCATACTCCAAGGGAATCCCTTCTAATGCTCCGTCTATGAACATTTGCTAAGGGAATCCAAGGCCATCTCCTTGTGGTACTCTTCATATTGAATCTTGAGTTCAACCTCATGGGTTTTAAGATTCCAATCAGGCTCTCAATTTGGAGTCGCTTTAGATCATGTGATTCGGAGATGGCCGTCATCTTTGGGTTGAATTTTCGTGGGAGAGATCATAGAATCTTCCTCACCAAGTCGTCGTTGGAGAATATTTTTCCAAGTATTTTGAGGCGTTTACAATTTTTGTGAATCTTCTGTACATGGAGTCAACGTCTTCATCGGGATTCATCCAAAATTTTTCATACTCGAATTCCAATTGGAAGAGTTTTGAATATTTGACATGTGAATTACCTTTATGAGTTAGTTCCTATAAGTTCCAAATATCAAATGTTGTTTCGCATGCACAAGTAAGATTAAATTCGGTTATATCCAAAGCACAAAACAAGGCATTTATGATTTTAACATTACTTTAACATTTTATTTTATCATTATCATCTCATCTATCTTTAGGTTTATACATAGTTACCTTCCAGCAAGTTACGGTAGCCACTCGGGGAGTCATACGTTGGAGATGAGAATTCTGCAACAAGAATACTTCTGGCCAACCATTTGTAAAGCTGCGGAGAGCTACGCACGGAGCTGCCTGAAGTGCATGCTCTACACTCCACTACAATTGTTGTTAGCTCGGTGATTGAGGATTATCTTTAGCTTGGGGGCTTGGACTTAGATCGTCAGTGTGATGAATCAGGATCTGGTGATATCCTGAAATGCATCAATAAAATTCATCAAAGGAAAATCGATGACTAAGTGAACCAACGTGTCGATCCTAGGTAAGGGGTTGCAATCCTTCGGCCAAGCTTTATTCAACAACGAAAATTCAATGCACATTCTCCATTTCCCTCTGATTTTCTTTACCATTACAACATAAGAGACCCAATCCGGGTACTGGATCTCCGATACAAACCCTGCCTCCAGTAGCTTTTGCACATCCTCCCTGATGGGCTCAGCCAAAAAGCTGGCAATCACCCCCTTCATCTGGCGAATCGGGCGGACCTCCGGGTCGAGAATGAAGCGATGACATGCCACCTTAGCATTAATGACAGGAATGTCTGTGATGCTCCAAGCAAAGACATCTACATTCTCTTGCAAGCATGTCGTGATCTTCTGCTGATCTTCCTCTGTCAACTCCTTATTGACCTTCACGGTTTCAGGCCTTCCACCCATAGTAACAATTTCTATCTCCTCCACCTCCTATGTCACTTCTAGGTGTTCCATCCATTCCAGCACCTTATCAACCTCTTCCGCATCTTATTTCCAGCCGAAAGTATTCACGATGAGCAGATAACACTTTCGGGCAACCTTCAGATAACTCCTGATACGAATATGCACCCCCTCCTTGGTTATACTTCAAGCATTGGAGGAGGGAGGAGGGTATAGATTGGAAGGAGCTAATGAGCGAACTCCCGAAAATCACATTGTAACTGCTCGAAGAATCCACAATGACGAACCAACAGTTCTTTGAGGTGCCTCCAAGGGTCACCAACATCTCCACTCCTCTTTCGACATCCTTTCTCTCTCCCGAGAAGCCGAACAAAGGACCATCTGAGGCATTCACCCTTTTCATTCTTCCATGTATCTTGTTTTTCATATATCAACCTTGGTTTCTTGCTTTAAGTAGTGGATGGTATTTTTTTTAGGGTTTACACAATCATATTAACATTGGTTTTATCTTCATATCCTTGAAAAGATTGTTGATTTTATCTGTCTCTAGCTAGGGTTCTCGTTTTCATTTTTGTAACAAAATCACAAGTGATCCTGATAATGCATACATATGAAAACTAAACATCTATTTTAAAAAGTAAGTTGATTACAACTCATAGGGAGAAATAATTTTCCACAAAAATCATTTAGGGTCTGTTCGTTTGGACGGAATTGGATTTCTGGAATTGACGTTTGCGATTAGAAATCCAATTCTAACGTTCGGCGCGACGAAATTTACGCGAATATTGGCTTTTATGTAAAAACACATGGATTTGACTTTGAATTAAAAAATCAAATCGCCAATTCTTATATCCGCCCATGGTTTTCCGCATAATCGAGTATTTTCACCCGAGTTTTTCGGCCTGGTTGCGCATTTTTCGCCCGGGCGTGCGTTTTCCAATCGGGCGTGTGTTTTTTCGGTCGGCGCGTGTCTTCCGGCAGTGCGTGTGTTTTTTATGTCGGGCATGCATTTTTTGCCCAGGCGTTCATTTTTCGCTCAGGCGGGCATTTTTTCGCACAGGGGGCATTTTTTCACCTACGAGCGCGATTTTGCGCTCGGGCGCGTGTTTTTCACCCTTGCGCGTATTTTTTCTTCAAGGCCCGCGTTTTTCGATTGGCCGGGCGTTTTTCGGTCAGCCGGGAATCTTTCACCCAGGTGCACATTTTTCGTCCGATAGCGCCTTTTTTGGCCGCTCACATTTTTCGTCCTGGAGCGCGTTTTTCGACGGGGAGCGCATTTTTCGACCAGACGCGCGCTTTTCGGTCGGGCGTGCATTTTTCGCCCCAGGAACGCATTTTTCGACTGGGAACGCATTATTCGCTCGGGCGCGAGTTTTTCGCTCGAGCGCACGTTTTCGCCAGGGAAAACTTTTTTCGGCTGGGCGCGTGTTTTTCGACCGGGCGCCGATTTTTCGCCAGGGCGGGCCTTTTTTGGCCTGGGCGCGCGTTTTTCGACCAAGGAGCACGTTTTTCAGTCGAGTGCGCATTTTTTGGCCAAGCACGCATTTTTGGCTTGAGCGCCTGTTTTCACCCCGAAGCATGTTTTCTGCTCGGGGATACATTTTTCTCCCGGGTGCGCATTTTTTGCCCGGGCACGGGATTTTCGCACGGGCACTCGTTTCTCTCCCATGCGCACAATTTTTGCCAGACTGCGTTTATTTTGACCCGGGCGAACGTTTTTTGCTCAGGCGCACATTTTTCGTGGGTGCAAGTTTTTGTTGAGCGAAAACACCGTGCCCGGGTGAAAAATGTGCACCGTGGCAAAAAATGTATCCCAACGTGGAAAATGCGCTTCGGGGCGAAAAAAGTGCGCCCGACCAAAAAATGTGTGCCCGACCAAAAAAAACGCCCTCTCTAGTCGAAAAATGCGCGCCTGGGCTGAAAAGGGCCCGTTGGGGCAAAAATCGCCCACCCTGGCGAAATACTCCCGCCCGGTCGAAAAACGCGGGTCAGGCCAAAAAACGCATGACCGGGCGAAAACGTGCGCCCAAGTAAAAACTCGCACCCGGGCGCAAAACTCATGTCCGGGCGAAAAACACGTTCCCGGGGCGAAAAACGCGCGCCTGGCCGAAAAAACGCACGCCCTGTCGAAAAACGCTCGCCTAGGTCGAAAAATGCGTGCGGCCTAAAAAGGCGCTCTTGGACAAAAAATGTGCGTCTGGGTGAAAGATTTCTGGTCGGCCGAAAAACGCTCGGCGGCCAGTCGAAAAACGCGGGCCAGTGAGAAAAATATGCGCAAGGGTGAAAAACGCGCGCCTGAGCGCAAAATTGCGCTCCAAGGCGAAAAAAATGCTCGTCTGGGCAAAAAATTGCCCGTTTTACCGAAAAATTGCTCGCCTGGGCGAAATATGCACGCCCGACAGAAAAACACCCGCACGGCCGAAAGACACACCCCCGGCCGAAAAACACAAGCCCAATCGAAAAACACACGCACGGGCGAAAAACGCGCGACCAAGCCGAAAATTTCGGGTGAAAACACTCAACTATGCGGAAAACCATTGGCGGATATAAGAATTGACGATTTGATCTTTTAATTCAAAGTCAAAATCATGAGTTTATATATAAAAGTCAATATCCGCGTAAATTCCGTCACACCGAACGTTAGAATTGGATTTCTAATCGCCAATGCTAATTCCAGAAAACCAATTTCGTCCAAAAGAACGGACCCTTAGCGTAATTCTAACCCCGGAATAAAATGAAGTGTCATAGAGTCGATCTTTAACACATTCATGTGAGGTATTCATATTGATAAGAATATTGCAAAGATGCACATGATAAATGTTCATTTATAGTTCTATTTAGTCAAGGATGAGCTATACAGACTTTGCAAATAAAAATCAAGAAGGATGCATGTTTATTATCATTTTATTTAGCCAAGAATGGGCAAGTTCATAGATCTTTAGAGTTTGATTGTCAAAGGAGCAGAGACTAGGAAATTGAAAGTTGGAATTGAGACTCTGTTGTTGTCATTTCATATGTATATGGTTACAATATTGACGCTCCTACTACCCCCCCACACAACTATCAAATTGTTCGAGTTATATTTTTTGCTAATGTACACTTCAAGTAGGATACTTAATGTGCTAAATAAAACACTGCACAATGAGTCTAGAATTCAACATTTACTTCTAGGACTCTTGGAGCATATTTCATTTGTTCCCCTCATTTTTCATTTTTATCTGCATGTGTCAGCCTAATAGATCAATTTTCATTGTTGTTCTTTGTGATCTATATATATGCATCTCGCTCTCAACCCTCTACTTTATTATAGTTTAGTAGTTTCCATCGTTTCCCTAGATAATGCCTGCATCTTATATTTCATTTGAGATATGATACCAAGTAGAAATGCATGGACTTTAGGAGAAATTACTTTATGGATAATTGTTGCGATTCTGGTAAGTTCTTTTTAGGTCGTATTCATATTGATAAGAAATTACTTTAGCATTTATATATAAATGATGTCGCTATAAATGGTGGCAGAGATTTTGATATAATTAGAAATGGCCTAAGAATTGTTGACCGCCAGCACACTCTTCTCCATGTCCCAGGAAAACTTGAGTTCCAAGTAGAAATGGAGATCCATAAATATATTTTTAGAACTACTAGCCAGCACATATCTTAACATTGGGAAAGGATTTATTATTGATGTATATAAGGCTCGGTTCAGGATGGACTGGGCACGGTTTGAGTTTCTCCCTTATTTACATGGTATCAGAGGACCTCTAGGGTTTGCGCCGCCCACCCTGCTCTCTCTCTCTCTCTCTCTCCTGCCGTTCTTTGTCGTCTCTCTCTCTCCTGCCGTTCTTTGTCATCTCTCTCTCTCCTGATGTGCTTCACCGGCCTTCTCTCTCTCCCGTGCAGTTTCTCTCTCCTGCTCTCTCTCTCTATCCTGCCGTTCTTCTCTCTCTTCCGGTGTCACTGGTCCTCGACCTCATGCGCTCCACGCTAGTGTTGCACCGGACTCTACTTACTATCCTACGGACATTGCCTCCGCCATGCAAACTCTCACTCTTCGACCCCCATACGAAAGTTGGTAAATGGACACGGGTGCTTCATCTCACATGACCTCTAGTCCGGGTAACCTCTCATCTCTCTCTAATTTTAGCATTCATAAATCTATACTTGTTGGTACGCAACTACATCCCGGTTCATGGTCTTGGCCACTGCAACCTACCATCGCCCAATCCGCCGATGACTCTTACCAATGTTCTTCTTGCCCCTCTTGTCAAAAATCTGATTTTTGTTCGTCAATTCACCAAAGATAATTGATAGGGTTCCTCATAATGGGTTCGCCCAAAACGAAGATTTTCCGCCGCAACCTCAACCGGCTCGCCGATACAATTCCAACGGGCTCATCCTCGCACGGAGAGACCGACGGAGAACCATCATCCAGTAATGGTAGCAAAACCACCGCGCGACGGCCGCCACATCAATCGGGCCGCACAACAACGGTGCGGCCTAGGCCGCAGCTCCCCTTATGGGGGGCC
The DNA here is from genome assembly GCA_033032865.1 of Dactylorhiza incarnata. NCBI lineage: Eukaryota > Viridiplantae > Streptophyta > Magnoliopsida > Asparagales > Orchidaceae > Dactylorhiza > Dactylorhiza incarnata. The sequence continues at coordinate 1,368,267 of JAWHQI010000371.1, read as the reverse complement.
GCCGAGGCCGCACCCCCCCCCCCCCCCCTCTATGTGGAGGGCGGCCAAGGTCGCACCCTTAGGGGAGCGGCCAGGGCCGTACCCCCCTAGTGTGCTGCCCATTCCGCACCGCCCTTGGGGTGTCGCGGGGTCGCACCCCCCTTAAGGGGTGCGGCGTCTTGTTTTAGCGAGTGCGGACAAAAGCACCCCCCCCCCCCCCCCCCCCCGTCCCGTGAGAGGCACGCTCTTCCTCTTATGGTCACGCCTCTCCGGCGTTGCTAGTCTACCTTATTGGTTTTCCGTTCACGGCGCGCTCAGACCGCCTCCGCTCTCACGGCGCGCTCAGACAGCCTCCGCGCTCACCGCGCGCTCAGACACCCTCCGCGCTCACCGCGCACTCAGAACGCCTCCGCGCTCACCGCGCACTCAGAACGCCTCCGCGCTCAGAACGTCTCGCGCTCATCGTGCGCTCAGAACGCCTCCGTGCTCACCGTGCGCCAGATCGCCTCCTCTCTCACCGCGAGCTCAGAACGCCTCTGCGCTCACCGTGTGCTCAGAACGCATCCGCGCTCACCGCGCGCTCAGAACGCATCCGCTCTCAACGCGCGTTCAGAACGTGTTCGTGCTCACCGCGCGCTCAGAACCCATACGCGCTCACCGCGCGCTCAGAACCCATACGCGCTAACCGCGCGCTCAGAATGCCTCTGCGCTCACCGAGCACTCAAAACGCCTTCGCGGTCACCGCACGCTCAGAACGCCTCGCGTTCACCGCGCGTTCAGAACACCTTCCTATTCCCAGTTAACCTTTCTTAATTTCCTAGATTGCAGCTCTTGTTCACTGCGCTCAACGCCATCAACGAAGCTGTCCGAACTGCCCGAACTGCCCGGGGGGCAAGATGGGAATATCCAAAAAAAGGCGATCCATGTGCTCCAAATAGGCGAACGCGATTCACCCGTCAGGTGGTTACGGTGGCAAAATTACCGGGCTACCCCCTCCCAAGGCTACAAAAGGAGCCAAAAGCCTTCATTTGAGGGGACCTTGTCTTCAGCGCCCTAGAGAGCTCCTTCGAAGATCCCTCGGAGTTCCCATTTGGCGTTCGAAGAATCCTACGAAGATCTCCTTCATCCTTCGAAGATCTCCTTGGAAGGCGGCTCGAAGATCTCACTTTGGCTCTTGGAGATCTTTCCCCTCTTAGATACCTCTCTCTCTCTCTCTTTCTTCTCTACATCCCCAGCAACGAGCAGTGGCATGTCACCCTCTTACATTCTAAAATTTGTAACACTCAAAAGAGATAGTGAATTTGGTCGGCATCGATCCGGCCCCGTGGTTTTTCACACTTTCTGGGTTTTCCACGTAAAAAGTCTTCTTGCATGTTGTCTCACTTTTCTTTAACTGATTGCGCGCTCGGCTTACTCTAGAGCTGAGACAGTTCAATTCGACCGGTCTAACGAGAGTGTCGAGCGACCAGCAACAGTTTAGCACCGTCTATGGGAAAGTGATCCCAACTCTACAAAGACTCTGAAGATAGTATCCACATCACAGTGATGAGTCTGATTTATATAGAGTTTTATAGACACATCCGGGCTAGTTTTCACTCGTATGCACTACATTTTCAGGCCTTAATTACTTGTATTTCACTTGTACACACTTTCACTATTAGTGCACTGTTTAGGCCATTGGTTGTAACAACCCGCCCCGACCACCACACCAGAGGTTTATAGCCTCAACCCAGCTCTGGTGGGCCGGCTAACGCGGTTGGACAAGGACTGCAGTCCGGTCAAACCCCAACCAAATCACTGAGCCTGTTTCTCAGCAACAGTAGGTTGTTGATGGCGGGTCTCGATCCCCCGCCACCCTTGACAAGTTAAACCTTCAACAGTTCTTGTCACCAACTGAGCTGTTGAAGGTTTAACTTGTCAAGGGTGGCGGGGGATCGAGACCCGCCATCAACAACCTACTGTTGCTGAGAAACAGGCTCAGTGATTTGGTTGGGGTTTGACCGGACTGCAGTCCTTGTCCAACCGCATTAGCCGGCCCACCAGAGCTGGGTTGAGGCTATAAACCTCTGGTGTGGTGGTCGGGGCGGGTTGTTACAAAAAAGTCAGCTCAGTTGGTGACAAGAATTGTTGAAGGTTTAACTTGTCAAGGGTGGCGGGGGATCGAGACCCACCATCAACAACCTACTGTTGCTGAGAAACAGGCTCAATGATTTGGTTGGGGTTTGACCGGACTGCAGTCCTTGTCCAACCGCGTTAGCCGGCCCACCAGAGCTGGGTTGAGGCTATAAACCTCTGGTGTGGTGGTCGGGGCGGGTTGTTACAAAAAAGTCGACTTTTTTGTAACAACCCGCCCCGACCACCACACCAGAGGTTTATAGCCTCAACCCAGCTCTGGTGGGCCGGCTAACGCGGTTGGACAAGGACTGCAGTCCGGTCAAACCCCAACCAAATCACTGAGTCTGTTTCTCAGCTACAGTAGGTTGTTGATGGCGGGTCCCGATTGTTGGATTTATTGTGCAACGTAGGGATGAAATTTAAAAAAAATTTAATCACAAAATGACAACACAGAAACGGATCGTGTTCCTCTCATGACAATGGCGAGATAAAATTCTACGTCGCTCAAAATTAGCAATCACAAAACTAATCTAAACCATCACATAGAGATTAGGGGTTGTACCTCTAGAAATAAATATTTCTAGGTGAAGAGCGGATCTCTGATTTTGATGCGGATCGAATCGAAGATACGGAGAAAAATGGAGCGGCGTTGAACACCTCTAGGTTCACCTTGAACCCAAACAGCCCACCGACCTTGTCTTTGATGAGAGGAAGGAAGGGTAGAAGCTAGACAGTGTTCCAACTACCGAGGACCCTAGGTGGCCGAGCCACTCCGGTCACCGGCAAGAAATAGGGAAAAACGTGAGATGCGAACCAAGAGACGTTGCACCTTTATCGTCCAGGAAAAACACCACCAAAACCCCAAAGAAGACCGGCAAGGTGGTCGCCGGATAGGACGGGGAGAACGAACTCCGGCAAGAGGGGCGCCGTTTTCCTGTTCGCGAATGGGCAGAGGCGGATAGGGTTTTTCCTATTTGTCTTTCACGGGAGAGAACTCCTTTTATATCAAAAATCCAAAGTAATTAAGATTTTATATATTAATAAAAAAAAAAGAAACTGTTAACGTTTTGTATATAAAACTGAAAATCATTTCTTCAGTTTTATTTTAATCTAACACGAAAACAGTAACGTTTTTTTTTTATTAATTATAAAAACTTAAAGATGGTTTTAAGAGTATTTGGAAAGACTCATTGGGGGCTTATATATATTGTGTAAAAAGGAATTATTCACACAAACATTATACGCCATCAATTTCTCTGTCGAAATCTCACTAATTAACTTTGATTGTTTGTAACGTCGCACGCGTTACTAATGAAATTCAGCCTTGTTATTGATTTCATAACAAACTCAATTTATTATATCAATTAACATCTGAACACGATCATAAATTAATAACTGTCTAAACGTGTCGATTCACGACGTTTTATATTCGCACTCAACAATTATTTAAATCATATAACCATGAAATTAAATATCCAATTTGAGTCGAACGCGGTTGTTTCTATTCATTTGGTGTGACCTTCACAGAGGAACTGTGTTGTCTAGTCAACAATATATACATATATATTATGGGTTATAAGAGGCTTTATCACTGCATTATAGCTGGCTAGATAACACAGTAGCTAGGTAACACAATTAGATGACCTGTGTCTATGCATGTCACATGATATCATGAATATCTTGCAAGATAGGCTAGTGTCATTCCTGCAACACATTCATCTTTCTTGGCATCTTAAGCGCAATGTATTTATAACTACTTTAGTTATACTGCATGTCATACAATCTCGCTTTGCCAAGGCGCCCAGTAATATCATAGCTCGATGTAACTCGAGGAACAATTTAATACTGTCGATGTGTAAACCTAATCCACACAAGTCACACAACAAGTTGCAGTGTATATTCCATCAATAGACGATATTCAACTGCTACTACATTGTACACCCTGTGAAGATAGGTTCACAAATCTCATATCTTCATTCAATAAGACACGTTGAGATTATCGATGACACTAAACACAATCCATACGATATCTCAACACAAGATTAGGTCTAACTCAATATGTATAGCTTCAACTTATATACATACTCATATGTTTAAGCGATAACTATTATCAACATTTGTAGAACTACAATGTGCTTTAACTCATATGACAATCCATTGCGGTGGTCAATGTCCCATTTTGACCACAATGATCGTGAGCATGCTAAACTAAGATCGTGTGATGGAACTCAAGTGTTCTACTGTTCAAGACCAAGGGCATCTTCTTGAACTATCATGAGACATCATTATATGATCTAGGGACAGAATAAATTAATTATTCGCAAAAATATGAACTAAATAAATTTGAGGACAACTTTCAAAACACAAATCCTTCAATCTCCCACTTGTTTTTAAAGTTTCTAATAAAGAAATATAAAACATAAAAGAGAATCCTTTGACATTAAACATCAAGCCACTCTCCATGGTTTTGCAACCCCATGGACTCGAAATGAATTTCTCATTTGGCTTGAGACAAAGGCTTGGTGAAGGGATCAGCTGTGTTGCTATTTGTGTCGATCCATAAAAGTGCAATCTTGCCTTCTTCAATGAAGTCGCGCGTGACAAAATACTTCCGGTCCATGTATTTTGTCTTGTGATGTGACTTCGGCTCCTTGATTTGTGAAATGGAAGCACTATTATCACAAAACAATCTCAAGGGCTCTCCACTAGATGCAACGACTCCCAATTCCTCAAGGGATTTCTTTATCCAGACTGCCTCTTCGCTTGCCTCTGCGGCCGCCATGACTTCCGCTGCGGTGGTCGAATCAGTAGTAGTGGATTGTTTCCAACTACGCCAACTCACAGCTCCACCATTCAGAAGAAAAACGAACCCAGATTGAGATCTTCTATCGTCCGGATCTGTCATAAAGCTAGCATCCGTGTAACCTTCTACTCGGAGCTCTTTATGTCCACCAAATACAAGAAACTTATTCTTAGTCCTTTTTAGGTACCTAAGAATATTCTTGACCGCTGTCCAATGATTCGGACCAGGTGAAGCTTGATGTCGACTCGACATGCTAAGAGCATATGCGACATCCGGTCTCGTACAGATCATGGCATACATGATGGAACCTATGGCGGAAGCATAGGGCACATTCATCATATATTCAATGTCTTTATGTGATGAGGCACATTGAGACTTGCCTAGCTGAGTAGACATCTTCATTGGCACATTTCCTTTCTTAGAGTTTTTCATTTGGAACCTTTCTAAGATTTTGTCAATATAGATACTTTAACTTAGGCCAATGAGTCTACGTGATCTGTCTCTATATATCTTTATTCCTAAGATATATTGAGCTTCACCCATGTCCTTCATTGAAAATATCGTTTTCAACGAATTTCTTGTTTGTTCCATTATAGATAAATTGTTTCTCATTAGTAAGATGTCGTCAACATATAGGATTAGAAAAACAGCGTGACTCCCACTCACCTTCTTGTACACACAAGGCTCTTCCTTGCTTTGAACGAACTCAAGGGTTTTAACCTCTTCATCAAAGCGTTTATTCCAACTCCTTGATGCTTGCTTCAACCCATAAATGGCTCTTTGAAGCTTGCATACTTTGTCATTATTCTGAGGATCTTCAAAACCTTGAGGTTTCTTCATAAATACATCCTCATCTAGTTTTCCATTTAAGAAAGCTGTTTTGACATTTAGTTGCCAAATTTCATAATCATGAAATGCGGCAATGGCCAACATGATCCGAATTGTTTTAAACATCACAACGGGCGAGAAGGTTTCATCATAGTCAATCCCTTGGACTTGACTAAAACCTTTCGCCACAAGTCTTGCCTTGTAGGTTGTCATGTTGCCATTCATGTCCATCTTCCTCTTGAAGATCCATTTACAAGGAATGGATTTCTTTCCATCAGGAAGGTCAACCAAGTTCCATACTTGATTGTCGTACATGGATTGCATTTCGGATTTCATGGCTTCTAGCCATGCAATGGAATCCTTTCTTTTTATTGCTTCTTCATAGGTCAACGGGTCTTCTGTGTTTAGAATAAGCACCTCATGAAGACCCATATAAATATCAGGCTTTTTTCCTTTCCCTGATTGACCTTCTAAGTTCCTTTGGTTTGTCTGACTCAATTTGAGATTCTTGAATCTTCTCCACCATTTCTGGTGGAGTTAACTCATGCTCAACACGAGTAAGACTAACAGGCGGTGATAAAGTAAGAGTCTCCTCCGCAATCATTTGCGAAGGTGGAATACTCATGCTCCCACTGACTAAAGGAACTTCTTGTGACTCTTGGTGATCAGATTGAACATCAGTGTTCATCTCATGATTACTCCCTTGTAGGTTTTCTTGAGTTTCCTCAAGTGTCACCCTACGGTTACCGCTTTTGATTCTTTCAAGAAACTCTTTCTCTAAGAATGTAGCACCCTTCTTAATGAATATAGTATTCGTTGACTTGTGCCAAAAGCTATACCATTTTGTTTCTCTAGGGTATCCAATGAAGAAACACTTATCGGCTTTGGGGTCGAGTTTAGATGATAGCATATGCTTGACATATGCCTCACAACCCCAAATCTTAAAGAAGGATGTGATGGGTGGTTTCCCAACCCATATTTCATGTGGAGTTTTTTCTACGGCCTTAGTTGGAACGAAGTTTAGAGTGTAAGCCGCAGTTAAAAGTGCATGACCCCAAAAATATAAAGGTAGATCGGTTTGACACATCATGGGTTTAACCATGTCTAGCAGAGTCTGGTTTCTCCTTTCGGAGACTCCATTCCACTGTGGTGTCCCAGGAGGAGTTAGTTGTGGTACAATACCACACTCCTTTAGGTAAGTACTGAACTCATTGCTCAAGTACTCGCCTCCACGATCTGTTCTCAAAACTTTGATTCTCTTATCTAGTTGATTTTCCACTTCATTTTTATATTCCTTGAACTTGGCAAGGGATTCACTTTTATGTTTCATAAGATAAACATAGTCATAACGACTATAATCATCCGTGAAAGTGATGAAGTATCTAAAACCATCTCTAGCACACACACTCATTGGACCACATACATCAGAGTGTATCAATTCCAATAAGTTGTTTGCCCTTGCACCTTTCTTTTTAAATGGTGTTTTGGTCATTTTGCCAGTTAGGCATGATTCGCATGTCCCAATTGCATCAGGATCAAAAGAATCTAAAATATTAGCTTGATGCAATTTCCTTATGCGTTTTTCATTAATGTGACCAAGACGGTGGTGCCATAAGAGAGTCTCACTTATGTGAGATATTTTGAGTCGTTTGTTATTAATGTTTAAAACCTGTTTATCTTCAGTTATATTAAGCAAATACAATCCATTAGAAATGAAAGCACTTGCATAAAATAAACCATCCTTCTCAATTTTCATTTGGGAATTCTTAATGTCAAAACAGAAACCTTCTGCATCCAAACATGATACAGAAATAATGTTTCTTAAAATCGAAGGGACATGACAAACATTAAACAAAGATAAATATAAACCACTAGGTAAGGGAAGTTCCAAAGTGCCCACTGCCACTGCGGAGATACTAGCACCGTTTCCAACCTTCAGCACCACCTCTCCTTTGGAGAGAGATCTCCTATCCTTTAGTGACTGCACATTAGAGATTAAGTGAGCACATGATCCGGTATCAATTACCCAATCAAGGATAGTAGTGGTTAGGTTTAAACTTAACTCAATAACAAAAATACCTTTAAGACGCTTCCTTTCGATTTTGCCTTCATCCAAGTCCTTCATATACTTGGGGCAGTTCATTTTGAAGTGTCCCTTCTCGTGGCAATGGTAGCATTCAGTGAGAGAATTAGGAGAATTCTTCACATTGCCACCCTTGGAGGTACTTCCTTGAGTTCCTCCCCTTTTGCCCTTGAGATGAGGGTTTCCTTTCGAGGTCTGGCCTTTGGTCTTGTCCTTTTTCTTGAACATCTTCTTGCTTTCAGACGCAACAACTAAGATAACATTCCCCTTTGTCTTGCCCATGTCAACCTCAGCTGTTTTGAGGGCATTGTGGAGTTCATTTATGGTCATATTCTTCTCACGCATATGATAGTGCATGATGAAGTCCTTAAACGAGTAAGGAAGTGACCCCAAAATGATGTCCTCAGCAATGTCTTCAGGAATTGGAGAATTTAGTTTCTCCAATTTCTCCAAATAACCCTGCACCTTAAGGAAGTGCACCGAGACAGATTCACCCTCCATCATCTTGCACCTTGTGAGTGTGATGGTGGTCTTATAGCGCTCTTTACGAGCACTATCGGTGAACATCTTTTCCAACGGTGCTACAATTTCCTTTGCAGCTGATCGCCAATGCTGGCCAAGATCAGAGTCTGCACGACACGCTGATTGTCATTCCACCTTTTCTGTTCCTCCTTCTCAGCATCAGTTGGCTTGCCAATCTCTTTCTCTTTTGGGCATTCTCCCTCCAAAATAGGTAAGAGATTCTCCAAGCGCAACACAATGTTAAGCTTGAGGATCCAGTCAGAAAAGTTCGACCCGTCATTCGCAAGTGGGCTTTTATCGATCATTGAACGTAGAAAGTTCGGTAGTGTAGACATAGCTTTAAAATAAATAGTTATGAGAGCAAGTTAGAGTTCATGTTTAAAATATATTTTTTAAGAAAATATTTGATGGATTAGAGAGATCCATATTTTATTTTTCTTTTTAAAATAGTAAATTAAGATCCTTTTCAATTTAGTGGACTCATCCAATAGGTTGTCCAGGTAGGTACTAATCACCAATCATAACCTTTTAAGAAAAACTTAAAACCTTTATGATTCTTGATATTAATTTCAAAATAAATTTTTCATGATTTATTGTGAAGGTACTATTTTAAGAAATAACATTTTCCCAAAAGACAAAGCCTAGATCTTGGAAATTTGATTAAGAAAACTCATCATGTAGGGTAACTTGTGCGAGTGATATTTCCACAGAATGAGCAAGAAGTGCCACACACGACTTGCCCACTTGTGGCCTAATATCAACTTGCAAAAATGCCACCATGTCTAGTGATTGAATTCATACTCATATTCATTCAATATCACTAGCTTAGATGGACACGATAAGGAGGAAATACTCTCTTAAATTTTTCTTTTTGATTTAAATTATTTTCCTTTTATACGATGATAAGAAAATAATTGCAACAATAGAAAAACCTAACACATGGCATTCTAACTATTACATCCATTCACAACAATACATTCCAGAAGTTCTAAATGTAAAGTAAAAGAAATTGAGACGCGCTCCATCGAAATTAAACGAAAGAAAACAAATCTCGCAAAAGTTCAATCTTATTTGGATTAATCCATGTCACAAGATTTCATGATTCACCTTGATTATTTTAAATCCAACAAAATAATCTTTTAATAATTTCAAACAAAGTGAATTAATAAAACTTGAATCAAATCTTAGGACATGGTTAATTCAAATCAATTGTGCGCACGATCTAGCACAAAATTGAAACGACTATATTGTCATGAGAGAATCAAACCTGCTCTGATACCACTGTTGGATTTATTGTGCAACGTAGGGATGAAATTTAAAAAAAAATTAATCACAAAACGACAACACAGAAACGGATCGTGTTCCTGTCATGACAATGGCGAGATAAAATTCTACGTCGCTCAAAATTAGCAATCACAAAACTAATCTAAACCATCACATAGAGATTAGGGCTTGTACCTCTAGAAATAAATATTTCTAGGTGAAGAGCGGATCTCTGATTTTGATGCGGATCGAATCGAAGATACGGAGAAAAATGGAGCGGCGTTGAACACCTCTAGGTTCACCTTGAACCCAAACAGCCCACCGACCTTGTCTTTGACGAGAGGAAGGAAGGGTAGAAGCTAGACAGTGTTCCAACTGCCGAGGACCCTAGGTGGCCGAGCCACTCCGGTCACCGGCAAGAAATAGGGAAAAACGTGAGATGCGAACCAAGAGACGCTGCACCTTTATCGTCCAGGAAAAACACCACCAAAACCCCAAAGAAGACCGGCAAGGTGGTCGCCGGATAGGACGGGGAGAACGAACTCCGGCAAGAGGGGCGCCGTTTTCCTGTTCGCGAATGGGCAGAGGCGGATAGGGTTTTTCCTATTTGTCTTTCACGGGAGAGAACTCCTTTTATATCAAAAATCCAAAGTAATTAAGATTTTATATATTAATAAAAAAAGAGAAACTGTTAACGTTTTGTATATAAAACTGAAAATCATTTCTTCAGTTTTATTTTAATCTAACACGAAAACAGTAACGTTTTTTTTTATTAATTATAAAAACTTAAAGATGGTTTTAAGAGTATTTGGAAAGACTCATTGGGGGCTTATATATATTGTGTAAAAAGGAATTATTCACACAAACATTATACGCCATCAATTTCTCTGTCGAAATCTCACTAATTAACTTTGATTGTTTGTAACGTCGCACGCGTTACTAATGAAATTCAGCCTTGTTATTGATTTCATAACAAACTCAATTTATTATATCAATTAACATCTGAACACGATCATAAATTAATAACTGTCTAAACGTGTCGATTCACGACGTTTTATATTCGCACTCAACAATTATTTAAATCATATAACCATGAAATTAAATATCCAATTTGAGTCGAACGCGGTTGTTTCTATTCATTTGGTGTGACCTTCACAGAGGAACTGTGTTGTCTAGTCAACAATATATACATATATATTATGGGTTATAAGAGGCTTTATCACTGCATTATAGCTGGCTAGATAACACAGTAGCTAGGTAACACAATTAGATGACCTGTGCCTATGCATGTCACATGATATCATGAATATCTTGCAAGATAGGCTAGTGTCATTCCTGCAACACATTCATCTTTCTTGGCATCTTAAGCGCAATGTATTTATAACTACTCTAGTTATACTGCATGTCATACAATCTCGCTTTGCCAAGGCGCCTAGTAATATCATAGCTCGATGTAACTCGAGGAACAATTTAATACTGTCGATGTGTAAACCTAATCCACACAAGTCACACAACAAGTTGCAGTGTATATTCCATCAATAGACGATATTCAACTGCTACTACATTGTACACCCTGTGAAGATAGGTTCACAAATCTCATATCTTCATTCAATAAGACACGTTGAGATTATCGATGACACTAAACACAATCCATACGATATCTCAACACAAGATTAGGTCTAACTCAATATGTATAGCTTCAACTTATATACATACTCATATGTTTAAGCGATAACTATTATCAACATTTGTAGAACTACAATGTGCTTTAACTCATATGACAATCCATTGCGGTGGTCAATGTCCCATTTTGACCACAATGATCGTGAGCATGCTAAACTAAGATCGTGTGATGGAACTCAAGTGTTCTACTGTTCAAGACCAAGGGCATCTTCTTGAACTATCATGAGACATCATTATATGATCTAGGGACAGAATAAATTAATTATTCGCAAAAATATGAACTAAATAAATTTGAGGACAACTTTCAAAACACAAATCCTTCAATCTCCCACTTGTTTTTAAAGTTTCTAATAAAGAAATATAAAACATAAAAGAGAATCCTTTGACATTAAACATCAAGCCACTCTCCATGGTTTTGCAACCCCATGGACTCGAAATGAATTTCTCATTTGGCTTGAGACAAAGGCTTGGTGAAGGGATCAGCTGTGTTGCTATTTGTGTCGATCCATAAAAGTGCAATCTTGCCTTCTTCAATGAAGTCGCGCGTGACAAAATACTTCCGGTCCATGTATTTTGTCTTGTGATGTGACTTCGGCTCCTTGATTTGTGAAATGGAAGCACTATTATCACAAAACAATCTCAAGGGCTCTCCACTAGATGCAACGACTCCCAATTCCTCAAGGGATTTCTTTATCCAGACTGCCTCTTCGCCTGCCTCTGCGGCCGCCATGACTTCCGCTGCGGTGGTCGAATCAGTAGTAGTGGATTGTTTCCAACTACGCCAACTCACAGCTCCACCATTCAGAAGAAAAACGAACCCAGATTGAGATCTTCTATCGTCCGGATCTGTCATAAAGCTAGCATCCGTGTAACCTTCTACTCGGAGCTCTTTATGTCCACCAAATACAAGAAACTTATTCTTAGTCCTTTTTAGGTACCTAAGAATATTCTTGACCGCTGTCCAATGATTCGGACCAGGTGAAGCTTGATGTCGACTCGACATGCTAAGAGCATATGCGACATCCGGTCTCGTACAGATCATGGCATACATGATGGAACCTATGGCGGAAGCATAGGGCACATTCATCATATATTCAATGTCTTTATGTGATGAGGCACATTGAGACTTGCCTAGCTGAGTAGACATCTTCATTGGCACATTTCCTTTCTTAGAGTTTTCCATTTGGAACCTTTCTAAGATTTTGTCAATATAGATACTTTAACTTAGGCCAATGAGTCTACGTGATCTGTCTCTATATATCTTTATTCCTAAGATATATTGAGCTTCACCCATGTCCTTCATTGAAAATATCGTTTTCAACGAATTTCTTGTTTGTTCCATTATAGATAAATTGTTTCTCATTAGTAAGATGTCGTCAACATATAGGATTAGAAAAACAGCGTGACTCCCACTCACCTTCTTGTACACACAAGGCTCTTCCTTGCTTTGAACGAACTCAAGGGTTTTAACCTCTTCATCAAAGCGTTTATTCCAACTCCTTGATGCTTGCTTCAACCCATAAATGGCTCTTTGAAGCTTGCATACTTTGTCATTATTCTGAGGATCTTCAAAACCTTGAGGTTTCTTCATAAATACATCCTCATCTAGTTTTCCATTTAAGAAAGCTGTTTTGACATTTAGTTGCCAAATTTCATAATCATGAAATGCGGCAATGGCCAACATGATCCGAATTGTTTTAAACATCACAACGGGCGAGAAGGTTTCATCATAGTCAATCCCTTGGACTTGACTAAAACCTTTCGCCACAAGTCTTGCCTTGTAGGTTGTCATGTTGCCATTCATGTCCATCTTCCTCTTGAAGATCCATTTACAAGGAATGGATTTCTTTCCATCAGGAAGGTCAACCAAGTTCCATACTTGATTGTCGTACATGGATTGCATTTCGGATTTCATGGCTTCTAGCCATGCAATGGAATCCTTTCTTTTTATTGCTTCTTCATAGGTCAACGGGTCTTCTGTGTTTAGAATAAGCACCTCATGAAGACCCATATAAATATCAGGCTTTTTTCCTTTCCCTGATTGACCTTCTAAGTTCCTTTGGTTTGTCTGACTCAATTTGAGATTCTTGAATCTTCTCCACCATTTCTGGTGGAGTTAACTCATGCTCAACACGAGTAAGACTAACAGGCGGTGATAAAGTAAGAGTCTCCTCCGCAATCATTTGCGAAGGTGGAATACTCATGCTCCCACTGACTAAAGGAACTTCTTGTGACTCTTGGTGATCAGATTGAACATCAGTGTTCATCTCATGATTACTCCCTTGTAGGTTTTCTTGAGTTTCCTCAAGTGTCACCCTACGGTCACCGCTTTTGATTCTTTCAAGAAACTCTTTCTCTAAGAATGTAGCACCCTTCTTAATGAATATAGTATTCGTTGACTTGTGCCAAAAGCTATACCATTTTGTTTCTCTAGGGTATCCAATGAAGAAACACTTATCGGCTTTGGGGTCGAGTTTAGATGATAGCATATGCTTGACATATGCCTCACAACCCCAAATCTTAAAGAAGGATGTGATGGGTGGTTTCCCAACCCATATTTCATGTGGAGTTTTTTCTACGGCCTTAGTTGGAACGAAGTTTAGAGTGTAAGCCGCAGTTAAAAGTGCATGACCCCAAAAATATAAAGGTAGATCGGTTTGACACATCATGGGTTTAACCATGTCTAGCAGAGTCTGGTTTCTCCTTTCGGAGACTCCATTCCACTGTGGTGTCCCAGGAGGAGTTAGTTGTGGTACAATACCACACTCCTTTAGGTAAGTACTGAACTCATTGCTCAAGTACTCGCCTCCACGATCTGTTCTCAAAACTTTGATTCTCTTATCTAGTTGATTTTCCACTTCATTTTTATATTCCTTGAACTTGGCAAGGGATTCACTTTTATGTTTCATAAGATAAACATAGTCATAACGACTATAATCATCCGTGAAAGTGATGAAGTATCTAAAACCATCTCTAGCACACACACTCATTGGACCACATACATCAGAGTGTATCAATTCCAATAAGTTGTTTGCCCTTGCACCTTTCTTTTTAAATGGTGTTTTGGTCATTTTGCCAGTTAGGCATGATTCGCATGTCCCAATTGCATCAGGATCAAAAGAATCTAAAATATTAGCTTGATGCAATTTCCTTATGCGTTTTTCATTAATGTGACCAAGACGGTGGTGCCATAAGAGAGTCTCACTTATGTGAGATATTTTGAGTCGTTTGTTATTAATGTTTAAAACCTGTTTATCTTCAGTTATATTAAGCAAATACAATCCATTAGAAATGAAAGCACTTGCATAAAATAAACCATCCTTCTCAATTTTCATTTGGGAATTCTTAATGTCAAAACAGAAACCTTCTGCATCCAAACATGATACAGAAATAATGTTTCTTAAAATCGAAGGGACATGACAAACATTAAACAAAGATAAATATAAACCACTAGGTAAGGGAAGTTCCAAAGTGCCCACTGCCACTGCGGAGATACTAGCACCGTTTCCAACCTTCAGCACCACCTCTCCTTTGGAGAGAGATCTCCTATCCTTTAGTGACTGCACATTAGAGATTAAGTGAGCACATGATCCGGTATCAATTACCCAATCAAGGATAGTAGTGGTTAGGTTTAAACTTAACTCAATAACAAAAATACCTTTAGGACGCTTCCTTTCGATTTTGCCTTCATCCAAGTCCTTCATATACTTGGGGCAGTTCATTTTGAAGTGTCCCTTCTCGTGGCAATGGTAGCATTCAGTGAGAGAATTAGGAGAATTCTTCACATTGCCACCCTTGGAGGTACTTCCTTGAGTTCCTCCCCTTTTGCCCTTGAGATGAGGGTTTCCTTTCGAGGTCTGGCCTTTGGTCTTGTCCTTTTTCTTGAACATCTTCTTGCTTTCAGACGCAACAACTAAGATAACATTCCCCTTTGTCTTGCCCATGTCAACCTCAGCTGTTTTGAGGGCATTGTGGAGTTCATTTATGGTCATATTCTTCTCACGCATATGATAGTGCATGATGAAGTCCTTAAACGAGTAAGGAAGTGACCCCAAAATGATGTCCTCAGCAATGTCTTCAGGAATTGGAGAATTTAGTTTCTCCAATTTCTCCAAATAACCCTGCACCTTAAGGAAGTGCACCGAGACAGATTCACCCTCCATCATCTTGCACCTTGTGAGTGTGATGGTGGTCTTATAGCGCTCTTTACGAGCACTATCGGTGAACATCTTTTCCAACGGTGCTACAATTTCCTTTGCAGCTGATCGCCAATGCTGGCCAAGATCAGAGTCTGCACGACACGCTGATTGTCATTCCACCTTTTCTGTTCCTCCTTCTCAGCATCAGTTGGCTTGCCAATCTCTTTCTCTTTTGGGCATTCTCCCTCCAAAATAGGTAAGAGATTCTCCAAGCGCAACACAATGTTAAGCTTGAGAATCCAGTCAGAAAAGTTCGACCCGTCATTCGCAAGTGGGCTTTTATCGATCATTGAACGTAGAAAGTTCGGTAGTGTAGACATAGCTTTAAAATAAATAGTTATGAGAGCAAGTTAGAGTTCATGTTTAAAATATATTTTTTAAGAAAATATTTGATGGATTAGAGAGATCCATATTTTATTTTTCTTTTTAAAATAGTAAATTAGGATCCTTTTCAATTTAGTGGACTCATCCAATAGGTTGTCCAGGTAGGTACTAATCACCAATCATAACCTTTTAAGAAAAACTTAAAACCTTTATGATTCTTGATATTAATTTCAAAATAAATTTTTCATGATTTATTGTGAAGGTACTATTTTAAGAAATAACATTTTCCCAAAAGACAAAGCCTAGATCTTGGAAATTTGATTAAGAAAACTCATCATGTAGGGTAACTTGTGCGAGTGATATTTCCACAGAATGAGCAAGAAGTGCCACACACGACTTGCCCACTTGTGGCCTAATATCAACTTGCAAAAATGCCACCATGTCTAGTGATTGAATTCATACTCATATTCATTCAATATCACTAGCTTAGATGGACACGATAAGGAGGAAATACTCTCTTAAATTTTTCTTTTTGATTTAAATTATTTTCCTTTTATACGATGATAAGAAAATAATTGCAACAATAGAAAAACCTAACACATGGCATTCTAACTATTACATCCATTCACAACAATACATTCCAGAAGTTCTAAATGTAAAGTAAAAGAAATTGAGATGCGCTCCATCGAAATTAAACGAAAGAAAACAAATCTCGCAAAAGTTCAATCTTATTTGGATTAATCCATGTCACAAGATTTCATGATTCACCTTGATTATTTTAAATCCAACAAAATAATCTTTTAATAATTTCAAACAAAGTGAATTAATAAAACTTGAATCAAATCTTAGGACATGGTTAATTCAAATCAATTGTGCGCACGATCTAGCACAAAATTGAAACGACTATATTGTCATGAGAGAATCAAACCTGCTCTGATACCACTGTTGGATTTATTGTGCAACGTAGGGATGAAATTTAAAAAAAAATTAATCACAAAACGACAACACAGAAACGGATCGTGTTCCTGTCATGACAATGGCGAGATAAAATTCTACGTCGCTCAAAATTAGCAATCACAAAACTAATCTAAACCATCACATAGAGATTAGGGCTTGTACCTCTAGAAATAAATATTTCTAGGTGAAGAGCGGATCTCTGATTTTGATGCGGATCGAATCGAAGATACGGAGAAAAATGGAGCGGCGTTGAACACCTCTAGGTTCACCTTGAACCCAAACAGCCCACCGACCTTGTCTTTGACGAGAGGAAGGAAGGGTAGAAGCTAGACAGTGTTCCAACTGCCGAGGACCCTAGGTGGCCGAGCCACTCCGGTCACCGGCAATAAATAGGGAAAAACGTGAGATGCGAACCAAGAGACGCTGCACCTTTATCGTCCAGGAAAAACACCACCAAAACCCCAAAGAAGACCGGCAAGGTGGTCGCCGGATAGGACGGGGAGAACGAACTCCGGCAAGAGGGGCGCCGTTTTCCTGTTCGCGAATGGGCAGAGGCGGATAGGGTTTTTCCTATTTGTCTTTCACGGGAGAGAACTCCTTTTATATCAAAAATCCAAAGTAATTAAGATTTTATATATTAATAAAAAAAGAGAAACTGTTAACGTTTTGTATATAAAACTGAAAATCATTTCTTCAGTTTTATTTTAATCTAACACGAAAACAGTAACGTTTTTTTTTATTAATTATAAAAACTTAAAGATGGTTTTAAGAGTATTTGGAAAGACTCATTGGGGGCTTATATATATTGTGTAAAAAGGAATTATTCACACAAACATTATACGCCATCAATTTCTCTGTCGAAATCTCACTAATTAACTTTGATTGTTTGTAACGTCGCACGCGTTACTAATGAAATTCAGCCTTGTTATTGATTTCATAACAAACTCAATTTATTATATCAATTAACATCTGAACACGATCATAAATTAATAACTGTCTAAACGTGTCGATTCACGACGTTTTATATTCGCACTCAACAATTATTTAAATCATATAACCATGAAATTAAATATCCAATTTGAGTCGAACGCGGTTGTTTCTATTCATTTGGTGTGACCTTCACAGAGGAACTGTGTTGTCTAGTCAACAATATATACATATATATTATGGGTTATAAGAGGCTTTATCACTGCATTATAGCTGGCTAGATAACACAGTAGCTAGGTAACACAATTAGATGACCTGTGCCTATGCATGTCACATGATATCATGAATATCTTGCAAGATAGGCTAGTGTCATTCCTGCAACACATTCATCTTTCTTGGCATCTTAAGCGCAATGTATTTATAACTACTCTAGTTATACTGCATGTCATACAATCTCGCTTTGCCAAGGCGCCTAGTAATATCATAGCTCGATGTAACTCGAGGAACAATTTAATACTGTCGATGTGTAAACCTAATCCACACAAGTCACACAACAAGTTGCAGTGTATATTCCATCAATAGACGATATTCAACTGCTACTACATTGTACACCCTGTGAAGATAGGTTCACAAATCTCATATCTTCATTCAATAAGACACGTTGAGATTATCGATGACACTAAACACAATCCATACGATATCTCAACACAAGATTAGGTCTAACTCAATATGTATAGCTTCAACTTATATACATACTCATATGTTTAAGCGATAACTATTATCAACATTTGTAGAACTACAATGTGCTTTAACTCATATGACAATCCATTGCGGTGGTCAATGTCCCATTTTGACCACAATGATCGTGAGCATGCTAAACTAAGATCGTGTGATGGAACTCAAGTGTTCTACTGTTCAAGACCAAGGGCATCTTCTTGAACTATCATGAGACATCATTATATGATCTAGGGACAGAATAAATTAATTATTCGCAAAAATATGAACTAAATAAATTTGAGGACAACTTTCAAAACACAAATCCTTCAATCTCCCACTTGTTTTTAAAGTTTCTAATAAAGAAATATAAAACATAAAAGAGAATCCTTTGACATTAAACATCAAGCCACTCTCCATGGTTTTGCAACCCCATGGACTCGAAATGAATTTCTCATTTGGCTTGAGACAAAGGCTTGGTGAAGGGATCAGCTGTGTTGCTATTTGTGTCGATCCATAAAAGTGCAATCTTGCCTTCTTCAATGAAGTCGCGCGTGACAAAATACTTCCGGTCCATGTATTTTGTCTTGTGATGTGACTTCGGCTCCTTGATTTGTGAAATGGAAGCACTATTATCACAAAACAATCTCAAGGGCTCTCCACTAGATGCAACGACTCCCAATTCCTCAAGGGATTTCTTTATCCAGACTGCCTCTTCGCCTGCCTCTGCGGCCGCCATGACTTCCGCTGCGGTGGTCGAATCAGTAGTAGTGGATTGTTTCCAACTACGCCAACTCACAGCTCCACCATTCAGAAGAAAAACGAACCCAGATTGAGATCTTCTATCGTCCGGATCTGTCATAAAGCTAGCATCCGTGTAACCTTCTACTCGGAGCTCTTTATGTCCACCAAATACAAGAAACTTATTCTTAGTCCTTTTTAGGTACCTAAGAATATTCTTGACCGCTGTCCAATGATTCGGACCAGGTGAAGCTTGATGTCGACTCGACATGCTAAGAGCATATGCGACATCCGGTCTCGTACAGATCATGGCATACATGATGGAACCTATGGCGGAAGCATAGGGCACATTCATCATATATTCAATGTCTTTATGTGATGAGGCACATTGAGACTTGCCTAGCTGAGTAGACATCTTCATTGGCACATTTCCTTTCTTAGAGTTTTCCATTTGGAACCTTTCTAAGATTTTGTCAATATAGATACTTTAACTTAGGCCAATGAGTCTACGTGATCTGTCTCTATATATCTTTATTCCTAAGATATATTGAGCTTCACCCATGTCCTTCATTGAAAATATCGTTTTCAACGAATTTCTTGTTTGTTCCATTATAGATAAATTGTTTCTCATTAGTAAGATGTCGTCAACATATAGGATTAGAAAAACAGCGTGACTCCCACTCACCTTCTTGTACACACAAGGCTCTTCCTTGCTTTGAACGAACTCAAGGGTTTTAACCTCTTCATCAAAGCGTTTATTCCAACTCCTTGATGCTTGCTTCAACCCATAAATGGCTCTTTGAAGCTTGCATACTTTGTCATTATTCTGAGGATCTTCAAAACCTTGAGGTTTCTTCATAAATACATCCTCATCTAGTTTTCCATTTAAGAAAGCTGTTTTGACATTTAGTTGCCAAATTTCATAATCATGAAATGCGGCAATGGCCAACATGATCCGAATTGTTTTAAACATCACAACGGGCGAGAAGGTTTCATCATAGTCAATCCCTTGGACTTGACTAAAACCTTTCGCCACAAGTCTTGCCTTGTAGGTTGTCATGTTGTCATTCATGTCCATCTTCCTCTTGAAGATCCATTTACAAGGAATGGATTTCTTTCCATCAGGAAGGTCAACCAAGTTCCATACTTGATTGTCGTACATGGATTGCATTTCGGATTTCATGGCTTCTAGCCATGCAATGGAATCCTTTCTTTTTATTGCTTCTTCATAGGTCAACGGGTCTTCTGTGTTTAGAATAAGCACCTCATGAAGACCCATATAAATATCAGGCTTTTTTCCTTTCCCTGATTGACCTTCTAAGTTCCTTTGGTTTGTCTGACTCAATTTGAGATTCTTGAATCTTCTCCACCATTTCTGGTGGAGTTAACTCATGCTCAACACGAGTAAGACTAACAGGCGGTGATAAAGTAAGAGTCTCCTCCGCAATCATTTGCGAAGGTGGAATACTCATGCTCCCACTGACTAAAGGAACTTCTTGTGACTCTTGGTGATCAGATTGAACATCAGTGTTCATCTCATGATTACTCCCTTGTAGGTTTTCTTGAGTTTCCTCAAGTGTCACCCTACGGTCACCGCTTTTGATTCTTTCAAGAAACTCTTTCTCTAAGAATGTAGCACCCTTCTTAATGAATATAGTATTCGTTGACTTGTGCCAAAAGCTATACCATTTTGTTTCTCTAGGGTATCCAATGAAGAAACACTTATCGGCTTTGGGGTCGAGTTTAGATGATAGCATATGCTTGACATATGCCTCACAACCCCAAATCTTAAAGAAGGATGTGATGGGTGGTTTCCCAACCCATATTTCATGTGGAGTTTTTTCTACGGCCTTAGTTGGAACGAAGTTTAGAGTGTAAGCCGCAGTTAAAAGTGCATGACCCCAAAAATATAAAGGTAGATCGGTTTGACACATCATGGGTTTAACCATGTCTAGCAGAGTCTGGTTTCTCCTTTCGGAGACTCCATTCCACTGTGGTGTCCCAGGAGGAGTTAGTTGTGGTACAATACCACACTCCTTTAGGTAAGTACTGAACTCATTGCTCAAGTACTCGCCTCCACGATCTGTTCTCAAAACTTTGATTCTCTTATCTAGTTGATTTTCCACTTCATTTTTATATTCCTTGAACTTGGCAAGGGATTCACTTTTATGTTTCATAAGATAAACATAGTCATAACGACTATAATCATCCGTGAAAGTGATGAAGTATCTAAAACCATCTCTAGCACACACACTCATTGGACCACATACATCAGAGTGTATCAATTCCAATAAGTTGTTTGCCCTTGCACCTTTCTTTTTAAATGGTGTTTTGGTCATTTTGCCAGTTAGGCATGATTCGCATGTCCCAATTGCATCAGGATCAAAAGAATCTAAAATATTAGCTTGATGCAATTTCCTTATGCGTTTTTCATTAATGTGACCAAGACGGTGGTGCCATAAGAGAGTCTCACTTATGTGAGATATTTTGAGTCGTTTGTTATTAATGTTTAAAACCTGTTTATCTTCAGTTATATTAAGCAAATACAATCCATTAGAAATGAAAGCACTTGCATAAAATAAACCATCCTTCTCAATTTTCATTTGGGAATTCTTAATGTCAAAACAGAAACCTTCTACATCCAAACATGATACAGAAATAATGTTTCTTAAAATCGAAGGGACATGATAAACATTAAACAAAGATAAATATAAACCACTAGGTAAGGGAAGTTCCAAAGTGCCCACTGCCACTGCGGAGATACTAGCACCGTTTCCAACCTTCAGCACCACCTCTCCTTTGGAGAGAGATCTCCTATCCTTTAGTGACTGCACATTAGAGATTAAGTGAGCACATGATCCGGTATCAATTACCCAATCAAGGATAGTAGTGGTTAGGTTTAAACTTAACTCAATAACAAAAATACCTTTAGGACGCTTCCTTTCGATTTTGCCTTCATCCAAGTCCTTCATATACTTGGGGCAGTTCATTTTGAAGTGTCCCTTCTCGTGGCAATGGTAGCATTCAGTGAGAGAATTAGGAGAATTCTTCACATTGCCACCCTTGGAGGTACTTCCTTGAGTTCCTCCCCTTTTGCCCTTGAGATGAGGGTTTCCTTTCGAGGTCTGGCCTTTGGTCTTGTCCTTTTTCTTGAACATCTTCTTGCTTTCAGACGCAACAACTAAGATAACATTCCCCTTTGTCTTGCCCATGTCAACCTCAGCTGTTTTGAGGGCATTGTGGAGTTCATTTATGGTCATATTCTTCTCACGCATATGATAGTGCATGATGAAGTCCTTAAACGAGTAAGGAAGTGACCCCAAAATGATGTCCTCAGCAATGTCTTCAGGAATTGGAGAATTTAGTTTCTCCAATTTCTCCAAATAACCCTGCACCTTAAGGAAGTGCACCGAGACAGATTCACCCTCCATCATCTTGCACCTTGTGAGTGTGATGGTGGTCTTATAGCGCTCTTTACGAGCACTATCGGTGAACATCTTTTCCAACGGTGCTACAATTTCCTTTGCAGCTGATCGCCAATGCTGGCCAAGATCAGAGTCTGCACGACACGCTGATTGTCATTCCACCTTTTCTGTTCCTCCTTCTCAGCATCAGTTGGCTTGCCAATCTCTTTCTCTTTTGGGCATTCTCCCTCCAAAATAGGTAAGAGATTCTCCAAGCGCAACACAATGTTAAGCTTGAGGATCCAGTCAGAAAAGTTCGACCCGTCATTCGCAAGTGGGCTTTTATCGATCATTGAACGTAGAAAGTTCGGTAGTGTAGACATAGCTTTAAAATAAATAGTTATGAGAGCAAGTTAGAGTTCATGTTTAAAATATATTTTTTAAGAAAATATTTGATGGATTAGAGAGATCCATATTTTATTTTTCTTTTTAAAATAGTAAATTAGGATCCTTTTCAATTTAGTGGACTCATCCAATAGGTTGTCCAGGTAGGTACTAATCACTAATCATAACCTTTTAAGAAAAACTTAAAACCTTTATGATTCTTGATATTAATTTCAAAATAAATTTTTCATGATTTATTGTGAAGGTACTATTTTAAGAAATAACATTTTCCCAAAAGACAAAGCCTAGATCTTGGAAATTTGATTAAGAAAACTCATCATGTAGGGTAACTTGTGCGAGTGATATTTCCACAGAATGAGCAAGAAGTGCCACACACGACTTGCCCACTTGTGGCCTAATATCAACTTGCAAAAATGCCACCATGTCTAGTGATTGAATTCATACTCATATTCATTCAATATCACTAGCTTAGATGGACACGATAAGGAGGAAATACTCTCTTAAATTTTTCTTTTTGATTTAAATTATTTTCCTTTTATACGATGATAAGAAAATAATTGCAACAATAGAAAAACCTAACACATGGCATTCTAACTATTACATCCATTCACAACAATACATTCCAGAAGTTCTAAATGTAAAGTAAAAGAAATTGAGATGCGCTCCATCGAAATTAAACGAAAGAAAACAAATCTCGCAAAAGTTCAATCTTATTTGGATTAATCCATGTCACAAGATTTCATGATTCACCTTGATTATTTTAAATCCAACAAAATAATCTTTTAATAATTTCAAACAAAGTGAATTAATAAAACTTGAATCAAATCTTAGGACATGGTTAATTCAAATCAATTGTGCGCACGATCTAGCACAAAATTGAAACGACTATATTGTCATGAGAGAATCAAACCTGCTCTGATACCACTGTTGGATTTATTGTGCAACGTAGGGATGAAATTTAAAAAAAAATTAATCACAAAACGACAACACAGAAACGGATCGTGTTCCTGTCATGACAATGGCGAGATAAAATTCTACGTCGCTCAAAATTAGCAATCACAAAACTAATCTAAACCATCACATAGAGATTAGGGCTTGTACCTCTAGAAATAAATATTTCTAGGTGAAGAGCGGATCTCTGATTTTGATGCGGATCGAATCGAAGATACGGAGAAAAATGGAGCGGCGTTGAACACCTCTAGGTTCACCTTGAACCCAAACAGCCAACCGACCTTGTCTTTGACGAGAGGAAGGAAGGGTAGAAGCTAGACAGTGTTCCAACTGCCGAGGACCCTAGGTGGCCGAGCCACTCCGGTCACCGGCAAGAAATAGGGAAAAACGTGAGATGCGAACCAAGAGACGCTGCACCTTTATCGTCCAGGAAAAACACCACCAAAACCCCAAAGAAGACCGGCAAGGTGGTCGCCGGATAGGACGGGGAGAACGAACTCCGGCAAGAGGGGCGCCGTTTTCCTGTTCGCGAATGGGCAGAGGCGGATAGGGTTTTTCCTATTTGTCTTTCACGGGAGAGAACTCCTTTTATATCAAAAATCCAAAGTAATTAAGATTTTATATATTAATAAAAAAAGAGAAACTGTTAACGTTTTGTATATAAAACTGAAAATCATTTCTTCAGTTTTATTTTAATCTAACACGAAAACAGTAACGTTTTTTTTTATTAATTATAAAAACTTAAAGATGGTTTTAAGAGTATTTGGAAAGACTCATTGGGGGCTTATATATTGTGTAAAAAGGAATTATTCACACAAACATTATACGCCATCAATTTCTCTGTCGAAATCTCACTAATTAACTTTGATTGTTTGTAACGTCGCACGCGTTACTAATGAAATTCAGCCTTGTTATTGATTTCATAACAAACTCAATTTATTATATCAATTAACATCTGAACACGATCATAAATTAATAACTGTCTAAACGTGTCGATTCACGACGTTTTATATTCGCACTCAACAATTATTTAAATCATATAACCATGAAATTAAATATCCAATTTGAGTCGAACGCGGTTGTTTCTATTCATTTGGTGTGACCTTCACAGAGGAACTGTGTTGTCTAGTCAACAATATATACATATATATTATGGGTTATAAGAGGCTTTATCACTGCATTATAGCTGGCTAGATAACACAGTAGCTAGGTAACACAATTAGATGACCTGTGTCTATGCATGTCACATGATATCATGAATATCTTGCAAGATAGGCTAGTGTCATTCCTGCAACACATTCATCTTTCTTGGCATCTTAAGCGCAATGTATTTATAACTACTTTAGTTATACTGCATGTCATACAATCTCGCTTTGCCAAGGCGCCCAGTAATATCATAGCTCGATGTAACTCGAGGAACAATTTAATACTGTCGATGTGTAAACCTAATCCACACAAGTCACACAACAAGTTGCAGTGTATATTCCATCAATAGACGATATTCAACTGCTACTACATTGTACACCCTGTGAAGATAGGTTCACAAATCTCATATCTTCATTCAATAAGACACGTTGAGATTATCGATGACACTAAACACAATCCATACGATATCTCAACACAAGATTAGGTCTAACTCAATATGTATAGCTTCAACTTATATACATACTCATATGTTTAAGCGATAACTATTATCAACATTTGTAGAACTACAATGTGCTTTAACTCATATGACAATCCATTGCGGTGGTCAATGTCCCATTTTGACCACAATGATCGTGAGCATGCTAAACTAAGATCGTGTGATGGAACTCAAGTGTTCTACTGTTCAAGACCAAGGGCATCTTCTTGAACTATCATGAGACATCATTATATGATCTAGGGACAGAATAAATTAATTATTCGCAAAAATATGAACTAAATAAATTTGAGGACAACTTTCAAAACACAAATCCTTCAATCTCCCACTTGTTTTTAAAGTTTCTAATAAAGAAATATAAAACATAAAAGAGAATCCTTTGACATTAAACATCAAGCCACTCTCCATGGTTTTGCAACCCCATGGACTCGAAATGAATTTCTCATTTGGCTTGAGACAAAGGCTTGGTGAAGGGATCAGCTGTGTTGCTATTTGTGTCGATCCATAAAAGTGCAATCTTGCCTTCTTCAATGAAGTCGCGCGTGACAAAATACTTCCGGTCCATGTATTTTGTCTTGTGATGTGACTTCGGCTCCTTGATTTGTGAAATGGAAGCACTATTATCACAAAACAATCTCAAGGGCTCTCCACTAGATGCAACGACTCCCAATTCCTCAAGGGATTTCTTTATCCAGACTGCCTCTTCGCTTGCCTCTGCGGCCGCCATGACTTCCGCTGCGGTGGTCGAATCAGTAGTAGTGGATTGTTTCCAACTACGCCAACTCACAGCTCCACCATTCAGAAGAAAAACGAACCCAGATTGAGATCTTCTATCGTCCGGATCTGTCATAAAGCTAGCATCCGTGTAACCTTCTACTCGGAGCTCTTTATGTCCACCAAATACAAGAAACTTATTCTTAGTCCTTTTTAGGTACCTAAGAATATTCTTGACCGCTGTCCAATGATTCGGACCAGGTGAAGCTTGATGTCGACTCGACATGCTAAGAGCATATGCGACATCCGGTCTCGTACAGATCATGGCATACATGATGGAACCTATGGCGGAAGCATAGGGCACATTCATCATATATTCAATGTCTTTATGTGATGAGGCACATTGAGACTTGCCTAGCTGAGTAGACATCTTCATTGGCACATTTCCTTTCTTAGAGTTTTCCATTTGGAACCTTTCTAAGATTTTGTCAATATAGATACTTTAACTTAGGCCAATGAGTCTACGTGATCTGTCTCTATATATCTTTATTCCTAAGATATATTGAGCTTCACCCATGTCCTTCATTGAAAATATCGTTTTCAACGAATTTCTTGTTTGTTCCATTATAGATAAATTGTTTCTCATTAGTAAGATGTCGTCAACATATAGGATTAGAAAAACAGCGTGACTCCCACTCACCTTCTTGTACACACAAGGCTCTTCCTTGCTTTGAACGAACTCAAGGGTTTTAACCTCTTCATCAAAGCGTTTATTCCAACTCCTTGATGCTTGCTTCAACCCATAAATGGCTCTTTGAAGCTTGCATACTTTGTCATTATTCTGAGGATCTTCAAAACCTTGAGGTTTCTTCATAAATACATCCTCATCTAGTTTTCCATTTAAGAAAGCTGTTTTGACATTTAGTTGCCAAATTTCATAATCATGAAATGCGGCAATGGCCAACATGATCCGAATTGTTTTAAACATCACAACGGGCGAGAAGGTTTCATCATAGTCAATCCCTTGGACTTGACTAAAACCTTTCGCCACAAGTCTTGCCTTGTAGGTTGTCATGTTGCCATTCATGTCCATCTTCCTCTTGAAGATCCATTTACAAGGAATGGATTTCTTTCCATCAGGAAGGTCAACCAAGTTCCATACTTGATTGTCGTACATGGATTGCATTTCGGATTTCATGGCTTCTAGCCATGCAATGGAATCCTTTCTTTTTATTGCTTCTTCATAGGTCAACGGGTCTTCTGTGTTTAGAATAAGCACCTCATGAAGACCCATATAAATATCAGGCTTTTTTCCTTTCCCTGATTGACCTTCTAAGTTCCTTTGGTTTGTCTGACTCAATTTGAGATTCTTGAATCTTCTCCACCATTTCTGGTGGAGTTAACTCATGCTCAACACGAGTAAGACTAACAGGCGGTGATAAAGTAAGAGTCTCCTCCGCAATCATTTGCGAAGGTGGAATACTCATGCTCCCACTGACTAAAGGAACTTCTTGTGACTCTTGGTGATCAGATTGAACATCAGTGTTCATCTCATGATTACTCCCTTGTAGGTTTTCTTGAGTTTCCTCAAGTGTCACCCTACGGTCACCGCTTTTGATTCTTTCAAGAAACTCTTTCTCTAAGAATGTAGCACCCTTCTTAATGAATATAGTATTCGTTGACTTGTGCCAAAAGCTATACCATTTTGTTTCTCTAGGGTATCCAATGAAGAAACACTTATCGGCTTTGGGGTCGAGTTTAGATGATAGCATATGCTTGACATATGCCTCACAACCCCAAATCTTAAAGAAGGATGTGATGGGTGGTTTCCCAACCCATATTTCATGTGGAGTTTTTTCTACGACCTTAGTTGGAACGAAGTTTAGAGTGTAAGCCGCAGTTAAAAGTGCATGACCCCAAAAATATAAAGGTAGATCGGTTTGACACATCATGGGTTTAACCATGTCTAGCAGAGTCTGGTTTCTCCTTTCGGAGACTCCATTCCACTGTGGTGTCCCAGGAGGAGTTAGTTGTGGTACAATACCACACTCCTTTATGTAAGTACTGAACTCATTGCTCAAGTACTCGCCTCCACGATCTGTTCTCAAAACTTTGATTCTCTTATCTAGTTGATTTTCCACTTCATTTTTATATTCCTTGAACTTGGCAAGGGATTCACTTTTATGTTTCATAAGATAAACATAGTCATAACGACTATAATCATCTGTGAAAGTGATGAAGTATCTAAAACCATCTCTAGCACACACACTCATTGGACCACATACATCAGAGTGTATCAATTCCAATAAGTTGTTTGCCCTTGCACCTTTCTTTTTAAATGGTGTTTTGGTCATTTTGCCAGTTAGGCATGATTCGCATGTCCCAATTGCATCAGGATCAAAAGAATCTAAAATATTAGCTTGATGCAATTTCCTTATGCGTTTTTCATTAATGTGACCAAGACGGTGGTGCCATAAGAGAGTCTCACTTATGTGAGATATTTTGAGTCGTTTGTTATTAATGTTTAAAACCTGTTTATCTTCAGTTATATTAAGCAAATACAATCCATTAGAAATGAAAGCACTTGCATAAAATAAACCATCCTTCTCAATTTTCATTTGGGAATTCTTAATGTCAAAACAGAAACCTTCTGCATCCAAACATGATACAGAAATAATGTTTCTTAAAATCGAAGGGACATGATAAACATTAAACAAAGATAAATATAAACCACTAGGTAAGGGAAGTTCCAAAGTGCCCACTGCAACTGCGGAGATACTAGCACCGTTTCCAACCTTCAGCACCACCTCTCCTTTGGAGAGAGATCTCCTATCCTTTAGTGACTGCACATTAGAGATTAAGTGAGCACATGATCCGGTATCAATTACCCAATCAAGGATAGTAGTGGTTAGGTTTAAACTTAACTCAATAACAAAAATACCTTTAGGACGCTTCCTTTCGATTTTGCCTTCATCCAAGTCCTTCATATACTTGGGGCAGTTCATTTTGAAGTGTCCCTTCTCGTGGCAATGGTAGCATTCAGTGAGAGAATTAGGAGAATTCTTCACATTGCCACCCTTGGAGGTACTTCCTTGAGTTCCTCCCCTTTTGCCCTTGAGATGAGGGTTTCCTTTCGAGGTCTGGCCTTTGGTCTTGTCCTTTTTCTTGAACATCTTCTTGCTTTCAGACGCAACAACTAAGATAACATTCCCCTTTGTCTTGCCCATGTCAACCTCAGCTGTTTTGAGGGCATTGTGGAGTTCATTTATGGTCATATTCTTCTCACGCATATGATAGTGCATGATGAAGTCCTTAAACGAGTAAGGAAGTGACCCCAAAATGATGTCCTCAGCAATGTCTTCAGGAATTGGAGAATTTAGTTTCTCCAATTTCTCCAAATAACCCTGCACCTTAAGGAAGTGCACCGAGACAGATTCACCCTCCATCATCTTGCACCTTGTGAGTGTGATGGTGGTCTTATAGCGCTCTTTACGAGCACTATCGGTGAACATCTTTTCCAACGGTGCTACAATTTCCTTTGCAGCGGATCGCCAATGCTGGCCAAGATCAGAGTCTGCACGACACGCTGATTGTCATTCCACCTTTTCTGTTCCTCCTTCTCAGCATCAGTTGGCTTGCCAATCTCTTTCTCTTTTGGGCATTCTCCCTCTAAAATAGGTAAGAGATTCTCCAAGCGCAACACAATGTTAAGCTTGAGGATCCAGTCAGAAAAGTTCGACCCGTCATTCGCAAGTGGGCTTTTATCGATCATTGAACGTAGAAAGTTCGGTAGTGTAGACATAGCTTTAAAATAAATAGTTATGAGAGCAAGTTAGAGTTCATGTTTAAAATATATTTTTTAAGAAAATATTTGATGGATTAGAGAGATCCATATTTTATTTTTCTTTTTAAAATAGTAAATTAGGATCCTTTTCAATTTAGTGGACTCATCCAATAGGTTGTCCAGGTAGGTACTAATCACCAATCATAACCTTTTAAGAAAAACTTAAAACCTTTATGATTCTTGATATTAATTTCAAAATAAATTTTTCATGATTTATTGTGAAGGTACTATTTTAAGAAATAACATTTTCCCAAAAGACAAAGCCTAGATCTTGGAAATTTGATTAAGAAAACTCATCATGTAGGGTAACTTGTGCGAGTGATATTTCCACAGAATGAGCAAGAAGTGCCACACACGACTTGCCCACTTGTGGCCTAATATCAACTTGCAAAAATGCCACCATGTCTAGTGATTGAATTCATACTCATATTCATTCAATATCACTAGCTTAGATGGACACGATAAGGAGGAAATACTCTCTTAAATTTTTCTTTTTGATTTAAATTATTTTCCTTTTATACGATGATAAGAAAATAATTGCAACAATAGAAAAACCTAACACATGGCATTCTAACTATTACATCCATTCACAACAATACATTCCAGAAGTTCTAAATGTAAAGTAAAAGAAATTGAGATGCGCTCCATCGAAATTAAACGAAAGAAAACAAATCTCGCAAAAGTTCAATCTTATTTGGATTAATCCATGTCACAAGATTTCATGATTCACCTTGATTATTTTAAATCCAACAAAATAATCTTTTAATAATTTCAAACAAAGTGAATTAATAAAACTTGAATCAAATCTTAGGACATGGTTAATTCAAATCAATTGTGCGCACGATCTAGCACAAAATTGAAACGACTATATTGTCATGAGAGAATCAAACCTGCTCTGATACCACTGTTGGATTTATTGTGCAACGTAGGGATGAAATTTAAAAAAAAATTAATCACAAAACGACAACACAGAAACGGATCGTGTTCCTGTCATGACAATGGCGAGATAAAATTCTACGTCGCTCAAAATTAGCAATCACAAAACTAATCTAAACCATCACATAGAGATTAGGGCTTGTACCTCTAGAAATAAATATTTCTAGGTGAAGAGCGGATCTCTGATTTTGATGCGGATCGAATCGAAGATACGGAGAAAATGGAGCGGCGTTGAACACCTCTAGGTTCACCTTGAACCCAAACAGCCCACCGACCTTGTCTTTGACGAGAGGAAGGAAGGGTAGAAGCTAGACAGTGTTCCAACTGCCGAGGACCCTAGGTGGCCGAGCCACTCCGGTCACCGGCAAGAAATAGGGAAAAACGTGAGATGCGAACCAAGAGACGCTGCACCTTTATCGTCCAGGAAAAACACCACCAAAACCCCAAAGAAGACCGGCAAGGTGGTCGCCGGATAGGACGGGGAGAACGAACTCCGGCAAGAGGGGCGCCGTTTTCCTGTTCGCGAATGGGCAGAGGCGGATAGGGTTTTTCCTATTTGTCTTTCACGGGAGAGAACTCCTTTTATATCAAAAATCCAAAGTAATTAAGATTTTATATATTAATAAAAAAAGAGAAACTGTTAACGTTTTGTATATAAAACTGAAAATCATTTCTTCAGTTTTATTTTAATCTAACACGAAAACAGTAACGTTTTTTTTTTATTAATTATAAAAACTTAAAGATGGTTTTAAGAGTATTTGGAAAGACTCATTAGGGGCTTATATATATTGTGTAAAAAGGAATTATTCACACAAACATTATACGCCATCAATTTCTCTGTCGAAATCTCACTAATTAACTTTGATCGCTTGTAACGTCGCACGCGTTACTAATGAAATTCAGCCTTGTTATTGATTTCATAACAAACTCAATTTATTATATCAATTAACATCTGAACACGATCATAAATTAATAACTGTCTAAACGTGTCGATTCACGACGTTTTATATTCGCACTCAATAATTATTTAAATCATATAACCATGAAATTAAATATCCAATTTGAGTCGAACGCGGCTGTTTCTATTCATTTGGTGTTACCTTCCCAGAGGAACTGTGTTGTCTAGTCAACAATATATACATATATATTATGGGCTATAAGAGGCTTTATCACTGCATTATAGCTGGCTAGATAACACAGTAATTAGGTAACACAATTAGATGACCTGTGTCTATGCATGTCACATGATATCATGAATATCTTGCAAGATAGGCTAGTGTCATTCCTGCAACACATTCATCTTTCTTGGCATCTTAAGCGCAATGTATTTATAACTACTTTAGTTATACTGCATGTCATACAATCTTGCTTTGCCAAGGCGCCCAGTAATATCATAGCTCGATGTAACTCGAGGAACAATTTAATACTGTCGATGTGTAAACCTAATCCACACAAGTCACACAACAAGTTGCAGTGTATATTCCATCAATAGACGATATTCAACTGCTACTACATTGTACACCCTGTGAAGATAGGTTCACAAATCTCATATCTTCATTCAATAAGACACGTTGAGATTATCGATGACACTAAACATAATCCATACGATATCTCAACACAAGATTAGGTCTAACTCAATATGTATAGCTTCAACTTATATACATACTCATATGTTTAAGCGATAACTATTATCAACATTTGTAGAACTACAATGTGCTTTAACTCATATGACAATCCATTGTGGTGGTCAATGTCCCATTTTGACCACCATGATCGTGAGCATGCTAAACTAAGATCTTGTGATGGAACTCAAGTGTTCTACTGTTCAAGACCAAGGGCATCTTCTTGAACTATCATGAGACATCATTATATGATATAGGGACAGAATAAATTAATTATTCGCAAAAACATGAACTAAATAAATTTGAGGACAACTTTCAAAACACAAATCCTTCATCGATCCCCCGCCACCCTTGACAAGTTAAACCTTCAACAGTTCTTGTCACCAACTGTGGTGACAAGAACTGTTGAAGGTTTAACTTGTCAAGGGTGGCGGGGGATCGAGACCCGCCATCAACAACCTACTGTTGCTAAGAAATAGGCTCAGTGATTTGGTTGGGGTTTGACCGAACTGCAGTCCTTATCCAACCGCGTTAGCCGGCCCACCAGAGCTGGGTTGAGGCTATAAACCTCTGGTGTGGTGGTCGGGGCGGGTTGTTACATTGGTGGTGTATAATTGCGTGCTATATTATTGGGGGTAAGCACATGGTGTTCCCCATTCATTTTTTGGTATTTGGAATGTGCTGGAGGTTTATTCCCAACTTGTGGTTTTACTTTGCAGGTGGGCAGGTCTCCTATGCTGCCCAATTTCATATTTGTAGGAATCGCACGATCATGCATTTCCTTGACGCACGACCCCTGCGACCGTGTGTTTCCTCCAGTATCCCAGTGTAGTGATCTCCCCCCTGCTCGTACATTTTGTTCGCACACTGGCAGTTTTGCCCGTGTGTGAGTAAAATCGCACGAGCACCTTTTTTGTTTAACTTTTATAAAATTATCGCCCGTGTGTTTTCTTCACGCACAGTTAGATTCAACCGTGCGCGAAGTAAACACATGATCTGTCTGTTTTGCCTGGTTTTTCAGTGATCTGACTTTAACCGTGTGTTTTGTTCTCACACGGGCTGTTTTGCCCGTGCGTGATCAAAATCGCAACGGTCTGATGTTGTACCAGGCTGGGTGATTTCTGCGAGCTAATAATCGCACGGTCGTGCGTTTGACCGTGCGTGCCTAGTTTTTCCGACTTTTCCTATTTAAGCCGCAGATTTTGACCAATTCCGGGCCATCATCTTCCTCCGCGATTTCTTCCGTCGCAAGACCTAATGGGGAGCTCCGACTCTTATTCCTTCCACCATTCACGAGGGTTATGCCCTAGGCCGCTTCACATCATCCAAGAGCTTCCAGGAGAGGATTCTACACTCATCTTCATCGCCAAGCAAGTAGTTCTTCGCATCGGACATGGTCGGGTTGTAGTTTACTGGAGAAGACAGGTCCATTGGGAGGAAGTAACATCCCTCCTCTACCCCAGACGATAGTTGGAACCGAGCTAGGACGCAAATTGATGTCACGATGATTCCTACCGTGAATCTACAACAAGCCTCCAGATTCGGTTGTATCTCTTGCATTTTTCTCTACTTGTCTGGATGTATTTGATTGTGATCTTCATTATTTGATGATGTATGTTATTCTAGACTCTTAATTTATAGCTCTATTTTCATGGTTGTGAAAATATTTATTTGTCTAGATTGTGCTTGAAGTGCGCCGACTCCGCCATCACCCTACATTCCATTACGTGAGCCTACTCTTCCACTACGCAAGCCTACTCTTCCACCACGTGAGCCTACTCTTCCATTCTGCAAGCCTACTCTTCCATTCTGCAAGTCTTCTCTTCCATTCTGCCTGACTACTTGTCCATCTGCCAAGCGAAGCAGTGCATAGCGACCTATGTATTCCCCCACATTGTGAAGTGGTGCTGGCGATCCACATTGTTAATTTATTTTATTTTATTTTGTTTTCCACAAACCAATCCAAACCTTCCGCAATCCATTCTCCTAAAGGACTTCAATCTCAAGTCCTTGCTCGATAGATAACTCCACCTTGTTGTGTTCCTTGTGAGATCGATACTTGGGGAGTTTCTCCCAATTTTATATTACTTGTGCGACCGGTACACTTGTCGTAAGTGCATCACACAACGATACTCGTGACAAGCAACAATGACAAAAAAAGTTGCATGCACTACTGAAGAATCAGTCCATGGGGGCACGTC
Source organism: Dactylorhiza incarnata (assembly GCA_033032865.1). Taxonomy (NCBI): domain Eukaryota; kingdom Viridiplantae; phylum Streptophyta; class Magnoliopsida; order Asparagales; family Orchidaceae; genus Dactylorhiza; species Dactylorhiza incarnata. The sequence goes on along the minus strand of JAWHQI010000371.1, from coordinate 1,333,413 downwards.
GATCCAGCTCCCTCCCACTCACTTATCAGTGCGCGCCTCTTGCGGGAGAGGACATGAGCGCACCCATTACGACATTGGAAGAGCGCATGCGCCAGATGGAAGAGCACCAAACTGAGATGCTCGCGCTCCTAAGGAATAGAGGATCATCGTTAGCTCCTAATCCTGCCCCCGAGCAAGGCAGGCAACCTCTGCCATCTCTAGATCGTGCTCCGACCGAGAACTTTGCTTGCGAGCACCACATTCCTAAAGGTGGGCTCCCCAGCACAGTCAACCAATGTCGCTGTGTCCAACCGGCCAAGAGCCTGAAGCTCATCATCAAGCAACAGGCTTCGGACCTGTAGACGAAAGACTCACTCACAAAGAGATTCACAACATGATCGCCGAAGAACGAGAACAAGCCAAGCAGCGCGCCGCTTTGGCCCACCGCCCTCGTCATCACCACTCACCGTTAACACATGAGGTCCTGGCACATCCAATTCCGCACGATTTCAAGCTCCCGAACATTGAGACCCTTGACGGAATGGATGACCCGTCAGAGCATGTCGATCATTTTGCCACCGTTATGAGGATCTGCAACGCCCCTGACCAGTTGTTGTGTCAGGTGTTCCCAGCCACGGTGAAGGGCCAATCAAGGGCATGGTTCTATTCCCTCTGAGAAGGAGTCGTCAGCAGTTTCACAGAGCTAACCCAGCAGTTCCTTGATCAGTTCATCACCAACCGCCGAATTGTTAAAGACTCCTCCCACCTGTCAGGGATCCGTCAGAATGAGGGAGAAACCCTTAAGGACTTTTTTCGCCGCTTCACGTCTGAAGCACGCCAGATTCCAGGAATCAATCCTGAGCTACTACGTGGCTTCCTCCTGGGAGGGCTCCGTCCTAGCGGCTTCTACTCAGCACTGATGAAAGGAAACAGTTGTCAGCTACACCGACCTTATTCACCGCGTTGAAACTCAAATAGTTGCGGACGAAGCAATAGAAGCTCATCAACAACAATTTGAAAGCAGTCTAAAAAGAAAAAGAGAAGAAGACCCACCAACGATACCGAAGAGGAATGGCAGGCCTCGTGACGACTCCCGCCAAGCCGTGTGGCACCACCGACATCAAACCTTCACCCCGCTCAATACCTCGCGAACGGAAGTATTGTTGGTCATCCGTGATCATACTTATCTTCAGAGGCCGAGAGCTCTTACACTAAACTCTGGAGATCAATCCAAGTATAGTTGTCCCAAAGCAGAGTGTTCGGATCTCTCGACGAGGGACTCCGGCCTCTCCCAGAACATATTGTTAAAATCTCCCAACAAGGGACTCCGACCTCACCCAGAACAGAGTGTTCGGATCTCCCAACAAGAGACTTCGGCCTCTCCCAGAACAGATTGTTCGGATCTCCCAACAAGGGACTCCAACCTCTCTCAGAGCAGAGTGTTCAGATCTCCCTACAAGGGACTCCGACCTATCCCAAAGCAGAGTGTTCGGATCTCCCAACAAGGGACTCTAGCCTCTCCCAGAACAGAACGATCAGATATCCCATGCAGCGACATCGAGCTCTTCCGAACAGAATGATCGGGTAACCCAAGTAGAGACTCCGATCTTTTTCGAAGGACCCAACGTCCACCAGACAGAGAAAGAGCTCACTCTCCTCCCCCAGTGGGGAACCATATCAATTGCCCCCCAACTTGCGCGGTTATGAGCTTTTTTGGCTTATGGCATTACTTGTGTAATGACTTTGCTTTTGTGGTGTCGACGTTGTTCCGTAATGCATGACCTTGATTAGAACCAATTTCACGGGGGCAGGCCCCCAAAGCTCACTCTCCTCCCCTCAAAACAACTCGCCTAAATGAGCTCGCAGACCCGAAGATACACGTTCGTCAGAAAAATTTTCGAGCTCATTTTTTACAAAAAACGTCCTCCGAAAATTGGGGGGCAATTGATATGGTTCCCCATAATGGGTTCACCCAAACCGGAGATTTTCCAGCGCAACCTCAATCGGCTCGTTGATACAATTCCAACAGGCCCATCCCCGCACGGAGAGACCGACGCAGAACCACTATCCAGTAATGGTAGCAAAACCACCGCGTGATGGACGCCGTCAGTTGGGCAGCACCACTATGGTACGGCCAAACCCGCCAAGGTGTAGCCTAGGACGCATCTCCCCTTATGGGGTGCAGCCAAGGCCGCACCCCCCGGTAGGGTGTGTGGCCAAGGTTGTACCCCCTAGGGGTGCGGCCAAGGCCGCACTGTTGGGAAAAACCATTTTGATTTATCTAACAAATTAACTTAAAGTGATTTCATCAATTAGGATATATTACCCACATTGTATAAAAAGGGTAAATTGGTCAGTAGATGTCCTAGGATGTCACACTCACCTTATAGTGTCAAGTACAGGTCAAGATAATCACAAAATCAGTTAAGTTAAGACTTGCGTCGAATGGAAGTTGACGCAACTTCGATTTGATGTCGACGGAACTATGACTCGAAGTCAAAGCAATTTAATCTGTCTGTCGAAGTGTCAAGTCAAGTCGACGCAATGTCGAAAGGAACTCGACGCAGAAGGAAGTGCCGGTCGAAGCCATTTGAGAAGTCGGCGCAACTTCGACTTCAACTCGACGCAGAAGATAAAGTTCAAGTCCAAGTCTTCCACTCGATGGATACGTAGATAAGGACTCGACGCAACGTCGACATCATAGTTCAGCCAGAGCAAAGAATGAATTCGAAGCTACTTCGATAAGAACTTAGAGGTGCGTCGATATGACAAATGATTAAGTCGACGCAGCGATGAATACATACAGAAAAGGAAGGTTTTCTGCTGTCCTTTCCAACACCTTTTCAGAAGGTCTACAATCTTGAAGACTGTTCTCCAATGACTCGTTTATTGCCAAGAATGGAATGGAGTATTCCAGTAATGCAGGAAAGACATTCTTGGAAGTTTATTCAAACCAGATGGACGGGTCGTGAACAAAAATAGAAGGACAAATCAATTGTCCAATGGACATTCCTTCTAAGGACAGAACAGAAGAAGAAAGAAATTCAAATACTATTCGACAAGGAATAAGTATAGAGAAAGAGGCAGAAGGAAACAACAAGAACATTATTCATTATTCTGACTCATCTTCTACCTTAGGAAAAAGCTCTCTCTTTGTACAGGAAAAGAATACAGCTGCTTCATCTTCCTCATCTCATAGCAGCAAGACAACAGAAGTGCAGAGAATCAGGATCAAGCTTATAACCCTTGCAAATCATCACAATCATAAGCAAGGGTTCATAATATTCAGATCCTGTGAAAAACAAAAGCTACAGATTCAAGAAACAGCTTCTGAAGAATTCTGAAAATATAATATATTCTTTCTCTCTTTCTTCTTCTTTATTCACTCACTGTAAAAGAGTTTTAAGAATCCCTCTTTCAAAGGATTCAGTGGTTCTAAGAGTCTCCTTATCAAAAGACTCAGTGGTTCAAGATCTCCTTATCAAAAGATCTAGATTGGTTCTGAGAGTCTCCTTATCAAAAGACTTAGTGGTTTTGAGAGTCTCCATATCAAAAGACTCAGGCACTGTTAGTGCAATCCTACCAGGAAGGTAGAAGAGAATACTTAGTGGCACACTGTGCACTTTCAATTGGTATCAGAGGGAGGTTGATCATTAAAAGGTTAACACCTTAATCAAAAGATCTCCTCACTCTTATTTCTTTATTTTAAAATTAACTAAAACTATTTTATAAAGAAAATGAGTTCTAAGTATTATGCATCAACAAGACCACCAGTGTGTAACCTGAATAGGTTTACACTTTGGAAGGCCCGAATAAAGCTTTATATGAACTCTATTGATGAAGACATTTTTGATGTCGTTGTCTCAGGTCCCCCAACACCATACAAAAAGGATGCCAGTGGATCTGTAACATAAGAAATTGCTCCAAGAAGTGAGTGGACAGAGGTTGAGAAAAAGCAAAAGGCGTGTGATGCCAAGGCAATGAATATTCTGGTCTCAACACTGTCAGATGACATTTTCCAAAAAGTTGCTGACTACCAATCAGCAAAAGAGATCTGGGAATATCTTTCCAGAATGGTAGAAGGCAGTTCTGATGAAATAAAGGACAGAAAGTCCCTTCTTATATCCCAGTATGAGAACTTTCAAAAGAAGACTGAAGAGAGTGTTGCTGAAATGTGATAGATTCAGCATTATTGTTAATGAGCTAAGAAATCTGGGTAAAGAGATTTCTCTGACAGAAATTAATGATAAGCTCCTCATGTGCTTCCCAAGCTCATGGGACTCAAGGATCTAGGCTATCAGAGAGTCCAGATGCCATAGAGATATTTCTACTTATGTTTTGCTAGGAAAGCTCAAATCTTATGAGATGATACTGAAGAGCAGTGCTGAAACAGAGGCTAAGGAAACAACCTCTACTCCCATCCAAAGGAGTCTTGCCTTGAAGGTTACTGAAGAAGAGCCCTTTACTCCTGAAGATGAGATGTTCAGTCTCCTAGCAAGGAGATTCAGAAAGTGGGTCAAGACAGAATTCTCAAGAAGAAAAGAGAGGAGCTCAAAACCCAGATTTGATAAGACTTCTAAGAAGGAAGTGATCTGCTTCTCCTGCAATAAGCCAGTACACATAGATCCTGAGTGTCCACAAGAACAAAGGGACAGAAGGAGAAGCAAAGAGGAGAAGAAAAAGAAGTCTTTCAGGAATAAAGGCAAGAAGAAAGGTAAAGATTTCATTGCTGAAACCTGGAGTGACTCTGAAGCAGAGTTAAGCTCCTATTCATCAGAGAGTGATGAAGAAGTTGTTGAAGCTGCTTGCATGATGGCAGTAGGGATCTCCTCAGATGATGAAGAAGAACATGTATCACTATTTGATAATTTTGAGTTTAATTCTGATGATTTTAAAATGTGCTTTAAAGAATTCTGCAATGATCATCTTGAAGTACAAAATGAAATAGAAACAGTTAGTGTACAACCCTCATATTTCCCGAGTCGGTGTGACCCAACCCAGATGAGGCCAAGATAACGAAGGTGACCGAGACGGACAAAACGACCGCGTGAAGACGGTCGAAACCAATCAAGGCAGAAAGAGGCCGCGTGAGAGACGGAGGAAGCACCCGCTCCCCCGACCCCCTTTGGATGAGTGGGAGAACAGCCCTCCCACTCGCCGAGCGAGTGGGAGAGGCCTCCCACTCGCCGAGCGAGTGGGAGTAGCCCTCCCACTCGCCGAATGAGTGGGAGAAGCCTCCCACTCGTCGGGCGAGTGGGAGAGGCCTCCCACTCGCCAAGCGAGTGGGAGCAGCCCTCCCACTTGCCAAGCGAGTGGGAGCAGCTCTCCCACTCGCCCTGGCGAGTGGGAGCAGCCCTCCCACTCGCCGAGCGAGTGGGAGGGATCCTCCCACTCGCCCGGTGTAGGTAGGGAGGTCAGTGTGACCTCCCGTGAGGGGGGGGGGATGGACACCTCGAGTCCCACTCGCCCCCCCTCACGCGTGATCGATGGTGGTCATGGTTGGACTGCGAATAGCAGGATTTTTGTTATCCGCAGTCCATTTTTGGGAAGTCTATAAATAGACCCCCATGGGCACCTTGGGAAGAGTTGGTTCTACCCCCTCCCTCGCGTGTGAGCAAGCACTACCCCTCCCCTCCCCCTGTCATTGAAGGTGGATGGTGAGGTGATCCTTAGTGCCCTCCAAGGTGCCCAGGCTCAGCATTGGCTTGGGAGGGGAAGTTCCGAGTGAGCTTCCGGGTGTGTGGTGGGACCTCCACGCTGCAGCTTAAGGGGTCCATTTGTGGATTCAAGTGTTCAACAAGTCCAAGTCTCTCAGTTCCTAGCGACCGGTCAAGGGTCTAGGTTCAGGTCAAGTAAGGGTTAGTCGCAACCCCCTTTCGAACGCTGAAACCGGGAAACTGGTTTCAACATTCTGTTAGAGGCCTCCCACTCGCCGCCCCCTTTGGGCGAGTGGGAGGGATCCTCCCACTCGCCCGGTGTAGGTAGGGAGGTCAGTGTGACCTCCCGTGAGGGGGAGGGATGGACACCTCGAGTCCCACTCGCCCCCCCTCACGCGTGATCGATGGTGGTCATGGTTGGACTGCGAATAGCAGGATTTTTGCTATCTGCAGTCCATTTTTGGGAAGTCTATAAATAGACCCCCATGGGCACCTTGGGAAGGGTTGGTTCCTACCCCCTCCCTCGCGTGTGAGCAAGCACTACCCCTCCCCTCCCCCTGTCATTGAAGGTGGACGGTGAGGTGATCCTTAGTGCCCTCCAAGGTGCCCAGGCTCAGCATTGACTTGGGAGGGGAAGTTCCGAGTGAGCTTCCGGGTGTGTGGTGCGACCTCCACGCTGCAGCTTAAGGGGTCCATTTGTGGATTCAAGTGTTCAACAAGTCCAAGTCTCTCAGTTCCTAGCGACCGGTCAAGGGTCTAGGTTCAGGTCAAGTAAGGGTTAGTCGCAACCCCCTTTCGAACGCTGAAACCGGGAAACTGGTTTCAACATTCTGGTGCGGTGAGCGTGGAAGCGGCTAATCCGGAAAGCTCCGAGCCGAGTCTCATGGCGGGAAGCAAAGAACCGGGGAGGTCGCCTCCCCCCAGCATGTTGCGGCCATTGACAGGGGGAGGAGGCAGATGAGGCAGATCATGTGTTGGGTGATCTGACCAAGTTGGAGGTGGCAGAGGAAGTGACTAAGAAAGAGGTCATTAGCGGCAGTGGAAGGCCGGAGAAGGTGCGAATTAGCGGGAGGCTGAGCGGGCCCGATCAAGAGAAGATCCGAAGATGTGTCCAGCAGAACGTAGACATCTTCGCATAGAGTGCTGCGGAGATGCCGGGTATTGACGCGGATGTGGCATGTCATCGCCTCAACCTCGACCCGAACGTCCGCCCCATTCGCCAAAAGAAGAGGAAAGTGTCGCCCACCCTCGCCGGGCCGATCAGAGAGGAGGTGGGGAAGCTGCTCGAGGCCGGGTTCGTGGAAGAAATCCAATACCCAGGGTGGGTTTCAAACGTAGTAATGGTGAAGAAGGGAGATGGGAGGTGGAGAATGTGTGTGGACTTCACTCTGTTGAACAAAGCATGCCCTAAAGACTGCTACCCGTTGCCCCGGATCGATGCGTTGGTAGATTCAGCAGTCGGATTCCCTGTGATGAGCTTCTTGGACGCGTTCTCCGGCTACCATCAAATTTGAATGCATTCGCCCGACGTCAAGGACGTCTCGTTCATCACGGACGATGGATGTTATTGTTACAAGATGATGCCATTTGGGTTAAGGAATGCGAGGGCAACCTATCAAAGGATGATGGATCGGGTCTTCAGAGAGCAGAAGGGGCGCAACTTAGAGGTCTACGTGGATGACCTGATGGTTAAAAGCAGGGATGTGGAGTCCCACCTGCAAGACCTAGTGGAGACCTTCGCTACCCTTCGGAGGTTCAAGATGAGGCTGAACCCTTCCAAATGTGTTTTTGGAGCAAGTCGTGGAAAGTTCTTGGGTCATCTACTCACCCCGGAGGGGGTCGAACCCAATCCAGACAAGGTAAAGGCCATTTTGGAGCTGGAATCGCCGAAGAACGCGAAAGAAATTCAGAGGCTTACTGGGAAGTTAGCAGGGCTGAGTCGGTTCCTCTCCAGGGCGGGGGAGAAGTGCTCTCCTTTCTTCAAAGCCCTGCGCTAGGGTCAGAAATTTGAATGGACACCAGAGTGTGAGAAAGCCTTTCAGGCCTTGAAGGAACAACTAACGCGAGCCCCCTTGTTCCAGGGGCCTAGGGAAGGAGAGGACCTCTTTCTCTACCTAGGGGTAGGGGCCGAGGCAGTGAGTTCGGTCCTGGTCCGGGAGGAGGGGAAGAAGCAGCTGCCGATCTACTATGTTAGCAGACTCCTGAAGAAGGCGGAGCTGAGGTACCCTGTCCTGGAAAAGCTAGCATTTGCTTTGATCATCTCAGCCCGGAAACTCCGCCCATATTTTCAGGCTCACTCGATCAGGGTGGTGACCGACCACCCCCTTCGCAACATTATGGAGGGAGTAGAACATTCGGGCAGGTTGGCAAAGTGGTCGGTGGAGCTCAGCGAGTTTGATGTCAGCTTCATCCCCCGGTTGTCAATGAAAGCACAAGCGGTAGCAGACTTCCTGGCAGAATACGTCAAAGAGGTGGACGGGCCAGAGCCCGCCGGGTTGGTGGCATGGGATCTGTTCGCGGATGGAGCATCAGGAAAAAGTTCCCTCGGCGGAGGGGTGATCCTGGTCAGCCCACATGGGACCAGGACTGAGCAAGCGATCCACATTCGGTTCCCTGTGACCAACAACCAGGCCGAGTATGAGGCAGTGGTGGCAGGGCTCCGTCTGGCAAAGGAGCTGAAGATCCGGGACGTGAAGGTTTTCACAGATTCAATGGTGGTGGCCTCCCAGGTTCGAGGGGAGTTCGAAGCAAAGGAGCCAACCCTCCAGAGGTATCTGGCGAAGGTTAGGGAGAATGCCCGAGCGGACCAGTTGGCGAAGCACGGTCCTCGCGCGGGAGGAACGGTGACCGAGCTGTTCCGCCCATCCATCGAGGAAGGCGAGTTGATGGAGACTGATCGAAGAGTCTCGTGGATAGACCCGATCCTCACCTTCCTGACCTCGGGCAAGTTCCCGGAAGGAGACCTAGATAAGAGGCGGTTCATGTACAAGTCAGCATACTACATGATGCGCGAAGGAAGCATGTACAGGAAGACCTTGGTCGGGCTCCTAGCAAGGTGCGTGACGGAAGATGAAGTTTCGAGGGTATTGGAGGAAATCCACTCCGGAGAATGCGGGAGCCATTCGGGAAGTCAAACCCTAGAAAAGAGGGTGCTAAGGCAAGGGTACTTGTGGCCGACTCTGCGGAAGGATGCCATGGAGTTTGCAAAAAAGTGTCAGAAATGTCAACTCTTCGCACCGCTCCAACTTCAACCCGCGCAGAGGCTCAGGACGATCACTGTGCCCTGGCCCTTCGCCATCTGGGGGATGGACTTGGTCGGCCCATTCCCTCAGGCTAGCGGTCAGAGGAGATTCTTGCTGGTTATGATTGACTATTTCTCCAAGTGGGTGGAGGTTAAGGCCTTGGCAAAGACGACCTCGCAGGTGATAAAGAATTTCATCTGGGGAGAAATAATCTGCAGACACGGACTCCCCCTTGCCATAGTAACAGACAACGGACCACAATTCGCTAGCGATGAACTCATCACTTTCTGCGGTCAAGTGGGCATCGACCTCCGCTTTGCCTCTGTCCACCATCCTTGAAGCAATGGACAGGTGGAGGCCGCCAACAAAGTCATCGTCAACTTGCTGAAGAAGAAGGTGGAGAACCTGAAAGGGAACTGGGTGGAGCAACTTCCCTCGGTCTTATGGGCCTTGAGAACAACTCCAAACACAGCAACGGGCGAAACGCCATTCAAACTCTCCCACGGGTCAGAAGCCATGCTCCTAGTGGAGTTCGAGGTCAGATCCCCCCCGGGTCGTAGCTGCCAAGGAAGGGGACGAGGATTGGAGAATAGGCAATGAAGAGGAGCAACGACTCTCGTTGGATATGGTTGAGGAGCTCCGGGACCTCGCCACGGTTCGACAAGAGGAAGTGAAGCGTCGGATGGCCAGGTATTTCGATAAGAACATTAGAATCAAACAATTCATCCCAGGAGATCTAGTCCTCAAAAAAGGTCGACGCCGCGGGAAGGTCAGCGAACGTAGGAAAGCTCCAGCCCAATTGGGAGGGGCCCTATGTGATCTTGGAGGCCCTGAGATCAGGGGGGTATCGCCTTCAGAATATTGAGGGAATCCCCTTTGGTAATACTTGGAGTGGCGACGATCTTAAACGTTTTTATCCTTAATGAATATGTTGATTATCTCTTTGGTCGTGCCTCTTACTCCAGCTTAAGATAGTTACTCTGGCCGATGGGAGCACAGGTTGGTAAGGTTCCACGAAGTGGAATTGTATCGCGAAAGCATCGAGCACTTCCACCTCCAGTTAGATCAGGAGTGTGTTGAGTTCCTCCACCCCCGGTTGAGCTAAGACTCCCAGGACATGGATGGATACTACCACCTCCAGTTAGATCAGGAGTGCGTTGAGTTCCTCCACCCCCGGTTGAGCTAAGACTCCCAGGACATGGATGGATACTACCACCTCCAGTTAGATCAGGAGTGCGTTGAGTCCCTCCACCCCCGGTTGAGCTAAGACTCCCAGGACATGAATGGGTACTACCACCTCCAGTTAGATCAGGAGTGCGTTGAGTTCCTCCACCCCCGGTTGAGCTAAGACTCCCAGGACATGGATGGGTACTACCACCTCCAGTTAGATCAGGAGTGCGTTGAGTCCCTCCACCCCCGGTTGAGCTAAGACTCCCAGGACATGGATGGGTACTACCACCTCCAGTTAGATCAGGAGTGCGTTGAGTTCCTCCACCCCCGGTTGAGCTAAGACTCCCAGGACATGGATGGGTACTACCACCTCCAGTTAGATCAGGAGTGCGTTGAGTTCCTCCACCCCCGGTTGAGCTAAGACTTCCAGGACATGGATGGGTACTACCACCTCCAGTTAGGTCAGGAGTGCGTTAAGTTCCTCCACCCCCGGTTGAGCTAAGACTCCCAGAACAAGGATGGGTACTTCCGCCTCCGACCGGTAAGATCCCCGACGAAAGACGACCATTCTCCAGGATCAGTCATATCGGCAGATGGGAAACTCATTGGATCGATTAACTACCCAATGATCGGTTCAAGTAAGGTATCAAATCCTCAAGCAGTAAAGGGAGAGAGTAAGCGAAGAAATTCATTACAATGGTAACTGGTTCAGTGATAACATATGTTACACTAGTCATTACTTCACCCCTATTGGTGCATGCAGGATTAAAGGAAACAGGTATGCAGGAGATACAGGGCTCCTACAGGGATCCAAAGAAGAGAAGAAGTCCCTGGCCACCCTCATGTTCAGGGGAAACTGGTTTCATCGCTGCAAGAGGATGAGTCGGGTCGCGCAGGAGAAGGGGAGAACTCATGCAGGATGTCATCGACAGAGACTCCCCTCCAGCTGTCTCGGAGAGCATCCGCCTCATGAAGGCAGCTCCCCAGGGCTTGGGTCGTTGATGTCACGATCCTCCTGCGAGTACACTCGGCTTCGGCAGGGCAAGGTGGGGCAGCCGTCGCTGCCCTCGAAGGTTCAACTCTTTCAATCTCCTTTCTCCGTTGTCTTTGGGCTTCAGCAGGCGAGAAGAGAAACCGGCGCTCGGGCTCTTGTTGAGCTGCCTCCACCTCCAGGTGAGCTCTGCTCCCTGTTAGATGTTGAGTTCCTCCACCTCCAGGCGAGCTCTGCTCCCTGTTAGGTGTTGAGTTCCTCCACCTCCAGGCGAGCTCGACTCCCTGTTAGGTGTTGAGTTCCCCTCCATCTCAGGTTGAGTTCGACTCGACTAGAGTTGTTGAGTTTTTCTCCACCCAAGGTTAGGATCAACTCGACCTAAAGGTGTTAAGCTTTCTCCACCTCCTGTTGAGCTCGGCTCACAGGAGGGGTGTCTCATGGAGGAAGGTTCGCCTTCTGTCTCAAGTCAGGATCAACCGAAAAGCTCGACAGGGATGTCCTGTTGGCAGATCCTTCCGTGGATTCCCCTAAGGTCCCACCTACTCGTCAAATAGGTGGGTTGGACTTTCTTTCCGAGCTTGGAACAAGCTCGCAAAGAGCGGGGATTGTGTACAACCCTCATATTTCCCGAGTCGGTGTGACCCGACCCGGATGAGGCCAAGATAACGAAGGCGACTGAGACGGACAAAACGACCGCGTGAAGACGGTCGAAACCAATCAAGGCAGAAAGAGGCCGCGGGAGAGACGGAGGAAGCACCCGCTCCCCCGACCCCCTTTGGATGAGTGGGAGAACAGCCCTCCCACTCGCCGAGCGAGTGGGAGAGGCCTCCCACTCGCCGAGCGAGTGGGAGTAGCCCTCCCACTCGCCGAACGAGTGGGAGAAGCCTCCCACTCGCCGGGCGAGTGGGAGAGGCCTCCCACTCGCCGGGCGAGTGGGAGAGGCCTCCCACTCGCCGGGCGAGTGGGAGAGGCCTCCCACTCGCCGGGCGAGTGGGAGCAGCCCTCCCACTCGCCAAGCGAGTGGGAGCAGCCCTCCCACTCGCCAAGCGAGTGGGAGCAGCCCTCCCACTCGCCCTGGCGAGAGGGAGCAGCCCTCCCACTCACCAAGCGAGTGGGAGCAGCTCTCCCACTCGCTCTGGCGAGTGGGAGCACCCCTCCCACTCGCCGAGCGAGTGGGAGAGGCCTCCCACTCGCCACCCCCTTTGGGAGAGTGGGAGGGGACAGACAAAACGACCGTGTGAAGACGGTCGAAACCAATCAAGGCAGAAAGAGGCCGTGGGAGAGACGGAGGAAGCACCCGCTCCCCCGACCCCCTTTGGATGAGTGGGAGAACAGCCCTCCCACTCGTCGAGCGAGTGGGAGAGGCCTCCCACTCGCCGAGCGAGTGGGAGTAGCCCTCCCACTCGCCGAACGAGTGGGAGAAGCCTCCCACTCGCCGGGCGAGTGGGAGAGGCCTCCCACTCGCCAAGCGAGTGGGAGCAGCCCTCCCACTCGCCAAGCGAGTGGGAGCAGCTCTCCCACTCGCCCTGGCGAGAGGGAGCAGCCCTCCCACTCGCCAAGCGAGTGGGAGCAGCTCTCCCACTCGCCCTGGCGAGTGGGAGCACCCCTCCCACTCGCCGAGCGAGTGGGAGAGGCCTCCCACTCGCCTCCCCCTTTGGGCGAGTGGGAGGGATCCTCCCACTCGCCCGGTGTAGGTAGGGAGGTCAGTGTGACCTCCCGGGAGGGGGGGATGGACACCTCGAGTCCCACTCGCCCCCCCTCACGCGTGATCGATGGTGGTCATGGTTGGACTGCGAATAGCAGGATTTTTGCTATCCGCAGTCCATTTTTGGGAAGTCTATAAATAGACACCCATGGGCACCTTGGGAAGGGTTGGTTCCTACCCCCTCCCTCGCGTGTGAGCAAGCACTACCCCTCCCCTCCCCCTGTCATTGAAGGTGGACGGTGAGGTGATCCTTAGTGCCCTCCAAGGTGCCTAGGCTCAACATTGGCTTGGGAGAGGAAGTTCCGAGTGAGCTTCCGGGTGTGTGGTGGGACCTTCACGCTGCAGCTTAAGGGGTCCATTTGTGGATTCAAGTGTTCAACAAGTCCAAGTCTCTCAGTTCCTAGCGACCGGTCAAGGGTCTAGGTTCAGGTCAAGTAAGGGTTAGTCACAACCCCCTTTCGAACGCTGAAACCGGGAAACTGGTTTCAACAGTTAGGATAAAACTAAAGAACCTTAAGAAAGATAATTCATATTTAAGAAATCAAGATTTGATAGGTGAGATTAATAATACGGAATCAGAACTAATTGAAATGAGAAATGAAAATCTAAAACGCAAAGAAGAGTTAACAAAGGCAAAAGCCTTTGAGGACTCTCTCAATGGGAGGAGTTAAAAACTCAAAGATATTACACAAAATCTCTCAATAAGATTTAAGCACTTAGGTCTAGGAGCAGACTCATGCACTAGCATAGAAGTCTATAGTAGACCAGCCTGGAAAAATCCAGTTAGGTTTGTTAAACCTAGTGACCATCAGACAAGTGAAAGGAGTGTAGCATGTAAAGATTAGGATATTAATAATCCAGATAAAATAACTGTATTTAATAGAGCAAATTCAAACAAGGAAAATAAATCTCTAGGGAAGAGTAATTCAGAGAAATTAATCAACAACAGTCAAAATGCTAAAGCCAAAAGTAGAATAATAAGACACTCTGCTGATTTAGTACATTTGAATACATTTTATACACACTTCAAGTTCCAAAATAATGCACCTAGATTTGATAAACTCATTCTCTGCCATCCAAAAGGATACTATGAAAGACCATTCTATTCTTTCATAGAACCCTATAATGGTAAAAGCAAAGGGCCGAAGGTAACCTGAGTACCTTCTAATGTTTGAGTTACTTGTGCAGGAAAGATGTAGAGTTCTTTTCCTAGAGAAAGTAAAGGGAAAAGAAAGAAGTATATGATAAATTATAAACAACTCATATGCAAAGGGAGTAAATTCTACTCTACAATTCTCTGTTGAGTTTATAATTCATGAAAATAATAGTATAAATACTATTTTCAATAAAAATCATTTCTGGGAAAAACAGCAAGAACTTTTTAAGAATTAGAACAGTTTATTCAGAGTTGCGTCGAATAGAATTTGGCGTACCGTCTAATTCTATTCGACGCCAGCTTCGAGACCCGATGAAATCAGATACTTCGAATAGCATTCGACGCAGCGTCGATTTCATATCGACGCTTCTGTCGAGTTAATACTTACTCGTCAAATTCAAAGGTGCATCGAGTTCTAATCGACGCAACGTCGACATGACAAGCGCACGCAGTTTCTCTTCTAGAAGCCGCTTCGACACATTTTGACGTGCTGTCTATCAATCTTTGTCGACGATGCTTCGAATAAAACCCTAAGTTACGACGAATTTGTTGGAACACGGTTTTCCGCATCCCTTTGATTTGAGAATAACAAATCCTACTTGTATTTGATCTTATTTGTCATTGTGTTTTTAGCATGCAGTTTTGAACAAATATGACACAAGGATGTTTATATTGGTCTGGACTTACTCTCAAGCTGAAAAGAAAGGTAGAGAGCTAACACCCGACGTTAACTCTTAACGCCCGACGTTAACTTTTGTTTTCGCCAAGATGCAAAAAGTATGGAGGGAAGCTGCCGTGATTGCATGAGCATTTTTGGGATGATTTGACTCAACGCCCGACGTTAGAGTCAACACCAGCGTTAAGGTTACCTAAAATGAAAGTTTCCAAAGATGCAGAATCTCCTTCCTATTTTGAAGATCCGAGCCATCAAGTTATTTCTATACCGAGTCAACGCCCAGTGTTAAGTCTTAACGCCGACATTAGCTTCCAGCCCAATAAATAGGCGGCTTTTGTTCTCCTTAATGTGGATTGTAGAAAGCCTTATTCCATCACTTCAGAAACTCCGTGAGGGACATTTTTCCAAACCAACACATCTCCCACTCAATTTCAAAAAGAAGGAATCGAAGGAGGCTTGGATCAACACGCTAACTCAACGCGAAGAACGCACGCTTGGAATTCAACGATCTTCAGCGATTCTTCGGCGTCTCCTTCAGATTACCACATATGGAGTTTTATATTTGTCTTTTGTATTTCTCTTTTATATTTATATTTGTAATCGGTTCGTGAATTCGCCTCGTGTTGGCGACTAGGTCTGGGTAGGACTTAGGGCTGAAATTCGCCTCGTGTTGGTGACTAAGTCTAGGGAGTAGATCTAGGGGGTGCTCGAGGCCATATCCGGGGAAGGATTGGCTAGAGCGGCTTGAGGCTGTATCTGGGGAGAGATCGGCTAAAGCCAACCGGCGGTTAGTGGGGATACGAGTCGGTATAGAAAACGAAAAGAGTCTTTCATATTTCGCCTCGATTTCTAGCGTCATAGAAATCTGATTTTGCAATCAATTTTATAAATGATAATCATGCCTTTTCATGTTTAATAAAATTGATTTGATTTCTAATTCCAATCACTTTACTTTTGATTTAACTTACTTCTAATAAAATATCAAAAGTTTTCTATTAAATATTAAAGTTTTCTAAAACCCTTATTCACCCCCCCCCCCCCTCTAAGGGCGCCTCAAGATCCCACAAGTGATATCAGAGCGAGGATATTCCAAAACGGTCTAACAACCGAGAATAATGACGTATCTTGATCATGATCTCGCTTCTACTAGTGGGGAAAATTTTAATATAAATGAAAAACCCTTAGCACCACCTTTATTTATGGGCAAAAATTATAAAAGGTGGAAAATATTAATGAAAATTTTTCTTAAAGCGTTAGATGAAAAAGTTTGGAATATTACTATTGAAAAGCCACCTAGCGTACTAACTAGAAACGAAATTTTTTAAATGCAAAATCTATAAATAGTTTATTTTGTGCGTTAGATCAAAATATCTTCAAACTTATTTATAATTTACCTACCGCACATGAAATTTGGAAGTTTCTTGAGATAACTTATGACTCTCCATCTACAGGTATAGAACAAACACAAGAATTGGAGAACATACAAGCATGCACGAGTATCCAAGAAAGCTCCTCACATGATGAATCCATGAAAGGCGCATCAAGCGGAAGGGATGATGGAAGCTCTTGTTTGGATGTGGAAGATGAAGAAGACAAAGGAACAATATGTTCAAATCTTCCCTCATCCAAAAGCAATGTAAGGAAATCAAATTCCATCTTTTGTACTTCTCTTTCTACATTGCAATTGCTACAAACTACTAAGCGTAAAATTAAGAAATTAATAAATTCAAATTCGAAACTACGTTTAGAAAATAAAACTTTAAAAGCAAATGTGAATGTAGATTCCAAAAATGTTGTGTTTGAATCTCCATGATCCTCTTCATTTGAAAACTCCACACCTTGTGTAGAATATAATGAATTAAAAGAAAAACACAAGAAACTTGAAAAGGAGTTTATTTTTGTAAAAGAACATAATGAAAGATTATGTTTAGAAAATTCTTCTTTAAAAAATGATTGTGCTAAGTGTAAAGACTATAAAATTGAAATTAAAGAGATGGATGAAACATTTGAGGAATATAGAAATAACTATCAAAATCATATTTATTCAATTGTTTCCACTCTTAAAAATAGCACAATAGCTTATAATAAAGCTAGACATAATTTAAAAATTAAGAATAATGAATTAGAAACTTAAATCAACTTGCTTAAGAAAATCATAATGAAAAATTCTCAAAACATACATTCTCAATATAAAGCAAAATCCAAAAGCAAGTTGAATATGATTTTTCAAAATTTGAATAAGCTAAACAATGGAAATAAAAAACATCAAATGATTGTAAATGAAATTCCAAAACACTATCATCATCATCATTTACAATATCAATCTTCTCCCAACTTAAAATTAAACGCAAACAAATTTCCTTTAAATAATAAATTCAAAAGTCATTTTTATCCAAACATTCAAGAAAATGACTATGGAAATTTGAAAAATAAAAATAACATTTTTCCAAGGTATGAATGGAGACCTATAGTTAAGAATGACGCATTAATGTCAAATGAAAGGGTCCATTCATCCTTTTCTCCCAAAAAATCATCTCGTTATATTTGGGTACCCAAAGGAACCATCTTATGTGTTCCCCTTTGGATACCTAAATCTCTTATTCATTAGGTATCATACAAATGCATGAAGTAGAAATAATTAAATATGAAATATCATCAACACTACTTCATGATATGCTTAAACTTCTTTTTTGTTTATTTTCTTTTGTTTTTTTAACCATCATGCTATGGTCACTTTGTATAACATGTGATATGACTTTCACACATTAATCAACAAATTCATTAATGAATCAAATTGAATGAAATTGAATAAAAAGTTATATCATCTCTCAAGTGATCTACTTATCCTTTTTATTGTTTTTACCTTCTAAATCTATTACCTTTAAAAGTCTTATATCATCATTATAAATTAAATGCTAAATTTTTTATTATTATTATCAAGACTAATAAAATAATTGTCAAAAAGGATTTAAAGGAAAATTATGGGGTCTATGGCTAAATGTATAAAATGCACAAGTGGTTGATTACTTATTTAATATCCGTACGTTATTTGATAGCCTCTAATATGTTTAAGCATAATCATGAAAAATCGAAATTGAAAAATTGCAAAAATTATATGTTTTTAAACAAAAACCAAAATTAAATTTACAAAAAAAATGCGAGATTTTGACGCAAACTTCAAACGATCATAACTTTTGATCCGCTTGTCCGATTTTTGCCCATAATAACTTTTCGAAAAGAGGACAAGAAGATCTATGCCATGGCAAACCAGCTTCGCTCGTTTGAGTCCGTTTTGACCCTCAGATTGCCAAAAAATAAACTTCGTTTAGAAGTTATCTTAGTTTTTTTCTTTTCGGCAATTTTTGTGTCTACGGATTTTATGTCACAGGCTACCGTGTCTCCTTCCAACAAATCATATGCTGGTAATCTTTACATGACATTGCACCTTGTTATCATAACTTCTCATCTAGCATCATCACTTACTATAAGTAGAAATCAGTGGCTATGCTATATAGTTATATCATGTCATGTTATGCTAAAGAAAAATAGAATAATGAAAATTGAAAGACAAGAAAAGTATATATATATATGTATTTGTTTAATATTCAAAAACCAAAGAGAAAATTTACAATAACTTTTCAAAATAACCAAAAATAGTTTCTCACTATATTCATATTCATTATTCACCTCACAATCTTTCTTTAAAATATTTTGAAAAATGATGAATATGAATTGTGTTACATACTTCACCATCATAATTATGTAATATCAAAAGATCTTTTAATTCAAACATTACACATAACTACAAAAGATCTTTTAGGTTCTAACATATGATTGGTGATCATGATAATTATATGAATAAATTATGTATTGTGCTTGTATGTATCTTACTATATCTAGACCTTAAAATCACCTTGATATCAATAATGCCAAATCTAATCATCATACTAGCATTATCAATTTAAAAGACATGCATTATTCTTATGACATAATATGAACTCAACATACTAGCATTATCAACTAATAAATATTATAATTCATGTTAGTTATCAAATAATGACATAATGAATCCATCTTAAAGTAGAAAAATTGAAAGATAAAATAACTATGTGACTTTAAATTGTTTCCATTGGACAAAATGCTTAGAATGACCATGATCATTCACCCACATTATGTGTCTCACAATAGCGAGGTCGTAGGATTGTATGCATTAGAAGACTTAACCTCTAAGTCATGTCTTGTCCTTAACCGGGGAGGGCTCTAGTGGGGCCTTGCGAGGCACTAGGGGGAAAGAGTGCTAGGTTGAGTGCTCTCTAGTGTGTGCATATGGGATTAACACCCCAACGTACGGCAAGTGTGCAGCTCATCATGCCCATCCGTCACTTAGTACGGGGCTAGCGTGTAGACATATAGTTAGGGAATTATTATCTATGACATACATATATCATATATATTGCATACACTCTTAATGATTATATTATTCATGCATTCTTGGTTTGATCGAACATGCTTATCTTGTGTTTTGCATATTTCATCATTAATGATCTTGTAAAACACAAATATATGAAAACCAAATAAAAATATAAAAACCATTTTTTTGAACAAATAAAACATGCTTAAATAACCTTCTAATCATCTCCAAATTCTCTGAAATTTCTACACTAAGAAGGTCTATATATATACTTCATACTCCAAAGAAATTTTTTTAAAACTCTTATAAAATTAAATAGTGTACTGTTTGGGCGTTAAGTTGTTAACGCCAGGCTGTTAACGCCAGGCTGTTAACGCCAGGCGTTAACTATTTTACCCAAATTGAATTTCTGATTTTTCAAAAATCTCTTTGGTATTTTTCTAATGAATTTTCTCAGTTCATTTTCTCTGATTGAAAATTATTTTGTTAGTTTTATTCCAAAATACATAAAAAAAATCAAATAATTCAAAATGAGCAAAAATATGTTTTTGTTATTTATTTTGCTTTAACTCTTTACAAAATTATGGTTTGACTATAAGACCTCACAAGAGTAAACATCTTAGTCATTTTGTTTCAAATGGTCAAAATTTATTTGGCATACACATATAGATTTTCTTCAATGTCTAATTTTAATTTCAAATTTTCTAAAGAGTGTTTTTGTCATGCCTTGACCCTAATCTGAGTACGTGCAATGAAATAGTCTATAGAAAATTATGTATGATTGCCTAGCATGCCTCTAAGTATGAGTAATGCTTTATGTTAATCAATGATTCATACACTCACTATTTTTGGTAATCTACATGTGCTCATAATCTTAGTCTTGCATGATTGTGTAGTGTAATCGTTTTAACATATTAAGATTGTATGTCTAAATTACCTACACCGTCTTTCAAAAATAAATTTCTTGTACACATAGAAGTGTTATTTTAATAATATTAATGTTTGCAACAACAAGTGAATTCGTAGACCTTATTAGGCCCAAACAAAAAAATATAATGAAATAATATGCCAAAGATAACTCCACCAAACACTACTCACCCTCCTGATAAGTCTTAATGAGCATTGTGAGGTTGAGCACCTTGGAATGAATTGTAAAGTGTCTTGTGCAAACATTTACTTTTATCACTTCTATTTGTACACCGGATCACTAAAACTACAATTTTTATCTAAAAATACTTATGTGATCCCCCAAGCAATACTTCGCTCCCTGATAAGTCTTAATGAGCATTATGTGGGCGAAGCACCTTGGTAGTTGTACCTATGTTTCATGTGCTTTGAAATTTCATTCTAACATTGATGTGTGGAAGTAATTATAAGATTACTATCTTAATATGGTTGTTCCTATTCCATTACATATGTCATGTGTTTTGATTATTTCACTTGTATACTTTTATCAAAACACCTTTTGCACACATCATTGTTTTTTTATAAAGCTTCTACTCATGAGAATTGGATCCTAATGCAAAATTACATAATTCTCTAAAACCTTAAGTAAAAGCACTAGATTGAAATGCATGATTTCTACAATGTTTTTTTACTTGAGATACGAATTGGTTACATTGTAGCTATTATCTTTTTGAATATGTTAAATCATGCTTGCATATTAGTTATGAAAATTTTCAAAGTTAAATGCTCAAATGTGAAGAGTCTAAACATATTGTTGAAATGTTCAAACTATTACAAAAATATTAATCTTAATAGCTTTATTTTATCTTTCCGCATTCCTATTTGATCATGTATACTTTTACCATGCATTATCATGCTTACTTCTAAAGTTTTTCTTCACTTGTGCTTGTCAAACTATATTGCATTACTTTCAACAAGTAGTATTCTTCTTAAAAATTAATTTGAAAAGCAAGTGGTAGAATTCCTTTGGTAAAACCATGAAATGATGCTCTTTCATGCTTATCATATATTTTCCGCTGTGCTACTCTCTCCCTTAGCTCGATCATGACTTACTTTATGTTTATACAAAACTCTTAATCCTCTCTTAGTTATATCCCATCTTTTGTCTTCTCTATTCTAGTTTTGTTTCACTCCACCCTCTTTTGCTAATAACAAAAGGGGGAGAATAAAATGATAAATCATAATGACTAATGGAGTAGGATTCACTAGATTAAGGGGGAGCATGAATCTAGTCTATGGGTGCATACACTAAGGGGGAGCACTTAAGTAGGGGGAGCAATATTTTAATGAACTATAACTCTTAATATCTCTATGATTGCTTAGTGTCATATATCTTTGAGCACTTAAGTAGGGGGAGCAATATTTTAATGAACTATAACTCTTAATATCTCTATGATTGCTTAGTGTCATATATCTTTGAGCACTTAAGTAGGGGGGGGCAATATTTTAATGAACTATAACTCTTAATATCTCTATGATTGCTTAGTGTCATATATCTTTCTAAAAACACATATCTTATATATGAATCTGATTTATCTCTATTGGATTTGTTATTATCAAAATGGAGAGATTGTTGGAATACGGTTTTTCGCATCTCTTTGATTTGAGAATAACAAATCCTACTTGTATTTGATCTTATTTGCCATTGTGTTTTTAGCATGCAGTTTTGAACAAATATGACATAAGGATGTTTATATTGGTCTGGACTTACTCTCAAGCTGAAAAGAAAGGTAGAAAGCTAACGCCCGACGTTAACTCTTAACGTCCGGCGTTAACTTTTGTTTTCGCCAAGATGCAAAAAGTATGGAGGGAAGCTGCCGTGATTGCAAGAGCATTTTTGGGATGATTTGACTCAACGCCCGGCGTTAGAGTCAACGCCAGCGTTAAGGTTACCTAAAATGAAAGTTTCCAAAGATGCAGAATCTACTTCATATTTTGAAGATTCGAGTCATCAAGTTATTTCTATATTGAGTCAACGCCCGACATTAAGTCTTAACGTCGGTGTTAGCTTCCAGTCCTATAAAAAGGCGGCTTTCGTTCTCCTCAATGTGGATTGTAGAGAGCCATATTCCATCACTTCAGAAACTCCGTGAGGGCCATTTTTCCAGACCAACACATCTCCCACTCAATTTCAAATTGAAGGAGGCTTGGATCAACACGCCAACTCAACGCGAAGAACGCACGCTTGGACTTCAATGATCTTCAGCGATTCTTCGGCGTTTCCTTCAGATTACCTCATAGGGAGTTTTATATTTGTCTTTTATATTTATATTTATAATCGGTTCGTGAATTCGCCTCGTGTTGGAGACTAGGTCTGGGTAGGACTTAGGGCTGAAATTTGCCTTGTGTTGGCGACTAGGTCTAGGGAGTAGATCTAGGGGTGCTCGAGGCCATATCCGGGAAGGATTGGCTAGAGCGGCTTGAGTCCGTATCTGGGGAGAGATCGGCTAAAACCAACCGGTTCGTGGGGATACGAGTCGGTATAGAAAACAAAAAGAGTCTTTCATATTTCCCCTCGATTTCTAGCTTCATAGAAATCCGATTTTGTAATCAATTTTATAAATGATAATCATGCATTTTCATGTTTAATAAAATTGATTTGATTTCTAATTCAAATCTCTTTACTTTTGATTTAACTTACTTCTAATAAAATATCAAAAGTTTTATATTAAATATTAATGTTTTCTAAAACCCTTATTCACCCCCCCCCCCTCTAAGGGTGCCTCAAGATCCAACAGAATCATCTTCTTTTAAGCAACATAGGCATCGAATTCATTACGTTTTCAAACTCTCTCTTTCTTTCTCTCGTGCTCTCTTTCTCTCCAGCTCTCTTGCAATTCTCTCTCTCTCTCTCTCTCTGCTCTTATGTATGCAGGTACTTGAGATAAGATGGCTCCACCTAAAGTGAACTCAGATTTTGATGTGGACATCGACTCCTTCAATGCAGCATCTGAAAATTTCAAGGTCATTCTTTGTCTATTCCAAAATGCTGGATTGACAAAGCTGATCTCCACAAGGTGCAAGATCCTGGATGTTGAACTGACAGTGTTTAAATACAATCTTCAAATAGGAGAGGATGGATCCTTCAATGGGAAAATATCTGGAACTGTTGTTAACATTATAGAGGACATACTATCTCACATCTTTGATATATCCTCAGGTGATGAGTCTGATGAACTAACAGGGGAAGAGACCATGAAGGCTTTAGAAATCATGCAGTTCAAGAAAGAGAGGGTCATTAATCTGAAAAAGATTGATTTTGCAGAAGAATAAAGATTCCTTGCTGATATAGTAGGGAAGGTGCTCCTATGGAAAATCTCAGCTCATGATGCCATCCCCAAGCAGCAACTCCAGATAATGGGAGCCTTGGTTCTAATTAAGAAGATTAACTGGGGAGGGTGCCTTCTAAGACTGATCGGTCATAAATACTCTCATAGGGAGAATGCTTATATGAGAATAATGAGCCAAGTATTGTTCCGCCAATATCCAAGTGTATGCAAGTAAAAAAGAGTGCCTATTCCTCCAGGAAAAAGAATGAACATTGGAATATTTTTCCAAGTGGACCAGGCAGATCCTAAAGCCTGGTCAAGCTGCACCTTCACCTCCTCCTTCTCCAACTCCACAGGATAGAGAGACAAATGTACAAGATCACTCAAGGGATGACAACCCAGCACAGATTCCTGCAGCAGCACAACAAGATATCATCCCAGATGATATTTCTGTCTAAAATATCCAGTACTCCATCCCATCTACTACAGTTCCAGAGTCAACACCTCACATTCCTTTCCACCTACAGAAACAACCATCCACCATAATTACAGACAATCAGTCTACTCTGCTACCACAATATCACATTTCTCCAGAAGTGTATCAACCCCACTCTCATATCCACCAAGATATTCCAGACTTCCATGAGAACTTCACACCAACACCACTTGTCTCTACCACACCTACTCCTTCCTTTGACTTTGAGCAAGTGATTTCAAAAACAGTAGGATTAGCTGCTAGCACATTTGCTGATCTAATGGCCTCTCAAGCAAGGAAGTTCAATAGGAAGTACTCCCATATGGAGTCAGAATTGCAAAAATCACAAGAGTCCCTCCTGACACTGAAATCAACTATCTCCTCCTCCATGGTAACTAAAGAGTTCTTAACCTCCTTGGTAAGTAAGGTTAAGAAGGGGGGGAAGATCTAGGAGGAGAGGATTAATCAAGGAATTGTTGCCCTATGTGTGCCAACTACTGAGGGCCATGACCCAAACAAGATCACTATTTTTCAAACTGGAACAATCCAAGTGGAGCCTCTTGCAAATCCTTCAGAAAAAATTGCATCAATCCAGGGGGAGCCAGCTGAAGAAATTCCTGTAGTAACCCAGGGGGAGCTTCCATCAACTAAGGGGGAGCTTCCAGAAGATGAACATCTTTTGGATGAGGTGGCAATGATTGCTAAGGAGGCTGCCCTAAATGCTGAACAAAATGCACAGTCTCAGGGGGAGCCTCCCAAAGAACATGAAACTCATTAAGAAGCTGACAGGATTAGTGAAGAAGAAAATGAGCCTCTTGCAATTGCTGCAAGAAAGGTTGTTCCTCTGGTCTGCTCAAGGAAGAGGAAAACTCCTGACAAAGAACAGTGAAGTCCAGATATTCTGTAATTATGAACACTTTACATTATAGCATCTGGAGGACACAGCTATTAAGAACAATATGTTTACTTGACAATTTATAATATGGTCTATGATTCCATTTAATAATGTCTTTATTGTTTCTATGTATAGTTGTTTGTATTTGAGTTTGTGTCAAAATATGTTTGAAATCGCTCATTATATTTTGTAAAATTTGTTAAAATAAATAAGGGAGATTGTTGGGAAAAACCCTTTTGATTTATCTAACAAATTAAGTTAAAGTGATTTCATCAATTAGGATATATTACCCACATTGTATAGAAAGGGTAAATTGGTCAGTAGATGTCCTAGGATGTCACACTCACCTTAGAGTGTCAAGACCAGGTCAAGATAATCACAAAATCAGTTAAGTTAAGACTTGCGTCGAATGGAAGTCGACGCAACTTTGACTTGATGTCCACGGAACTCTGACTAGAAGTCAAAGCAATTCAATCTGTCTGTCGAAGTGTCAAGTCAAGTCGATGCAACGTCGAAAGGAACTCGGCGCAGAAGGAAGAGCCTGTCGAAGCCATCTGAGAAGTCGACGCAACTTCGACTTCAACTCGATGCAGAAGATAAAGTTCAAGTCCAAGTCTTCCACTCGACGGATACGTCGATAAGGACTCGACGCAACGTTGACATCTGAGTTCAGCCAGAGCAAAGAAGGAATTCAAAGCTACTTCAATAAGAACTCAGAGGTGCGTCGATACGACAAATGATTAAGTCGACGTAGCGTCGAATACAGACAGAAAAGGAAGGTTTTTTGTTGTCCTTTCGAACACCTTTTCATAAGGTCTACAATCCTGAAGACTGTTCTCCAACGGCTCGTTTATTGCCAAGAATGGAATGAAGTATTCCAGTAATACAGAAAAGACATTCTTGGAAGTTTGTTCAAACCAGATGGACGGGTCGTGAACAAAAATAGAAGGATAAATCAATTGTCCAATGGACATTCCTTCTAAGGACAGAACAGAAGAAGAAAGAAATTCAAATACTATTCGACAAGGAATAAGTATAGAGAAAGAGGCAGAAGGAAACAACAAGAACATTATTCATTATTCTGAGTCATCTTCTACCTTAGGAAAAGATCTCTCTCTGCACAGGAAAAGAATACAATTGCTTCATCTTCCTCATCTCATAACAACAAGACAACATAAGTGCAGAGAATCAGGATCAAGCTTATAACCCTTGCAAATCATCACAATCATAAGCAAGGGTTCACCATATTCAGATCCTGTGAAAAACAGAAACTACAGATTCAAGAAACAGCTTCTGAAGAATTTTGAAAACTGGATTCTATTCTTTCTCTATTTCTTCTTCTTTATTCACTCCAGCTTCTGAAGAATTTTGAAAACTGGATTCTATTCTTTCTCTATTTCTTCTTCTTTATTCACTCACTGTAAAAGAGTTTTAAGAATCCCACTTTCAAAGGATTCAGTGGTTCTAAGAGTCTCTTTATCAAAAGAATCAGTGGTTCAAGATCTCCTTATAAAAAGATCTAGATTGGTTCTGAGAGTCTCCTTATCAAAAGACTCAGTGGTTCTGAGAGTCTCCTTATCAAAATAGTCAGCACTGTTAGTGCAATCCTACCAGGATGGTAGAAGAGAGGAGTACCCACATTTTGGGGAACCTCTATAAAAATTCTTGTGTCATCTGTGTTAATTTTTTGTGCTGTCCCATTTCTATTTTCTGTTTATATTTCCTGCAATCTGTTCATTTTTTATTCTGAGTTGGGATTGTTGATTGCATATTACTTAGCAGTTTTTATTGTGTGTACATTTATGGTATAAAAGGTTTTAAATCTCTATTCACCCCCTCTAGAGAATACTCAGAGGCACACTGTGCACTTTCACGCATCCCCACATGTGGAGTGCGGCCAAGGCCGCACCGCGCACTCAGAACATCGTCGCGCTCACCGCAGGCTCAGAACGTCACCACGCTCACCGTGCGCTGAGAACGCCCCCGTGCTCACCGCGCGCTCAGAACGCCCCGCGCCCACCCCGCGCTTAGAATGCCCCCGCGCTCACAGCGCGCTCAGAACGTCGTCGCGCTCACCGCGCGCTCAGAACGCCGTCGCGCTCACCGCGCACTGAGATTGCTTCCGCACTCACCACGCGCTCAGAATGCCTCCGCGGTCACCGCGTGCTCAGAATACCTTCACATTCCCGACGCGTGTGACAGTTAACCTTTCTTAATTTCCTAGATTGTAGGTCTTGTTCACTGCGCTCAACGCCATCAACGAAGCTGCCCGAACTGCCCGGGGGAAAGATGAGAATATTCAAAAAATGGTGATCCATGTGCTCCAAATCACCGGGCTACCCCCGCTCAGGTGGTTACGGTGGTTACGACGGCAAAATTACTGGGCTACCCCCGCTCAATGCTATAAAAGGAGCCCAAAGCCTTCATTTGAGGGAACCTTGTATTCAGCGCCTGAGAGAGCTCCTTCAAAGATCCCTCAGAGTTCCCCTTTGGCGTTCAAAGAATCCTACGAAGATCTCCTTCGGCCTTCAAAGATCTCCATCATCCTTCAAAGATCTCCTTGGAAGGCGACTCGAAGATCTCACTTTGACTCTTGGAGATCTTTCCCCTCTTAGAGACTTTTCTCTCTCTTTCTTCTCTACATCCCCAGCAACGAGCGGTGGTCTGTCACCCTCTTGCATTCTAAAATTTGTAACACTCAAAAGAGATAGTGAATTTGGTCGGCATCGATTCGGCCCCGTGGTTTTTCACCATTTCTGGGTTTTCCATGTAAAAAGTCTTCTTGTCTGCTGTCTCACTTTTCTTTAACTGATTGCACGCTCGGCTCACTCTAGAGCTGAGACGGTTCAATTCGACCGGTCTAACGAGAGCGTCGAGCGACCCACAACAATAACAATTGTTTCGCTGAATTTGACCCATTTGGTTTTTCTGTGAAGGATCTTTCGACGGGAGCACCTCGCATGCGATGTGACAGCTCTGAAGATCTCTACCCGGTTCGTTTGACCAAAACTCCTACATCGTCCACTTCGTCGTCTCTCGGCTCTCTCCTCTACTATTTGGCATCACCGACTTGGGCATCCTGGGACTCCCGTTCTCAATAATCTTCGACAACATAATCATATCGCATCTCATAACCGTAACAATAGTCCGATGTGTCTGTCGTGCCAGCTTGGCAAGCTTTTTAAACTCCCTTTTGTTTCATATGTATCATGTACTTTTGCTCCTGTTGATAATACTCACAGTGATGTTTGGACTTCTCCCGTTTTGGGTAATAATAATTTCCGCTACTATGTGTTATTTTTAGATGATTATACTCACATTCTATGGGATTTCCCTCTCACTCACAAATCTCAAGTGTTTATTACTTTTCTTGCTTTTCGCACCTTCATGCGCACCTAGTTTGAAAAGATATCAAAACTTTTCAATGCCACGATTAAACCACCAGCCCGCTCCATCCACATCACCGAACCATCAACTCCACTCTCAATTGGGACGCACGATCACACCGCTTTCTAAACCTACGCCCGTCTACACCCAACCATCACACCACATGACTACCCGTAGCCAACACATATTTTGACATTGGGAAAAGATTTTATTATTGATGTATATAAGGCTCTGTTCAGGATGGACTGGGCACGGTTTGAGTTTCTCCCTTATTTACAAGTACCGTTATCAGTTTTCTACTTGAGTTCCAAGTAGAAATGGAGAACCATAAATATTTTTTTAGAATTGGTATCAGTTTTCTTCTTACTAATTTCTGTCAAATCTTTACCTTTGAATTCTCCTGAATTTAAAAGCATTTCTTTAGCTTGAGAATAAGTTGTTTAAAGCCAATTTTTAAGAGTAATTATATGGGCAAATTAAATGGCTATGTGCAAAAAAACAAATTGAGTACAAATCAACTAATTAGGTGCAAACCAAAACGAATCAATCGGAAAAAATCCCATCGGGAGTCGCAGGATTATTTCATGATCTTTCTCTGCATTCCTCGAAATTTCACAGTTCACTTTTATACCACCATCTTCCTCTACTTCCCTCCAAAATGCATCACTCGTCGCCGGATTATTGTTGCACTCACGTGAACGGCTATAACCCCAACAACACGATGACAAAAAGCACTCTTATCTCCTCCATCACTGGCGCAACACCCTCCTATTTTTTCATATGTTCATCCACCAAAATTATTATAACCCCAGAAGATGCTCGGCAGCGGTCTCTCTTGCGCACCTCTTCTTCTCCAGCCACAGACATAATCAATGCTTTTGAGTTTTGATTGCGCTGCTTGTTTCGGCCCAATTGGCGATGGCCTCCTTAGGGTCGGGGAAGATGTTGTCACAGGTGGTTCCTTGAAGGTGGCATGGGCCCTTCATTGCACCGATACGTTAAAAATGGAAAAAAAATTCGTCTGCCACTCGGACGAAAAAAATCATCCGGGAAGACAATCAAAATAAGCAATACAGGGCACTTCTCATGGGTCTATTTTTGGGTCCGGAGCCCGTTTCCAAATTTTAGGTCCGAGATTTAAGAAAAGAGAAGGTCTGACGTATATTTTTTAATCTCGGGATATAAAAATAGATTTTAGGATATCAAAAAAGCCTAAAATATCCTTTGGAGATCAAATTTGATCTCCTGGAGCTCAGATTCTGATCTCAAAAATATGATCTCCAGGAGATCAAATATGATCTCCAGAGGAGATCAAATATGATCTTCTCTGGAGATCAAATTTGATCTCCCCGGAAGATCAGATCAAATTTGATCTCCTGGAGATTACCCAGAGTCGACCCAAAAATCTTCCCTTCTCATGTATGTCATTGGTAGTGGACCGTTTGACGCATTGCCGACGGAAATTTTGCTTTAAATAGACGCGTACCCGTACCGGGCGCGTAACATACGCGCCGATACGCTATTTATTAATCGCGATTTTAGGTTTTCCCTGTTCATGCTTCATTTCGACCCGCTGCCGCTTAAGCTCCCGCTGCCGATTCCGCTGCCCCTGCCGATCCCGCTGCTGCTCCCGCACCGGCTGCCGATCCCTCTGCTGCTCCTGATCCCGCTGCTGCTCCCGCACCGGCTGCCGATCCCGCTGTCGATCCTGCTGGTAAGTTCTCCTTCTTCTTCCTCTTCTTCTTCCTCCTCCTATTCTTCTTCCTCTTCTTATTCTTCCTCCTCTTCTTCTTCCTCTTCTTATTCTTCCTCCTCATCTTCTTCTTCTTCTTCCTCCTCTTCTTCTCCTTCTTCCTCCTCTCCTTCTTCTTCTTCTTCTTCTTCCTCCTCTTCGTCTAATTGAACATTGTTGTTAGGATCCTGCTGGTAGATTTCATTAACATTAAATCTGTACATTGTTTTCAACTTTTCATAACAGAAATCTGTAGTTGATTAAATCTGTACATTGTTCTTCAAATTAAATATGTACATTGTTTGTTTAGAATTATATATATAGATTTATTTCTGAATGATTATACAGAAAGCTGTTCACCATATAAGCTGTTGCATTTTTCATCTGAAATCAAAGTCGAAGGAGTACAATGATTATACATTTTATTTCTGAAATCAAAGTCGAAGGAGTACTAACTACTGAGGAGATAGGAAATTCTATTCACCATATAAGCTGCTGCAATTTTCATCTGAAATCAATGTTGAAGGACTGCTAAAAAGGAATGATAGAGCTTTAATGTTCGATACTCCCATTCAAGTACAACCTGACATGGAGATAAGAATAGAGAAATGCCTTGCAATTTAAAGAGGAACTTCCAAATGAGTAGCAAACAGAAAAAGAGAATAAAATGTTTGTGGCCTTCGTCGTCCAACCTGCCATGCTTGCACTCTGAAAGATTTTGAAGGGAAGGCAAATCTGACAAAACTTGAAACCTAGCTTACTACATCTTGATTTTTTGGAAGAGATTTGATGCAGGTTCTTGCTTCCTATTCTATTAAGCCAATGCAACCAGTTGAAATATTAACATGAAATTCACCAAAAAAAGCACAAACCTAAATATTCACCAAAAAAAGACAAACCTAAATATAAAACTTAGAAAGAACTGAAGGAACAAACATGGAAGCTTGGAAGGTAGTACTTTTGGCAACATAGAGTAAGCACAATCTGTAAGCTTGATACTATTAAAATTGTTAATTTATGGATACAATGGTTAACAGAAAAATACGATCATAAACAACACAATTAACTTTAGAATTACAGATTCTCATATAAACTTATATATATTAATATTTACTAGTTAGTGGCAGTAAAGGTGGAAATTAAAGATTGGGGGAGGAATCATTACACCGATTTACCCCTCATCCTCCACTTTTCACATCAAAGTGGGAATCAAAGCTCAGTTGCTATTATGTTTTAAAATAAATTAGGCAAATTGTAAAGGTTTAGAAATGTTGTGCTAATACTAAAATATGTTACATGCTAAAATAAAGATTAAAATCTGCGGATAAAGTATAAAAAAAGCAGAAAACAAATGTAAGCAAGAATACGCATTATGAGTTCAAGCAAAGGCAAAAAAACTTGTTTCTGACTTTAGAAAGTGGAGAGGTGCTCACAGAGCATGAGTTGCGACTTCTACCGGAAAACTAACATCCAGTTGTTAGCCTCTGTGAAAATTAAGTCATGTCCTCAAAATGTGGAAGGCAAGAAATATGGAAAGACAGATTCTTACTTTGGGGAAGAGAAGATGAAGTTGATAGAAGGAACCAAGAAGCTAACAGTTGGATGTTAGTTTTCAGGCAGATCTAAAGAATCTTGATCCTCCATTGTTATCCTGCCGGATCTATAACTTACCTTGTATAGATAGATAGGTTCCATTGTTGCAGAGGATTCCTTCGGAGAAGGGTTTACCTGATCCAGATTTTGATGTGTGAGCATGACAATGATGTGGAAGTGGCTGGCGAGCACGGCGGCAGAGGGAACCAAAAGTTCTGATTGGGGAGACCTCTAGGAAGCTAGCGAAGTAGTCATTCAGGGAGAAAACAACGAAAATGATATAAGAAAGAGGAGGGTAATACCTGCACTAGAGGCGTTGGTTGCAGGAAGAGATCCCAAATGAAGAGCAACGATAAGAGCTGCAGGTATCCAATATGGAGGCATCCCTAGTTCCCATAATGTCTGCAGGTGGAGGAAAAGATAAATCAATTGAATGAGAACGAGGAGAAGAGAGGCGAGGTACCATTGGATGTTGGTTGTCATAAGAGCTCCAAAAGGTAGAGCATCGGTAAGGATTGCAGATATCCAATCGGGAGACAACCATAGCTCCCAGGTGCCTGCAATTCAAGGACAAGGCAGAGTAATTGAATTGGAGATTCGTTGGGAGGAGGAAAAACTGAGGGAGCATTCACATGGACATCGTGGTACCTGACGATGCAACATCGTGGAGGATGATCGTTCAGGGAATGGATTGAGCTTATGCGGCGAGGTGTTCGTGAGTGAGGAGAGATCGTGGAGAAGCGGAGGACGAAATGGGCGCATGAGCATTTTCGAAGCCCTAGCTTTGTACAACAATGAATTTGAAGATCCTCGCAGTAGGAATTGGACGGATGGACAATGGAGGAGGTAGAATGGACAAATAGAATTACTTGGATGGTCCTCAATAGTTACACCATGGGCCTCCAAAGCTTTTCTTTGTATCTATAATATATATTAATTTCTCTACGATACAATCTATTCTCAATATGCAACTTCTATCAACATGATACTGCCATCTCTGAAAAATAAATGATCATAAGGTAAATCATTGTGATAATTCAACTGACAAAATAAATTTGACTCTACATTTTTATGAAACACATGCAAATTAAGAAAAAGATCTAAAACCTAAATTATTAGTTTTCATTTTGGAACTTTAACATTCTTGATAAAATTGACATTTGATTAACATGATTTATAATTTAGAGTTAAATGCTGAAGATGACGTTGAAAATAACAAAGAATTAAAAAAAATTGAAAGGTTATTGGCTTACTGCCAACTGCTTGTTTGTTAGCTTTTTGCTATGTTATACTCTATCAAGACATGACGATTATATGTTTTTTATCGTTTCTTGATATTATTTCTTTTAACTTTTTTTTATAATTAGCAATCTTTGCACGGGTTATGTTTGTGATCTACTGCTCTTAAATGTGAACGAGCTTCACTTGACTGTGGGTTGCTTTGGGTGTGCACGGGCTACGGTTATCACTCACCCTAAGTGGTGGCACATGGGATTCGACTGTTTCAATTTCGCGCTAGTGCATGATTACTATTGGTCGCGAATTGGCTCCTCCAATCTGTGGTTGCATTTATTGTATACGAATTTCACTTATACGCACCTAAAATAATGGCGCACAATTTTTGCCAGTGCGCGACTGTTGTGACGACACAAAAATTGCTAGTGGAAAAGAAAAGTAATAGGAAAGTCGAGGTAATATTAGATGTTAAATAGATTATAATTTTATTAGATAAAATATGAAGAAAGCTATCGTGTGTAACATTTGAAACTATTATAAGTAACTCCTAAAAAATATTCATAATAATGAGTATCTCATATTATATTTTTTTTGTAGAAGGCCCAATTTTTATCATAGATTCTAAAGTTAGTGAAATAATTGAAATGGGCTTCATTGCGTAATTGGATTTTTTGCGTAATTGCACCCAGTTTTAAAAAATATAGCATAATCACTTAAGGGTACATTGCGTGCATAGATAATGCTAATAATAAGATTTTTGATAATCATTTCTATTCACAATATAATGAGGATTATTTATTGGTACATTGCGTGCATAGATAATGCTAATAATAAGATTTTTGATAATCATTTCTATTCACAATATAATGAGGATTATTTATTGGTTTATTGAAAAATCTCTATGATTTTGTTAAAAAAGTAGTTCACTAATAAAATGCTGGCTAAAAGAAATTTTCCCGCCTTAGTTTTCTATATCATTATCTCATGAGTTTTAAGTTTTATCTCTATTTACATTGAATGCACTTGAAATTTCTTTGCAGGTTCTTACTGTTCTTTGTTCTCTATCCTCCATTATGGCAACTCGTAAGTTTCCATATGCGTTATATTTCATTTCTACCCTCTCTGGTTTTGCAAATGGTAATATCTTTATTTTTTACTTGGAGTTTATTATTTTTGAGGCATATTTAATAATTTGACTTAGGGTTGTAGTTGCAAGAAAGCAGAATTGCATGCCACCAATTTTTTTAAATATAAGCGTAGTTCGTGAACCACATCATACTGAACATGTTGCATAGATTTGTATTTAACAGTCATGATTTTTGAAATGAATTATTGCTACCAGTTTGAGGTGCAAATACATAAATCTTGTCATATGTGTGGTGTAAATGTATCACGTACAAGATATTAAAGCAAAATATGAACCAAATAGGTTAAAGTTGGCACGTCAAATATAATGGGTGGACCAATATCATGTGGATCTTAAAAAATTAGTAAGAACCATGTCTTATTATGATGATTATTGTTTCATTGTGTGTGCTTGAAAGAAAGTATGAACCATGTCTTCATTTTTTAGTTAGAAGTCGTCTAAAATGGAAGCTCTTTCTTCTACTTTTTCCCTTAATTACTTCAATATTGTAAACTTATAAAATTGAAAACCTGTAAAATCATAGACATGAATGTGGAAATTTTCATCCCAATATAATAAGATTTAAACATTTAGTCATTGAGGATTTACTTAAGAGAATAGTCTGAAAGCGGTTGTGTTTGTGAATGCAGTTAGAAAAATGCAGGTAGCATTTTGGTAGGCGTGTTCATGAATATTATTTTTCATCAACGATGTTTTAGGCTAAAACACTACCACAATCATGTTGATGAGGTCAAGCTTTAATGATCATGAACTCCCAGTAAATAGGAATTTGGGCGAAAAAGTTGTTATGATTATTTCAAACGTAGGTAAACCGACAAAATTCAGTTTACTACCACAATTTCACACCGCCACCCCTCAAATACCACAACTGTCCCAAACAAAGCCTAAGCTACGATAGTCTGAACTTATCTCACAAACAAGTTAAACTGCCAAGTTATCTATACATAAAATATACTATTCAATATTATTGTTGAATTGTCCTTAGTTTGGTTGTATCAAAGATATGCTTATACACTTATAATGTTTCTAATATATGCATATCGTATGAACATCAGGTCATAAGTTTGAAAACTGTTGTGATATTGGTGTGTTCTCCAAGCTTACAAATGCCTATTGCTTGGTTACTATTGGAGGATCAGAGAACTTCTACAGGTCCGTTCCTAGAGTATTGATGCTTCTTTTATTTTTATACTAACCCATTTCCCTCGCTCCCTTTGTTTTTTTTTGCTCTCAGAAATGGCGCATTTTTTACCATGTAGAAAAACCTCCTTTTATATGCAATGTGGTTGTTGACCATATGAATGTCTTGTTAGTGTGATCAAAGGTGTGCTTGGCGATGCTATTCCTGTGGTGAAAACCTCTATTGCTGACGGTAGTCTAATAATCGGCCTTCTGTGTGTTGGTAAGTATTAATAAGTTACCCTAATTTTTAAGGGTCTGTGTAATCAAATGACCGATCATTGCGCTCCCTTCGTCGTTCAACATGGAATGTGGGAGGCTAATTTTGGCGTTCCGCACTCCGTTTTGAACTTGATCCAGTGACATTCGGCATTCGCTGTTCTGTTCCATCATTGGTGCGAACTGCCTCGCCAAAGAGTCCCTAAATCTCTAGACATGCTCTTAATGTGTTGTTCATTCATTCCATTTTCAACAGGAAATAAAAATGGGCTTCTTTTGCCTCACACTACCACTGATCAAGGTAAAGTTTTCATTTTAGTCAATTATTGTTGCTAGATTATCTTAAAAATTGTGTATTTTGGCTGGCTACTTACTGAGAATATTACTAGTTATGATATAGTATAAAGATTTATTTGTCGAGCATCATTGTAAGTTGGCAATGTATGACTTAGAAGTTTGTTCTCTACATGCATTCATGTATGTTTTCTACAACAAGCTTGATATGGAATTAACAATTAATTTCTAAATCTGTCACTAACTTTAGTCATGTGGATGGTTTCATTTTTTGGCGTTAATACTTGCTTGTTGAATTTTTTCACGAAACTATATTAGAATTATTTTAGGACAAATATGATTATATATACGCTATATATAATCTTGTTTGTTGAGGTAATTCTAGAGAATATTTAAATGTTAATTACTATGATTGATTAATCTTTTAATTTGTTAATATACTATTGGAGTATTTGGAGGAAAACAAAAGAGTTCTCCCCTTAAAAAAGTGAAGGTCATAAATTAATCTTTTGAGTAAGAACAAATAAAGAGAAATTTAAAATATAACAGAACCCATATGTCTAACAAAAAGGAGTGTTGGACCTTTTTCGTCATAAGTTAATCTTTTGAGGAAGAACAAATAAAGAAAAATTAAAATATCGGAACTTAGATGTCTATCAAAAAAGGAGCGCTAGATCTCCTTCACCTGCAGACATGTTGGATGACATATCCAACAGTGGTTGTATGACTTCATGCGTTCTCATTTTTGTAGCAATTATTTGAATTTAGACTAATCATTGCGTATCGCATGGTTCAAAATTTCATATATCCAATCATTGCTCCATCCATGTCATGATGGTTGGTAGTGGAAAATTTTCTAGAATCTTGTGGTGATTTCTCCATCTAATGTTAGGATTCTTAACTAAATTTAGTTTTTATGTCGTGTGATCAATCCTCTTCGTATGGACAATCGAGTGCATGACGTTTCAACTCAATGATGAGTTTGGATAACTATTTGTTTAAGAAACCTGACGCAGGATGAGTCTATAGGTGGCGGATGAACGATGCCCTAACCTACATGTAATGCAAAAGAGCACATGACAAATGCAATGAACCTAAACACCGTCTAATGAAGGGTTAGACGCTTGATGTGTGGCAATTTGAATGCAATCCTAAGTGACGTATTGGGGAAACAACTCGATGACCCTAAATGATTATATGCAAGATGCGAGATCCGACGTCGAGTTCAAATTAAGCAATAATAATCAAATCACACCTAGATAGTTTTAGCAAAAGCAAAATAATTTTTTAGGACAAAGCAAGCTTCGGTTTTCCTTCGCGTGGAGGACCAAAGAGAGCGTGTAGCGAATAAATCCTGCAAAGCATGAGAATAATCCAAAGCAAAACACTATGAAGCTATAGATCCAATTAAGCACAAATTAATACCCTATAATAATGCTGAAAATAAACGTCCATACAACAAATATAACTCACAAAATAGCGGGGCTGTTGTAGGACGGGAGATCCGGCGAGGGGCGACGATGCTACGGCTGAAATCTGAGTGTCGGCAGCTGGATCTGAGTGGACGCGGCTGTTTTTGGAAGGTGGGGGGCTGGTTTTGGTCAGATTCGGGTGGAGGTGGCTGCTTTGGAAGGTGGGGGACGGTTTTGGGAAGATTTGAGTGGAGATGATGAATTCTGGATGTGAAAGGACTGGTTGGCAGATTTTGGCGAGTTTTGGTGGGGGAAAACGGAGGGTGGACTGGATCTGGGTGGTAGTGGTTGGGGTGGTGGAGCAAGGGCGGGGGGCTGGATTTTATGGACTGGATCGGGTAGAGGCAGTAGGGTTCAAGGGGGCTGAAGGGGCGGTGGCAGCAGAGGTCTTGGCGACTAAGATAGGGGGGATCGGGGCTGTTTATAGGGGACGCAGGGGGGAAGCCTGCTGCAGAAAACAGCAGTTTGGGAGGTGATATGTGGGGCGGGTTGGGCTTGGATGGTGGAAATTGGAGGCTAGGGTTAGATAATACCTTAGGGAGGAAGAAGAATGCCTAGGAGTCGTCACCTAGGGTTCCACGAAGTCGGCACCGTGGGGTGATCGCTGGAATCCGGGAATAGTAATCTCCAAATTCTGCAAGAGCCTCCAAGCAGCCCCCTACACCTCTATTTATAATAAAGAGATACTAGGGCATCTCACCATCAACGGCTATGATTGGTCGGAGATGGGGTAGCCCCCGATTACATCAAAATAAAAGCCAAAATAATAATATAATATATGAAATCGTGTGCAAACGACGGGCCGGACACGTCCGTGAAGTCGGATCATCGATCCGGATATGCCATATATGGTAAGTAGCCAATCGGTCCCGAATGGACCCAAAACTCGTCCTCCGCTGGGGGTCCGCGTCTCCGTTCCGCATCATTCTCCCCGGCTTGAAAGAATTCATCTCCTGATGAATAGAGATCGGAATTCTCTCGGTGTATGCCAGGTAAGACTCGATGAGGTCCACCATAGGTCGCCCAAGTATCGTCGATGGTAAAGTATCATCGCCAACGGTACTCCTGTGTCTTACTGTCTGGTGCGGCTATTCATGCATGAGCCACGATATCAATAATGCTCTCAATAATCCATTGATGTGCTGGAAGTCCCGGTGCGATCACTGGTGCTGATGGTGAAGCCATATGCGACTGACCCAAAGGCAGGTGGAGCTCAGAAGTGGGCTGGGTGCAGGACTGAGGATGTGGAGTTGTAGGCTCAAAAGGTTGTGGACATGTAGATTCAAGGGGATCTCCACGAAGTGGGTCCACATGCTCGTGGGCTTGTAGTATGACGTCAAATCCTCAACATTAAATATGGGACGGATATTCATGCTCGTCGGGATATCAAGATCATAGATATTTGCTCTGATCCGTCTCATGATTGTGTAGGGATCCATTCGCCTAACGCTCAAACTTTTAGCAGGCCTCCCATGGAGCCTCACAATGCGGATTCTCACCATCACCTGCTCGACCTCATGAAATACCTGCTCTTGCCAGCGAACATCTGCATGCGATTTATAAGATTTATCACCCATATTGATCCTCCGCCAGACCGACTCATGACACACATGCAAACGATGAACAAACAACTCAACAGACACATGCAAATGATGCAAATAAAACACGACAGACACGATACACTCGCTAGGTGAAAATCTAATAATGACCGTGTTGTCTCTAAAATGTGGTGGCCTATCAAGAGGTTCTTTCGGTGGAATATAGAAATATTCGTCGAGTGGGCGACAAATACCTAAATGACTTCTTGAGAC
Organism: Dactylorhiza incarnata; assembly: GCA_033032865.1. Taxonomy (NCBI): domain Eukaryota; kingdom Viridiplantae; phylum Streptophyta; class Magnoliopsida; order Asparagales; family Orchidaceae; genus Dactylorhiza; species Dactylorhiza incarnata. The sequence goes on along the minus strand of JAWHQI010000371.1, from coordinate 1,294,751 downwards.
ATCGGTGCTGAGTTGCAGAACTATGGGATGACAAATACATTCCAAGGGTTGTGAGCCATCAGGAGGCTTGCCTGTTGGTAGATAGAAAAATTCATCGTGAATAATGCCATCACCCGAAGGACTGACGCAGATGGTGGTAGAAGAACGCAACGTAGGGGTGTGTCAAGTACTACTCAAATGATAAGGCTCGTTAGGTGGCTCTCCATGAGGTATATAAGAAAAGTCATCTCGAATGTTCAGCTCACTAGTGCGTGCTCTCTGGGAAGGGAGGCTCGTCAAATGAGTCTATGAAAATAAATGGGACATCCATAACAAAGTCAATGCTAGACCCATGACCCTCCCAAGGGAGTAGTGGCTCATCAGGAGGCTCATCGGTGGGGTGGGGTGGGGGGTTCAACAATGAAGTCAATAATAGTGGGATAATCCTCCAGATGAGTACCGCTGATAGAGGTGGTGTCCTCATAAGCGGGTGAGGCAGTCACTACGAGGTCAACACTAGGATCTCGGCTCTCGGTCACAATGTGGCTCGGAGCAATGATAAGGGAGAAAAGTCCATACTCAATAGTGGGCCACTAGGTATAACGTTGAGTCCTGGCTTTCTAGCTGATGTGGAAACTAAGTCTAAATGAGGTACGGAGGGTGCATATACCATCACATTGTCACTGAGCCTCTCTTCCTCACTTTCGTGAACACGCTCACTAGTCATACTAGTATCACTCTCCACCTGTATCATAATGTCATGATCAGACTCAACTTCAAGATCACATGGGCACCGAGTCTCATCCAAATAAGAAGTATCAAAATCACGTGTCGGGTCTCTCACGTCTGTGGGAGCACTATTAGACACATCAGTGGTCTGACCTAAATCCCTAGGATTTCTAGTTAAGGCATTCGTTATGTGAGCCAAATCAGCATCCAAGCGATCAAATTGATCAAGAACTAATCGCTGAAATTCGGCATCAGGTATCTCTGTTTGCGGAACATTAGGAGGGTCTTGATATTTGATGTGATCCTGGCGATGGTGGCCTCTATAGGGCTCCTGAGGTCATCTAGATGGTCGTTCCTAACATAATCAGATCGTGCTTGTGGGTGAACTTGAGCCCTACGAGCGCACCGTGGTGGTCGCGCATATACGGACTCAGACTGCTCAACTAGAGGAGATGCGTAACGACGATGGCCTGAACGATACTCAACTCTACCATCATAAGGTCATGGAGGTGTAATGATGATAACGTGAGGACCTCTCGTCGCGGTGGTCGTCTCTAGCATAATGGAATCGTCTCGAAGGGTCGACACGATCCATGGAAGTAGTGTGCCGCGCAGGAGGATAATCATCGTAATAATAAGGGCGTCTCTCAAGTGAAGGCGAGTGGGGGCGATAATAGTGAGTCATAGTACGTAACCTATAGACTCAATAACTGCATATCAAAAAGAGTGCACGAACCTCCCTCTGATACCAATTGACGCAGGACGAGTCTATATGCGGCGGATGAACGATGCCCTAACCCTACATGTAATGCAAATGAGCACGTGACAAATGCAATGAACCTAAACACAGTCTAATGAAGGGTTAGAGGCCTTATGTGTGGCTACTAGAATGCAATCCTCACTGACGTGTCGGGGAAACAACTCGTTGACCCTAAATGATTATATGCAAGATGCGAGATCCGACGACGAATTCAAATTAATCAATAAATAATCAAATCACACTTAGATAACTTTAGCAAAAACAAAATAATTCTGTAGGGCAAAGCAAGCTTCGGCTTTCCTCCGCGTGGAGGGACAAAGAGATCGTGTATCGAATAAATCCTGCAAAGCATGAGAATAATCCAAAGCAAAACACTACGAAACTATAGATCCAATTAAGCACAAGTTAATACCATATAATAATGCTGAAAATAAACGTCCATACAACAAATAGAACTCACAAAGTAGCGGGGGTGCTGTAGGACGGGAGATCCGGCGAGGGGCGACGATGCGGCCGTTGAAATCTGAGTGTCGGCTGCTGGATCTGAGTGGAGGCGGCTATTTTTGGAATGTGGGGGGTTGGTTTTGATCAGATCCGGGTGGAGGTGGCTGCTTTGTAAGGTGTGGGACTGGTTTTGGGAAGATTTGAGTGGAGAGGATGAATTCTGGATGTGAAGGGACTGGGTTGGCAGATTTTGGCGAGTTTTGGTGGGGGAAAACGGAGGGTGGACTGGATCTGGGCAGTAGTGGTTGGGGCGGTGGAGCAAGGGAGGGGGCTGGATTTTCTGGACTGGATCGGGCAGTGGCAGCAGGGTTCATGGGCGCTGAAGGGGCGGTGGCAACAGAGGTCTGGGCGGCTAAGATAGGGGGGATCGGAACGGTTTTAGAGGGGACGCAGGGGGGGGGGGGGGGGCCTGCTGCAGAAAGCAGCAGTTTGGGAGGTGATATGTGGGGCGGGTAGGGCTAGGGATGGTGGAAAATGGAGGCTAGGGTTAGATAATACCCTAGGAAGGAAGAACACCTAGGAGTCGTCACCTAGGGTTCCACGGAGTCGGCACCGTGGGGTGATCGCTGGAATCCGGGAATAGTAATATCCAAATTCTGCAATAGCCTTCAAGCAGCCCCCTACACCTCTATTTATAATAAAGAGATACTAGGGCATCCCACCATCAACGACTATGATTGACCGGAGATGGAGTAGCCCGATTACATCAAAATAAAAGCCAAAATAACAATATAATATATGAAATCGTGTGCAATCGACGAGCAGGACGCATCCGTGAAGTCGGATCATCGATCCGGATACGCCATATATGGTAAGTAGTCAATCGGCCCCGAATGGGCCCAAAACTCGTTCTCCGCTGCGGGTCCACATCAAAATCCCTCCTCTACACTAACAGTCTTTGTCAAGAAATCCAATTTCAAATCTCTAAATGGCATTAGTGACAATTAACAATCCCTCACTTCATTCATTTTGTTGAGTCAATATGCATGCGAGGATACATCGATCTGTCAAGCAAAGTGTTTATGAACTGGACTTATTATATCTAGTACCTAAATATTAGTCAACACATTCGAAATTTTTTTGGTTTTTCATGTATTTTGAATGGGGATTGTTAAAAGCAGACTAGAAATGACTATTTGTAGATTCACATAGCCATTCCCAAAGGAATTTTTTAATGCAAAGTTGCATATGAAAAGTCAAAACCTTAGATCCAAATGGAAAAGAAATTGGGGAGAAGCCCAAATGAATTCTGAAGGCGCTTAAACATCAGCCTTGTTCCTTTTTTTTTGAAATACATACAATGAAAATTGATTAAAAAGAATTTCATAAGAAATGCATTCAATTTTGTCTTCGGATTGCCATTTTTTATTTGCCTAGCAACTTTCATTTTAATATTTGCATAATGGTTGTCATCTTCTTGGTTCTAAACAGAGGTTCATCACTTGAGAAATAATCTACCAGACCAAGTGGTTGTCCGGCGGATTGAAGAGAGAATATATGATTTCGCCAGTTGCATATCCTGCAACGACTACTTTGCTCTCACGTATCCTGATCTTGATTGGGTAAGCCCCCTGCCATCCAATATGACACGATATATAGCACGTGCGGCCAGTGCCACCCATAAAAATATATCTTAAAATTTTAGTAAACTTGCAGTAAGTGTGAGTATTATTGCCCATAGAAATGTCGACAAATATGTACCGAAACTTGAGTTTTTAAAAAAAAGTATATCGGCTCTCCACATGTATACTTAGTTGCACCTTACGGTACACATGCAAACTTTTGTACACGCCTCGTACGGTTATTTGTTTGGCATTATAATTCAACATGACCATTGTGTTTGGTCAAGTCACTTTGGTTGAGTACACTCTCTTGTTTCAGGAAACTGAAGAGCACATAGTTGATGTTCTGGGAGTCGATGTTTTCAGGCATACGTTCGACGACGGTGATGATCTCGTCGGTAACTATTGTTCTTTCACTAACAAAGGCGGCATGGTAAGAACATGCATTCTCCCGCTCGTTTCTCATATGATGAAAGGGAGTCTTACTATCTCAACCTTGATAAATTTGCAAGGTTCCTCCTGACACATCTATTGAGGAATTGGACGAGCTCTCGACGCTTCTTCAAGTGCCGCTTGTCGCCGGAACGGTGAATAATGGAAGCTGGTGTATTTCCCCGGGCATGATTGTTAACGACTGGACCGCTTTTTGTGGTTCCGAGACCACGGACACCGAGCTCTCGGTTATCGAGAGTGCATTTAAGCTCAATAAGGCTCAGCCTAGTATGATCGTGGATAAGATGAGGAATTTGCTCAGACGGTTACATGTGAATCTTTAGCCGAAAGGGAAAGTTTAATTATTTGTTGTTTTAAGATTTTTTTAAAAATATGACTTAGATATAAATATGTTGTTGTTATGTCTTGATTGACTTTGAAAGGTTTCAGTCAATTGCTTTTCTATTAGCTTTTGGCTATGATATTCTCTATTGTGAGATGGTAGTTATATTCTTTATCATTTATAGATATTATTTCCTTTAACTTTTTGCATAATTAGCCGCCTTGCACGAGCTATGCTCATACTCGATTGCTCTTGATTCTAAACGGACTAGACTTGTTTGTGGATTGCTTTGAGTGTGCACTGGATACAACTATGCTCATGTACACCCAAAATCTGGCTGCACGGGATTCAACAGTTTGAATGTTGTGTCAATGCCCCTGCTCGACTGCTGTAACAGCGCACAAAGATTCCTAGTGGAATAGAAAATTAATAGAAAAGTCTAATATTGAATTTTAAATAGAATGTAATTTTATAAAATAAAATATTAAGAAAGTCATTCTATGCAACATTTGAAATTATTATAAGCAGCCTCTAAAAAATATTCGAAATAATCAAAATCTCATATAATAATTTTTATAGGAAGATCGATTTTTCTTGTAGATTTTAAAGTTAGTGAAATATATATCAAATATAGATTAAGTATACCTTATAAGTCATAATTCACATGCTATAAATTTAAGAAACTGTTGTGCAAGAATGCATTAACAGTGGACAATATTATCTATAAAATAGGAGGCAATTTCATGCATTTAATTCAGACATTTAGTCAAAATCTGAAATGAGCTTCGTTGCGTAAGTGGATTTTATATTCGTGGACAATTACGTAATTTTATCCCATTTTAAAATTAGCATAATCTGAAATTAGCTTCGTTTGCTCGGAATTAAAGACTTGGAATTGGAATTCGACTACGAATTTCAATCACGCCGTTCGGTTCTTAGCTAGCTTTAATAATTGAAATTTGAGTTAAATATTATGGAATTGATTTTAGACACAAAATCTAGCTCGACATATCGGAATTGGGCGAGTCTGACTCTCTCAATTTATTCCCGATAAAAAAAGAGGAGCAACGACTCGCGATCTTTCGATGATTCAGCAGTGACGCACATATTTTCGCTCTGGCGCGTGTTTTTTCGCCCGGGCGCGCATTTTTTCGCCCGAGCGCGCGTTTTTCGCACAGGCGCGCGTTTTTTTTCGCCCGGGAGCTCGTTTCGCCCGGGCGCGCGTATTTTGCCCGGGCCACCATTTTTTGCCCAGGCGCGCGTATTGTCGCCCGGGCGAGCGTTTTTCACCCGGCAGCGTCGTTTGTCGCCCGGGCGCCCGTTTTTTCGCCCGGACGCACTTTGTTCCCCGGGCGCGATGTTCGTCGCCCAGGAGCGTTATTTTCGTTGGGTGCACAGTTTATTCCCGGGTGCACTTTTTTCGCACGGGAGCACTGTTTTTCTCACGGGCGCCCGCTTTTCGCCCATGCACGTGTTTTTCGCCGGGCGCGTTGTTTGTCACACGGGCGCGTGTTATTTGCCCGGGTGCGTGTTTTGTCTCACGGACGCCTGTTTTTTGCCCGGGCGGGTGTTTTTCGCCCGGGCGCGCATTTTGTCGCCCAGGCGTTTGTTTTTTCTCAGGCGCACTTATTTCGCCTGGGCGCGTGTTATTCGCCTGAGTGCGCGTTTTTCGCCCTAGAGCGCATTTTTTTGCCCGAGCGCGCATTTTTTCGACCGGCGATTTTCTCTCGGGCGCGCGTTTTTACCCGGGCGGCGTATTTTCCCCGGGCCCCCATTTTTCTTGTTGGTGCACGTATTATCGCGCGGGCGAACGTTTTTCGCCCAAGCGCAGTTTTTCACCGTGGCGCGCATTTTTCGTCGTGGTATGTGTTTTTCCCCCGGGCACGCGTTTTTCTCCCGGGGGCGCGTTTTTGCCCGGGCGCGTTGTTTGTTGCCCGGGCGCGCATATTGTCGTGGGGGGGGGGGGGGGGGGGGGGGTGGGGGTGTATTTCGCCATAGCGCGCGCTTTTCGCCCCGACGCTCATTTTTCGCCCTGGCGCGCATTGTTCGCCTGGGCACGTGTATTGTCGTCGGGGTGTGTGTTTTGCGCCCGGGCGCGAGTTTTTTGCCCTGGCGTGCTTTTTGCGCCCAAGTGTGTGTTTTTTGTCCGAGCACGCGTTTTGTGCCCGGGCGCGCATTTTTTTCAGCAGACTCATTTTTTATTATATATGTTATATTAGTTTATTCGTAATATTTTTCAATTCTTATGTTGAATTTTATTTAACAAACGAACAAAAGAATTGATCAATTCCACAATATTCACCAATATTGTTTATTAGGCGAACGCTGGAATTGAATTTATACCAATTCCAATTCTGAATATCGAATCATAATATCGAAATTCAATATCAAATTTCAAAACGGACGGGCACTTAAGGGTTTTCAAAGAAGCATTAATGTTACACCCGGGGGGGGGGGGGGGGGGGGGTCTTCCCTGATAGATTGTGTTGGGAACTATGCCAGCAATGTTCCTGATTTGAAGAAGTGCTCAGATCAATGATAAATGCATTATGTATTTGATGGTAGCCTATTCATGACTGCAGAAAATAAATCATATATATCAGAAAATTTTCTAAAATTATCTAGGACTTGGCATATCGTTGAGAAAGCATCAAAGCTATATCACCACTATATAAATGATACAAGTAATGAAAATTAACTAAGTAAAATATCGTCTCAAGACAGCAGAAGAATCGTGAAGAAAAGAATCATATCGTCAAAATAGTTTCGACGATATCATCTTGATGAAGAACATCGTCTTGAATGTTGAAGAAAGCTTGTCGTGGATAAAGCTAAGTTCAAATGTCGACGACATAGTCTTGAAGAAAGCTTATCACAGATAAAGCTAAAACATCTCTATGATATTGTCTTGAATAAGAAGTTCAACCTTAAAGGCTAAAAGATATAACTCCTTGATTCATAAAGAATGGTTCACATAGACACACATCGGCTTGAAGACCTCATGTCGTCAAGAAGATCAAAACGATGTCGTGTTGAACAAAGACAGTCAGCTTGAAGAACAAGTCTAAGTCTTATTCAAAGCAACATCTCGACGATGTCGTCTAGAAGAATTAACACCGTTGAGATATCAAGTAGAGTCGTGAAGAAGGAAGGATGTCGACGATATCGTCTTGAAGTAGGAACATCGTCTTGACAAGTTACAGAGCAGCATTTAATGCGCAGACATTCTTGGAAATGAATATTCAAGAAATATGCACGTCACCTATCTTGCACGCAAACCAAGGAGCAATAAGTGATATATTCTCTACAGAATATAGCCGTTGCACAGTATTTAAGAAAGGAATTTACTATTTCTATATTCTGCTATTTCCAAGAAAGGCCAGTAATTATGTTAAAGAACTGCCAATTCTGCAAGACGTTTTTAAAAACAGGAAATTGATTATGGAATAATCAATAAAGGGTTTTATGCAAAATTGCAGAGCATATAAAAGAAGATAATTTTATCTACAGAGATCATCTTGCTCAGTATCATTCTCTCTAAGTTTCATTCTCACACATATTCCTGAAGAGAGAGAAAAAAAGAATCCACAAAGAGAAGAAGTCTTCATTGCTGCTGTCTTGTGAAGATCTACAGAAGATTCTAAAGAGGTTCATTGATCCACAAGATTCTTGGGATTATTGTTACAACAAGAAGAAGAAGATCTGTGATTCAAGCCTTAATTTTCTGAAGTCTTCTCTTCAATAACAACATTTCTGAATTACTTTGTAGGGCTCTTTGTGATTCTTAGCTGGTAGGATCTAGTAATATATCTGAGTTGGTAGGGTTCCTGGTGAACCTGAGTTTGGTAGGATCTTGTTGAAGATCTGAGTTTGTAGGACTTGTAAAGTCTGAGCTTTGTAGGGTTCTGTGTGAACCTGAATTGTAAGATCTAATAATAGTGGAAAGATCTAAGTTGAAGAAGTTTCCTAGTCAAGCACACTGCTAGATAAGTGGGAGGGACAGTGGACTACCTCTAGACACATTATCTAGTGGGAACCACTATAAATTATTGTGTGTTTTCTATGATGTTTGTGTGCTGTGATAGATAAATTATTAAATAGCAAAGTAAATTGAAAACACCTAATCACCCCCTCTTGGTGTAGTTTATAGACAACCATAATCTTTCAATTGGTATCAGATCTAGGTTGAGTTCAAAGGCTTAATAACTTAGAACTAGATCTACAAATTTAGTAGGTTGTACTAAACAAATGGCCTGTGAGCATCATCAAGAGATGAGATCGATGATGCTGCTCATCTGCACCAAAGAAAACTTTGTCATATGGAAGTTAAGATTCAAGTTATTCATGGAAGCATCAGATCCCAGATTATTAATAATTGTTGAAGAGGGAACTTATGTCCCTAACACCATCTCACAGTTCACCTATGAAGATGAAGATCTAATAACTGTGGATAAGAGAGCAAAACACATACTTAAGAATGCAATTGATGATTCTACATCTGAATACTTAAGTCATTACAAAACAACAAAAGATATGTGGGATTCCTTGGAGATCTACATGAAGGAAACTGAAGAAGAAAGTTCAAAGGGGAACACCAGAGAAAGAGTCATGATTCTTGAGGGTGAAAGCTTGAGGAGTACCAAAGACAATATTCTGATAATTCAGAACATCTCTAAGAACACAGAAGCTTCTGATGCAAACTCATCAAAATCTGATGACATTGTTAAAGAGCCAGTACTTATCACCAAGCAGCTCAAAAGAAAGATGTTTAGGAAAAGAAGAAACAAATAGAAAACGTCCTTCTCAAACTCCAAAAGATCTAGTCAACATGACCAGGATAAACCTTCAAAGGAGGAAAGGTATAACTCTAAACTCAATGAATCTGATTTGGCTAACTTAGTGTGTTGCCATTGCAAGAAGACAGGTCGCATGATTGATGATTGCCCCTCTAAGAAGAAAGAATCCAAGAAAAGTGATGATAAAAGAAGTCTAAAGGACAAGAATGAATCTGAGAAAGAACACATTGCTAAGAAAATCAGAACACTCAGTGATCCTGACTTAGATTCATCAGAAGATAAGGAGGAAGTTCACATTGGCCTTATGTCCATAATTGAAGAAATCCAGGATGGTTGCACATCTCCTGGGAAAGTACTTATTAGAGCCCCCTTATCTGTCTCTGATTCTGAATCAATAATAGTTTCTGTGCATGAAAGTAAGTGTGGATCTGCTTGCAGTAGCATATCCTCAAGATCCCCACATGAGGTTGAATCTAACCTAGTGCAGCATAATGAAGCCATGTGGATTGCTTTGAAAAGAAGCAAGAAACTTCTTAGAGCTCAATCTAAGGAGTTAACATCCCTGAAATCTATTCAATCTGAGCTCCAAGAGACAGATGAGAAGCTGATTGTTATGAGCAAAGAAATGGACAAACTCAAGGATGTCACAAAGCTTCAAAATGCTGAGTTGGATAAGAACAAGGTCATTAAGGACCTTGAGGAAATGCTATTGGCTGAGAAGAAAATTGTTCCTAGCTTCTCAATGCCCAAGACTGTCCTTCCCATCATTGACTAATTCTCTGCACCATTCAGAGGTGGTGTAGGATTTGGTAAGGAGACAGTCAAGGGCAAGACCTCTGAAGCCCAACCTTCTTACAAAGAGAAGCTATTGGCATATAATATCTCTAACCAAGGATCTTCACATGATCATCTGACCAAGGATTGCTCTACAAGAAGCAGTAAGCCCCCCAACACACATAGAAAGGCAGACTTTGAGCCAAGTGTTTCTTAAACACCTCCTGAAGAGACCCAAGTAAGGATTCCAGGTTCTCATGTCCATGGACCTACAACATCAACACTTAAAAGCAAGAGAAAGGAAGCCAAGCCTTTTCCCATGGTGGTGAACCAAAAAGTGGTGAGATCAACACAATTACATACTCACCATTATGAGGTTCACCCAAGGTCTGTTAGGTCAGCTATCTTCACTCCTGCCCACCAACACTTCCAGGTGGAAAGGCAAAAGGGAAGATACAACAAGTATGAGTGCTGGTGTTGTGGAAAGACTGGTCATTTTTCTCTAGACTGTTGGTTCAATCCAACAGTGCCTAATGCAACAAGAGGGCAGACCACTCATAGGTGTAGTAATTCAAGTTATTCCCTTAACATGAACCTAGGACCCAAATCCAATTGGGTGCCTAAGGATAAGTAATCCTTCTTGCAGGTATGTCTAAATGCCAACTCTTTTGGTATTTAGACAACGATTGCTCCAGGCACAAGGCTGGAGTGAGTAAGTATTCAAGAAAATTCAATTCAGAGAGAATAAATTAATAATGATTGTTGGAACCAGGACTTGACGCCAACGAGGAGATCAGACCCCTTAGAGGGGGCAGGTAGCACCTACTGATCCCGCGGAAGCAACAGACCAGAGACTAAAAGCTAAACACAGACCCTTGGCTATAGCACGAAGGTCCCACCGCACACCCAGAAGATCTTAGAGTGCTTCCCCTCCCAAGCCAAAAGCTGAAGCTGGGCACCTTGGAGAGCCTGAGGAGCTAACCAAAGAACCTAGGGGAGAAGAAACTTGAATTGGATCCACTCCAAAGGTGCCCTTCAAGGTCTTTATATAGGTTTTTTAGTCTGGTCTGCAAATAGCATAATCCTGCTTTTTGGTTTTACTATACGCACCCTAAATGGGTCTGCTAACAGCCAAACTCCGCTGTTTTGAAGAGCTATTGGCAGACCACCGGGGGTATCGAGGTAATTTCTTCTTTATACCCTCCTGGGCGAGCGGCCCGTGAAGGCGCCACTCGCCGGCCAAACCTCGCGAGTGGCCTGTGAGAGCGCCACCCGCCAACCACAGCTTGCGAGTGGCATGCGAGAGTGCCACCCGCTGGCCACACTCTGCGAGCGGCCCGCGAGAGCGCCACCTGTCGACCACACCTGGCGTGTAACGTCCCAAGACCCTGGAATTACCATCGGGACAACGTCCACTGACTACCTCGCCTGGCGACCAATACCGGACTACAGCCCAAGCACCCCAACCCCTCTCCAGTCCACAGGCGGGTTGTTGGTGGCCACAACCTCCCTTTGGTGAGAAGTGATCCAGTTAAGCTCCTCTACGGGGCCTTCCCATGAGGTCACCCATCCCAGTACTACTCCAGCCCGAGCACGCTTAACTATATAGTTCTTTCACTTCTCATCACCAATTGAGCTGCAGCTCAATTGGTGATGAGAAGTGAAAGAACTATATAGTTAAGCGTGCTCGGGCTGGAGTAGTACTGGGATGGGTGACCTCATGGGAAGGCCCCGTAGAGGCGCTTAACTGGATCACTTCTCACCAAAGGGAGGTTGTGGCCACCAACAACCCGCATGTGGGCTGGAGAGGGATTGGGGTGCTTGGGCTGCAGCCCGGTAATGGTTGCCAGGCGAGGCAGTCGGTGGACGTTGTCCCGATGGTAAGTCCAGGGCCTTGGGACGTTACAAAAAAATGCACTTTTTTTGTAACGCCCCAAGGCCCTGGACTTACCAACGGGACAACGTCCACCGACTGCCTCGCCTGACGACCATTACCGGGCTGCAACCCAAGCACCCCAACCCCCTCTCCAGCCCATAGGCGGGTTGTTGGTGGCCACAGCCTCCCTTTGATGAGAAAGTGATCCAGTTAAGCGCCCAGCTCAATTGGTGATGAGAAGTGAAAGAACTATATAGTTAAGCGTGCTCGGATGGGAGCAATTTCGGGATGGGTAACCTCCTGGAAAGTCCGCGTGTGGGGCACTTTACTGGATCACTTCTCATCAAAGGGAGGCTGTGGCCACCAACAACCCGCCAGTTGGGCTAGAGAGGGGTTGGGGTGCTTGGGCTACAACCCGGTAACGAGGCCAGTTGCGAGATACCCCCGCGCTGTGGTGAGAGCGCACTGGATTGCACCGGACAGGACCCTTCTGAGGTTTGCCAGCATGTCCAGTGTCACTGGCACGCTGGGTGGTGGCGTCCCGCCGAGACCGGCGTCTCGCTCATCTTCTCCCGCCATACCGCTTCCTTGGAACTTTCTTGTACTAACTGCTCTCCACGCTCACCGCACCAAAAATTTTGGAACCGGGACTTGACCCCAACAAGGAGATCGGACCCCTTAGAGGGGGAATGTAGCACCTACTGATCCCGCAGAAGCAACAGACTGGAGACTAAAATCTAAACACAGACCCTTGGCTACAGCACGGATGTCCCACCGCACACCCGGAAGAACTTAGAGCGCTTCCCCTCCCAAGCCAAAAGCTGAAGCTGGGCACCTTGGAGAGCCTAGGGAGCTAACCAAAGAACCTAGGGGGAGAGGAAACTTGAATTGGATCCACTCCAAAGGTGCCCTTCAAGGTCTTTATATAGGTTTTTTAGTATGGTCTGCAAATAGCGTGATCCCGCCTTTTGGTTTTAGTATACGCCCTAAATGGGTCTGAAACAGCCAAACTCTACTGTTCTGAAGAGCTATTGGCAGACCACCACGGGTATCGAGGTAATTTCCTCTTTAAACCCTCCTGGGCGAGTGGCCCGTGAAGGCGCCACTCGCTGGCCAAACCTGGAAAGTGGCTTGTGAGAGCATCACCCGCCTGCCATAGCTTGCGAGTGGCCTGCGAGAGCGCCACCCGCTGGCCACAGTCTGCAAGCGGCCTGCAAGAGCGTCACCCGCCGACCACACCTGGCGAGTGGCTTGTGAGAGCGCCACCCGCCGGCCGCAGCTTGCGAGTGGCCTGTGAGAGCGCCACCCGCTGGCTATACCTTGCGAGTGTCCTATAAGAGCTCCACCCGCTGGCCACTCCAGGCGAGTGGCCTATGAGAGCGCTGCCCGGTGTAGCGACCCCTCGGTATACACTACTTGCGAAGTTGAACACTTGGATTGACTTCTTCACTTCTCTCACTTGCCGAGAAGCGGCGATTTGCTCCTGGCCCGTACTCGCCTGATCCATGACCTAGCGAACACTAGGTTCAATGATAGTTGGAGCTTCAAACAAACAAATGCCCCTCAAATATCAGCACCCTTCCCAAGAAGTTCATCCCTCTCTTGCTTCCATTGTGGTGGAGCCATCTAAGGGAAGATACAATTAATGGAAAATAATCAAGCTCTTCAAGATAAAATACATTAGAAGAATCTCTCAAATTCCCGCAACAATGGAGGGGGAGTACATAACTTCACTCACAATGAAGACTCAGATCAATGATAGAAGATGATGAGAATGTTCAATCATCATAGTCCCCAATCTCTCATCTCCATGGCTAAGAAGTAGGGGAGTTAGAAAGCAAAAGCCATCACGTTACCTTGAAGAACAAGAAGCCAAGATGAAGAAAATGAAGGAGAAATCAAACCTTGAAGAATGGAGCCCTGATCATTTAAATATCAAATTGATATTCTACATAAGAGATGTGAAGGAGAAAATATAAGTAGCACTATTTCCAAGAATTCCTCAATGAGTGCTCAAGTTAGGAGAGTATCAGATGAGCATTTCAACGACATAGATAAATTCTCAGCAATACAAAATGAGCAGTCTCGGCGACAAAATCTGCGTCTCGATGATATTAGTTAAATCTCGACGACAACGCTGAAGTGATTTCGACGACAATATCGCGACAAAGATGTGCATCATCAAAATACAGCATAGAGACTCCATGTTGTATTGGATCCCTAATCTAAGCCGTCTGATGGATTCTTAATTTATTAACCAAGACAAAAAGGTACGCGCCTCTTCATCTACTCCTAATATAAATAGAGTAAATGATTATGTCAAAAAAAAATTACGCTTTCATTTGCCCTGAGTCATTTCCGTGACAAACCTCCGTTCCGTCTTCGACAATCTCTGCTCTCAACGTTCTCCATCAATGGCTCCAAAGAAGAAAGAATCCTCAGTCATCTCCAGATGCGAACTCATGAGGGGAGGATTCAGTTCTTGCTTCGAAGAAATTAGGTCAGTAATCGTGTTGATAGAGTCAGCAGGGCTGGAGTATTTGCTCTGTGAACCCAGTGCTCTCTTGAACAAAGAAGTCCAGGAATTCTTTGATGAAGCTAGAATAAATAGCTCAGGGAAAATTCTAAAGTCTAATGTGTCCGGATAGAAGATTAAAGTAACCACCAAGAGCTTAGGAAAAGCTCTGAGGATTCCAAGGCTAGGTAAAGAGGTTGAAGAGGAAGATATAACTGCTGAAGATCTATCTGCCGGATATGCCTGGTGTGGGCATAGCGGCAAGACCTATGAGTCTATTAAGAAGGCCGAATTCAATCAGAAGGGAAAGCTCCTTGCAGATATTGTAGGGAAAGTACTGCTGTGTAAACCTGGTTTCAATGACAGGATCTCAAAAGAAATGTTTGAAACAATGTGTAGGATCATTGTTTCGAAGAAGACAGACTGAAGAAAATTCTTATTCCAGAGAATCAAGAACACCCTGAAAACTCCATCATATGAAAGAATCCTATCCATCCTCCTATTGAATACCCTTGGGGACAGTGTGAAGAAAGTATGGGAGCACCTCTGCACTACTCAAAGAGGTTGGATTCAAAAATGCTGGATAGATGGGAGAGAGTCATTCCCACCCAAGGATGCCCAAACTGCTCCAAAAGGAAAGAAAAAGAAAATAGTAATAGTTGATGACTCAGACAAGGAAGGGTCCTCCAACAGTCCTGAAAGAGGAAGAACATCACCAATATCAGATCCAAATCTATCAAAGGTTTCTGAGGAAGAAGGAGCCCCAACTCTACCAAACCCTGCTCTGACAGAAGAGGAGGTAGCTCAAAATCAGATGATCCCAGAGGACATGAGTGAACCTACTCACACAGAGGTTCCTGAAGAAAGAAGAAGTCCAACTATGGGGAGTGATCTAGTTGAGGGTGAGTTCCTGATTGGAAGCTCAGCCCAAGATACTGAGAGAGTTGAGGGGGAGTCACCACATGGGTGCTCAGTCCAAGATACTGGTAGGATTGAGGGGGAGACCCAACTTGGGTGCTCTACCCTGGAGGATCAAGTGGAGGAATCTCCACCTGAAAAAGCAATCCTAGAGAAGAATTCGTTAGAAAAAGATAATGAAGAAAATGTGCCAAAGAAGGATGAAAGGTATGATCCCCAGACTGGGCTTGAACTAGTTCAGTTCAAAGGGAAGCAGGTGCTGGTGGAAGAAAATGAGCATATGAAGATAAACTCTTCTATCTTCATGTCTCAAGATAGTGGTTCTGAAGGTCCTCCGGAAGAAGATGCAGCTACTGATGTGAATACGACAACTGGGCCATCCACTGATCACTCAGGTTCCATGTATCATATAATCTCAACTTTGCTAAACATTCAAAGGGAAAAGATACAAAAGTTCATTGTACAGACTGTAGATAACTTGAGGAAAGAAATAAAAGCTGAGCTGAAGGTAGTAAAGAATGATATGCATCATCTCAACACTCAACATACCCACTTGTTTCATTTAGCTGCACCTGCCATGGAACATGTTGGACAGGAAATCAACAAAGTTGGACAGGAAATCAACAATGTTGGACAGGAAATCAACAAAGTTGGACATCAGACTCACTAGCTCTTTCAAAACCAAGGCACTATGCAAAGGAATACAGAAGGAGCATTTCAACAGATAGTAGGATTTATGAATGAAGATAGAGATCAAATTCTACGGAGATTAATGAAAATACAGAGAGCTTAGATGAACATCTGTTAGAGGTGAGAAAAAACTTGGATGAGGCTGAACAACATATACATGAAAGGTTAAATTTAGTACAAGTTACTCTTGATGATCATATAGCTGAAGAAGTCCTAAATGGGGAGAGAGCAATGATAAATGCTGGCTCCAATCAAGCTATGTGGACAGTCAATCAGGTCAACCAAGCCTTTCAAAAACCTCCCTCGGCTTTTGAGCAAGCAGAACCTTCTGTAAGCACTGCATCAGAGGTCTATGGCATAGAAGTTCGAGATTCTGCTAGCTCCAGAAAAAGAAAGAGGACTCGGAACAAGAGGTACATGCAGAAGAGGCTTGGAGAAATTGAGCGGGATCCACAGTCATGCATGTGGAGTCCTACTTCTAGGAATCTGATCTCAGAAGCCTGGATGGAAAGTGGATACCCTCAGGATGTGTAAGAGAGAATATATTATTCCGCTGATTGGAATCTTCACTCAATTCAAATGGAGAAAAGGAGAAACCACAAACTGACATTTCCTCATGGTCCTCCTCCTTCTCCAAAGAAGATCCCAAAACCTATCAGTTTTTATGAAAGGAAAAAGAGAAAAGGGAAAGGAAGCAGCAGCAGGATCTGAAGACTATAGAATATTTTATTTAAAACTGACTTGGGCAAATGACTGTGTTATATTTTTGTTCTAAAAACATTCTCTATTTATATCATGCTAGATAAATCATATAATATTCTCTGAATTCCTTCAAATTATTATTTTATTTGTGCCTTGACATTTATCATTGAAGTGAGTTACGACTTCTTCAAATAGGGGGAGATTGTTGGGAACTATGTCATCAATGTTCCTGGTTTGAAGAAGTGCTCAGATAATGATAAATGCATTATGTATTTGATGATATAGCCTATTCATGACTGCAGAAGATAAATCATATATATCAGGAAATTTTCTAAAATTATCTAGGACAGGGCATATCGTTGAGAAAGCATCAAAGCTATATCACCAGTATATAGATGATATAAGTAATGAAAATTAACTAAGTAAAATATCATCTCAAGACATCAAAAGAATCATATCGTCAAAATAGTTTCGACGATATCATCTTGATGAAGACACATCGTCTTGAATGTTGAAGAAAGCTTGTCATGGATAAAGCTAAGTTCAAATGTCGACGAATTCGTCTTGAAGAAATTTTATCGCAGATAAAGCTAAAACATCTCCACGACATCGTCTTGAATAAGAAGTTCAACCTTAAAGGCTAAAAGATATAACTTCTTGATTCATAAAGAATGGTTCACATAGACACGCATCAGCTTGAAGACCTCATGTCATTAAGAAGATCAAGACGTTGTCGTGTTGAACAAAGACATTCAGCTTGAAGAAAAAGTCTAAGTCTTATTCAAAACAACATCTTGACGATGTCGTCTAGAAGAAGTAAGGCCGTTAAGATATCAGGTAGAGTCGTGAAGAAGGAAGGATGTCGATGATATTATCTTGAAGTAGGAACATCGTCTTGACAAGTTACAGAGCAGCATTTAATGCGCAGACATTCTTGGAAATGAATATTCAGGAAATATGCACGCCCCACCTATCTTGCGCGCAAACCAAGGAGCAATAAGTGATAAATTCTCTACATAATATAGCCATTACATAGTATTTAAGAAAGGAATTTACTATTTCTATATTCTGCCATTTCCAAGAAAGGCTAGTAATTATGTTAAAGAACTGCCAATTCTGCAAGACGTTTTTAAAACAGGAAATTGATTATGGAATAATCAATAAGGGGTTTTACGCAAAATTACAGAGAATATAAAAGAAGATAATTTTATCTACAGAGATCATCTTGCTCAGTATCATTCTCTCTAAGTTTCATTCTCACACATATTCCTGAAGAGAGAAAGAAAAGAATCCACAAAGAGAAGAAGTCTTCATTGTTGTTGTGTTGTGAAGATCTACAGAAGATTCTAAAGAAAGGTTCATTGATCCACAAAATCCTTGGGCTTATTGTTACAAGAAGAATAAGAAGATCTATGATTCAAGCCTTCATTTTCTGAAGTCTTCTCTTAAATAACAACATTTTTGAATTACTTTGTAGGGCTCTTTGTGAGTCTGAGCTGGTAGGATCTAGTGATAGATCTGAGTTGGTAGGGTTTCTGGTGAACCTGAGTTTGGTAGGATCTTGTTGAAGATCTGAGTTTGTAGGACTTGTAAAGGCTGAGCTTTGTAGGGTTCTGTGTGAACCTGAGCTGTAAGATCCGATAACAGTCGGAAGATCTAAGTTGGAGAAGTTTCCTAGTCTAGCACACTGCTAGATAGGTGTGAGGGACAGTGAACTACTTCTAGACACATTGTCTAGTGGGAACCACTATAAATCATTGTGTGTTTTCTGTGATGCTTGTGTGTTGCGATGGATAAATTATTAAATAGCAAAGTAAATTGAAAACACCTAATCACCCCCTCTAGGTGTAGTTTATAGACAACTCATAATCTTTCAGATTGTATATAACTCATAGTAAGATTAGTTTAGTAATGAAATGCTGACTACATGATTTTTTTCCTACCACAATTATCTATATCATTAGCTCTCCAGTTTTAAGTTTTACTGTACTTACATTGAATGGGCTTAATTTATCTTTGCAGGTTCGTAGTGTTCTTTGTTCTTTATCCTCTATTATGTCTACTAGTAGTTACATAGAATTTTTGGATATATTTTGTACCAAAGTTTTGAATTAAATTTAAATGTTATAACATGATCATTTCAAGTAAAATTGGAGGCTTTCTTCAAAGAATTTTTAAATGACTTTTGGGCAGTAGTTTTAACATGATATTATCTGTCATTCTCTGAATTTTCAAGATGAAGCTCATTTGATAATGTTTTGGTTTGAAGTTTATTTGGTGCTCTAACTTAGTTATTTAGTTATCATCTTGCCTTGCCACATTAAAATTAACTCGTGAGAATATAGAATTATTTCCCATGGTAGGTCAAGTCCCTGAGCTTAGGAGCCATATGCTGGACTTCAAAAACATTGACGACACATTTGAGTATTATTCTAGGTCAAACTTGTAACATCCCCTAGACTACTAGGCCCCTAGAGAATTTTTGTCATGACAAGTCATGACAAAAATAGGATAAGTGACATAGGGCACCATGATGACAAGTTGAATGAGTGAAAAACACATGGTGTGCACTTAGCCACTACGAGCCACCACAATGTAAAGAGAACTCAAGGTAACTCAAAAAGGGCTAAAGCACCTTATGTATCATGCATAACCATGGGAAATTCCCCCTAGGATGAATTAATGTACACAAGGTGGGCCAAAGGGGCCCACGAACTTAAGAAAATAGGAGGAATTGCACCTTGGGGTGCATTTAGCAAATCTTGATGGCCTAGCCTAAGGGTGATCAGGAGACTTCAATAAGAAAAAATAACCTCACATTGACCCCTATGATCATTCAAGGAGGTAAGTAGGTCACAAGGGACCCTTGAGGTCAACCAATTTGGTCAAAATCGGCTAAGGTCAACCTCAGGCCAAATTAGGCCAAACGTCCCTAAATAGGTCAATTGGACTTCAAATGATCAAATTGGACCTACCATCATAAGGAAACCTCCCAAGGGGGACATAATGGACCCAAAAGCCCCATCATGGAGCCATCAATTGACTCAAATTGGGCCAATTACCAAAAAGCCCCAATTTGGCTTAAGTGGGCTAATCCTTTCATTTGGCCACCAATTGGATCAATGTGATCAAATTGATCAAACCCAATCCTCTATGTCTATTAGGGGAGACTAATAGGTCCACATTGGACCCTTAGGACAAGCCTATTTTGGGAAATTGGGCCAATTACAAAAAAAAGCCCCAAATTGGTCTAAATGAACTAATCTCCTCAATTGACCTTCAATTGTCTCAATGTGATCAAATTGATCACCCATAACACTCCAAGATTACTTAGGGAGTCAAATGGGTCAACATTGGACCCTTGGGACAAGCCAATTTGGTGAAATTAAGCAAAATTAACAAATTACCCCAAATTACAATTCATGCCCTTTATGGTTCAATTGACTCTCAATTGGCCAAATTGACCTAGAACAACCCTTCCTAAACACTAAAGGGTGTAAATGGGACCTAAATGAACCAAGGTGCACACTCAATTTTGGAGGATTAGGGCAAAATCACCAAA
This sequence comes from Dactylorhiza incarnata, assembly GCA_033032865.1. Lineage (NCBI taxonomy): Eukaryota > Viridiplantae > Streptophyta > Magnoliopsida > Asparagales > Orchidaceae > Dactylorhiza > Dactylorhiza incarnata. The sequence continues at coordinate 1,274,609 of JAWHQI010000371.1, read as the reverse complement.
ATGCTCAAATTGCCCCTATAAGCAATTATGTGCAATTAATCCCCATATGACCCCACCATGACTTAATTCCTCTTGGAATAGGTCCATAGGGTATAGGGAAACAATGTGGGTCAATCACATTGGATGGGTGAGCTTGGGTCAAGCCCAAACCCAAAAGCCCCAATTTGGCCTATTTGGGTCAAGTGAGCCCAAACTCAAATTGATTGGACTTAGCCCAACCCCGTGACCCAAATAACCAGCCCACATGATGATTAAACCCTAAGACCTCTGAATTTCGAATTATATGGGATTAATTACAAGGGATTTGAATCAAAAAGGAGGAAGAAGACAAAGAAAACATGGAGGAGGAGAATGAGGAATGGGTGCCAAATGGCACCCCACTTTCATTCCCCAAGCTCTCCCCTGAGCTGGGGGATTAATTTCCCTCAGTTTGGGGCAGAGAGGAGGAGCCTTCCATTGGCTGAGAGGGGCCGCAAGAGCTGTCTGAGAGCTCCTTAATGGTGTGAGGCCATATACCCCCTCTCCTTCCTCTCTTTATTGCATTCTCCTCAGAGCTCTCCAAGCAGTCGAGCCCCCCTTCCAGCAATGAATTTTGAGTTCAGCAGCATCGAGATAGCCATGGATGCTGGAAATGGAGCTCCCGTGTTCCTCTGCCACAATACCTGCTGCCAAGTCCGCAATCAGGCAAGCTTCTTTCCCCCTCCGCCTGTGCTAGCTATCTCTATCTTCTGTTTTTAAAACGAACTGAGAAATGGTGCCATCGCCATTTTCATTTTCCATGTTCCCAGCCGAGAAAATGAAGTTGACGGGAGGCCTCCTCCCGCCACCACAGGACAATCAGACACCACCAGTCGATGACCAAATGTCGGCTGGTGGTGGTGGCTTAAGGGTTTTGCCGGAAGAGGCCGGAGGTGGCCGGAATCAAGGGCCAAAGACGGCCCTGGGAGAATCCATTTGGACCCTTGGCTGGCTGGGGACGATGAGCCCCAACTGTTAGATCTCGGGCAAATCCTTAATCGCAGACCCTTTATATGTATTATTATAGAAATTTAAATCCTATCACAATTAATATAGAACATTGTGGGATTTATTTGGGGCCCTTAGAAGCCTCAACAGAAAATGTTCCCTGAATAAATATTGTAAGTCATGGCCTTAAGAAAATTTAGAAATTTGTTTGAAGTGATTTGGAGCAATGTAGCTCTCTGAGCATTCATTTTGGTGACACATGCACATATGGGTCCGTAGACCTCTAAAAATTAATTTAGAGAGAAATATAATTCTAAATGACTTGAAATTTGGGGCATGCATGAGTCATTCCCTAAAGTACCCTCTGCCAAAAATTGGTGGTTTTTGGAAGTAATTTTTATAAGATTTTGTACAACATTTCATTTTTCTTGTATAGCCTAGATCTAGGGGTAAATGGTCCAAAGCCACCGAAGATTTCTCTGGATGGTAGGCCAGGCCATGTATAGCCTATGGTTAAAATTTTAGGTCATTTGAACCACCGCATGTTGGGTTATTCCACTTGCAAGTCTATGCATAATATGGAAAATGGTGTGCCCATAGGAAAAATCACGTTAATTGTCCATCAAAATGAGATGTTTAGGTCAACCCTTTAAATCAAAACCTTTTCTTATGCAGCCTCCGGTGAACATCCCCACCCGGGCGACGATTCCCCCTGTGCAAAACATGATTCCCCCGTGTAAACATGATTCCTCCCGTGCAGAACATGATTCCCCCCGTGCAGAACATGATTCCCCCTGTGCAGAACATGATTCCACCCGTGCAGAACATGATTCGCCCAATGCAGAACATGATTTCCCCCATATAGAACGAAGTTCCTCCCATACAGGATGCAGTCCCTCCCCCACCGGCTCCAACCCAATTCCAACCGACGGAGCTAGGCCAAACATTGACCACTATAATGCAGGCGTTTTCTCAGCAGCAGTCCCCGGTCCAGGCCCCCAACCCAGGGGCAAATTGGTTGAGTGTCTTTCGAGGCCTCTCCCCACCATCATATGCAGGGACTGAGTCGGTAGTACAGACAGAAGAATGTTTGGATACAATCCAGGAGACGCTGGTAGGGATTCGTTGTCTGGTTGACGTGGCAGTGTCACTGGCCGTCTCCGCTTTGAAATATTATGCCAAACGGTGGTGGAAGTCATCCTTAGACACCACCTTTGTCGACCTAGAGTATGCAGCCATTATGTGGGAAGAGCTCAGGGAGGCATTGCTGAAGCACTTCGTGCTACAAACAGCAAGAGACGATTTGGAGGAACGGTTCCTGCACTTAAAGTAGGGAAAATTATCAGTTCTGGAGTATCAACGAGAGTTCTCGCACTTAGCCCTCTTCGCTACAACCCATCAGTTGGATGATTCCGGGTACGCCAAGAGAGCCTCCTAGATGACCTCAGGCACGCCCTGCAGTATGTGGCAGACTTCGGTTTAGCCCGGATCATTGAAGCGGCGAGGAGGCTAGAAGCAGATTAGTTGATGGTGAAGGGCAGAGGAAAAAGGGCAGTGAAAGCATGGTGGGCCCATAACCCACAGGTCCGATGATCGAAACCTCGCTTTGATACCAGCTTGTAAGACCCTCTTTTTTGCATTCATTCCCGGGTCTTACTGCCCAGAACCGCCATCTTGCGGTGGCACCATTACTCCAAATGGTCGGCGCCACAATACGCCGATCCTGCCGGCTATTCAACATATCCAGCCCAACCACATATCAAAGAATAAATAATCTTAAGAAACACATGTCCACAACAAATCACATAATATTAAAATACTTGTCCAAAATGAGATAAATTAAAACCTAGTAATAAGGGTACTGAAGGTACTAATCAGAGTGCGGAAAATAAAAAGGCTTAAGCCTGATACAATAATTTCTTCTTTGCCTCTCGCTTAACAAATATAAAACAGTCTAGACACTGGCATGGACTGACGCCCTCACGGAGGTATAACTCCTTGCTCTGCCAGGGGTAGATATGAAGAGTGGGTAACGGAGGAGGGTTGCTCACCGGTGCCCTTCCCGCAGCAGCTGAAAGTCTGAGTCCAGGTCTATCCACCGTGTCCGGTACCACCCTCCTGTTGAGGGTCTGTTCTTCTTGGTGCTCCTGTAATAATGTGGTACACCGACCGTCAGTATATAAGACTCAACATGTTCCTCACCGCCTCCACCCGCGACTCCTAGGCACCGGGCGGGAGGAGGAAGCAGAGGACAACAAAGGGTAAATAGAAAACAAAGCAGGTGACATGGACCTAACTATCAAGTGTGTATATAAACACCAAACACCTCTTATCTAAACATGTTCAGAAGTAATAAAGACCAGTTTGTAAGATCCCCCTCCCGCACCAGGAGAGTTCCCGGATCTTATGCCCAGAACCGCTGCCTTACGGTGACGCTAACACACGAGTTAGCCGCCTCCGCAAGACGACGATCCTGCCGGCAAGAACGATCAACTAGTTGTTGGTTTGGGTATTTAAGTTTACGTATGATATGATATGCATGCTATGATATGATTCATACAAGTGCAACTCACCCACACGACTCTGTGATCACAGACCTTTAGTTCCCACTTTTTGGAGTTAGCTAAACTCTCTGGTACCGCCGTTGTGGCTACGACAGCGGTGGAGTGGGCGTCTCCACCCCTAGGCGGGTATACACACTACCAGGCCTAAACCTCTTGTACACGCTCTGTGCCTAACCGGTCACAATCCTGAGCCCTGCGTACTCTTTGCCGGCGACAACTGGTCTTTTTGGTCGGATGTGCATTCTCGGGATCTGTCCCACTAACCACTGTGCAGACAACTCTGCCCCTTGAACCACACCATGCCAGAGTCAACATACGCCCGTCGGTGTGACGACCGGCCCGTACCGAAGACCTGCCACTAATTTGTTCTAATGCACATGCAAATTATCACCACCCGAGCCTCCAGCTCGCAGGACTAACCCGTCCTGAATAAAACTATCACCCGAGCCTCCAGCTCGCAGGACTAACCCGTCCTGAATAAAACTATCACCCGAGCCTCAAGCTCGCAGGACTAACCCGTCCTGAATAAAACTATCACCCGAGGCATCCAGCTCGCAGGACTATCTCGTCCTAATATACCATCTCCCATCCCCAACTCGGGATGAAGTCTACCATGTTTCTTAATTCACCTAATTAGACTACTCTTGTCTAATTATTGTTATATTTAGAAGCTTACGGTGAATCCTGGACTTCCCGAGGGTTACCTGATGAAGGGTTCGCAAGGTACTAGGGTATGTAATGGGATGATGCCCAACCCCTTTCCAGGACAATTACTATTATTGGTGACTACCCTTACCTAAATCTCCACCCTCTTATTACTCTTTATAACTTAGGTGATTTCATGCCTTATGTTTCACCTCACTCCTAAGCAACCGTTCTCTTGAATGGTGCTCAACTTTTGAGATTCCTCGTCCTCTAAGTGATATAAGCTCATATACTACTATAATCCAAATCTCACTGATTTCCTATGTGATCTTGATGTCATAATCATCATATTGAGTTTTCACTATCCGCAGACCATGACATATACTAATTTGATTCCTATGTTGAAATCTTGGTCAAAACACTTCCAAATGAGTTCTAATTTTTTATCATAGGTCCTTACTGGGTAAAATAAGAGTTAACCAGAATTTAAGCAGATCTCATATAATTTTGACCTCCATAAAAATTTATAAATCAGTTGTCATCATTGAAAATTCAAAGGAACTATCATGCCAATAATTTCAATATTGCTAAATAATTTTCCAGAGAAGATATGTGACAAAATATTATGATTCTCAAAGTTTCACAATTTTCCAGAGGTTCTTTGATCATAATTTCCATTTAACAATAATTAGAAGCAAATGTGAATTTGCACAGCAAGTACTAGATTTTGACTTTTAAAAATTCTGAGAAAATTACAGTGGCACTATAACAGCATAAAACACTATTTCCAGAAGATCATAATTTTCCAGCAAATTTAAACCCATAATTTCTATTTATCATTAAAGGGGTGATAAATTGACTTTGTATAACAAGTACCAAATCTGGACTTCCTAAAATTCTGAGAAAATTACAGTGGCACTATAATAGCATAAAAACACTAATTCCAGAAGATATTAATTTATCTCCAAGTTCTAGTCATAAAAATTTCATAAATGCATAAGTGTGACATATGACAAAATAATCAAAATCATGAGATTCTTAATGCTAGAAGTCCTATGATTTTCTAGTGTGATGCATTAAACCATAATTTGGGTGGGTGCAAAGTTTCAGAAGTCAAAACCAAGCCATTAGGGCTAATTTCACAAAATACCAATTTTTGGTATTGGCACGCCTATGCATTTATGAAATTTTTATGACTAGAACTTGGAGATAAATTATTATCTTCTGGAATTAGTGTTTTTATGCTATATGAAACGAGTATACTAAAACAATTCATACGGTTCCAGATACGATATAAGGAATCATGTAAATAGCAGCTATAGTAGCATATCTAGAGTATAAGAGGAAAGGCAGTAACATCATATAAATGCAGTTATAAAAGTAACTTTAACTTATATGCGTACACACAAGTACATAAGTTAAGGGATCTGGCACTAAGACAAACTCATCATATAAAAGAGCTCATACTAATTTATATGATGAGGTCTCCGTTTTATGCAAGAATGTTATGTTATGATGTGCAATGCAATGATACAACTCACCCACCCGACTATGTACGTACAGTCCTTTTGATAGTTCCACATGTTTGAGTGTGTCAACTCAGGTACCCAGTTGAGGAAAACAAGGCAGTGGACCGGGCTATCCACTTCTAGGCTTATATGACACCTCACAGCCTAGACCTTACGTACGCCCCTAAGAACACACAGGGTATCCACGTACTATCCGGTAAGCACATCCTCTATCCCGCTTTTAGAGTCTCCGCTCAGCCGCTTAGGTACACCCCGTTGAGGAAACAGGGGCAGTGGATCGGGTCCTCCACTCCTAGGACAGTATGACACCTCCCAACCTATACCTCACGTACGCCCCTAAGAACACACAGGGTATCCACGTACTACTTGATACAACAATGCCTCTAAATGGAATACCAAGCTCTTGGCTCGGAGGACTCGACCAGTCCTTTCTTATACTACTGAACTACCGCTAGCATGACTAATTAGCCATTCTTATATAACATCGAGCCTACCGCTCGCAGGACAATCCATTTTGACATCATCAATTCGCGAGCTTCCAGCTCGCAGAACTTAACCCGTCCTTATACCATTCCGTCCCCAATTTTGGGTGATGTTTACCAATCATGTTTTCCTCTATTTACTACTCTTGTCTATCATTTAATTGAATTTAGAAGCTTAGGGTTAACCTTGGACTTCCCGAGGTCTACCTGGTGAAGGGGTCACAACGGTACTAGGAGGTACGATGAGATGACATCCCAAACCTCCCTTTCTCAAGGTATTTAGTATTGTTAGTGAATCAAGTTTCGCTTATTCACTACTCTTGCCTATCATTTAATTGAACTTAGAAGCTTAGGGTTAACCTTGGGCTTCCCGAGGACTACCCTGTGAGGGGCTCGCAGCGGTACTAGGACGTGTGATGGGCTGACATCCCAAATTTCCTTCTTCCCAAGTCACTTAATCTTATTGGTGTCTACCCCTTTCTACTTAATCCCCCTTCTTCCTTTCCAATTACTTTAATTCCCTAAGATGGGTTAAGCGTAGTACTTAGGAGTGGGGAGTTCCTTTGAACTCCAACACCACTATGACTCGTGACCGGGTGCTGACTCACCCACCATCACATTCTAAGCTCGAGTTCCCTTCTTCATCTAGGAACTATCTACTCACTTAATTTCTCAGCCTTACTTGGACCCACACTCCTATTCATTGATCACCACTATCAAACCTTGAACTGATAATTTTACTAAACGCACCCCAACCCCATTCTTTTAATAAATGCCACAGATGGTTAATCATTTAATCAATCTATGACTTCATAATGATCAATGAGTTAATAACTCCATGGGTGATTGTCTGGGGTGGTCTAAATCACATAAGTCAATTTTTACTATTCGCAGACCGGTATGACTTAAAGTGAAAACACATGCCCACACGGTTGACTATATGATTCCTAAATCAAGATGAGTCAATTCTAGTTGCAGATGTTTATAATGATATCACCAGGTTATGTTCAGATTTGTAGGATATTCCAGCGTCGACATCTCTAGATATGAATATTCTAAATTATAACTTCAAACTCTATGTTGTGAATGAAGTACCAAATATATGTAATGATAAATTCCAGGAAAATTACCAGAGGTGTATAATGATATCACAAGATTATGTTTAGATTTTTAGAATATTCCATTGTCAACAACTCTAGATATGAATATTCTAAATTCTAACTCTAAATTGTACATTGTGAATGAAGTACCAATTATATATAATCATAAATTCCAGAAAAATTACTAGAACTTTCTACTGATATAAAAAGTCTATGTACTAGGTTTCACAACATTTTAGTGAGCCTTGACACACGTTCGATTTTGCACATTTGTGCACTCGAGCTTGTTACTTGGGCTCATTCCACATTTCCAACAGTGGTATCAGAGCTAGGTTATGAACCTTGGAAGTCACTCTGAAGAGTTAAAGACTTGAAGGGATGGAGATGGTAAATGCTATGTCGGGTCAAGTTCCGAAGTTAACGAAAACTAACTATGGGAACTGGTGCATTCAAATGAGAGTGTTTCTAACATCAAAGGAGCTGTGGGAAATAGTTGGGGATAGCTTGTAGAAGCGGCAAGTTTTGTGGCGGGCAGAAGCAGGTAGCGCCAAATAAGTTTTCGGACAGCAAACTTGAGATCAAAAAGAGTGGTGGACAGCAGCTCCATCGATCTCTTGGAAGGAGCGATCAGAAGCGGAAATGGTGTGCATCAGACAGAAGCTCAGAACAGAAGTTTGCGGACAGCAAAAGTGCGAACTCAGCAGCGATGCGAGCTGCTTGTGCAAGCTTGAGGAAGAAGCCATGTAGACGAGGCTCTAGTGAGAAATTTGGAGATCGACAAATGAAGAAGGTGTTGGGTTTCCCTATACATACCATTCACAATGGTATAAGCATATCAAATATGCGCAGCGGAATAAAATAAACTAGAACAACCCAAAAGAGTTTGGATCTTGCGATTTCATGAATCAAGAAATAAGGAAAAGCAACACATTGCATTATACCTGAGAGGGATTGAGTTGAAACTCAACCAAGATGCTCCAAGATCTGATCCAGAAACTAGAAGAAGAGTTCCTAGCACAGAAAGTGTATCTGCGCCTCTATAGCAGTCCACACGAGCGAAGAAGAACCCTAGCCTCTTGTCGCACAAGATCTAGGTCGGAGAGAAGAAAGCCCTCAACGTCTTCCACGGACTGCTAGGTCCGATTACAGGAAGAGGCGGCGGCGGTGGTTGGACGGAACTTTTCCATTAGAAGGTTTTTGGCGGAACTCTTCTGTCTCTCTCAGTCTATTGCAAAGAACAGATCACACACTTAGGTTAAAGAATCGCATTCTTTTATACTCAGGCGTATCCTGCGTTCGACGAACTGGCTAGGGTTCGTCGAACGCACTGGCCGTTCGTCGAACGTGCTGGCCGTTCGTCGAACGCGCTGGCCGTTCGTCGAACGCGCTGGCCGTTCGTCGAACGCGCTGGCCATTCGGCGAACGCGCGAGCCGTTCGTCGAATGCGCTAAGCTAGTCGTTCGACAAATGAGCTACGCTAGCCGTTCGACGAACGCGCTACGTTAGCCGTTCGACGAACGCGCTACGCTAGCCGTTCGATGAATATACTACGACCAGGGACCATTTAAGAATGAAGCTTCTTATAAATATAGGCCCTCACATTCAAGTCACATACTTGAATTCCTATGGAAGCAAACATTCTAAGGACATTTATTATGCTAATTAATCTATCAGTAGAAACATTTGACATAATAAAAGAACTTTCCATAAATGTAAAACAAAATATAAAGTACTCTATTCATCACATGAATAATCAACAACCGACAAATATAATCCACAAGACTCCCACTAGAGACGATCATTCAGGTATCTAATACCCATTGATCTAGTATGACCATCATGCTTTCTCTGTGCAAGAGGCTTCGTCAGTGGATACGCAATATTTTCTTCAGTCGGTACTCTGCATATGCTCACATCTCCTCGATCGACAATCTCTCGAATAAGATGGAACCGCCGAAGTGTGTGCTTGGAGTGCTGATGAGATTTAGGTTCCTTAGCTTGTGCAATAACACCGTTGTTGTCATAGTAGAGAACTACGGGATCAACAATGCTAGGAACTACACCAAGCTCGCTGATGAATTTCCTAATCCACACAGTCTCCTTCGCCGCATTTACAGTAGCGATATACTCGGCCTCAGTCGTAGAATCGGCAACTGTCACTTGCTTGGAACTCTTCCAACTTACAGCTCCTGCATTAAGGCAAAAGACAAAACCTGATTGGGACTTTGAATCATCCCTATCAGTTTGGAAGCTAGCATCCGTGTAACCATTTACACTGAGCTCTTCCTCTCCACCATACACCAAAAATAAATCCTTAGTCCTTCTCAAGTACTTCAGGATATTCTTGACGGCTATCTAGTGACCATCACCAGGATCAGACTGATACCTTGTAACACCCTAGATTTTTTTTGTTAATTATTTTGCGTAGCCGCTATGACGTAATTTTGGCGTAAGGGCGTTACGTCAGCTCGTCAGGTTTAGTTTTGGGCCTTAGCCTAGTTAAAATGTGTAATTTAGATCGAGCGTGCAAAATATCGCGACGTTTCGAGTTAAAGGAAATATTTTGGGTAGTTATCAAGATTTTAGCTTCGGGAAGCTTTATCCCAAGTTTGGCTTGTCGGAATTGAATTCTGACTTCGCAGTTGGATTTGTAGCGCCGAATTTCAGTTTAGGGGCGAATTTCGTAGAAGTCCGAGGTGATTTAGTCACCGTCGTAGTTTAAATAGAAGGGGAAATTTTTATGTATTAATTACTTTTATTATTGTTTTTGCATGAAATTCTTCGAGTGAGTTCGAAGAACTCTACGTTCGACGAATTCGAAGAACTCTGCGTTCGACGAACTCGAAGAACTCTGCGTTCGATGAAGTCGAAGAACTCTGCGTTTGACAAACTCTGCGTTCGCCGAACTCGAGATGAGCTGAGTTCGACGAACTCGAGGTGAGCTGAGTTCGATGAACTCGAGGTGAGATGAGTTCGACGAACTCGAGGTGAGCTGAGTTCGACGAAATCGAGGTGAGCTGAGTTCGACAAACTCGAGGTAAGATGAGTTCGCTGAACTCGTGGTAAGCTGAGTTCGCCGAACTCGAGGTGAGCTGAGTTCGACGAACCCGAGGTGAGCTGCGTTCGACGAACTCGAACTGCGTTCGACGAACTCGAACTGCGTTCGAAGAACTCAAATTGCTGTCTTGTTTTCGGCAAAGGGTTCGTTCGACGAGCTTTAGGCTATATATATAATAAGTTTAGGTCTTATCTTTTTCATCTCCTTCCCCTTTCGGCTGACCAGAGTTCTATCGGGCGATAGAGCGAGAGCGACGTGTCGTGGAGCTTCCGATCGGCGATTCGAAGGCTGTGGTAGTCGGAATCGTGTTTGGAGAGAGGATTTGGAAAGCTCTCGGCGAGTTCTTCGTTCTAGTGGTAAGCTTTTCCCATTTCGTGGAATTTCTGGAGTTAAGGTAGTGACCTAACTCCTCCTTTTTGATCAGAAAACTTTCAGGCTGTTGTGCTTGAGTGAGTTCTTTGCGGATCCATAGCTTTGGAGCGGAGAACTTTGAGTTTTAGCAAGGTTAAGGCAAGTGGCTATTCTTCCTCCTTCCTTCTTGTTTTGTTGAAGCACTCTTCTTATTTTCCTTCTTGCAAGTTTTATCATACCTGGAGTTTGCCCGTGAAATCGGCCTTGGATTTCCCGTGAAATCAGCCTTGGATTTCCCATGAAATCAGCCTTGGATTTCCCGTGAAGTCAGCTGCTTCCTGAAGTTCGTCGAACGGCTTGGAGTTCGTCCATGGGCGCGTTAGACGAACGGCTTGGCGTTCATCGAACGGCTCGGCGCGTTCGACGAACGGCCTGGCTTTGATCTCTGTCCTTTATTTCTCGAGAAACAGTTTATCCATGCCCCTTCTTTTTCCGAGAAAGCCGATCCCTGCCTTGATTTCTCGAGAACAGTATATCCCTGTCCTTGATTTCTCGAGAACAGTTGTACCCCTGCCTTGTTTTCTCAAGAACAACTTTACCCCTCCTTGATTTCTCGAGAACAGCTTTGTCCTTGCCTTTAATTTCTCGAGAAGCAGCTCGATCCCTGCATCTAATTTCTCGAGGAATCATAGTCCCTGTTTGGGATTTCTCAAGAAGTGTTTGTCCTTGCCCTTGGTTTTTCCCTAGAACTTTATGACCCCACTCCTTGATTCTCGAGAATTGCCCTATACTTCTTAGTACTTGAGTTATGCCTCCGATTACTTCTCCTCTTTGAAATCTCGTACCCGTTGTGGTTAAATAACTTATGTCTTCTCTTATGAATCGCCTTATGCAGTGTTTACTTTGTGTGTGACCCTACCCTTAGGGTATCCTGGTGATTGTTTTCTCGGGCTTCGTCCCGTGCCTTAATTAAAAGAAAATAATTAATAAGAACCGTTGTCATGGCCTTGCACGGTGGTCGTGTTTGGAGGACATTGGGGATTTGTTGTAGACTTGCAGGGTGGCCATTTTAAAGTTGAACCGCAGGCTTGGCCTGTGGTCCCGAGGGTCGTGTTTGGGTGGTTGGGGATTGGAAACCCCCACCCATTTTTGGCTTTGGGTGGCAGAGGATAAAGGACCGCCCCCGCTTAAGTTGAGCTGGTCAGTCTCTTTAAATAAATTTTGCAAGATAAATGAACTTTACTTGTATCTCTATTTGGTATTTGGTGCACTTGGTGCATTGTTTAGTTCTGTGTTTGGAGCTTCCTTTCCTGTAAGTGTTGGGCTTGGGTTGGTACCCCTTATGCCTTATTTACTTTACTTCTTGTATTCTGCCACTTGTAATCCCTTGCTGAGGCGTTCTCTGTTTTTATTGAATGCCTCAGGTTCTGAGCCGTAGCGGGTATCAGTGTAGCCCGGAGTCTTCGGGAGTTTTAGTTGTTGTTTTACCCCGCTGCTGCGAGGTAGTTATTTTAGTTTTGTTCTTGTGTTCAGACATGCTAGTTTGGAGCCAATGGGTTAGTGTCAGGTTGTTGACGCCCATTGTGCCCCTTTTTGATACTTTATAGCTTACTTGTCAGTTAAATGCCACAACTTTTAGATCTTGTGTATCTTGCTCTCTGGGAATGATTTATGTCTAGGTGCATTATACTTATAAAATGACTTTTCTTTCATCCTCACTGCATTCCTTTTAACTGAAATCCTTATCTTTAAAGTCGCCTAAAATTATTTTCTATACTTATACTACGCCTAGATATGTGCATCTCATTTACTTTATGTCTTGTTATCACGTGCATTTAGGACCTTAAGTGAACTAAATCAAGTACTTTCCGCTGCAAATTACATATATTTTCTCGGTGGACTAGTTGATCCACGAACTGAGAGACACAGTTCTTACCCCAATCCAAAATAAATGATTTCAATTGATGACCTACCATGTAAACATGTTTTGATTAAATAAGTAATAGGTTCCCGCCTGAGCGTCTGCAGTTGTCTCCTGCATGACGTGGCATCATGACACGTTTTTTCTCTTACTCTGATATTCCTAAATTCGGAGAAAATGCGGGTTGTGACATACCTACTCGTCATGCTCAAAGCATAAGAGACATCGGGTCGAGTACATAACACTGCGTGCATGATTGATCCAATTGCCGAAGCATATGGAATCAACTTCATACGTTCCTTATCTTCCAAAGATTTTGGACACTGGTCCTTAGAGAGACTCACACCATGTGACATGGGTAAGAATCCTTTCTTGGACTCAAGCATGTTGAACTGTTTCAACACCTTCTGAATGTATGTACTCTGGGTCAAACTCAGCAACTTCTTCAATCTATCTCTATAGATCTTAATACAAAGTATATAAGTCGCTTCACCCAAGTCCTTCATAGAAAATCAGTCCCCTAGCCTGTTCTTAACATCTTGCAGGGTCGGAATGTCATTTCCGATCAACCGTATGTCATCCATATACAATATCAGAAAGACAACAATGCTCCCACTAATCCTTTTGTAAACACAAGGCTCATCTTCATTCTTGATGAAACCAAACTCTTTGATTTTCTCATCAAAATGAAGATTCCAACTTCGAGAAGCTTGTTTCAATCCATAAATGGATCGATTCAACTTGCATATTTTAGTGGCTTCACTTGGAGATACAAAACTCTCGGGTTGTGTCATATACACTTCTCAAGGAGGTTTCCATTAAGGAAAGCCATTTTGACATCCATTTGTGAGATCTCGTAGTCATAATACGCAGCAATAGCAAGTAGAATTCTGATGGACTTGACCATGGCTACAGGGGAAAAGGTCTCATCATAGTCAACACCATGAATTTGCCCGAAACCTTTAGCCACCAGCCGGCCTTAAATGTCTGTACATTCCCATCCATGTCGGTCTTCTTCTTGAAGACCGACATGCGCCCTATGGGTCGTACCCCTTCAGGTGGTTCCACCAAGGTCCAAACTTGGTTTTCATACACGGAGTCCATTTCAGATTTCATGGCGTCTAGCCATTTCTCGGAGTCTGGTCCATTCATAGTCTCTTGGTAGGTTGCAGGCTCATCGTCATGATCCATAAGCAACACATTACCTATTTGAGACATGAGAAATCCATATCTCTCAGGTTCAAATCTTGGTCTACCAGATCAACGTAGAACTTATGTTTCTTGAGCAGGCTCTCCAGCTACAACTGCTTGTAGTCCTTGCTCAGATTCCAATTCAGGTTCATTTTTAGTTTGTGGTTCTTGAACTTCTTCAAGTTCTACTTTGTAGTATTTCCGGATAAGAACTCTTTCTCCAAAAAGACATCAGTCCTGTTGGAATATGATTTTCCGCATCCCTTTGTTTTGAGAATAACAAATCCCTTTGTATTTGATCTTGTTTGCCATTGTGTTTTTAGCATGCAGGTTTGAACAATTATGACACTAGGATGCTGCTTTTGGTCTGGACTTGCTCTAAAGCTGAAAAGAATGGAAATGAGCTAACGCCCGGCGTTAACTCTTAATGCCCGGCGTTAACTTTTGTTCCCGCCAAGATGCAAAAAGAGTGGAGGGAAGCTGCCTTGATTGCAGGAGCATTTTGGGAATGATTTGACTCAACGCCAGGCGTTAGAGTCAACGCCGGCGTTAAGATTGCCTAAAATAAATGTTTCCAAAGATGCAGAATCTCCTTCCCGTTTTGAAGATCCGAGCCATCAAAACATTTCTATACTGAGTCAACGCCCGACGTTAACTCTTAACGTCGGCGTTAGCTTCCAGTCCTATAAAAAGGTGGATTTCGTCTTCTTCAACCACTGATTGACAAGAGCCCTATTCCAGCACTTCAGAAACTTTGAGAGGGCCGTATTTCCAGAACAACACATCTCCCACTTAATTTCAAAAGGAGGAATCAAGGAGGCTTGAATCAACACGCTAACACAACGCGAAGAACGCACGCTTGGACTTCAATGATCTTCAGCGATTCTTCGGCGTCTCCTTCAGATTACATCATAGGGAGTTTTTCATATTTGTCTTTTGTATTTGTTCCTTTATATTTATCTTTGTAATCGTTTAGGGAAATCGCCTCGTGTTGGCGACTAGGTCTGGGTAGGACTTAGGGAGGAATTTGCCTCGTGTTGGCGACTAGGTCTAGGGCGTAGATCTAGGGGGTGCTCGAGGCCTTTTCTGGGGTTAGAAAGGCTAGAGCGGCTTGAGGCCATATCTGGGGGAGGATAGGCTAAAGCCACCGGTTCGTGGGGATACGAGTCGGGATAGAAAATAAAAAGGGTTTTTATTATTCGCCTTCGATTTCTAGCGTTATAGAAATCTAGTTTTGTAATCAATTTTATTAATAGTAATCATGTCTCTCTTTGTTTAATAAAATTGATTTTGTTCTTCATTCATCTAAATTGTTTATTATCATCTCTTTCATTATAAAACAATTTAGATCTTTATTCAAAATCATTATTTTGATCTCATATTATTTCAAGTATTACAAAATATAAGTAAAAGTTTTAAAACCCTTATTCACCCCCCCCCTCTAAGGGCGCCTACAGATCCAACAAGTCCTTGCGACAAACACTTTGCCCTCAGGCGGCAGGTAGAAATAGTATCCTCTGGTCTCCCTAGGATACCCCACTAGATAATATTTATCCGATTTGGGTTCCAGCTTGTCAGACATTTGACGTCGTACATATGCCTCACAGCCCCAAATTTTAATGAAAGACATACCAGGACGCTTCCCAGTCCATATCTCATATGATGTCTTTAGAACCGTTTTCGTTGGAGCGCGATTTAATGTGAAAGCAGCAGTCTCTAAAGCAAATCCCCAAAAGGGAACGGGCAAATCTGCATGACTCATCATCGACCGTACCATGTCTAATAAAGTACAATTTCTCCTCTCAGACACACCATTATGTTGTGGTGTTCCGGGCGGAGTGAGATGTGATACAATACCACATTCTCTCAGATGATCACGAAACTCATGACTCAGATATTCGCCACCTCGATCAGATCGGAGTGCTTTTATCCTTTTTCCCAGTTGGTTCTCTACTTCATTTTTAAACTCTTTGAACTTTTCAAAGGTTTCAGATTTGTTCATCATAAGAAACACGTATCCATATCTACTGAAATCATCAGTGATTGTAACGAAGTAGTTGTACCCACCTCTAGCCATAGAACTCATGGGTCCGCATACATCACTATGTATGATACCCAAAAGATCATTAGCCCTCTCACTACAACTAGTGAAAGGGGCCTTTGTCATCTTGCCTAATAAACATGACTCGCATCTCTCAAATGATTCATAATCAAATGAGTCCAATAATCCATCTTTATGGAGCTTGGATATGCGTTTCTCATTTATATGGCCTAGACGACAGTCCCAGAGATATGTTGGATTAGAGTCATTAGTTTTTAGTCGTTTGGTATTTTCTATGTTATAGATTGGATGATTTATGTTCAAAACATACAAACCATTAAACATTTGAGCAACGCCATAACAAACATCATTCTTATAGATAGAACAACAATTGTTCTTAATAACAAAAGTAAAACCAATCATGTCCAAACATGAAATAGAAATGATGTTTTTAGTTATAGCAGGAACAAAATAACAATTATCAAGTTCAATAATAAGCACAGTGGGCAAGGAAAGACGATACAGTCCTACGGCAACGGCAACAACTCTTGCTCCATTTCCAATGCGCAGGTCCACCTCTCCTTTACCCAACAGTCTTCTCCTTGTTAGTTCCTGCACATTCGTACAAATGTGAGAACCACATCCGGTATCCAATACCCAAGATGAAGGAGCAGACAGGTTAATTTCTATAACATAAATACCTGAAGTGGAAGTCACACTTCCCTTCTTCTTCAGATCCTCGATGTAGAGGGGACAGTTTCTCCTCCAATGCCCTATCTTACCGCAATGGTGGCAATTTCCTTCTTTAGCTAATCCCTTCTTTTTCAGTGTAGAAGACTTGGGATCTAGGCTAGTCTTAGGTCCCACCTTAGACTTCCTGTAACATCCCCCAGACAGCTAGACCCCCTAGGTGAATCTGTCTTGACAAGGTCATGACAAGGCCTTGGTAGTGTAGAAATCCCTTTAACTTAGGCAAGATTAGGGTTGAAAGTGCCTTGGTCTGCAAATAGCAATTTCCAATTACCAAGCTTAGGGTTGGAATTTAGGGTCTCAACTTGACCATTTGACCCCAACATAGTATCCCTAACCCTTTAAGGGTCCCCTAGGGCACCAAGGGCCCATGGGAGTCAACTAAAGAGGCCAATTTGACCAAAGTCAACCTAAACCCCAAATTGGTCAAAATAGCCTATTTAGGGCCAATTGACCATCACCATATTAAATTGACCCTGCCCATACTGTTATCATGTCATAGGGGACCCAGTGGACCAAAAAGCCCCATGACTGGGTCAACCCTAGGGCTTAATTTGACCAAAGTCAATCTAGCCTGTTTTGGTCAAATCAGCTTAAATTAAGTCAACTAAGGCTCATATGACCAAATTGATCCCACCAGTAGCTTCTAAACCTAATTTGGAACCCAATGGACCCAAAAGCCCCATCCTAGGGTCACCCAATTGGCCAATTTGACCAAAAGTCAAACTTGCCCAATTTAGGTCAAATCTCCTAAACCTAGCCCATTCCCTTTGGGCTAACTCAATTGGGTGGTCAACCAGCCTAAGTGGACTAGCATTAAACTCAGGAGAGAGTAAAGAAACCGGCCATGGTGATTAGGAGAGAGAAAATGGGGGTTTCCCCATTTTTGAGGTGAGAGAAGGAGGCCATTCGTGGCCATTAAGGAGATTTCCCCCTTGGCCTCCCCCATTAACACTCCCATTCATCTCCTCTGCCGATTGTGAGGAGTTTCCAGCATTTTACAAGAGTGATTAAGGCAGGGGGGATGTATGGGGGCCGGCCTTGGGAGGAATTCGAAGAGGCCATTAATGGCATTGCAGGTTAAAGCCACCATCACCCCCAATCGGCCCCCCTATCACCTTCAGAAGCCGGAGAGGAGAGAAACCCCCAAGTTTTCAGAGGGAGTCGTGTTCAGGAGGCTTGAATCGGCATGGCACCACAACCACCCCGAGCTCCCATGGTGTACACGAGGGCAACGCGACGGCAAGCTCCACAACAGGTCCCATTCTCTTCCCTGACCTCTGAGGATTAGATCCCAATCGCCGGCGCCTCGAATCATGGCCAATCGGCCATGAAACGAGCCAGCCAAGCCTCCCGTCGATCGGGTTGGGCTTCCTCCTCCAGAACCTGATTCCGGCCACCTCCGGCCGATCAAACACCGCTCATCGCCGGCCACCACCTCAACGGAGGTGGTGGCGTTGGTCGGCCGGGGCGGCGCTCAGGTGGCCCGGAAATCCAAGATCTTTCGGTCCAGGCGCGACAGATCCTAGCCGCTGATTCGCTGGGGACGATGACCAGGCGCGGTTGGATCTGCGCCAAGATTCGTGCGCCTCTTAGCTTTAAATCCTGTTTTCTGTGATTAAACATGCAACAGTTAATTAATTCTTTTAAAAATACTTAGAGGCTCCTAGGGAAAATTTGTCCAACATTAAAGTTGGAGCCCCTTATGTCTAGTTTAATCCAAAATTGAGTTCACTTGATTTGAAGCTCTGGTTAGGGCACATCACTCATTTTGGTGAGCTCTGTCCATAGGGCTAACCAGAGTTTGTTTTTGATGCCCACATCAATCTAGAACTCCAAATGACTTGAAATTTGGGGTGTAGGCTAGTCTTATACATATGTAGGACATGTCCAAATATCAGATTGATTGAAGAACTTTTCACCATAATTTTTGGAAAAATTCAATAATCCTTGTGGGACCTAACTAGGTGCCCTAAACACCTCAAAACCTTTCCAAACTTGGGTGTGTGGCCTTAAAGTGCATGTTAGGTCTCTAATTAAAACCTCATAATTTATGGAGTTGATTTGGTGGGGTAATACACCAAGACAACCTTAGGCTCCCTAGGTTTAGGCAAAACTTTGGGTGAGTGCCCCCACCCTTCCACAAAGCCAATGGGCTTCATATTTGGGGTGCACATCACACTCACCCATGCCAACCCTTGGTCCTGATTGGGTGGCCATTTGGGGTGTTTTACCCTAAAAATTTGCAAAGGGGCTAATTGCTATTTGCACCCCATTTAGGCATCCTAAAGAACCCCGCTCCTCACCAAATGTTGGTAGGATCTTGGGTGTTCATTCACTGACCTCTGGCCAAGATAGAAAGTAGGATTGGTCTTGGACAAGGTAGGGATTTTCCCTTGGACATTGGTTTGCTTAAGGGTTATTTTGGGGAAATGTGGACTTAGGTAAATATTGGAGTGTGGAGGGGCTTCCTCCCACTGATTGAAGGTGTGACCTTGGTCACTGACTTGGGATGTATGGGACACCCCAAGGAGCAATTTTGGAAGAGTTGGGCTTAGTGTGCCCTTAAACCCTAGTGGTTAACCTTAGGATGCCTTTTAGGGCTTTGTGAAGGACATAAGAGTGTTTGTCCTTGGAGAGGTGTGTAATGTACTCCTCTGGGTTCTATGAGTGTTATAACACCCTCACAAGAAGTTTGGGTGGAATTGGGGAATTATGGGCCTTAACCCTAGCTTAAACCCTAAGGGGTGCAATTAGTGGTCAATGAAGGAAGAGGGGTCAAACCATAATGGTTTGACTTGAAATTTTGGGTAGGTGGTTATGGTGACCAGGGGGTACTACTGTGGGAATTTGGTGGGATTTGGAGTTGCCAACCTTAGGTAATAAATCCTTGGGTAGATTTGTAAATAGTTAGGTTCTTGGGATTTAGAAAGAAATAATACTTAGTGATTAACCATACTCTGTCACCAACATAGTTATGATGTTATAAATCTCTGGAGATTCTACTAGAACCATTAGAAAACTTCTGGAGGTCTAAATTGTAATTATTCACTTTATTGGCAATTTTTGGGATGAATAATTTTAGGGTGTTAATTTTCTGTAATTGAATGAAACTTTGCTGGATGACATTGCATACCATTATAAACCCACAGTAATTTTCTCACAATTTATGGATTAATATGTTTGGTACCTCTAGTTCAATTTGGAATTAATTGCAAATATATCCTTTGTGGAAATTACAAATGTAACCTCTATGGAATATGGTCGAATTTTGTAGGGATGAATGGTTTAGTATAAATCACCTATGTATAAATTTTCATGAGGTTTGGAGTTCATATGAGGGTACCTCCTTTGGGATTTATTGGAAATAAATGGGTTTGGGAATTTTTAGAAATAGTAAATCTTGCTGGTATTTCCTAGAATTTCATAACTACTGACTCCTAGGTACCCTTGATTTATGTAAAAAATTGTGGTAGGCATTGGAAGTCATAAAAGTATACATGTAGTTCAAATCTTAGGAATTGGTGCTTTGGAAAAATGATTTAAATATTAATAATATTGGGAAAATTATGAAACTCTGGATTTGGTCTTAAATATGTAGCATGGACCTCCAATAAAATTGTTGAGTCATAGAGTTGATTATTTAGTGTACCTCCCTTCATAAGCATCAAAACGTTAAGGGTGGTTTGCGTTTAGCAATTTAACAACTTTGGGGTTAAGAGTCAAATTAGGGGGCATTGGCTGGAGATGTGAGGAATGAGTGGTGACCATATAATTTTGTGGGTATCCCTGGAGTTAATTAGGGTTTGGTGAGTCCTAGGGAGTTGCGGTGCCACCCTTGGGATAGGTCGCCCCGGGATTGACGAAAGATCATCTTTTCCCATTAGTGTCCTATAGTACCTAGGTTTAATCCAGGTAGGGTATTATGAGGTTTTTCTCATGGGTGTCTAGCCGGTTTAGTCCGGTAAACTTGTGATTCTGAAAAGTTTGTTGGTGACGGGCGGGTTAGCCCGGGGAGCTTGTGGCTCGGAGTTTGTTGGAAGACGTGTTGCATGTGCATAAGGTGGTGGGTCCTTTGTGTTGGCGATCGTTGCACCGACGTTGATACTTGGGCTCGGCAAGTGTGGTATTTACACTTAGCCATAAAAGTCTGGCGGTCCAGTCAGTAAGAGTACGCAGGCGCTCTGCGGTTTTGCGGTGAGGCGTACGATAGGTCTAGGTTAGGTAATGCATATACCAACCTAGAGGTGGCGAGGCCCAACCCACCGCTTCCGTTTGCCACTACGGGAGTATCCTGGGAGTCTTGCACGCTCCAAAAAGAGGGAACTAAAGGTCTATGCGCATAGAGTCGTAGTGGGTGAGTTGCACTGTATGAACATAGCATAACAACATACCTCGCATGTCATAGCATAAACATTGCATTCAACCTACCCCTAGCGTATAAGTCGGTTATGGGACGTCGTATACGGTAGGCCCTGCTAAACGACCCCTTGTTCTATAGGATTGTATGGGCACTCCTATAAATCAATGGTTACATTTATATTACCTTACTAGCCATTGTACTTACTGCTTACTGCTCTTGTGTACTTTTCACCATGCTTCTATTTCCTGCTTCGCTTATATATATACACCTGTTTAGTTGTAGAATTCTACCTGCCATCTGCTTTTGTACTACCCCTTGATTGTCCTCCGCTTCCTCCTCCCCATACGGTGCCTAGGAGCCTTCGGGGGAGGGGTGGGGAATTGGCTGAGTCATGTTTGACTGACGGTCGGTGGACCTTATCATTTTAGGTGACCGCGGCGACGGAGCAGCACCAGAGGCCGGTGCAGATGGATGCGGGGCAGTCTAGCATAGGAGCACAGACGACAGGATCCATGAGTGTTTGTTTTTAGTTGATTTGCTTCCGCGAGAGATCTTTTGTAGTGAGGCTATCATGTATCAGGCAGAAGCCCATGTTATCTCATCTTTTGTTTTAGTTATGTATGTGGACATCTCTTGATGGTTTAAATTACATGTGATGTGGACTTGGCTTGTTTATTCATTTAAACTTTACTTTTCTTTGTGATCGAATTGGCCGGCAGGACCGGCATTTTGTAGTGGCAACCCTCCCGAGCGAGGGTGTCACCGCAAAATGGCAGTTCTGGGCCTAAGACCCGGTGGCTTTTGCAAAAAAAAAATGGGGTCTTACAAGTGGTATCAGAGCAAACCTCGATCCGAAGAAAAGAAGTCCACAAACCCTGGGCCACCCCGCGCGAGCTTAGTTTGAGGACAAACTAGCAGCGGAAGCAGTGGTGTGCCCGTATGGGAATCACATCGAAAAAGTCCACTTTTAACTGAATCTTTTTGACAAATTTTCTTTTGTAGCCTGCGGCGAACCCTGCCCCCTGCTGGGAATACCTCCGGCTGCAAAGATCTCATTAGATAGTACTTTAGTCAATGAGTTAGACTCAACCCCACTAGGACACGTGACTTACTTTGACAATTCATACCATGACCTAGTCTGAAATAGACCGTAGGTATAGCTTTTGGTGAAGGTACGAAGATACCCCAAAAAGGCTAGAGAAAGAGAGATTGACACATAAGTAGAATGGTATGAGATAGACTCAACCCTCGTATCGGTGACATGATTACATTGAGACAACCACCACGACAAACACCGAGGGTCGGGTAAGAATTGAAGTTCGGAAGGGACCCGTTTGGGATTGGGTGACATATTGACCCTGATAAGGTTGTAGTAGAGGATGCCTAGAAGAGTCTAAGGTGTGGAGTATACCAAGGAGCCTCAAGATATAACCCCAAGTTTAAGGATTTGTGCCCTAAGAATTGTTTGCATACTTGGGACGAATGTAACTTGGTGATATTGAAGATACTCAACCCAAAATAGATAGTGGCTTATCTTTTGTTTATTGGGGGCTTGCCTTTTGTTTATTGGGCAAATTATTGACGAACTTGGATTTCCCTTAGACCTAAGTTAGAAAATTTTGTGTCGTAAACATAATGATTTTTTTTAAGTCGATCTTACTCAATGTTACTTGAAAGAAGATGAGACGGTGTAACAGTATATTTGGAATGATGACCGGTAGAAGCACCAGGACAATGGATAGACATCATTGATCGAACAACAACTTGAACTTAGTTGAAACATTAGAAATGTAAAGTTGCTAGGTCTGGTTACTTAGGGATGCAGATACCCTTCTGGAAATTGGGAACCGAAATTAGGTCGATCAAGCTCTAATTATAATTGGAAGTTCTTGTGGTTTGGGGCATTCGGAAGTGATCAACTTATGATTTGTTAAAAAATCACGCCCTGTCATGGTTGAAAATTTTAACTACAATAATAGCCCTATACCTTGGGAGCTATGATGAGGAATAGCCAAAGATCTTAGACGATGACTATTGGATTTAGAATCTAGTGTTTGAGTTTACTATGATAAGAACGATCTAAGTTTGTCTTGCTTAAGACCATTTGAGAGTGATCAAGACTAGCATAAGTGGAAGTGACAGGATTTTGGAGGAATAAACATGATGATTCTTCCTTAATAAAATTGACTTGTGAAAAACCCTAGGGTATCAAAACTTTGCTCATTATGAATCAACTCCACGTAGAAAATGATCGGGAGTCATCTTACTATTATGATTGGTTAGCATATACTCATAAAAGTTCATAAATGCACCCCCAGTAATATTTAAGGATGATTGGGACGCTAGACAATTTGATTAGTTCCATCAATAGTAAGAACTAGAAAAGTTGTAGAGTAGAGATGAATGATTATTCGGACGTACTTGAAAGAGTAAAAATTTGAAGGCGAGAAGAAAGCTTTAGAGGCATAAGAGTCTGCCCTGGTTAGAATGGAAGTTCGAGGATAGATCGACCAAGGTAGCTAGGTCACCCCGGTCAGGATAGATGATACGACGGTGCGAGTCTTGCGGCGCAAGGAGATTCCAGAGGTTAAGACATGCGGTAAAATTAGGGTCAGGAGGAGCACAACTTGGAGCCACTAGAGCTGGTGTGGCATAGATAGTCGGTGCTCTTCGAGCCAGGAATAACTTCGATTCTTAAGGGATGTTACGTTCAGTCACTCGCGGTGAAAACCCCGCAAGCCTAACCTGAATTTCGAGGACGAAATTATTTTTTTATTTATTGGGATTTGTAACATCCCCCAGACAGCTAGACCCCCCAGGTGAATCTGTCTTGACAAGGTCATGACAAGGCCTTGGTAGTGTAGAAATCTCTTTAACTTAGGCAAGATTAGGGTTGAAAGTGTCTTGGTCGATCTGCAAATAACAATTTCTAATTACCAAGCTTAGGGTTGGACTTTAGGGCCTCAACTTGACCATTTGACCCCACCATAGTATCCCTAACCCTTTAAGGGTCCCCTAGGGCACCAAGGGCCCATGGGAGTCAACTAAAGAGGCCAATTTGACCAAAGTCAACCTAAACCCCAAATTGGTCAAAATAGCCTATTTAGGGCCAATTGACCATCACCATATTAAATTGACCCTGCCCATACTGTTATCATGTCATAGGGGACCCAGTGGACCAAAAAGCCCCATGACTGGGTCAACCCTAGGGCTCAATTTGACCAAAGTCAATCTAGCCTATTTTGGTCAAATCTGCTTAAATTAAGTCAACTAAGGCTCATATGACCAAATTGATCCCACCAGTAGCTTCTAAACCTAATTTGGAACCCAATGGACCCAAAAGCCCCATCCTAGGGTCACCCAATTGGCCAATTTGACCAAAAGTCAAACTTGCCCAATTTAGGTCAAATCTCCTAAACCTAGCCCAATCCCTTTGGGCTAACTCAATTGGGTGGTCAACCAGCCTAAGTGGACTAGCATTAAACTCAGGAGAGAGTAAAGAAACCGGCCATGGTGATTAGGAGAGAGAAAATGGGGGTTTCCCCATTTTTGAGGTGAGAGAAGGAGGGCATTCATGGCCATTAAGGAGATTTCCCCCTTGGCCTCCCCCATTAACACTCCCATTCATCTCCTCTACCGATTGTGAGGAGTTTCCAGCATTTTCCAAGAGTGATTAAGGCAGGGGGTATGTATGGGGGCCGACCTTGGGAGGAATTCGAAGAGGCCATTAATGGCATTGCAGGTTAAAGCCACCATCACCCCCAATCGGCCCCCCTATCACCTTCAGAAGCCGGAGAGGAGAGAAACCCCCAAGTTTTCAGAGGGAGTCGTGTTCAGGAGGCTTGAATCGGCATGGCACCACAACCACCCCGAGCTCCCATGGTGTACACGAGGGCAACGCGACGGCAAGCTCCACAACAGGTCTCATTCTCTTCCCTGACCTCTGAGGATTAGATCCCAATCGTCGGCGCCTCGAATCGTGGCCAATCGGCCATGAAACGAGCCAGCCAAGCCTACCGTCGATCGGGTTGGGCTTCCTCCTCCAGAACCTGATTCCGGCCACCTCCGGCCGATCAAACACCGCTCAACGCCGGCCACCACCTCAACGGAGGTGGTGGTGGCGTTGGTCGGCCGGGGCGGCGCTCAGGTGGCCGGGAAATCCAAGATCTTTCGGTCCAGGCGCGGCAGATCCTAGCCGCTGATTCGCTGGGGACGATGACCAGGCGCGGTTGGATCTGCGCCAAGATTCGTGCGCCTCTTAGCTTTAAATCCTGTTTTCTGTGATTAAACATGCAGCAGTTAATTAATTCTTTTAAAAATACTTAGAGGCTCCTAGGGAAAAATTGTCCAACATCAAAGTTGGAGCCCCTGATGTCTAGTTTAATCCAAAATTGGAGCCCTGGTTAGGGCACATAACTCATTTTGGTGAGCTCTATCCATAGGGCTAACCAGAGTTTGTTTTTGATGCCCACATCAATCTAGAACTCCAAATGACTTGAAATTTGGGGTGTAGGCTAGTCTTATACATATGTAGGACATGTCCAAATATCAGATTGATTGGAGAACTTTTCACCATAATTTTTGGAAAAATTCAATAATCCTTGTGGGACCTAACTAGGTGCCCTAAACACCTCAAAACCTTTCCAAACTTGGGTGTGTGGCCTTAAAGTGCATGCTAGGTCTCTGGTTAAAACCTCATAATTTATGGAGTTGATTTGGTGGGGTAATACACCAAGACAACCTTTGGCTCCCTAGGTTTAGGCAAAATTTTGGGTGAGTGCCCCCACCCTTCCACAAAGCCAATGGGCTTCATATTTGGGGTGCACATCACCCTCACCCATGCCAACCCTTGGTCCAGATTGGGTGGCCATTGGGGGTGTTTTACCCTAGAAATTTGCAAAGGGGCTAATTGCTATTTGCACCCCATTTAGGCATCCTAAAGAACCCCGCTCCTCACCAAATGTTGGTAGGATCTTGGGTGTTCATTCACTGACCTCTGGCCAAGATAGAAAGTAGGATTGGTCTTGGACAAGGTAGGGTTTTCCCTTGGACATTGGTTTGCTTAAGGGTTATTTTGGGGAAATGTGGACTTAGGTAAATATTGGAGTGTGGAGGGGCTTCCTCCCACTGATTGAAGGTGTGACCTTGGTCACTGACTTGGGATGTATGGGACACCCCAAGGAGCAATTTTGGAAGAGTTGGGCTTAGTGTGCCCTTAAACCCTAGTGGTTAACCTTAGGATGCCTTTTAGGGCTTTGTGAATGACATAAGAGTGTTTGTCCTTGGAGAGGTGTGTAATGGACTCCTCTGGGTTCTATGAGTGTTATAACACCCTCACAAGAAGTTTGGGTGTAATTGGGGAAGTATGGGCCTTAACCCTAGCTTAAACCCTAAGGGGTGCAATTAGTGGTCAATGAAGGAAGAGGGGTCAAACCTTAATGGTTTGACTTGAAATTTTGGGGAGGTGGTCATGGTGACCATGGGGTACTACTGTGGGAATTTGGAGGGATTTGGAGTTGCCAACCCTAGGTAATAAATCCTTGGGTAGATTTGTAAATATTTAGGTTTTTGGGATTTAGGCAGAAATAATACTTAGTGATTAACCATCCTCTGTCACCAACTTAGTTTTGATGTTATAAATCTCTGAAGATTCTACTAGAACCATTAGAAAACTTCTGGAGGTCTAAATTGTAATTATTCACTTTATTGGCAATTTTTGGGATGAATAATTTTAGGGTGATAATTTTCTGTAATTGAATGAAAACTTTGCTGGATGACATTTCATACCATTATAAACCCACAGTATTTTTCTCACAATTTATGGATTAATATTTTTGGTACCTCTAGTTCAATTTGGAATTAATTGCAAATATATCTTTTGTGGAAATTACAAATGTAACCTCTATGGAATATGGTCAAATTTTGTAGGGATGAATGTTTAAGTATAAATCACGTATGTATAAATTTTCATGAGGTTTGGAGTTCATATGAGGGTACCTCCTTCGGGATTTATTGGAAATAAATGGGTTTGGGAATTTTTAGAAATAGTAAATCTTGCTGGTATTTCCTAAATTTTCATAACTACTGACTACTAGGTACCCTTGATTTATGTAAAAAATTGTGGTAGGCATTGAAAGTCAGAAAAGTATACTTGTAGTTCAAATCTTAGGAATTGGTGCTTTGGAAAAATGATTTAAATATTAATATTATTGGGAAAATTATGAAACTCTGGATTTGGTCTTACATATGTAGCTTGGACCTCCAATAAAATTGTTGAGTCATAGAGTTGATTATTTAGTGTACCTCCCTTCATAAGCATCAAAACGTTAAGGGTGGTCTGCGTTTAGCAATTTAACAACTTTGGGGTTAAGAGTCAAATTAGGGGGCATTGACTGGAGATGTGAGGAATGAGTGGCGACCATATAATTATGTGGGTATCCCTGGAGTTAATTAGGGTTTGGTGAGTCCTAGGGAGTTGGGGTGCCACCCTTGGGATAGGTCGCCCCGGGATTGACGAAAGATCGTCTTTTCCCATTAGTGTCCTATAGTACCTAGGTTTAATCCAGGTAGGGTATTATGAGGTTTTTCTCATGGGTGTCTAGCCAGTTTAGTCCGGTGAACTTGTGATTCTGAAAAGTTTGTTGGTGACGGGCGTGTTAGGCCCGGGAGCTTGTGGCTCGGAGTTTGTTGGAAGACGTGTTGCATGTGCCTAAGGTGGTGGGTCCTTTGTGTTGGCGATCGTTGCACCGACGTTGATACTTGGCTCGGCAAGTGTGGTATTTACACTTAGCCATAAAAGTCTGGCGGTCCAGTCAGTAAGAGTACGCAGGCGCTCCGCGGTTTTGCGTTGAGGCGTACGATTGGTCTAGGTTAGGTAGTGTATATACCAACCTAGAGGTGGGCGAGGCCCAACCCACTGCTTCCGTTTGCCACTACGGGAGTATCCTGGGAGTCTTGCACGCTCCAAAAAGAGGGAACTAAAGGTCTATGCGCATAGAGTCGTAGTGGGTGAGTTGCACTGTATGAACATAACATAATAGCATACATCGCATGTCATAGCATAAACATTGCATTCAACCTACCCCTAACGTATAAGTCGGTTATGGGACGTCTTATACGGTAGGCCCTGCTAAACGACCACTTGGTCTATAGGTTTGTATGGGCACTCCTATAAATCAATGGTTACATTTATATTACCTTACTAGCCGTTGTACTTACTGCTTACTGCTCTTGTGTACTTTTCACCATGCTTCTATTTCCTGCTTCGCTTATATATATACACCTGTTTAGTTGTAGAATTCTTCCTGCCATCTGCTTTTGTACTACCCCTTGATTGTCCTCCGCTTCCTCCTCCCCATACGGTGCCTAGGAGCCTTCGGGGGAGGGGTGGGGAATTGGCTGAGTCATGTTTGACTGACGGTCGGTGGACCTTATCATTTTAGGTGACCGCGGCGACAGAGCGGCACCAGAGGCCGGTGTAGATGGAGGCGGGGCAGTCTAGCACAAGAGCACATACGACAGGATCCGTGAGTGTTAGTTTTTAGTTGATTTGCTTCCGCGAGAGATCTTTTGTAGTGAGACTATCATGTATCGGGCAGAAGCCCATGTTATCTCATCTTTTGTTTTAGTTATGTATGTGGACATCTCTTGATGGTTTAAATTACATGTGATGTGGACTTGGCTTGTTTATTCATTTAAACTTTACTTTTCTTTGTGATCGAATTGGCCGGCAGGACTGGCGTTTTGTAGTGGCGACCCTCCCGAGCGAGGGTGTCACCGCAAAACGGCGGTTCTGGGCCTAAGACCCGGTGGTTTTTGCAAAAAAAAATGGGGTCTTACACTTCCTAAATCCCTTGGCCTTGCCCTTGCTTTTATGCACCATCAATATGGGGCTAGCAGGCTTGGTCTTCTTCATGTTGTTCTCGGCAGTTCTTAACATGCCTAGGAGCTCGGACAATGTCTTATCTATCTCATTCATGTTATAGTTCAAGACAAAATGCTCGTAACTGTCCGACAATGATTGCAGGATCAGAATAGTAGCCAACTCTTGGCTTAAAGGAAACCCCAGTCTCTGAAGGTTCTCAATGTACCCAATCATTTTAAGTACATAAGTTCCCACTGGGTCTCTTGCTCCATTTTACACTGAAATAAATCCTTAGTGACGTCGAACCTCTCTTGCCGAGCCTGCCCTTGAAACATTTTCTTCATGAGGTGCTCGATAATCTCAAAGCCACACATGGTCTCGTGTTGCTTCTGAAGCTCGGAGGTCATGGTAGCGAGCATGAGGCATTCGACATCAA
Organism: Dactylorhiza incarnata; assembly: GCA_033032865.1. Lineage (NCBI taxonomy): Eukaryota > Viridiplantae > Streptophyta > Magnoliopsida > Asparagales > Orchidaceae > Dactylorhiza > Dactylorhiza incarnata. The sequence continues at coordinate 1,245,348 of JAWHQI010000371.1, read as the reverse complement.
GGGATTCATCCTGATACTTCTTATAAGCATCCTTTTTGGCACGGGACGTGTTTCCGGTCGGCTCTGGTGGGGGATCCTCTTCCAAGATATAGTGCTTACGCTCTTGCTTGAGAACAATTCTTAAGTTTCTATACCAGTCGAGGAAGTTCGTCCCATTGAGCTTGTACTTCTCAAGGATAGATCTCAGGGACAACGTGGAGTGCGATGTATTTGCCATGAATTTCTACAATGAATTTGCAAAACCATTTTAGTACTATGTTTCAAAAACAACTTTTATTTAATAAGGACTTTAATTAAACACTCCCACTATTTTATTCAAATTGATAACCCTTAATATCAATTCGGAGAGTTTATGCGAGCTACTCTCTTAGTGGATAAGATCTGTATTTCACCAACACAACGAGTCCACTTTGGCGTTCCTCTCATAATGCGGTTATTTAGGTAGGCAACACTTGCCAATTGCATCACTATCCAACTCTTGTATGGTTGGTGAATAACTTTTTATTTGCATCCATCATATGGTGCATGCCAACTCAATGCTTCTAGGCACTCAACTTTTGAGGTCACCTAGTTAAGTTGGACCCAATGTCGACTGTGGGATATCACAATTATCCGCGCGCACCCTTACCAAGATAGATTAATGCACCTTGCTTTGGCAAGGCCACATTTCACTGATCGAGGCAGGAAGAGTGTCATCCATCGGAAAGCATCTGTATACTTAATATTGGACAAGGGATTTTATATAAAATTGATTAATGATTAATCAAAGTGCACATTCACATAATTACAACATTCACAAACCAAATACATCACAGATGTGCACTAAATAAAATTATCAACGCTTTAAAAGAAAGGGCTAAATCTGAGCATTTAGAACATTTCTAAATCTCCAGATTTACATGCATTTAACACAGGCACAAACAACTCCACTTATGCAGTAGACAAGCTCGTCTCTCAATGTTAGATTCAAAATCTAAGACATTTGGTTTCACAAACTAATTAGAGGGACGGTTACTGCAAAGGAGAAACAACTTCTGAAATAATGAAATCGCAATTTCTGAAATAGTTTCAAAATTAATTTCTGAAAATAACTTCAAAAAAATTAGTTCTGTAAACAACTTCAGAATATATTTTTGAAAACAGATTTTCTGAAACAGTTTCTGAAAACTATTTTGAAATTATTTCCAAATCAAAATTCAGAAAAATACTGGAAACACATTTCAGAAATTAACCTGGATCTGATACCACTGTTGGGTTTCTCTATACATACCATTCACAATGGTATAAGCATATCAAATATGCGCAGCGGAATAAAATAAACTAGAACAACCCAAAAGAGTTTGGATCTTGCGATTTCATGAATCAAGAAATAAGGAAAAGCAACACATTGCATTATACCTGAGAGGGATTGTGTTGAAACTCAACCAAGATGCTCCAAGATTTGATCCAAAAACTAGCAGAAGAGTTCCTAGCACAAAAAGTGTATATGCGCCTCTATAGCAGTCCACACAAGCGAAGAAGAACCCTAGCCTCTTGTCGCACAAGATCTAGGTCGGAGAGAAGAAAGCCCTCAACGTCTTCCACGGACTGCTAGGTCCGAGTACAGAAGAGGCGGCGGCGGCGGTCGGACGGAACTTTTCCGTTAGAAGGTTTTTGGCAGAACTCTTTCGTCGCTCTCAGTCTATCGCAAAGAACAGATCGCACACTTAGGTTAAAGAATCACATTCTTATATACCCAGGCATATCCTGCGTTCGACGAACTGGCTAGCATTCGTCGAACGCGCTGGCCGTTCGTCGAACGCGCTGGCCGTTCGTCGAACGCGCTGGCCGTTCGTCGAACGCGCTGGCCGTTCGTCGAACGCGCTGGCCGTTCGTCGAACGCGCTGGCCGTTCGTCGAACGCGCTGGCCGTTCGTCGAACGCGCTGGCCGTTCGTCGAACGCGCTGGCCGTTCGTCGAACGCGCTGGCCGTTCGTCGAACGCGCTGGCCGTTCGTCGAACGCGCTGTCCGTTCGTCGAACGCGCTGGCCGTTCGGCGAACGCGCTGGCCGTTCGGCGAACGCGCTGGCCGTTCGGCGAACGCGCTGGCAGTTCGGCGAACGCGTTGGCCGTTCGGCGAATGCGCTGGCCGTTCGGCGAACGCGCTGGCCGTTCGGCGAACGCGCTCGCCGTTCGGCGAATGCGCTAAGCTAGTCGTTCGACGAACGCGCTACGCTAGCTGTCCGACGAACGCGCTACGCTAGCCGGTCAATGAATATACTTTGAGTTCGTCGAACACACTCAGAGTTCGCCGAACGCACTCAACAGAGAGACTAGATACTAGACCACTTCCTCCAACTTCTCCAAACACACTTATGTGTGACCCCATAGGCTCATATCGCGTTGGCAGTGAGACCAGATACTTGATCACTTCCAGATCACCATGGAAATACCAACAGAAGGGTAAGCGAGCTGAAGTATCTCGATGATGGCTCTGAAGGGCAATAATTGTGAAGGATTACGGAAGTAATATTTTTTGGAGGCAGCGATCTCAAGATTTGCGAGCTCCAATAAAGAGGCCCGTCAAACTTTGGACCTTGCAGACAGGTTTTTGCGGTCAGAAAAGGAGTTGCAAAATCCTTTCAGCAAACTTGGCGAAGCATGCAACGGTCCTGGTGAATATGAGCGGTCTCAACTTGAAGTGGCAAGACCGCAGGGAGGAGCAATACCACAAGAATCTAAACTTAGTCCTGTGAGCTCAAGTGTGTGTATCACGAGATCTGCAATTGTGCAATCTCGTAGTTTATTGTTTGTTACTTTGTTTGTAACTTTTGAAGTTGTAAATTTCATTTTAAGGAATAGTAGAAGCTTTCTTGTTTTGCTCTGTGTTTGTGTCCACTTGCAACGCTGTTAAATTTTTGAAGTGGAAATGGAATGGTGTTGGGCGGTCTGCGGATTGGAGACCGCGCGGTCTACGCTGGTGCTCTGGTCGGTCTGTCTCAGGCGATCTATCTGGGCGGTCTGATCTGGGTGACCGCTGGTGTCCGGGCGGCTTGCGTGGTTTGTCTGACGACTTGTTCAAGTCGGCCAGATGTTCTTGGTCTGTCTTCTTTGGAAGAAGACCGGGCGGTCTGCTTTGTTATGACCACGGTGACCGAGCGGTTTGGTTGTAATCGCAAGATCTAATAAAGAAGCTGAGTGCTTTGTTGTGCTCGTATGGTCTGCTTTATGAGACCGCGCGCGATTTGATGGGCGGTTATTGTATCCTGGTTTATGCGGTGACGACATCCGTCTTCTCGCCTATAAATAGGGTGCACGGCCCATCATTAATAACGAGAACTGTAAGAAACAAAGTTGGCTTGATTGTGCCGGTCTCATTCTGAGGTCGCGCAGTCTGAGTTTTGTCTGATCAGTTTGTGTGTTCGCAAGTTAGCGACTTGCAGCTCGCGGTCAACATTCTCCCTTCTTCCAGCTTTGAAAAACTAGTTCGGCAGCGGTCTGTCTGGGCGAGCTGTGTTTAGGTGTTCTTGATCTATGTGGCGATCTCAGTTGATCATGCGGTCTTAAGTGATCGGACGGTCTTGAGTTACTGTCTGCAGCATGTAGCAGTTTATTTGTTCAAGTGTTCGCGGATAGCTTTGGTGATCGGGCGACCTCTTGGTCTGACAGTCTGAAGTGCGAATAGGTTGTTCTTCAGCAGTTGAATAAAGCAGCAGGTTGGGCGGTCTGTTGTTGCGGTCTGACAGGTGCGGCTTGTGCTCTGCTCGCGCGGTCTCAGGAGGTTTCCGTCTGGCTTGTCTGTTCGTGCGGTCTGGCGATCTCTGGTGGTCAAGTCGCCAGCAGCTTGTTTACTTTTGTGTTTTGTGCTTCTCTCCTCCGCGATTCTTATGAATCATGTCTCGCCTTGTATACCTCGAATTGTAAAGAGATAGTCAATACCATAGCACTATTCGGTCTTCTCATTGTCATTGGTGTGCTACACTTGTGGAAAGTTTTGTGAAGTGTTCCGCATTTTACTTCACCTCCGGACCTCAAATTTTTTAACATGGTATCAGAGGTAGGTTGCTGAGGTTGCTGAGTTGTAGTTGCTGTTACTTCTCTCGGGTTCCTCAAGGTGTTTAGCAATCAGTGGGATAGCAATGGAAGGAGGGTATGCTAGAGGGATTGGTATTGAGGTCCTTTCACAGACTAACTTTAAAAAGTGGAAGTCGTGCATGGAGAGCTATCTTCTCGGCGAGGACTTATGGGAGGTAATAGGAGGATAAGCAAGACAAGTTGTTATTCCTGCTGAAGGGAATGCTGAGCTCGTGAAGGCTTGGAAGAGAACAAATGCAAAGGCTGAGTTCACTCTCAAGAGAGCTATCATTCCAGAGCTGTTTGATCACATCATCAGATGTAGATCAGCTGCTGAAATTTGGACAGCCTTGGATGGCTTGTTCAATAAGAAGAATGTAGCTAGGCTACAGTTCTTGGAGAATGAGTTGGCAAAGGCAACTCAAGGAGATTTGTCTATCTCAACGTTCTTCTTGAAGATGAAGAACCTCTGCACAGAGATATCAGCATTGGACCTGGAAGAGCCTATTTCAGAAGCTAAGCTCAAGAGGCACATAATCTGCGGGTTGCGGAGGGAGTATGTTGCCTTTGTCACTTCTGTTCAAGGTTGGGCCAATAAGCCTTCGTTGCTGGAGCTGGAGAACTTACTTGCTTCGCAAGAAAGTTTGGCTAAGCAAATGGCTGGGATATCAGTCTTTGGGGGAGAAGGTGAGGTTCTCTTTTCTGGCAAAAAGAAGAGATGGGATAAGAAGAAGAAGACATCTGGAGATGATGGTCTGTCTACTTCATATCAGCAGGAGAGGAGCTATGCTCCTAATCGTGATGGGAAGAAGCAGGAAGGACCTAGATGCTTCAGGTGCAACAAGCTTGGTCATTTCAAAAGAGACTGCAAGGCCAATCTTCAGCCATGACATGCTGCAGGAAAGGAGGAGGCTGGTTCCAATTCTGAAGGTAGTTGGGGTGGTGGAGGTGCATTCATGACGGGCACGTGTGTTCGGGTATTGGCTTCCATCAATTATCAGGATGATTGGATAGTGGACTCTGGGTGTGGTCATCACCTCACCGGGATGAGTCGAAGTTCTCCTCATTGCAAGCATATATAGGTAATGACGTTATCATTACGGTTGATGATTCTATTTATGCAGTTGAGAAGGAGGGCGTAGTTTCTTTGGGAAGTGATAGAGGTCCACTCGCCTTAAAGAGTGTTTATCATGTTCCGGGGATGAAGAAAAACCTCTTCTCTGTGACCAATGTTATGGATGCTGGCTATCACATTCTGTTCGGTCCAACAGAAGTGAAATTTCTCCGAAATGTTTCAGCTGTGAAAGTTGAGGTCATTCATGTAGGGAAATGGGTGAAGGACTTGTTTGTTCTTTCAACAAGTTCTTATGTTGATAAGATGAGGGCTAACGACAGCGTCGCCATCTGACACGAAAGACTTGGGCATGTTGGGATGGATAAGTTGAAAGCTATGGCGGGAAGAGGCCTGGTGAAAGGTCTGCCTAGCTTGTCATCTTTCGGGGATGGTCACGTTTGTGCAGGTTGTCAGTTTGGTAAGGCTCAACGCTTTACATTTGACAAATCACAAAGCAGATGTAAAAGACCATTGGAGTGTATCCATGGTGATCTGTTTGGACCTACCAACACTGCCAGCCTTGGAGGTAGCAGGTATATGCTGATTTTGGTTGATTACTTCACCAGATATACTTGGGTATATTTTCTGAAGGAGAAGTCAGTGGCGTTCGAGAGGTTTGTGGAGTTCAAGGAGCTGGTGGAAGGTCGGCTCAACCTGCGGGTCAAGAAGTTCAGAACAGACAACGGAGGGGAGTTCACCTCCAAGGCGTTCTTTAACTTCTGCAGGAAGCATGACATCCAAAGAGAGCTTTCTTGTGCTCACACTCCACAATAGAACGTAGTTGCAGAGCGGAAGATCCGTCATCTGACGGAGACCTGCTAATGTTGGCTTCATGCCAAGAGTATTCCAAAGTCCTTCTGGGTGGAGGGAATGTCTTGTGCGGCCTATGCTATCAATCAGATGCCTCTCAGTCCTATTAACATGAAGACTCCTCATGAGTTGATGTTCAAGGAGAAGCCAAGCATGGAACACTTTCGAGTGTTTGGTTCTACCTGCTATGTGCATGTTCCAGATGCCCTTCGAACGAAGCTAGATGCTAAGGCAAGGAAACTAGTCTTCGTCGGTTATGATGACCGGAAGAAAGGGTGGAGATGCATGGATTCAGAGACACGGAGATATGTGGTCTCTAGGGATGTGGTATTTGACGAGCTGACGTCATACCAAGGTAGCTCTTCTGTTGAGTTACAAGGAAGCAGGGAAGATGGTGGACCAGAAAAAGCTGCACGGGAAGTTCTGGTAGAGTTGCATGTTTCTCCAGGTGCTCCAGGTATTTCTAGCTCTGGGTCAGGTGCTTCAGGTTCTGGAAGCAGGGGGAGCGATGCTCCATGTTTACCTGAAAGGAGAGCTAGTCCAGAAGTTGCAGTTGAAGAGGTGGTTCAGAGTCAAGCTCTGAGGAGGTCCAAGAGGACCATTATTCCACCAGATCGGTATACGGGCGGGAACTTGGTGAGCTTTGTCTCATGTTTCTTCGCAGGTCCCCTGGATGAGAGAGAGCCATCTTGCTTTGAAAATTCTATTGGAGTCAAGGAGTGGGAAGGATCCATTGATGAAGAGATGGCTGCCCTCAGGAAGAATGAGACTTGGGACTTGGTGCCTAAGGTTGAGGGAGTTTGACAAGGATATCTTCATGGATCAGCCACTTGGTTATGTATCCAAAGAGCACCCAAGATATGTTTGCAAGCTCAAGAAGGCTCTTTACGGCTTGAAGCAAGCGCCTCGGGCGTGGTACGGGAAGATCGCAGAATACCTCCAGTTCTGCGGATACTTTGCTTCTGATTCAGATTCAAGCCTATTTGTAAAGAAGACGGGGGAGCTTCTGGTCTTGGTGCTGCTATACGTTGACGATATGATCGTCACGGGGAATTCTGAAGTGGAGGTAGCTAGGCTTCGTGCTGAGCTAGCTATCAGATTTGAGATGAAGGATTTGGGTGAGCTCCACCATTTCCTTGGGCTCGAAGTGGAGAGGAAAGAGAGCAGTATGCTAGTTTTCCAAAAGGGCTATGCGGATCGAATCGTGAAGAAGTTCAGCATGGAAGGGGGGGAAGAGCAGCTCTACTCCACTAGAGGTTGGAGTTCATCTTCAACGAGATGAAGGGAAGGTTCTTACCGATCCTTTGGTGTTCCGGGCTTTGGTTGGAAGCTTGATATACTTGACGATCACGAGGCCAGATATTGCTTATGCAGTTGGCAGGGTGAGTTGGTTTATGGCAGAGCCTCGGAAACCTCATCTTGTGGCGGCTAGAAGTATTTTGAAGTATGTCAAATCCACCTCGGATTTGGGTCTCTTCTACGGGAGAGATTCGGGCTTTTGCTTGTGTAATGGCCCAAATGTGAAATGATCCAAATGAATAATAAAAGTACACAAAAAAAGTTGTCCCTTATGATGAAAAACAAATCAGTGTCAATGAGGCGTCGCTTTGACAGTTGAATTTGAGTGTCGTTGATACATTGCGGTATTCGACATGTTTTAGCGGAATATGAACTTTTCATGTACTAAATAACTAACCGGATGGTTTGGGTTGGAATATATATGTTGAATGCTGTTATGTTCATTATTGGTAACTGTCATTGGTGTATTTTTAGGGGATATTGGTAATGGAGTTGGTCTGCTATGAGAAGTTGCCTCCTAGCTGAATTGGGGGTGCTAATAGAGGCTTTATGTGAACTAGTAATGTGGGCTTGGCTTAAGTTTGGGCTGCGAATAAGAAAAGGTTTAATTGGAATAAACGATGGAGTTAAACGGTGGAGATAGTGATATATATATACGACATTTTTATTCGTTCTTCTTATCTAACCCTACCGACCCTCTCACTTCCTCTTCCTTTCTCGACGGGATCGTCTTAGAGCGCGGCGCCGATCCTCTTCTCCAAGCTTTTCTTTCTTCTGTAATCTCTCATAGAAGGGGTGAAGGTCGGGGTCAGTTTTGAAATCAATGGTTATCGGCTGTGATTGAGCATAGACTAGGTCAGGCTGTGGATTTTGTTGAAGAAAAGCTTCAGTTTTCTCTCTTATACTCACTGCGAGCTTTCTTGCTTCCTCTTACTCTCTTAATTTTTGTTTTAATGATGGATATTTAAGGAGAAACGAAATATGTGGAAGTCGTTTTGATATGTTTTCTTTAGGGGTTTTTGTTGGTTTTGGTTGGCCGACCGGTAGTGTTTTTGTTGGGGATGGAACGTTCACCTAGGGGGGGGGGGTGTTAGGTGATCTTGGTACTTTTTGATCTATTAGTGTGAGTTATCAATATTCAAGCAATGCACAAAATTAACACACAAATAAGTCACACCAGACGACACAAGATCTATAGAGGTTCCTCAAGACGGGGTGTCTTGAGTAGTCCTATTTTCCTCAACGCCTACCCAGCAGTGTGCTAGGCTCGGCAAATTCCGCCAAAAGCTTCAGGCCCTCAAGCCTTACAACACGGACCTGCAAGTCCCAACAGCCTAAGCCCTCAAGCCCTTACTGCCCGCAAGCTCGACACTCAGGCCCTCAAGCCCAACACAACACAGACCCGCAAGTCCTGTGCCTACAGCCTAGGCCCGCAAGCTCCTACTGCACCCGAGCCCTCAAGCTCGACAAGTTGCACCCGCAAGTGCACTGCCCTGGCCCTCAAGCCTCGCAGCTCTCCAGCCCTCAAGCTAGACAAATTGGCCCGCAAGCCTTAAAAGAAAATACAATAATAAAATGTTTCTTCTGCCAGATGAAGATCGACAACTTTAGCCTGTTGAAGACCGACTCCTTAAGATTGAAGAAGATTGTTCTGAATCAGATCTTGAGCGCACAGTTCTTCTTCAAATCTTTTCTTAGCCAGATGAGGATTGGCTTCTTAGCAGTCGATGAAGATGACTGCTCTTTCTTTTTCTCTTTCTTTCTTGCGGCGCTTGTATTTTTCGATTCGCTATGTGCGCAAGTTCTTTCCTGACACTACAACAAACTGCACTTATAGTAAGGACTTAAATCGTTACAATAAGTGCCAAAATTCGTTACAAAAACTCTTTGGTAACGAAAAAAACTTTAAGTAACGGTCCTCCTCTAAAGCTCGACGCTAAAGGTTCTTGTAACGAATGTATGCATGTCGTTACAAATAAAGTAATTGTAACAAATGATACTTTCTCACCAAAAAGAGATTCTTCCTCACAATAAATTGGTCACAATAAATATTATTTCGTTACAAATATTATTTTTCCTCACAAAAAAATAGTTATGATTAAAACTATTTCGTTACAAATGTTTTATTTTTTCCTCACTAAAAATAAAATAACTTCGTTACAATAAAGTATAATAAACATTATTTCGTTACAATAGATTAAACAATAGTAAGGAAAAAATCGTTACATTTGTTTTCCATTCTTCTTACTACAGCCAATTCATTTATATATCAAAAATATTCCATTTCTATTTTTTGTGTTCCTGAGATTTTATTGCAAATAATAATCTTGAAAACACATATATATTTAATATTTCGTAACAAGATCAACATATATTTATTCACACCAAAAAGTATTACATAGAGTACAAGTTATTATCATCTCTTCTAAAATAATACAATATTACATTACAAGATCAACATGTTTCTAATAAATCTTCCGTCATTTTTCAAAAAATGAATCATCCATCACTTTCTGACTAATGAATCTTTCGCCACTTGCCGGTCAATGCTCGAGCACCCTACAAATAAAAGAGAGCAATTAAGATCACCCTACAAATAAATGAGAGCAGAAACCGCAATTGATTTTAAAGTATTAGATAAATGCGAAATGCTAGTCAAATTAAAGCAAAGAGAACATCAATTAAATGTTGATGGATAGATTAATACAAGTAAGTATCCCAAATAATATGTTTGTCCATCAAATATTCAACAATAAGTAATATCAACTTGAAACAATAATTTGCATAAGCAATAAGCAGACTGGGACTGATCGGTTGCTGAATTAAGTGGCTTCACAGTACTATGATTGTAATTTCGCACAAATTTTAGAAATCTTGGAAGGAGCCTACTGTAATGGAGGGTCTCCGGTGGACCTTGGGGCTGCTGTGGTAGGACTTTGGGCTGGTGGATAGGTTAAGGAGGGGAATTTCAGTGGCCTGGGGAGTAATCGCATGGAGGGGTGGGCTGTAGCATGGAGGAGATTAGGTTAGGGAAGAGTTTCAAGTGTTGGGAGATCCTTTGAAGGGTTCTGGATAGAATATGGGAGGCCATTCTGGGCTTGGGATGGTTGGTTGTGGGCAGGAAGGGGATAATTGGGTCTTGGAGATTGTCGGTTAGGAGTTTAGAGGGGAAAACAATTGGGTGAATTATACTGGTTGCTGACATGTCACAGTTGCACACACAACACTCAGCAAAGATGCACACACAACACTCACACCAAAGAGTTTGTTGCAGCTGCAACAAACTGGTTGTTGCAGCTGCAACAAACTGGTTGTTGCAGTTTGCTGCAGCTGCAGCAAACTCGCTGCAAACTCGCTGCTGCAGTTTGCTGCAGCTGCAACAAGCTCGCTGCTGCAGCAAACTCGCTGCTGTAGTTTGCTAAAGCCGGAGCAAACTCGCTGCAAATTTATTTCTAAAGAAGACTTGGAATGAAACACTGAGAAAAAAGTATAGGCACATGCAGCTATAACACACCAATGATTATAACTCACTGACAAGTATAAGTAAAAATATATGCATGCATGCGCATTCTAAAATTTATAACTTCGATAAGAAATGGTTTAATTTACTTGACCATGGCTTTCCTATTATGTACTCTAATGATGAATGGTTAAGGCTTGCTACTTCATGTTATAAGATCTTCCAAACTTCAAATGTCTAAGAAGAATACCTTTACATCTTCTAGCATGCCTTCAAAATCTAAACCCACAGTTCTAGGATCGTAATATCTATACTCTGACCAAGGAACTCTGACATCATTAAAAATATTCTTGATTTCCTGTTCAAAAAAAATATTAAAAGTCAGTCATGCAAAAACTGAAAGATGGTAGAAACAGGGCATCATCAAGGTAATTGGCATAGTGTGAAAAAGCACAACCCCAAGTAGGCAAAGATATCATAAGTTTGGCATCGGGGAAGTAGCTTTGTATAAAAGCTGCAGCAAGTCGAAGAGAACCAGTCCTGAATAGAGACTTTGTACAATGGCAACCTGAATTATAAAATATGAACCACTTGAGTAGACAATATGAATAAAAGAAATTCTTACTCTTGCTTGCTGGATGGCATGATTATCTTTTCCAAATAGCAATTCAGCGGTGGCTTTGTTAAAAGCATCCAAACCTTCAATTGGCAGATACTATAAACTCAAAAAGAAATTTGGATTATGAACTGCTTCTTCATAAAAGTGACTAATAAAATTAATTTTAGTTGATTTTATATGAACTTGTATACAAAAAATAATGACAAAAAGTAAACAACATAGTAAATAAGAAAACTAAACTAAATCTAACAACTCCTGGACAAGACCATGACCATAAGGTTAGAGTTCTGCTATCATTTACAACCCACTATAACTGAAATTTGCAATAGTTTTGATGTTAAAAACTCCTTATCATACTAATATCTTGAAAAAACAAAACACAAAAAACCTATGTCAAAATCTCACATGCATTCACAAGCATCCTTGCTGAGATGCGTGCCAAGAAGTCTTACCTTTGCTTTATTTCTAAAGATTGTATATAGCAATTTTTCATGGCTTCATCTATAGCACACTACAACAAAAAGAATCTTCTGCCACGCTTTTTAAGGCTTTTAGCGACGCTTCTCAAGCGTGGTCAAAGCTTTCGCAGCGTTTTAATAACCGCCGCGAGAGTGCATTTGCTGCTGTAACACATCACAATAGATATCTATGGGAGCAACACATCACATCAATTAAGGGTAGTTATAAAATGAGATTGCTGTTGTAAAAATTAAAATAGGAAAAGACACAGATAATAAAATTTGTTATAACATCAAACACAATTTTTTATAATTTTTCCCAACACAATCCATCATTTAAATAGCATAAAGTTTTTACAAGAATGCAACATATTTGTTTGAACAAACACATCTAATAAATTTCTGCAAGATTACGTCCTACTTTTTCCTCGCATCTTCACGTTCGTCCAACAAATTCTGTATGAGACCTCCCAACTGTGTAGCCATAAGGAACATAAGTATCACTTGTGTAGAACCATAAAACCCAGCAAATTTAAGAGTTGTGTTATCAAGAATATCGCTAAACGTGAACATATTGATTTTTCAACACTTTACTAGCATAGTGATGGGTATGAATGATTTGTTTTGTTTTACCTCAAAGGTCCTCAGGTTATTATGACCTACAAGATTGCCTACTGAAATTCATGTAGGGAAAGATATTATATGCATGACCCTTCAAAACTCAAATAGATGCAGGGGAGGAGGTTTGGGTAATTAATAGTATATATATATAGAGAGAGAGAGAGGGACACACACACAAGCTATTCATACAAAAAAAAGTGAAAGATCTTAAGAAAAGGCCAGTGAGATAATACAGTAAAAGCAAGAGAAGGAAGGATTGAAGCAGTAAACTTACAACCTACAGGTGCAAGGAGTTTAGTGTTTTGGCACCTCTGTAAAGTGACTTCATAAGCCCTATCGCATAGGTCTTGGAGAAATAGCTCCAGAACTTTTGCTGCAATTGGACAACAAATACATAAAAGTGAAAGCTCTGCTTGCTATATATAGCTTATTGGTATACTTCAAATACTTGTTATAGATATAAAAATGACCGTTGGCTCAATCTGCTAGCATAGAAATAGTACAAAAATCATTCAGGCCCAACATTATACTGATCATAGGGACCAAATAGTTTAAAAATCATTCAGGCCTTTACAAACTCCTGTTAATCAGAACTTATACAAACTCCTGTAAAATATATACTTGGGAATCATATTCGACAACGAAGGATCATGGACCTATCAGTTATCTCAATAGACGAAGAAGTTAATTACTCAACAGATGTCGTATTTTACGAAGAAGGATCATGGACCCGACAATTAGAAAATCAGCAAGATTCACCAATACCTGGAGTAACAGTTGATGCTTCATCCATTCCACTCTAAAGCAAGATGATCTATAATACTCGATAGATGTCGAATAAAGACTTATCTTTCTCTGATTCATCACCACCAAAGAAATTCCTCATTAAAATTTTTTACTAGAATTGTGATGCCACCTTTTTCTATTTTACATTAAAAAGTTCTAAACAAGCTGTTAATGAGCAAGCTTGGAGGGAAGCTTTCAATGAAGAAATTGAGATTTGAAAGAAAATAAGTCACTAGTTTTGATAGAAAAATCACCAGAAAAAGTCATCAGACTGAAGTGGATTTACAAGACAATGCAGAAAATAAGTCACCAGAAGAGGTCACAAGTTAAAATAATTCTTTTAATTTTCATGCAGAATTTGAAAGAGCTTACAGACTGGACATGTAATTTTAACCAACAACCTAAAAGTAGCACCATGGAAGCAAGGGAAATCACTAGTTTAAAAGCAAGACAAAAAAAATCTATACTAAATAAATGAGGATAACGACAATACCAACTAAAGTTTGAGAAAAAAGACAATAGAAAAGTGCTTGATTATTCAATTTTGAAGCGAATAAAGACTACCTTATTGCAACCTGGCACTAGATCTTGAAGCAGCTTCATTCTCTGACTGATTTTCTCTCTTCTAACCTGCGCAGCGGAAAAAAAATGAGGTTTTGATCGGAGAGAGTCGTCAAGAAAGGATTTTTATCGATAATTTTACAAATCATACTCTTTCTGCAAGACTATGACTATGAGTGGCTTGGCCTCATCTTGCCCTGACATGGATGTAGTCTTTGTAAGGGTTAGGCGCTCGTGATCTCATCGAACATGCTCAGCGCCGACGGATGGCTCATCTGCGCACATTACCCTAAAACATAGCCCTCCAGAAATCTAAACCCACAAGGTCGTCCAGAAGAGGGGAAACCGCTTACCATCCATGACAGATGCTGGTTCTGCTCTACAATACAGGGCAGGTGGAGATCGCCGCCGCTCAAGAGAGGCGAAGAAGACCGAGGCTCACCAAGACCCAGCTTGCCATGCCCTCGAACTTCTCGCAGGAATTCACGCCGCTGGGATCGCAGTTGGAGAGTGGAGGAGCAATACACCTTCTGCGTCGCCATCTGGAGCAAGGAAGGAGGTCAGTGTCGTCGATCGCGAAGGTGTATTGCTGTGTGGAGTGAGGTACAGGCGTCGGAGGCGAATCCCTAACATAGCTTTCGAGAAGTGGCGGCGGGAGAGGAGTTTGTGCGATCCGTAGGGAAAAAGGCGTCGGGCATCGACGCTGAAGAGTATGCGGAAGCGACGTCGTGAGGAGATCGCTGAAGCGACAACGTGAGGAGATCGCTGAAGTGGCGACATGAGGAGATTGCGATGACCAAAGGGAAAGAGTGGGTAGATGGTCAGAAGCAGATGGCGATAAATGTGAATATTTATGGCTTTGGATTGGAAGCTGAGAGAAATGAAATTTTTGGAGGGAAATAAATTTTCCCTCCACATATATTTTTGCCTTAAATAATTTTAATGAAATTTTGAAAAGCAATATTTAGCTTCTAATTAGCTAAATTTATTGGATAGATTTCCATGCTCGAGACAAAAAAATGCGATCCCGAAAAAATATGCTTTGGTACAAGATGTTCTTAAGCGAAAAATGTGTGCGTGGGTGAAATTGTGCTCCCGAACAAAAAAGTGTGCGCATGCGAAACCGCGCCCGGGTGAAAAATGAGTGCGGAGTCAAAAATGCGTGTTCGGGCGAAACGCTCTGCTGGGAGACCATGTGTGTGATTGTATGTGTGTGTGTGTGTTTGTGTTTGTGTGTGTTTGTATGTGTGTGTGTGTCTATGCGGGTCTGTATGTGTGTCTCTGTGTCTGTAAGTATGTGTTTGTATGACTGTGTGTGTGTGTACGTGTGTGTGTGTGTGTGTCTGTCTGTGTGTGTGTCTGTGTGTGTCTGTGTGTCTATGTGTCTGTGTCCATGTGTGTATTTCTATGTGTCAATGTGTGTGTATGTGTGTGTGTGTGTGTCTGTGTTTGTTTGTGTGTGCGTGTGTCTGTGTTTGTTTGAATGTGTGTGTGTGTGTGATTGTATGTGTGTGTCTATGCGTGTCTGTATGTTTGTCTGTATGTTTGTCTGTGTGTCTGTAAGTATGTGTTTGTATGACTGTGTGTCTATGTGTGTTTGTGTTGTGTGCGTGTGTGTGTTTATGTGTGTGTTTGTACGTGTGTATGTGTGTGTTTGTGTGTTTGTGTGTCTCTGTGTGTGTCTATGTGTCCATGTGTCCATGTGTCTATGTGTATGCGTGTGTGTGTGTATGTGTGTGTGTGTGTCTGTCTCTCTCTCTCTCTCTGTGTGTGTGCTTGTGTATGTGTGTGTGTGTTTCTATGTGTATCTGTGTCTGTGTTTGTTTGTGTGTGTGTGTGTGTGTGTGTGTGATTATGTGTGTTTCTATGTCTATGTGGGTGGTTATATAACTGAATGAAATTTATTATTAATTACTATTATAATTAATTAAATTAACATTAATACTCCGACAGCGACGGTACCTCCGCCCAAGCTAACAGTGCATATATAGGAAGTGCTCGTGCCCCGCACGACATTAGCCTCGCCTCAATAGTGTCCCAGCAAGATGACGCTCCTGCAGTTCGCAGACCCCTGCGCGCGAAAATACCCATGCCATAATAGTACCACATGTCTACGACGATCGCGCACGAGGGTTTGCGAGTTGTAGGAGCGCCATCAGTTGATCGAGCGTGTAACAGGGCAATATCGAGGCGGGGGTACTGTCGCGCGGGTAACATGGCTTCATGTGCACTATCAGTTGATCGAGCGTCCGAGAGCTAGCGGTTGAAATTGGGCGGAGGTAATTCTTATTTAAAATATATATAAATCTTATTTAAAAATTAATTTTTATTAAACCACATGTTTTATTTATCAATCGATAGAAATATTTTCATTAAACCACGTATTTTCTAGCCATCGATATAACATGTGTTTTCATATTATAAGTTTATGTTTTTAAATTTAAGTTTTTGGTGGCAGTAAACGAGCGTTTTTGCTATCCCGAGTTCGCGTCGTGCGTGCGCTTCTGCTCGGAGGTGGAGCGCGTGCGCAGGGGAGTGTCTTTTCATGCGTGCGGGGGTCGTGTACGATCTTTATTTTTATTCTAAAATTCTTTTAAAAAATAAATGTCATATTTGCGTTTATTTCTAAATTTTATATGTTGCGGGCATAGCCCGCCGGGGGCGGACAAAGCCTGCCGTCGCCGACCTGATACTGTAGAATGCGGGCGCAGCCCGCTAAGAGTCAGCGAGCATGGGCAAAGCCCGTGCGGAGCTGCTCGTAAAGTTTTATATAAAAACTTTATATGAAATTTTTATAAAAACGTTTTATAAAGTTTTATATAAAATTTTATACACATTTATATGTAATTAAAAACGTTTTATAAATTTATATGTAAAGTTTTAGTAAGTTGATCGAGCGTCCGAGAGCCAGCGGTTGAAATTGGGCGGAGGTAATTCTTATTTAAAATATATATAAATCTTATTTAAAAAGTAATTTTTATTAAACCACATGTTTTATTTATCAATCGATAGAAATATTTTCATTAAACCACGTGTTTTCTAGCAATCGATATAACATATGTTTTCATATTTTAAGTTTATGTTTTTAAATTTAGGTTTTTGGTGACAGTAAACGGGCGTTTTTGCGATCCCGAGTTCGCTTCGTGTGTGCGCTTCTGCTCGGAGGTGGATCACGTGTGCAGGGGAGTGCCTTTTCATGCGTGCGGGGGTCGTATACGATCATTATTTTTATTCTAAAATTCTTTTAAAAAATAAATGTCATATTTGCGTTTATTTCTAAATTTTATATGTTGCGGGCGAAGCCTGCTGGGGGCGGACAAAGCCCGCCGTCGCCGACCTGATACTGTAGAATGCGGGCGCAGCCCGCTCGAATGCGGGCGCAGCCCGCTAAGAGTCAGCGAGCATGGGCAAAGCCCGTGCGGAGCTGCTCGTAAAGTTTTATATAAAAACTTTATATGAAATTTTTATAAAAACGTTTTATAAAGTTTTATATAAAATTTTATACACGTTTATATGTAATTAAAAACATTTTATAAATTTATATGTGAAGTTTTAGTAAAAATGTCATATTAATATAATATATTTAGTTGCGAGAAAAAAATAACAACTCGCTCCTTGATAGTAAAACGTAATCATATTATTTTTCATTGCGATTTAATAAAAATATCGTAAAACATATTATCTTTCGTTGCATGTGTTTTACAGAAATTGTCGTAAAATTAATATTCACGCTTTCTAAAACATGTATGATTATGGGTCTGTTTGGGACAGCTCTGGCGGATTGAAAAGCTGCTGTCCGGATAGAGCTGTTTTAAAATAGCTCTCTGGGGAGCAGTTTTGAAAAGCTGCAGAGTGTTTGGGTATTCTGTGCAGAAGTGCGCTTTGAAGAGCGATTTTCTAATTTAGATGTTTGGAGAAACAGCTTTTGGAAGCTGTTTTTTTTAGAACTTTAAAATACATAAAGTTTTAAACGTGGAGAATAATAAAAAACAACCGATAACAATAGTCTTTTACAAATTCTCTGGTAATGCTATCAACGCGCCCCGTATATTTCTTCGGCAATGCTATCTCGTACTGTAGACATCTGTTCAGCTCCAGCAGCATCTCCCATTTCGCTTCCAATATCATCCTCCGCCGCAGGGTCTTCATCCTCTGAGGGAGCGAAAGAAGACTCATCAGCATCACAAACATTAAACTCAGGGTCCCAGCGAGAAGGATGTCTACGAATGAAGTTATGTAAGGCCATTGTGGCCAACACTATGGACCTCTGTTTCTTGAAGCTATACTGTGGCATTTTGCTCAAAATGTGCCACTTCTTCTTCCACACTCCAAACGTTCGCTCAATAACACTGCGAAGAGATGAATGAGCCCTATTGAAATGTTCTTGCCTTCCTTGAACAGGCCGACTCCCACGAGCAAAGTCTGCCAAGTGATATCTTGTATCCGGATACGGCTTCAAATAACCCATCTTTAACGGGTATCCAGCATCTACTAAATAATATTTACCTGCATTTATTTTGTATGTTAAACAAGCAAACATTAGGGGATATTTGAAGGATTTGAATGAATATAAAAATATTGATTATTATACCTTGTGGGGGATGCGGAAAATGCAATCTATCGTCTGCCAATGCGCGTGCAAAAATGCGACTATCACGAGCAGATCCCTCCCATCCAGCCAGGGCAAATATAAAACACATGTTAAAATCACAGACTGCCATTACATTTTGCGTCGTAGTCCCGTGACATCCTATGTATCTGACTTGATCTTCTACGGGTATCCTCGCATCTACATGTGTACCGTCAATTGCACCAACGCAATCCTTGAAGAATGGCATGTAACGAGCATCATATCTTATCTCAGCCGGAATATCTCTGAACTGACGGTCTATAGGCTTTATAACATCAATTGAGAGTAACAAAAGAGATGTAAGACCTTTCGAAAAATATCTACTAATTGTTTCGGTCGAGTGCTGAAATCACTCTTTCGCCAATCTAACGGAACCTCCTTGTGCTAAGATATACAATGTAATCCCTAGGACTTCTCTTGACGACGTCCGTTGTGATCCTTGAAGTTCATGATCTACCTCTAGTTTATGAAGTAAATCTATGAAAATGCGTTTCGACATCCTAAATGCATCATGAATCCTATCTGGATGTCCTTCTAGTAACTCTTTAATCCATTTATCACCTGTTTGGGTAGATGTCATGCATGGTCGTGTGTCACGAACATGATAATTCATCCTCTCGATCGATGACATAACTACACGACAGTACTCTATATATTGCATCCGCTCCGGCGAAAGACTTGTTGAATCCCCAGAATCCTCAGGGGAGGAGTCATGCTCTTCCATTGTAGTACCTGCATTTAAAGTATCACATAACATTTATCATAATCTATGTGAAGAAATTACCAAAACAACTAATATTTTTCGAAAGGTCTTACATCTCTTTTGTTACTCTCAATTGATGTTATAAAGCCTATAGACCGTCAGTTCAGAGATATTCCGGCTGAGATAAGATATGATGCTCGTTACATGCCATTCTTCAAGGATTGCGTTGGTGCAATTGATGGTACACATGTAGATGCGAGGATACCCGTAGAAGATCAAGTCAGATACATAGGACGTCACGGCACTACGACGCAAAATGTAATGGCAGTCTGTGATTTTAACATGTGTTTTATATTTGCCCTGGCTGGATGGGAGGGATCTGCTCATGATAGTCGCATTTTTGCACGCGCATTGGTAGACGATAGATTGCATTTTCCGCATCCCCCACAAGGTATAATAATCAATATTTTTATATTCATTCAAATCCTTCAAATATCCCCTAATGTTTGCTTGTTTAACATACAAAATAAATGCAGGTAAATATTATTTAGTAGATGCTGGATACCCGTTAAAGATGGGTTATTTGAAGCCGTATCCGGATACAAGATATCACTTGGCAGACTTTGCTCGTGGGAGTCGGCCTGTTCAAGGAAGGCAAGAACATTTCAATAGGGCTCATTCATCTCTTCGCAGTGTTATTGAGCGGACGTTTGGAGTGTGGAAGAAGAAGTGGCACATTTTGAGCAAAATGCCACAGTATAGCTTCAAGAAACAGAGGTCCATAGTGTTGGCCACAATGGCCTTACATAACTTCATTCGTAGACATCCTTCTCGCTGGGACCCTGAGTTTAATGTTTGTGATGCTGATGAGTCTTCTTTCACTCCCTCAGAAGATGAAGACCCTGCGGCGGAGGATGATATTGGAAGCGAAATGGGAGATGCTGCTGGAGCTGAACAGATGTCTACAGTACGAGATAGCATTGCCGAAGAAATATACGGGGCGCGTTGATAGCATTACCAGAGAATTTGTAAAAGACTATTGTTATCGGTTGTTTTTTATTATTCTCCACGTTTAAAACTTTATGTATTTTAAAGTTCTAAAAAAAACAGCTTCCAAAAGCTGTTTCTCCAAACAGCTAAATTAGAAAATCGCTCTTCAAAGCGCACTTCTGCACAGAACACCCAAACACTCTGCAGCTTTTCAAAACTGCTCCCCAGAGAGCTATTTTAAAACAGCTCTATCCGGACAGCAGCTTTTCAATCCGCCAGAGCTGTCCCAAACAGACCCTAAGAGCTCTGGCGGCTGGGAAAGAGCTTCTCCAGCCGCCAGAGCTGCGCCAAACAGACCCTATAGATGATTCTTCTTGTAGTGCAATAAGAATTCGTGGGAATTTTCCGATTTGGCTATTTAGAACTCATGTGCACTGTCGGGCAATGTCGAGGCGGGGAACATGGGCCTCATGTGCACTGTCAGTTGATCGAGCTCCTGAGAGCGGACAAAATTAAGCGGGGGTAATTCTTATTTTAAAAAAACATAAATCTTATTTAAAAAGTAAATTTTATTGAACAACGCGTTGTATTTATGAATTGATTTGACATGTATTTATGAATTTCATTACACATTTATTTTCATTAAAGCACGTGTCATCCATCAATCAATATATATATGACATATATTTTCATTAAAACGCTACCTCCCGAGCAAAAAACGTGTGCGCTGACAAATTTATTTATGCTCCCGAGCAAAAAAATAGAGCTAGTGCAATGCGCGCGACTGAAAGAAAAAAACGTGTGCTCGGGAAATAAATTGCGCATCCGAGTGAAAAGCAAATGCTCGAGCGAAAAATGGGCGCTCGAAGGGTACAATTATTTCACCCCTGCGCACAATGAAAAAATATGCGTGCATGCGGGGCCAGTGCACGATCGTTATTTTTATTCAAAAATTACTTTAATATGTTTTAAATTTTTTAATTTATTTTGTGCAAAATTTTTTGGAGGGAAATTTCCCTCCATATATTTCATTAATTTGAGTCTGAGAGGGAAGGAAATAAACAAAACTTAATAAACTAGAGAAAGAGAACGATGCGCGGCGACGGCCGAGAAAGAGAACGATGATGGCGGCGGCCGTGGAATAGAGAGGTGACGGCGGCAGCCGTCGAAGAGAGGGGAGACAACGACGGCGGTCGTACGTGAAAGACATTGCTACAGCTCGCAAATGGATGTTTGTGTGTTTGGTTGTCCGTGTGTGTGTGTGTGCATGTGTCTGTGTTTGAGCCCCGACACATGCAATACACGCTAGCTCTCAAGCAAAAAAAGGAAAACTACACGCACGAGAGTGCATTTGCGTGTGCGCGAGAGTGCATTTGCGTGCGCGCGAGAGTACATTTGCGTGCGCGCGAGAGTGCATTTGCGTGCGCGCAAGAGTGCATTTGCGTGTACGCGGGTTCGTGCGTGATTTTATTTTAATTCCAAAATTATATTACAAAATTAATGTCATATTAATTTGCATTCATTTTTACATTTAATATACTTTTAATTTTTAGTTTTGTTTTGTTCAAAATTTTATGGAGGGAAATTTTTATCCGTATATTTCATTCATTCATGTGAGAGAGAGATAGAGCTGCATGGGAGAGAGGTAGAAAAACTTTTATAAAAAGTTAAAGATTTATAAAAAACTCCGTACGCGCAAAAATACATGTCGCAATAGTACCAAATATCTGCGATAGCCGCGCAAGGATGTTTGCGAGCTGTAGAAGTACTGTCGTCGCGTTAGAGCACTATCAAGGCGGGGTACTGTCACGCGCATACAAATTTTTTTTTTTAAAATAATATTAATATATAATAATTCAAAACTTTGATAATAAAAGTGTACAAAAATTGAAAATAAAATATGATATATTTTTTGTAACAAAACTTTAATAATAAAATATTACTATTAGTAAGGACAATGTTTTTGTCACAAAAAACTTTCATGATGTGGTTACAATTGATACTTATTGTGAGAAAAGTTTTCTTTTTGTAACGTAACATTAGTGTTGTTACAAATACTTACAGTTATAGTAACAAATTAATTATTATTGTAACAAAATTTAAAATATTCATTACAAAAAAGTTCTTTTTGTAACAACAAAAAAACTTTGTTACTAAATATAACTATTAGTAACAAACTGTGTTTCAGTTACATTACAGTCCTTACAATATGGAGGCATCCCTAGTTCCGGCGAGGTACCATTGGATGCTGGTTGTCATAAGAGCTCCTAAAGGTAGATCATTGGTAGGGATTGCAGATATCCAATCGGGAGACAACCCTAGCTCCCAGGTGCCTGCAATTCAAGGAAAAGGCAGAGTAATTGAATTGGAGATTTGCTGGGAGGAGGAAAAGCTGAGGGAGCATTCACTTGGACATCGTGGTACCTGACGGCGCAACATCGTGGAGGATGATCGTTCAAGGAAGGGATTGAGCTTATGCGGCGAGGTGTTCGTGAGCGAGGAGAGATCGTGGAGAAGCGGAGGAAGAAATGGGCGCATGAGCATTTTCGAAGCCCTAGCTTTGCACAACAATGAATTTGAAGATCCTCGCAGCAGGAATTGGACGGATGGACAACATAGGAGGTAGAATGGACGAATATAATTACTTGGATGGTCCTCAATAGTTAGACCATGGGCCTCCAACGTTTTTCTTTGTATCTAATAATATATATTAATTTCTCTACGATACAATCTTTTCTCAATATGCAACTTCTATCAACATGATACTGCCATCTCTGGAAAATAAATAATCATAAGGTAAATCATTGTGATAATTCAACTGACAGAATAAATTTGACTCTACATTTTTATGAAACACATGCAAATTAAGAACAAGATCTAAAACCTAAATTATTAGTTTTCATTTTTGGAACTTTAACATTCTTGATAAAATTGACATTTTGATTTACATGATTCATAATTTAGAGTTAAATGCTGAAGATGACGTTGAAAATAACAAAGAATTAAAAAAACTGAAAGGTTACTGGCTTACTGCCAACAGTTTTTTGTTAGCTTTTTGCTATGCTATACTCTATCAAGACATGACAGTTATATATTTTTATCGTTTCTTGATATTATTTATTTTAACTTTTTTTTTGTATAATTAGCAGTCTTTGCACGGGTATTTCGTGCTCTACTGCTCTTAATTGTGAACGAGCTTCACTTGACTGTGGGTTGCTTTGGGTGTGCACGGGCTACGGCTATACCCGCGCTCACCCTAAGTGGTGGCGCATGGGATTCAACTGTTTCAATGTCGCGCTAGTGCATGATTACCATTGGTCGTGAATTGGCTCCTCCAATCTGTGGTTGCATTTATTGTATACGAATTTCACTTATACGCACCTAAAATAATGGTGCACAGTTTTTGCCAGTGCGTGACTATTGTAACGACACAAAAATTGCTAGTGGAAAAGAAAAGTAATAGGAAAGTCGAGGTAATATTAGATGCTAAATTTAATATAATTTCATTAAATAAAATATGAAGAAAGCTATCGTGTGTAACATTTTTGATAATAATGAGTATCTCATATGATATTTTTTTGTAGAAGGCCCAATTTTTTTATCATAGATTCTAAAGTTAGTGAAATAATTGAAATGAGCTTCATTGCGTAATTGGATTTTTTGCGTAATTGCACCCAATTTTAAAAAATATAGCATAATCACTTAAGGGTGCATTGCGTGCATAGATAATGCTAATAATAAGATTTTTGATAATCATTTCTATTCACAATATAATGAGGATTATTTATTAGTTTATTGAAAAATATCTATGATTTTGTTAATAAAGTAGTTCACTAATAAAATGCTGGCTAAGAGAAATTTTCCCGCCTTAGTTGTCTATATTATTATCTCACGAGTTTTAAGTTTAATCTCTATTTACATTGAATGCACTTGAAATTTCTTTGCAGGTTCTTACATTTCTTTGTTCTCTATCCTCCATTATGGTAACTCGTAAGTTTCCATATGCGTTATATTTTACTTCTACCCTCTCTGGTTTTGCAAACGGTAATATCATTTTTTTACTTAGAGTTTATTATTTTTGAGGCATATTTAATAATTTGACTTAGGGTTGTAGTTGCAAGAAAGCAGAATTGCATTCCACCAATTTTTTTAAATATAGGCGTAGTTTGTGAACCACATCATACTGAATATGTTGCAGAGATTTGTATTTAACAGTCATGATTTTTGAAATGAATTATTGATACCAGTTTGAGGGGTAAATACATAAATCTTGTCATGTGTGGTGTAAATGTTTCACTTACAAGATATTAAAGCAAAATATGAACCAAATAGGTTAAATTTGGCACATCAAATCTAATGGGTGGACCAATATCATGTGGATCTTAAAAAATTAGTAAGAACCATGTCTTATTATGATGATTATTGTTTCATTGTGTGTGCTTGAAAGAAAGTATGAACCATGTCTTCATTTTTTTAGTTAGAAGTCGTCTAAAATTGAAGCTCTTTCTTCTACTTTTTCCCTTGATTACTTCAATATTGTAAACTTATAAAATTGAAAACATGTAAATTCATAGACATGAATGTGGAAATTTTCATCCCAATATAATAAGATTTAAACATTTAGTCATTGAGGATTTACTTAAGAGAATAGTCTGAAAGCGGTTGTGTTTGTGAATGCAGTTAGAAAAAATGCAGGTAGCATTTTGGTCAGCGTGTTCATGACTATTATTTTTCATACACGATGTTTTAGGCTAAAACACTACCACAATCATGTTGATGAGGTCAAACTTTAATGGTCATGAACTACCGGTAAATAGAAATTTGGGCGAGAAAGTTGTTATGATTATTTCAAACGTAGGTAAAGCGACAAAATTCATTTTACTACCAAAATTTCACACCGCCACCCCTCAAATACCACAGCTGTCCCAAACATAGTCTATGCTACGATAGTCTGAACTTATCTCACAAATTAGTTAAACTGCCATGTTATCTATACATAAAATATACTATTCAATGTTATTGTTGAATTGTCCTTAGTTTGGTTGTATCAAAGATATGCTTATACACCTATAATGTTTCTAATATATGCATATCGTATGAACATCAGGTCATAAGTTTGAAAACTGTTGTGATATTAGTGTGTTCTCCAAGCTTACAAATGCATATTGCTTGGTTACTATTGGAGGATCAGAGAACTTCTACAGGTTCGTTCCTAAAGTATTGATGCTTCTTTTATTTTTATACTTCCCCATTTCCATCGCTCCCTTTGTTTTTTTTTTCTCAGAAATGGCGAATTTTTTACCATGTAGAAAAACCTCCTTTTATATGCAATGTGGTTGTTGACCATATGAATGTATTGTTAGTGTGATCAAAGGTGTGCTTGGCGATGCTATTCCTGTAGTGAAAACCTCTATTGCTGACGGTAGTATAAGAGTCGGCGTTGAGTGTGTTGGTAAGTATTAATAAGTTACCCTAATTTTTAAGGGTTTGTGTAATCAAATGACCGATCATTGCGCTCCCTTCGTCGTTCAACATGGAATGCGGGTGGCTAATTTTGGCGTTCCGCACTCCGTT
Source organism: Dactylorhiza incarnata (assembly GCA_033032865.1). Taxonomy (NCBI): domain Eukaryota; kingdom Viridiplantae; phylum Streptophyta; class Magnoliopsida; order Asparagales; family Orchidaceae; genus Dactylorhiza; species Dactylorhiza incarnata. The sequence continues at coordinate 1,219,671 of JAWHQI010000371.1, read as the reverse complement.
TTGAACTTGATCCAGTGACATTCGGCATTCACTATTCTGTTCCATCATTGGTGCGAACTGCCTCGCCAAAGAGTCCCTAAATCTCTAAACATACTTTTATGTGTTGTTCATTCAGTCCATTTTCAACAGGAAATAAGAATGGGCTTCTTTTGCCTCACACTACCACTGATCAAGGTAAAATTTTCATTTTTGTCACTTATTGTTGCTAGATTATCTTAAAAATTGTGTATTTTGGCTGGCTACTTACTGAGAATATTACTAGTTATGATATAGTATAAAGATTTATTTGTCGAGCATCATTATAAGTTGGCAATGTATGACTTAGAATTTGTTCTCTACATGCATTCATGTATGTTTTCTACAACAAGCTTGATATGGAATTAACAATTAATTTCTAAATCTATCACTAACTTTAGTCATGTGTGGATGGTTTCCTTTTTTGGCGTTAATACTTGCTTGTTGAATTTTTTCACGAAACTATATTAGAATTATTTTAGGACAAATATGATTATATATACGCTATATATAATCTTGTTTGTTGAGGTAATTCTAGAGAATATTTAAATGTTAATTACTATGATTGATTAATCTTTTAATTTGTTAATATACTTTTGGAGTATTTGGAGGAAAACAAAAGTGTTCTCCCCTTAAAAAAGTGAAGGTCATAAATTAATCTTTTGAGTAAGAACAAATAAAGAGAAATTTAAAATATAACAGAACCCATATGTCTAACAAAAAAGGAGTGTTGGACCTCCTTCGTCATAAGTTAATCTTTTGAGGAAGAACAAATAAAGAAAAAAATTAAAATAACGGAACTTAGATGTCTATAAAAAAAGGAGCGCTAGCTCTCCTTCACCTGCAGACATGTTGGATGACATCTCCAACAGTGGTTGTATGACTTCATGCGTTTTCATTTTTGTAGCAATTAATTGAATTTAGACTAATCATTGTGTATAACATGGTTCAAAATTTCATATATCCAATCGTTGCTCCATGTCATGATGGTTGGTAGTGGAAATTTTTCTAGAATATTGTGGTGATTTCTCCATCTAATGTTAGGATTCTTAACTAAATTTAGTTTTTATGTCATGTGATCAATCCTCTTCGTATGGACCATCGAGTGCATGACGGTTCAACTCAATGATGAGTTTGGATAACTATTTGTTTAAGAAACCTGACGCAGGACGAGTCTATAGGCGGCGGATGAATGATGCTCTAACTCTACATGTAATGCAAAAGAGCACATGACAAATGCAATGAACCTAAACACCATCTAATGAAGGGTTAGAGGCTTGATGTGTGGCTATTAGAATGCAATCCTAAGTGACGTGTCGGGGAAACAACTCGATGACTCTAAATGATTATATGCAAGATGCGAGATCCGGCGTCGAATTCAAATTAAGCAATAAATAATCAAATCACACTTAGATAATTTTAGCAAAAGCAAAATAATTCTTTAGAACAAAGCAAGCTTCGGCGGCCAAAGAGAGCGTGTAGCGAATAAATCCTGCAAAGCATGAGAATAATCCAAAGCAAAACACTACGAAGCTATAGATCCAATTAAGCACAAATTAATACCATATAACAATGCTAAAAATAAATGTCCATACGACAAATAGAACTCACAAAGTAGCGGGGCTGCTGTAGGACGGGAGATCATGCGAGGGGCGACGATGCGGCGGCTGAAATCTGAGTGTCAGCGGATGGATTTGAGTGTCGGCGGCTGGATCTGAGTGGAGGCGGCTGTTTTTGGAAGGTGGGGGGGCTGGTTTTGGTCAGATCTGGGTGTAGGTGGCTGCTTTGGAAGGTGGGGGACGATTTTGGGAAGATTTGAGTGGAGAAGATGAATTCTGGATGTGAAGGGACTGGTTGGCAGATTTTGGCGAGTTTTATGGGAAAAACAGAGGGTGGACTGGATCTGGGCAGTAGTTGTTGGGGCGGTGGAGCAAGGACGGGGGCTGGATTTGCTGGACTGGATCGGATAGTGGCAGTAGGGTTCAAGGGGGCTGAAGGGGCGGTGGCAGCAGAGGTCTGGGCTACTAAGATAGGGGGATCAGTGCAGTTTTAAAGGGGACGCAGGGGGGAGGCCTACTGCAGAATACATCAGTTTGGGTGGTGATATGTGGGGCAGGTAGGGCTAGGGGATGGTGGAAAATGGAGGCTAGGGTTAGATAATACCATAGGGAGGAAGAAGAACACCTAGGAGTCGTCACCTAGGGTTCCACGAAGTCGGCACCGTGGGGTGATCGCTGGAATCCGGGAATAGTAATCTCCAAATTCTGTAAGAGCCTCCAAGCAGCCCCACACCTCTATTTATAATAAAGAGATACTAGGGCATCCCACCATCAACGACTATGATTGACCAGAGATGGGGTAGCCCGATTACATCAAAATAAAAGCCAAAATAACAATATAATATAATAAATCGTGCAAACAATGGGCCGGACACGTCCGTGAAGTCGGATCATCGATCCGGATACCCCATATATGGTAAGTTGCCAATCGGCCCCGAATGGACCCAAAACTCGTCCTCCAATGCGGGTTCGCGTCTCCGTTCCGCATCATTCTCCCCGGCTTGGAATAATTCATCTCCTGGTGAATAGAGATCGGAATTCTCTCGGTGTATGCCAGGTAAGACTCGATGAGGTCCACCATAGGTCGCCCAAGTATCGTCGATGGTAAAGTATCCTCGCCAATGGTACTCCTGTTTCTGACAACCTTGTGCGGCTATGCATGCATGAGCCATGATATCAATAATCCTTTCAATAATCCATTGATGTGCTGGAAGTCCCGGTGTGATCACTGGTGTAGACGGTGAAGCCATAGACTGACCCAAAGGCAGGTGGAGCTCAGAAGTGGACTGGGTGTAGGCTCAAAAGGTTGTGGAGGTGTATGCTCAAAAGGCTGTGGAGGTGTAGACTCATGGGGATCTCCACGAAGTGGGTCCCCATGCTCGTGAGGCTTGTAGTATGACGTCAACTGCTCTACATTAAATATGGGACGGTTATTCATGCTCGTCGGGATATCAAGATCATAGATATTTGCTCTGATCCGTCTCATGATTGTGTAGGGATCCATTCGCCTAACACTCAAACTTTTAGCAGGCCTCCCACGGAGGCTCACAACGCGAATTCTCACCGTCACCTGCTCGACCTCATGAAACACCTGCTCTTGCCAGCGAACATCTGCATGCGATTTATAAGATTTATCACCCATATTGATCCTACGCCAGACCAACTCATGACACATATGCAAATGATTACAAAACAACTCAACAGACACATGCAAATGATGCAAATGAAACACGGCAAACACGATACCCTCTCTAGGGGAAAATCTAATAATGACCGTGTTGTCTCTAAAATGTGGTGGCATATCAGAAGGTTCTTTCGGTGGAATATAGAAATATTCCTCTAGTGGGCGACAAATACCTAAAGGACTTCTTGAGACATCGATACTGAGTTGCAGAACTATGGGATGCCAAATACATTCCAAGGGTTGTGAGCCATCGGGAGGTTTACCTGGTCTTAGATAGAAAAATTCATCATGAATAATGCCATCACCCGAAGGACTGACACAGATGGTGGCAGAAGAACGCAACGTAGGGGTGCGTCGAGTACTACTAAAATGATAAGGCCCGTCAGGTGGCTCTCCGAGAGGTATATAAGAAAAGTCATCTCGAATGTTCAGCTCACTAATGCGAAGGCACAAGCCAAGCATACAAAGTTAAGTGCTCCCTGGGAAGGGAGGCTCGTCAAATGGGTCTATGAAAATAAATGGGACATCCATAACAAAGTCAATGCTAGACCCATGACCCTCCCAAGGGAGTAGTGGCTCATCAGGAGACTCATCGCCGGGGGGGGGGGGGGGGGGGGGGGGTCAACAATGAAGTCAATAATAGTGGGATGATCCTCCAGATGAGTATCGCCGATAGAGATGGTGTCCTCGTAAGAGGGTGAGGCAGTCACTACGAGGTCAACACTAGGATCTCGGCTCTCGGTCGCAATGTGGCTCGGGACAATGATAAGGGAGGAGTGGGAAAAGTCTATACTCAATAGTGGGCCACTAGGTATAACGTCGAGTCCTGGCTTTCTAGCCGATGGGGAAACTAAGTTTAAATGAGGTGCGGAGGGTGGATATACCATCACATCATCACTGGTCCGCTCTTCCTCACTTTCGTGAAAACGCTCACTAGTCATACTAGTATCACTCTCCACCTGTATCATATGGTCATGATCAGACTCAACTTCAAGATCACATGGGCACCGAGTCTCATCAAAATGAGAAGTATCAAAATCACGTGTCGGGTCTCTCACGTTCGTGGGAGCACTACTAGACACACCGGTGGTCTGACCTAAATCCCCAGGCTTTCTTTTATGGATTCTAGGTAAGGCATTCATTATGTGAGCCAAATCAGCATCCAAGCGATCAAATTGATCAAGAACTAATCGCTGAAATTCGGCCTCAGGTTTCTCTGTTTGCGGAACATTAGGAGGGTCTTGATATTTGATGTGATGCTGGCGATAGTGGCCTCTATAGGGCTCCTGAGGGTCATCTAGATGGTCGTTCCTAACATAATTAGATCGTGCTTGTAGGTGAACTTGAGCCCTACTAGCGTACCGTGGTGGTCGTTCATATACAGAGTCAGACTGCTCAACTAAAGGAGATGCGTAACGACGATGACCTGAACGGTACTCAACTATTCCATCATAAGGTCATGGAGAGGTGTAATGATGATAGCGTGAGGACCTCTCATCGTGGTGGTTGTCTCTAGCATAATGGAATCGTCTCAAAGGGTCAACACGATCCATGGAAGTAGTGTGCTGCGCAGGAGGATAATCATTGTAATAATAAGGGCGTCTCAAGTTAAGGCGAGTGGTGGCGATAATAGTGCGTCATAATACAGAACCTGTAGACTCAATAACTGCATATCGAAGAGTGCACAAACCTCCTTTTGATACCAATTGACGCAGGATGAGTCTATATGCGACGGATGAACGATGCCCTAACCCTACATATAATGCAAATGAGCACGTGACAAATGCAATGAACCTAAACACCGTCTAATGAAGGGTTAGAGGCCTTATGTGTGGATACTAGAATGCAATCCTAAGTGACATGTCGAGGAAACAACTCGATGACCCTACATGATTATATGCAAGATGCGAGATCCGACGGCGAATTCAAATTAATCAATAAATAATCAAATCACACTTAAATAACTTTACCAATAACAAAATAATTCTTTAGGGCAAAGCAAGCTTCAGCTTTCCTACGCGTGGAGGGACAAAGAGATCGTGCAACGAATAAATCCTGCAAAGCATGAGAATAATCCAAAGCAAAACACTACGAAACTATAGATCCAATTAAGTACAAGTTAATACCATATAATAATGCTGAAAATAAACGTCCATACAACAAATAGAACTCACAAAGTAGCGGGGCTGCTGTAGGACGGGAGATCCGCGGAGGGGCGACGATGCGGTTGCTGAAATCTGAGTGTTGGCGGCTGGATCTGAGTGAAGGCGGCTGTTTTTGGAAGATGGGGGCTGATTTTGGTCAGATCCGGGTTGAGGTGGCTGCTTTGGAAGGCGGGGGATTGGTTTTGGGAAGATTTGAGTGGAGAGGATGAATTCTGGATGTGAAGGGACTGGTTGGCAGATTTTGGGGAGTTTTGGTGGGGGAAAATGGAAGGTGGACTGGATCTGGGCGGTAGTGGTTGGGGCGGTGGAGCAAGGGCGGGGGCTGGATTTTCTAGACTAGATCGGGTAGTTGCAGCAGGATTCAAGGGGGCTGAAGGGGCGGTGACAGCAGAGGTTTGGGAGGCTAAGATAGGGGGGATCGGGGCAGTTTTAGAGGGGATGCAGGGGAGCGCGGCTGCGCGGCCAGCTGCAGAAAACAGCAGTTTGGGAGCTGATATGTGGGGCGGGTAGGGCTAGGGATGGTGGAAAATGGAGGCTAGGGTTAGATAACACCCTAGAAAGAAAGAAGAACACATAGGGTTCCACGTAGTCGGCACCGTGGGGTGATCGCTGGAATACGGGAATAGTAATCTCCAAATTCTACAATAGCCTCCAAGCAGCCCCCTACACCTCTATTTATAATAAAGAGATACTAGGGCATCTCACCATCAACGACTATAATTGACCGAAGATGAAGTAGCCCGATTACATCAAAATAAAAGCCAAAATAACAATATAATATATGAAATCGTGTGCAAACGACGGGCCGGACGCATCCGTGAAGTCGGATCATCGATCCAGATACGCCATATATGGTAAGTAGCCAATCGACCCCGAATGAGCCCAAAACTCGGCCTCCGTCGTGGGTCTGCATCAAAACCCCTCCTCTACACTAACAATCTTTGTCCATCAAAACCCCTCCGTCACATCATTCATTTTGTTGAATCAATATGCATACGAGGATACATCGATCTGTCAAGCAAAGTGTTTATTGTTATGCCCCCACATGCGTTACGGTTCGCGAGGCATAAATATTCTCGACGACCTAAGGAGCACACGCAAAGCAACGGGGCTGAACCAGCCGGTTCAGCCCCCAATCATTAAAGGGGCGGGGGGGGGGGGGGGGGGGGGGGGCTGAACCAAACCGGTTCAGCCCCCACGTGAGGGGGCCGTCCGGCCCCCTCTTTCCCCGGGTATTAATAGGCCCGTGGATCCTCCAAGGCGGCTATGCAAGATTATTCTCAGGTATTCTCTTCCTCCTCTCCCCAAACCCTAATTTCTCTTCTTCTCCGTAGTTTCTCTCTAAATCTCTCTACCTCTCCAAGCAAGTTCATATTATTTGGTATCATAGCATCCTTCCCGCGAGGCTGTGACCATGGTGACACGCACCGAAGCCGAGAATGCGAGCTTAGCCACCATCGAAGAAAACTATGTTGGTTTGGCGGATTCAGTAGCGGCGATAGAAGAACAAATGAAAATCTCTGCGAAAAATTTAGAGGAGCGATTGGATGGGCGAATGGAAGAAATTAAGGCGTTAACACAATCATTGAAGGGTAAATCAGCGGCAAACGGCGAATCCGAGACGGAGGCATCTCACACAACACCGCCGACGACAAACGGGGCACTGGGGGGGGGGGGGGGGGGGGGGGGTTCCGGCGTGACCCCCCAAGGTTGGCTAGGGCCAGAACATGGCCGTACGGCTGGCCAATGGGCCGCACCGCCCCCTCCATCTCTAACGCGACCGATCGGGTCCGCAGGAACGTCCACAGGAGCGGACGAGGTTGGCTACAACCGGCCACACCCAGCCGGGCCGGGGCACATCCAGCACCCCGCAACAGCCTGGACCGGCCCAGGAGGGGCTGCCGCCGGCCTGGATGCCGCCGGAATGGCTACAGGGAGGGGCCGGGCCAATGTGTTTTGGAAGGGCATGCGACGGGATGTCCAACAGTTTGTGCGGGAGTGCGAGGTTTGCCAGCGACAGAAGTACGAGACAACACCCGCGGGACTGCTTACCCCCATTCCACACCAGATTTGGGAGACTGTCTCCATGGATTTCATCGACGGCCTGCCCAAGTCTCAGGGCAAATCCGTCATCCTTGTGGTGGTCGACAAGCTCTCGAAGTATGGGCATTTCCTAGCTTTGAGCCATCCATACACAGAGGAGACAGTTACTAAGTTGTTTGCCCGGGAGATCGTGCGACTCCATGGGATTCCACGCTCTATCATATCAGACAGAGACCCAGTGTTTGTGAGCAAATTCTAGAAGGAGCTTTTTCGGCTACATGGCACCACACTGCGCATGAGCACGGCCAACCACCCCCAGACCGATGGGCAGACGGAGGTTCTCAACAGGGGGGTTGAGACTTACTTACGGTGCTTCGTGATGGATGAACTGCATACGTGGACCCATTGGTTACATTGAGCGGAGTATTTCTACAACACGTCCTTTCATATGGCCAGCAAGCTCACTGCTTTTGAGGTGGTGTACGGCAGACCACCTCCCACGTTGCGCTCTTATGAGCCAGACAACCCTGCTCTTCCGGCCCTCGATCGGACGTTACAGGATCGGGATCGGACCTTATCGTTACTTCGGGACAACTTACAGGCCGCACTGGAGCGCATGAAGGTCCAGACAGACAGACACCGCACTGAGCGGGAATTTGCGGTGTGAGGCGAGGTTTTCCTCAAGCTCCAACCGTATCGACAACTCTCAGTCTCTCGGCGGGCCAATCAGAAGCTGACACCACGGTTCTACGGGCTTAAAAGGAAGATCGGGGATTCAGTTCAGGCCAGGCTGCCAGCTCTACCCTCCCTGAGGCCACCAACAACGACGAATTGTGACCTTCACCGGAGGCCATCCTTGTGACCAAGTGGAAAAAACGGTGCACAAAGTACAGGCCTGAGGTGCTCGTCAAATGACAACATATGGCGGAGGTTCATAATTTTTGGGTTGACTTGCTGGAGTTCCGTGAGAGGTTCCCAGATTTCCACCTTGAGGACAAGCTGATTTTTGATGGGGAGGGGACCTAAGGAGCCAGATTTCCACCCCGCATGCGTTACGGTTCACGGGCATAAATATTCTCGGTGACCTAAGGAGCACGCGCAAAGCAACGGGGCTGAACCAGCCAGTTCAACCCCCAATCATTAAAGGTGCCGAAGGGGAGGGGGGGGGGGGGGGGAGGGGGCTGAACCAAACCGGTTCATCCCCCCACGTGAGGGGGCCGACCGGCACCCTCTTTCCCCGGGTATTAATAGGCCCGAGGATCCTCCAAGGAGGCTATGCAAGATTATTCTCAGGTATTCTCTTCCTCCTCTCCCCAAACCCTAATTTCTCTTCTTCTCCGTAGTTTCTCTCTAGATCTCTCTCCCTCCCCAAGCAAGTTCATATCATTTATGAACGGGACTTATAATATCTAGTGCCTAAATATTAGTTAACACATTCAATTTTTTTGGTTTTTCATGTATTTTGAATGGGGATTGTTAAAAGCAAACTAGAAATGACTATTTGTAGATTCACATAGCCATTGCCAAAGAAATTTTTTAATGCAATGTTGCATATGAAAAGTCAAAATCCTTAGATCCAAATGGAAAAGAAATTGGAGAGAAGCCCAAATGAATTCTGGAGGCGCTTAAACATCTGCCTTGTTCCTTTTTTTGGAATACATACAATGAAAATTGATTAACAAGAAGGACGCTTATATTTGCAGGTCTCAAATAGCTATTTGCATCCCTTTGATATTTGTAAGCCCTGAATCGCTATTTGCAGCCTCATTGGATATTTGCAGCCCCTTGACAAAAATTTATCAATTTTTTTTCCTATAGTAATAATCAAATTTAGAAGATAATAATAGTCATATTAGAGCGAACTAAAATTAGATTTCGTCATTGTGATCGTGACAACATATTCCCAAAATGATCGTGATATCATATTCTCAAAATGATGAAGCTTTACGCAAAATGAACAAAAACCTGCACAAAATAAAAAATAATAAACTTTAGTACTCTAACATTGAATTTATTCAAATTTAAAATGTTGTGAAAATCTTACAAAATAGTAACGCTGTATTTTTTGTGAAGCTCCCTCAGATTGCATGACTAATCTAGGAATGTAGAGACGACAAACCTACACAAAATTGGTTCTCAATTATCAAATATGCATACCTTTTAAAAATTCTGAATACACGTTATATAAGGAATGTTGTTGGATCTGATGGCGCCCTTAGGGGGGTGAATAAGGGTTTTACTATTCTTGATATAAACTTACAGATTTTAAATAACAGAAAAACCTTTTTGCTCTGTCGCTAACGCCTGACGTTAAGAGTCAACGCTAGGCGTTATCTCTCCAGAAAAAATATTTTTACAGAAATATTCAAAATGATTTTCTTTATGAAATACAATTCCAGAAAAAATAGATATATTGAAAAAGAATTTTATATTTCACAAGAATGATTACAAGGATAAAATTTCAATAACGCTTGAAATTAGAGGCGACAACTTAAAAAATCACTTTTTGTTCCTTCACCGGTCCTCCCAAGAACCGGTTGGCTATAGCCTATCTTTCCCCAGATAAGGCCTCTAGCCACCCCCTAGATCTACCCTGGACCTAGTCGCCACGCACAAGGCGGCGAATTTCCCCCTAAACCGAACCCGGCCTAGTCGCCACACGCAAGGCGGCGAATTCACTACCGTTACAAGGAAAAATGAAAAGATAAAGTAGAAAATCAGAATAAAAGACTCCCTAGAATGAAGAGCGCTGAAGGAGATGTTGAAGATACGCCATGACCATGTCGGAGTTGAAGCGAGCGTCCTTCTTCAAATTTGCCGTTGAAAATCTCCTTCTCACTCTTGTTCCTCAATGTTGGTGTTGAGAGTTCTCTCTGAATTCGGAATGAAATGCTCTCACAGATCTCTGGAATGAAGGCTTGAATAATTATGTCTTGAGCAAACGAAATCAGGTCTTTAAATAGACACGAGAGCTAACGCTCGGCGTTAAGAGTTAACGTCAGCGTTAAACATCGTGTACGGCAGTTGCTGAGCTCGTGCAAACCGTCGGGATCGTGGCAGGTCGTGACTCAACGTGGGCGTTAAGAGTCAACGCTGGCATTGTCTATGGCTTCTCGACGGATTCCTTCTCGACGACATTTCATCTCGACGGATGTTAACGCGGGGCGTTATCTCTCTTTTCTGAGAATCGTCATTAATCAGCATCCTGTTCATAGGGTTATTTAACTATAGTACATGCACACTATAAACACAAGCAAGATCAAATATATAGTGTGATTTGTTATTCTCAAACTAAGAGATGTGGAACACAAGCTCCAACAAATGTCCCACTCTTCAGCCATCGCATCATGATACCTCGACCATACTGGAAATACTGTAGGTAGTGGGCAATTTTCCCGTATTTTCAAAAGAACGTAGTGGTTGTCATTAACAAAACCAATGTAGTTGATCATTCTTAATGCCGGTGGCGCTGAATTTAACGGAAGAAATGTGAGTGACTCTTGGCTTGAGTAATGTACAAACTGGGCAGGACTAATATAGCAATCTAGCGAGCTCAATAGCTCTAACCTCCTTGTCATTCCAAAGATCTCATTGTACAACCTTTCATTTTGATTTATTTCTTGTCATAAATCACGTCGGACTTGAATCCAATTTTCACGCATGTTCAAAGCAACACTTATTACTCTATATCCGCAGTTACCATCTCCTATCACGTCAATGACATCAGTAATATGTGTTGTATGTAATGCAACATTTGTGTTCGGACGCTTTCAAGCAAATTGTTTCTTGTGTGCATAACCCTTTGTGCAACTCTCTTCATATTTATCTTCAATGGAACTTTTTTTGTTTCTTGGTGATCAAGCATCAGTACATGTTCAAAATGAGAAGGATTTCGTTTTGTTGATTTGTAATCATCCACCATTTTTTTCAAACTTCCTTTTGGACGCCCCTCAACTTCGTTGGCATTTTTGGTTCTTGAGTTTGACTTAATGGTGGATTAACTATATCACGGAGCTTTCTTTTCAGTTCTTTTCTTTGTAGATCACTACTTTTCTTATACCTTTCTAAGAGCCCTTTAATGTCATTATCAACATCATGTACTTTTGTATCTTCTACTATAGTTTCATGCAAAGATAAGTGTTTCCAATGCTTATGTATCATCTAGAGTGGCAATGCATTAAAACCATTGATGTATGGCAACAACTCATGTGCACATGGTAATCCAAAAGTATATCTAACTTTATGCATGCATTTTTCAGGTTCAAATTGATACGCTTTAGAAGAAAGCACTTCTTTCTTAATAAGTTCTAAAGCAAAACAGAAACATTACCAATATCTAGGAATTTCTTAAGTTTGCTATGTCCGCTCTCAACACGATTAATAGACGTATTGCCCAAATGCAAATATTTATCAATCCATGCCGATATAATTTTTTTTTTATATGGCTCTAGCCATGTTGTGGTAACTTATGAAAGCACGTTAGGGTACTTGAGCCCGTAATCATTTATCATTGGATTATAATGAATGTTAAACTCATTTTCAGTAGCTTCAACATGTTGCCAAACTCCCAAAAAAATGTCATAATCCTTTCCGACTGTGATTTTTTTTAGCAATGAGCCAAAACATTCCTACTGATATGTACCGGACATAATAAATTTTTTGCTTGAGGGAAAACAACCTTGATTGCATTCATTAAGGCTATCTCCCGATCTGTAACAAAGCAATTTGGCAAATTGTTTTCATCAAATATACTGAAAATGCACAATTAACCTCACTAGAATTCTCTAGAGGGGGGTGAATAGAGATTAAAAAAATATTTTGTGCAAAGTTAATATATATATTTGTATGATCACAGATTAGAGCTTCCCACACACCAACAAGAATTAAACAAATAAAGAGAATAAAAGCAAGTAAAGAAATCACAGCACAACACAAGAAAATATAGTGGTTCCCCAAACTTTGGGTAGTCCACTCTTCTACCCCCTTGGTAGGAATTCACTATCTTGCACTGAGTCTTTTGATAAGGAGACTCTTAGAACCACCCTGAGTCTTTTGACAAGGAGACTCTTAGAACCAACTGAGTCTTTTGACAAGGAGACTCTTAGAACCAGTACACTGAATTTTTTGGAGAGAGATTCTAAAAACTCTTTTACAATGTTTAAGTAAGAAAGAAAGAAAGAAATAAGAACAATAATGAATCTTCTTCCTAGCAAGAAGATTGGAAGCACAAGAGATAGTGAATGAAATCTCTCTTCTATAGTGAGAAGGAGATTGTAAAAACTTTTCTCTCTTTTGTGAAAGCTTTCAAAGCTTGAAGTAGAATGGTTTCTGAAGAAGAAGGAGAAGATGAAGGCTTTTTCTCTACAGCACAATATCTCTTTTCTCAGCTTTTCTCTCTATTCTCTTGGGAGCTTTTCCTCTATTTCAAATGTATGTGGTAGATCACTCAACTCCATTTTCTGCCGACCTCCTCTTTATTTATAGCTCTGTTAATTCAAAATAATACTATAGGAGGATAATCAATTAGCAGTCAGAGAAATAGAAAGATGAAAATGTTTCCATAATATTTATTTCTGTAGAAGGAAAGAACCAATTCTGATTTCAAATAATGTCCAAATAAATTTAATCAAATTTGCCAAGAATCAGATATAAGGGAAGAATGATTCAGAACGGCTATAAAATATTGACATTTATTCCATACAAATCAGATCTACTGAAAGAAGGAAAGAGATCTGGCGCATATTTAAATCTGTCACATAAATCGACGTGCGTCGATTACCATTCGACGTAAGCGTCGAATTCATCCTGGCTGGACGTCGAGAGGAGAAAAAGGAAGGTGCGTCGACTAAGGTGCGTCGACTTCTCCATATGCGTCGACTAGAAATCAGAGTAGCGTCGACAACACATACGTCAAAATCTTCCTAACGTTACTTCGACTTAATCTGAAAGGAACGTCGACTACAGTTCGACGTTGCATCGAATACTATTCGACGCATATTTACTTAGTCTTGTTTTTCATTGTTAAAACTCTTTCTTTAACTCATTTCTAGGGGTTAAGAGAAATCATTTTCCCAACAATCTCCCCCTATTTGTCTTAACCCTATTTGGAGAGAAATTGTATTAACATAAAATCAATCCAGCACAGCATTTGTATAGAAAAGAAATATGCCACTCAATCAGAAGTGAAGTTTAGAAGAAAAGATCATATAAACAAAATTTCAGAATCATATACACAGATTTCATGTTCTTACCAAGTAGTATTCAACTATAGGGTAAAATATATCAGCATTGTTTTCAAATATTACTCAGGAGGGGTAGGAGGGGTCTTTCTCTTTCTCTTGAATACTACTGTTTTAGGAGAGGAGGGTTTCTCTTTCTCATTTCTAGGAAGTTCACCTAGCTCCCCCTGAGCAGATTGCTCCCCCTGGGATGGAACTTCCTTTATTCTTTCTACTTCTTCTATTTCTTTATCATCTCCATCTCCAGTTGCATCTGGCTGTCCTTTTTCAGTATCCAGCTCCCCCTGATTTGTAGTTTCTTTATCTTTCTTCCCAACTGTCATATCTTCCTTTTCAGTTTTTGCTCTGCTTGCCTCCCCTTGTAATAGTACTACTTGACTTGCAGCCTCTCTTGCTATATGAAGTACCTCTATAGTTTGTTCATCATTGTGTAGCTCAGGTACTATCTCATTCCCAAGGATTTTGTCAGATTTTGAAGAAGGAGGGGACTTGTGAGAGAGAGATTTAGGATTGGAGGGCTGCTCTTCATCTAGATTCTCCCCCTTCTTGACCTTCTTGGCCAGGGAGGTTAAGAAATACCTTGTCACTCTAGAGTAAGAGAGAGAGGTCTTTAGGCCTTGCACAGAGGCACTGACCCCATCTATTTGGGTGTTCATGTGAAGGATGGAGGAATGAATTTGGGAGCAATGGTCATCCAGCATCACTTGGAATTTTTCAGCTGCTGATTTGATGCACTTAGTGATGAGAGCCTCAGTGGATGCAGATGATTCATGGTGTGAAAGGTGAGGAGGTGATGGTGGAGGAAGAGGTGATAGAGGAGGAGAGAAGTGAGTTGATTCATGAGGTATGGGTGATAATGGAGATAGAGAAGATGGGAAAATAGGAGGAGGAAGAGAAGGATAAACTGCTGTCTGAGCAGGTGTTTGAGAAGAAATAGGTAAAGTATGAGTTGTGAGGATAGTAGAAAGTATTTGAGTGGATGATGGTGGTAGAGAAGGGTTGTCTCTTTGAGGAGGAGGAGGAGAAGGAGTTCTTTCAGGGATGGAACCAGGCTTAGGGATTTGCCTGGTCCACTTAGAAAAGAGAGCAATTGACATTCTCTTTCCTGGAGGAATGGGGATTCCTTTTGATCTACATAGGCCAGGGAAGGAGTGGAAGAGTACTTGGCTCATTATTCTCATGTAGGCATTTTCCTTGTGAGAGTATTTGGAAGCTATCATTTTGAGAAGACAGCTGGCCCAGTCCACCTTCTTCTTCAGCACAAGGGCCCCCATGATGTTCAGTTGCTGCTTGGGCACTGCATCATGGGCTGATATCTTGCATAGTAGTACCTTCCCTACTATATCTGCCAGCAATCTGTACTCATCAGAAAAGTCTATCTTTTTCAGATGGATTGGTCTATCTTTTGAGAAATTCATGGTGGTGAGCAAATGCTTGATTTCATCAGGTGTGAGTTCAATGGATTCATCACCTAATAGGGAAATAATTAAGACTTGTTTAGTCATTCTTTTTAGAGGCTCTTTTTCTTTCCTTATTTCATTTAAACAAAGATGATATTAGGATATACCTGATGGTAGATCAAAGGTGGCCCTAATATGTTCTGCTGAGATTGAGACTGGAGTCTCATATAGTGTTCCCTGGATTTCTCCTTGTTCAGATATCTGAACATGAGTTATTAGCTCTGTGAGCTCTGATTCCAGGAGCTTGCACCTAGTGGAGATGAGTTTGTCCAGGCCTGCTTCAGTAAAGAGAGCAATGATGCTCTTGTAGTTTTCTACGGCTGCTTGGAAGGACTCAAGGTCAATGTCGAAGCCTGAGTTGGTCTTTGGAGCCATTTTAGGTTAGTGAAAGAGAGAGGAAGAAATCGGCTGGTCTGAGGAGCAAGAAGGATGAAGGATGCGTAGTCGTGAAGGCTTCTAACTGAAGAGTCTATTTAAGTCAGGTGAAACGTCGAAACAGGACTCAATTCGAGGCTTATTCGGTACTTCAGTGGATGTGACCGAAAATATTTTAGTCTTGCCGCTCGTTTTTATGAAGTCGACGTTACGTCGAGTGGAATTCGACGTGAGCGTCGATTTAGTCTGTTCTGGGATGTAAGGGTTTCTTATCGACGTATGCGTCGATAGTAGTCGACGCATGCGTCGATTGTACTTATTGACCTGAGTCATCGACGGTGCGTCGATTGGAAGTCGACGTGACTTTTAATTTTCCTGAAAAGTTCTAGGTGTTTATTTCTTCTTATCTCTTCCTAATCCTAAAGGTTTCTAAGTTAGCCTAGGACTGGGTTTTAAGACCAATTTGATTGATTGTACCAACACTTTTTGCCAAGGTGGCCATTTTTGTTGCATATGTAACACTTGAGTACCTTGCTTTTGTTTGAGTTTAAAAGGGGATAAAAGTGTTGACTAGGATACCAGTGTTGATTAGGATGTAAGGTTTGATTAGGATGAGAATTTTGGTTACTAAGTTTTGGGTAGGAATGTTGATTAGGATAGAAATCATGATCAGGATGAATGGGTCCTGAATGGGGGTTAAGATGGAAGATTTTTGGAATATAGGTATTCATGTTGCTCTGAGTTTTTATGCGTCGATATCTATTCGACGTATGTTGATAGTTGCGTCGATTAATATTCGGCGCATTCCTCAGATTGCGTTGATCTGGTATCGACGCATGGAAGAAGTTGCGTCGATTTGATGTCGACGTATCTTTATTCAAGCGTCGAGTGGAGGTCGAGGCATCTGAGAGGTTACGTCGAGTAGAAGTCGACGCACTATCATTCATGCGTCGATATGAAGTCGACGCAACTGTGGCTTCATAAATTTTCATTTTACCTTTTTCTGTTTTTATTCCTTTGTATGTTGTTTCTTTTGGTTTAGTTGTCTCTTCAGATGAAGTTTGTGAGTCATCAGCTGAATAATATGATGTTTCATCAAATTCCTTTATTTCCTTGAAGAGGTGTTCTTTCTTATGTTGTGATTCTTTTTCTTGGTTTGCTGTTTTGATGGGTTTAGTGAATTTTACAGGGCTCATCCAAGCAGGCTTGTTGGATGGAATTAGGCTGATTGATGGATCAGCCCCTAGCCCAAGATTTTTATGTCTTATTGTTTTTTTTTCGGTGATTTCTTTAAGAGTTTGGCTTCTTATTTTTATTGACTCTTCAAAAGCCTTTGCCTGGGGAACCTTATCCTTAAGGAACTGATTTTCTATTTTAGCCTTTTCTACCTCCTTTTCTATGATGTTAACCCTTAATTCATAATCTTTAGAGAATTTAACTTCTCTGTTTCTCTGGTTTTTAGCTACATTGATTTGTTCTTTTAGATCTTTAATTTCTTGTGTTGCTTTTAGTTGATCTAGATACATTCCCATAAAATCATTTCTAAAGTTATCACTTTGAAAATCTATTTCATCAAACATGCTTACCTCATCCTTATCCTCAGATTCCTCTATGAGAATAAGACTATTTTCTTTTTCATCATCAGAAAATATGCTTTCTTCTGACCCTGTTTTACTCCATGATTTATCATCATTCTTTGAGCCTTAAAAGGCCATCAAGCATAGGTCTTCTTGCCTAGATTCTTCATTGTCACTCTTAGAGGATGAACTATCCTCAGAGTCCGTTTCACTCCAGGCTTCTGCAATAAAGCCTCTTTCTTTCTTCTTCCCCTTTTTCTTGAGATCTTTCTTTTTCAGATCTTTCTCTGTTTCAGCATTCTCTGGACATTCTGGGGCAATATGTCCAGGTTTCCTGCAAGAATAGCAAATAATTTCTTTAGTGGGGGTTTTGTCATACCTTGGTTTTGACTCCCTCCTTTTTGATCCATCTGTCTTGACCCATTTCTTAAATCTTCTGGCCAAGAAACTGAATAGTTCTTCTTCAGTGACAGGAGTTCCTTCTTCTGTTGCCTTTAGAGCAATGTTCCTGCCTTTTGAGGAAATTGGAGTGTTTTCTCTTCTTTCCTTCTCTTCTCTAGTTTTCAGCAATTGCTCATAGGATCTGAGTTTTCCTAAGAGAGCATCTGTTGAAATTTCCCTTTGACCTCTTGTGTCTCTTATTGCCCATATCCTTGAGTCCCATGAGCTCGGGAGACTCATCAGCAATTTGTCATTGATCTCTGTGAGAGAGATTTCTCTATCCAAGTCTCTTAGTTGATTGATGATCAGACTGAATCTGTCATACATTTCTGAGATGCTTTCTTCAGCCTTCTTTTGGAAGTTCTCATATTGAGAGATCAATAGGGCCTTCTTATCTTTCTTTTCATCAGCACTTCCTTCCACCATCTTTGTAAGAGCATCCCAAATTTCTTTGGATGATTCACAGTCAACAACTCTTTGAAAGATGTCATCTGAGAGAGTTGAGACAAGTATGTTTATGGCCTTTAGATCATATGTTCTTGCCTTCTTCTCATCTTCTGTCCACTCAGATCTTGGAACAAGTGTTTGTGTGACATTGCCACTTGCATCCTTTCTATAAGGCTTTGGGGTACCTGTCATAGTAATATTAAACAAGTCAGCATCAATGGAATTCATATAAATTCTGATTCTTGTTTTCCAAACTGCAAACTTTTCAAGATTGCACATTGGAGGTCTGGTGGAAGCATAATCTTTGATTTGTGCCATGAAAATAATTTTGTAGTTAAAATAAATATATATGTAAGAGGTAGGATCTTTTTTATCAAGGATTTATCCTTTTTAGATCAACCTATCTCTGATACCAATTGAAAGTGCACAATTAACCTCACTAGAATTCTCTAGAGGGGGGTGAATAAAGATTAAAAAAATATTTTGTGCAAAATTAATATATATGTGTATGATCACAGATTAGAGCTTCCCACACACCAACAAGAATTAAACAAATAAAGAGAATAAAAGCAAGTAAAGAAATCACAGCACAACACAAGAAAATATAGTGGTTCCCCAAACTTTGGGTAGTCCACTCTTCTACCCCTTTGGTAGGAATTCACTATCTTGCACTGAGTCTTTTGATAAGGAGACTCTTAGAACCACCCTGAGTCCTTTGACAAGGAGACTCTTAGAACCAACTGAGTCTTTTGACAAGGAGACTCTTAGAACCAGTACACTGAATTTTTTGGAGAGAGATTCTAAAAACTCTTTTACAATGTTTAAGTACGAAAGAAAGAAAGAAAGAAATAAGAACAATAATGAATCTTCTTCCTAGCAAGAAGATTGGAAGCACAAGAGGTAGTGAATGAAATCTCTCTTCTATAGTGAGAAGGAGATTGTAAAAACTTTTCTCTCTTTTGTGAGAGCTTTCAAAGCTTGCAGTAGAATGGTTTCTGAAGAAGAAGGAGAAGATGAAGGCTTTTTCTCTGCAGCACACTATCTCTTTTCTCAGCTTTTCTCTCTATTCTCTTGGGAGCTTTTCCTCTATTTCAAATGTATGTGGTAGATCAGTCAACTCCATTTTCTGCCGACCTCCTCTTTATTTATAGCTCTGTTAATTCAAAATAATACTATAGGAGGATAATCAATTAGCAGTCAGAGAAATAGAAAGATAAAAATGTTTCCATAATATTTATTTCTGTAGAAGGAAAGAACCAATTCTGATTTCAAATAATGTCCAAATAAGTTTAATCAAATTTGCCAAGAATCAGATATAAAGAAAGAATGATTCAGAACGGCTATAAAATATTGACATTTATTCCATACAAATCAGATCTACTGAAAGAAGGAAAGAGATCTGGCGCATATTTAAATCTGTCACATAAATCGACGTGCGTCGATTACCATTCGATGTAAGCGTCGAATTCATCCTGGCTGGACGTCGAGAGGAGAAAAAGGAAGGTGCATCGACTAAGGTGCGTCGACTTCTCCATATGCGTCGACTAGAAATCAGAGTAGCGTCGACAACACATACGTCGAAATCTTCCTAACGTTACTTCGACTTAATCTGAAAGGAACGTCGACTACAGTTCAACGTTGCGTCGAATACTATTCGACGCATATT